>VZSR01002340.1:4613275-4692055 GCA_013398615.1 Brachypodius melanocephalos
GCCGGCGGGGCTATGGCTGCGGAGGAGGTGCTGCAGGGCGCAGACCACTACAAGAGCGAGATCGAGCGGCTGACCCGGGAGCTCTCCGAGACGACCCACGAGAAGATCCAGGCGGCGGAGTATGGGCTGGTGGTGCTGGAGGAGAAGCTCACCCTCAAGCAGCAGTACGATGAGCTGGAGGCGGAGTATGACGGCCTCAAGCAGGAGCTGGAGCAGCTAAAGGAGGTGAGCCAGCCCGGGCTTTTGTCTGGCCCCGCGGCCGGGGGCTGCGGGCAGGTGCGGGGCCCCCCGCGTGTCCGTGCCCGGCCCCGCGCCAGCCCCTGCAGGTGGGAGAGCGGGGACGCGATGCGCGGGCCCCGGAGCGGCTGCGGGCGCCGGGGGTGGGGAGGAGGGGTTTCCCGGGGCCGAGGATCAGCCGGGACCGTGGAGCTTAAGGACGGATTACACGAGATCGCAACCCCCTTGCCCTGAGAAATTTCCTCGGGGTCGCGCTCCGGCTCCTGCCGCCGGCAGCCACAACTTGTGGGAACAGGCATTTGCGGCACTGGAGGGTCCCCCCGATCCCACCTGCACCGCATCGCCCGAGGTTTTTTTAGGGAAAGCAGAGGAAACAGTGGGATGAGAGCTGGGCCAACGCAGTGCCTAAGGAGTCGGGATCTCTGTAAACAGCTGTCTGCAGTGCGTGAGGAGAGAGACAATTCCTTTTGAAGTTATTTATAGACCCGCTTTATTCTGCCAGTGAGGGGAATCGCTGCCATCGGGGGGCGGGGGGGGTGATGGTATACCATAGTCTCGAGGTCACCCATCAGTAGAAATTGAACTTCTGCGTCATGCTGAAAGGATGAAGTATTTGATTGGAGGTATGATTTGGGGTTATCTTTCAAATGTGTTTTTGTAACACTCAAAGTATGGAGTAGGTGGGTGTTACACCTTACCTTTCAGCTCTGCTAAAGATGACTCCGAAAAATCATCACCCTTCCTGTGTTCATCCTTAAGAGAAGTAACTTGAGACTGATAACAGTGCACTTACCTGGGGGCTGTGGAAGGGGGATATGTGTGAACGGGTATGCAGCACTCACAGCTCTGCACTTCTGCTGTTTTTATACCATCTCGGAATGTAACTCACTAGGTTTTGTAAACAGAAGGTAAAGCAGCAAATAGATATCCTCCCAAATTTAGAATGTATCTTTTCGTTCTACAAAAAAACCCCAAACAAAATAAACCAAACCACTGCTATATAGAATGTGCAGAAATTCTGTTAGAATTAATGATATTTCTATTAGAAACCATGAACACACTCCATATGGAGGGAATCCACTTAAAAAAACTTAGATTATTTATGTTTATATTTTTTGGAATACTAACTGATGCCCTTTTAGAAGTATTTTTAATAAAATAAAGGTTTCATTTTACTTGCAGGTAAATGAGTTATGCTACAGACTTGGTTCAGTGTCCAGAAGAGTTGAGAACATTATATTTTCAATATGAAGAATAAAAATGTTTTTCAGAAAAACCTATTGATCTCCTTAAACTTGATCTCTGCCTCCCTGCCCCCCTGAGCCTATGGAGTAGGCTTAGGACTTTTGAAATCAGTAATCACAGAGGGAGGGGTAGAGATACATAACTTGGCACTGGCATGAAGGCAGTGCTGTTGGAAATGACCTGACAGTGACAGAGGAACAGAATTAAAAGGGGAAAGTGCAATGCAATTTCGAGGGAAAAGAAGAAGAAGATGAAGAAGGAGATAAGCAAATCTACAGCTAGCTGTTATTCCACCATAATCATGTACAAAAGAAGACTGGTGAGAAACGAGGATAACACATGGGTGCATGTGGCCACAGATAGAAGAGATAGTGCAAGGAATTGAGTTGAAGTTATTAAACTAGAGGGACTAATTAATGCAATTAATTGAAATCAAAGATGGGCACAAATTCTCTTCCTGTTTACCTCCCCTTGAAGTCAGTGGGATTGCATGCTCTGCAGCTAGAATATCTCCCGTGGGGCCCTGCCTTCATGAATATCCCCTCAGCGTGGATACTGAGGGGATATTCACAGAGGGAGGAACTGGAGAAATCCCGTAGCTTGCCTGATGCCAGTGGAGCAGAAGAGTGGAGCTTCTCCAGTTCCCAGTCCATACCCAGAGCTCTCAATTCCAGAGCTCTCCTTAGCAGCAGGTAGGGCATTTCCATCCCCCACCTAGGCTGCAAGCAATTATTTTCTCGCTTTTAACCTTTATAGCAGAAACCACACTGATTCTTTCTGCACATGCACCCTGCAAAGGAGAATTTTCTCTTAGCCCTTCCTGTTGCTGTAATCTGTTCTCTGCTTCTGTGTTATGACCTCCATTATGATGGTTCCCTCAGCACAAGTCAGACCTGTAGCAGTGAGACGCAAGCAAATGGTGCCTCCGACAACACCAGTGAGGCAGAATTCAGGTAGTTCAGGCAAATTGTCCTGTGGAATGTAGACATGGGACTGTAGAGTTCTGTTTGAAAGCCCTTGAGGGGGGAGAGAACTCCAAAGACATATTTTTGTTTCAGTAAAGCACCATCCAAAATAGGTAGAGGAGGGGCCCTTGCAAGAGCGTGCTGCCCAATGGCAGGACATCAAATGCCAAGACTGACTGACTGACCAACAGGAATCTCTGCTTTGCTCTTCCTTCACTGCATTTGCATCCTCTTTGAAGCCATATTGGGGCACAGAAATTAGGCCTCAGGTTTGTGCTAGTAGGTTTGTCCATTCTAAGGAATAGTAGGTGCAAGAGAGTGGCCACAGAATTATGTTAGGACAATTACCTCTTCTTCTGCAGACCTTCTCTGAACTGGGGGTTGACTTTTTTTGAGGCAAGTCTTATTTTTTTAACAGTTTTATTATTGATTTCTTGTGCTCTGTTGTTAGGACCTCATTGTATTTATTACTCAGTTGAGAAGCTGCCTATCTTTAACTACTCAGCCATGGTTTGGCAGGCTGGGATCTGAAGTCTTCTCCTTGGCAATCCAAAACTCCAGTGGACTTCAGCAGTCCTTTTACATATAGATGGCAATACCTAAGCTATACAATGATTTCCATCATAGAGTGAAATGGGAAACTAAGGCCATTATAAGATGTTGAAGTAAAAGCAAATTACAATATATTACATTAAATATTAATACTTGTATACAGGATATATGCTATCCACTCTGCAATATGAATTATTTTAGTAACCTCTGATGTTTCTTCTGCTGTGTTCAGAGGTCTCTGCTTTTGTCCAAGATTTGGACGTTTTGGGCCATGGGATAAATTCATGTTGCAAACCCACTATTATTATTTAAAACTTTATTAATTTTCATATATATATTTTTTTTTCTAGTCTGAAAATGGTGTTTCTCTGGTTAATTACATCTCAATCTAGTAGAATTTTGGATCTTTGGTGAAACATAGTTTTAGGGCTCCTGTTCAGAATGTTGCTTTAGCTGATATGCCTTTTATTTTTAATAAAAATTCAGAGACTAGGACTTGTTGCTATTAGCTATAGGAAGGTAGCTTGTTTTCATTGTCTTGCTGAGTTGAGAATTTAATTACCATCATATTTTCTGTAAAACATCCTTCAATGGTTTTATTATATCTGTTCTTATATGTTCACATTGCATTTGCTGTACGAATAATGTGTGTTGTTAGTTCTGTTTTTTTTTTTTTTTTTTTTTAAATGGATGTGTAAAATGGCTCCATATTGATCTTCTTGCCTATTTGCAGTAGCTGTCCCTGCTTTGGCATGGGATCCCTTTCAACCTCAGCCATTCCATGATTCTCTGATCAGCTACTGGGCGCTGGTGGTCCGTAAAGTTTTTAAAGCAGAGAAATATCAGTCACATCTGCTCATGATTAAATGGAGATGGAAGGCTTTGGTGTCCAACTCTGCAGGATTTAGGCCTAGGAAATCCTAGCAGAGATTTTGGGAATCAAGTCATGAACATGGCAGCTGTTCCTCTCCTTGGCTCTCTCTCTGACTGACTAATTTAGGCAATATCTCACTTGGTTTCTTGGCTTTTGTGCATTTCATCCTACGGAGACAAACTCTTCTGCTGGGTTGCACATGGCACTCGCTATCTGATTTCCAGGCAGTTTGGTGCTTGCTTAAAAGCAGGTTATCCCTGGTAAATGTTTGGAAACCAGGCTAGTGGTGAGTAGCCCTGCCCTTGGCAGGTATTTGTTTTCTTTTCTTCAAAGAAATGTATCAATGATTATGAAGTGCTTACTCAGTTTACTAATAGGCCTTCCAGAAGTAATTCTTGATCTGAAAGGGTTTTTTGAGGAATAGAGGTGAAGGTCTCTCTGGCAGCTTCTCTGTTCTGCTCTTTCTTGCACTATTTCAGCACAAGTGACTCAATCTCCATCCCTCCTCTTGTGAAGTGATGCTGCCCCTCCAGCTCCCCCTCTGTTCTCCAAAACCTCTCATCCTCTTGCTACTTGAATCATCTTTGCCTCTTCCATCTTTGAAGTGTACGTTTGGTGGGATTTCTCTGGATCCAAAAAGGCTGGAAGAGGGGGAGACTCCTCCCAAAAAGCATCCCAAGTACAGCTCTCTTAAATGTGGATTTTTGTACCCACCTGTCTACATCACAGGATGCTTAGGAAAGTGTGAAGTGGCTCATAAATCCCACTGAGATGTTCTAAATTCTCTCCAAAGCTGAATGTGTTCCAAATGCAGAGCTTGGGATGCCATCTCAGTATATCTTTACACCTCCTTCCAGTGACAGCATCTGTGGGTTTGTGTCAGATGAGGCGAGACATTTTCGGCATCTCATCCTGATCTCACCACTTTGTCCTTGGCGCCTGCTCGTGTTGTGTCACTCAGAAAGGCTGTGCTGCCCAGCACCCAGCTCAGAGATGAGGACACTCAGTTATTATGGGCTAGGGACTGACTGGCTGACCGACTGGGGGTCAGATCTGTGGCAAAGGATTTGGGAACCCTTGAGAACAGTAAGCTGAATGCTGGACAACAGTGTGTCCTGATACTGAGAATTCTAACAGCATCCTTTAACAGCAGCAGAAGAGCTGGTAAATTGAGAGAAGTGACTATCACTTTCAAACTGGCAGTTGTTAAACCACATCTAGAAAACAGCATCCCGTTTGGGCTCTCTTAATACTGGACTGGATTCAGCAAAGGATCACCACGATGGTCAAGAGCTGAAGCACTTGCCCTGTGAGGAGAGGCTGAGGGGGCTGAGCTCGTTCAGCCTGGAAAAGAGAGGGCTGTGAGGGACCCAGCATCAGCCTGTCCATACACACGAAGTGTATTGAGATGCCAGAGCCAGGCTTTTTGCAGAAGTGCCCTCTACCTCTAGTTGGAGGCCTGTCACTAGTGGTGTCCCCCAAGGGTTAGTACTGGGTCCAGTATTGTTTTGCCTTATTCGTCAGTGACTTGGATGAAGGAGCAGATGCCTCCTCGGCAAGTTCACTGCTGACAAATCTGGGAGGAGTGGCTGGTACCCCAGAGGGTGGGCTCTTCAGAAGGACCTTGACAGAGATGGGAAAGATGGGCACAGAAGAACCTTCCGAAATTCAGAAAAGGGAAGTGAAAGATCATGTAACTGGAGAGGGATAACCCCGTGCACCTGGCTGGGTGCTGACCTGCTGGGAAGCAGCTTTGTAGAGAAGGACCTGGGGGTCCTGCTGGACAACAAGCTGCCTATGAGCCAGAAAAGTGCCCTGGTGGCAAAGAAGGCCAGTGGTGTCCTGGGGTGCATTGGGAAGAGCGTTGCCAGCGGACTGGGGGAGGGGATCCTGCCCCTCTGCTCAGCCCTGGTCAGAAACAGTCTGGGGTGCAGTGTCCAGTTCTGGGATCCTCAGGACAAGACAGACACGGAGCTCCCAGAGCAGGTCCAGCAGAGGGTGACAAAGAAGAAGGGTCAGGAGCATCTCTTTTACAGGGACAGGCTGAGGGAGCTGGGTGTGTTCAGCCTTGAGAAGAGATGAGTGAGAGGGGACCTTATCAATGCCAATGGTATCTAAAGGGAGGGTGTCAAGAGGATGGACCAGGTTCTTCCTGGTGATTCTGAGCAATAGGACAAGAGGCAATGGGCAGAAATTGTTGCACAGCAAGTTCCACCTTAACATGAGGGATAACTACTTTACTGTGCAGGTGACCAAGCCCTGGAAGAGGCTGCCCAGAATGGTTGTGGCATCTCCTTCCCTGGAGGAAGGGAGGTAGGGCTAGCTGACCTCCAGCAGTCCCTTCCAACTGCAGCCATTCTGTGATTCTGTGAAGGGTGGGAAGACAGCAGATAACTGACATAAATTGAAACTACAGAGGTTCAGACTGAATTTAAGGTAAATCTGTTTCCCTGTGAGCATGGGCAGTCCCACAGGTTGCCCAGAGAGGTTGAGCAGTCTCTTTCCATGGAGCTTTTCAAGCCCCAGCTGGATACAGCCCTCAGGAACCTGGTCTGAGTGCAGAGCTGGTCCTGCTGTGAGAGGAGGTTGTACTAGGGGAGAAAGGGGCAGACAGCCATGGCCTTGAGCAGTACAAAGTCTCTTAAGGGCGTAGTTAAATTTGAGTGGCAGGTTGCTGTGAGTTACCCTATACACAGTAATGTCCTGCCTGGAAACAATGACTGTCAGCAGGCCCACAGGCTCACTTCGTGCTTGAATTTCATTTTCTCTTGCTTGTTATTAAGTCTGCAGTGACCTGGGGTTGCTGAGGGTGGAGTTTGATGCGCTCATCTCTCGGGAAGACAATCCTACATCTCCTTCTGCCATTCCTGCCCCTGCTCTGGCTCTGAGCTGTGCAACTGTTCATACTGTCACAGCAGGGTAGGAGACTAACCTCAGTTAAAAATAACCGGGGAGGGGTTCTTGCTGTCTGTAACCCAGACTGGTTTCATCATCTGATTGTCAATACCTCCCAGTGAGCTGTTTTACCTTTGCCTAAAGTCAGCACGGGGAGAGGAATGAATGCAGGGGGAAGAGGGGGACGGGATGAGCTGCTGAAGCGGGTACTGATGTTAAGAGAGACGCTCATCAAATTACAGCAGGATTGATTCCTCCAAGAGGAAATGAGTCCTGTGCATTAGCCTACAGAAAACATAAGCAGCTGGATTCATGTTAGGGGAAATCAGGACTGTTGTTGGAGCTTTGGCAGCACGCAAAGAAAAATGTGGTTGAACCTTTTGGTTTTTTCCCAGGGACCTGTGTTCCCAGTTGCTCTCGGTAATTGTTTTGTAGCCTTAGCAGCTAGTACAGATGAACATGCAATATTAGCCCTCCTATAATAGCCAGCCCTTTAGCAGGGATAGTCAACTTTCAACACTGGGGGCTCACATATCCACAAAATAAATCTAACCAGACTTTGTTTGTTTTCTCCCAATAGGTAAATTTTTTTTTTTTCATTTTACTCTTCCATCAAATAAATCTTTTCCTAATCTGAGCGATTCTGATTAAATCAGTCATCTGGGTTGAACTCCTCAGAGGTAAATGGAAGTTACAACTGGATATTATGTCACAGAAAAGTAAATTTTCCATAGATTTTCTAGGAAATATCAGATTAGTACCAAATCTAATATGACTGATTTAGGTGTTAATGGGTGAGCCAGACATTATTATTATTATTATTATGAACTACGTCCTGTGTAAGGCTTACAAATGTAAAAGTGGGGGTCACAGGAGAGATTTTAATCTGAAGGTCCACATCTGTTTGGAATTAGGCATTTTTATAGTGGATTGGAAAAGAAACAATTTGCTACCATCTTTCTACTTTCCTTTAGGTGAAATACTTTTCCTTCCCTTCTATGTTGCCTAGTGAATTTTCTTTCTCAGGATGTGTGTGTGTAGTCTGTGTACACAACAGCATTCAGGGTGAACACCTGGCTTTATTGAAAGTGCAAGAGAGGCAAAACAATGGTGGAGAAATAAGATTTGACATAAAAAGTAATTTATGAGGATTCATCATGATAAAATGAAGAGCATTCTCAAAGTCAGATAGACTGAATTTGCACCTGGGTAACTTTTATATACCTTATGAAATTGGCAATTGGAGAAAAATACATGCAAAATCATGTGTTTTTCTGGCTGTATTGAGGGCTTCTAGAAGAAGAGCTTTCTTCTTGAGATTAAATGTGTTTTATCTTCAGTACCTCATTCTCATGTTTTCTCCATATGGACAATGAGAGTAAAATCTGCTTGCTCCTGCCTCCCTCTCTGATACATTGTAGGGCTTTGCCTCCGTTATAGATTTTACTTCCCTCGTCTGATACGTGAGGAGATAATATTTAATTCAGCAAAATGCTGTGTTGTACTGCACTTTTTCTTTTTTTTTTTTTTTTTGAGAGATGATTTTAAATTATAATGTCAGAGACTGAAAAGCATGCATTCATTTTGCTGAACTGTCTTACATTTGTTCCGTGACTTTCTTCTTTCCTCATTTCCTTGAGAAATGAAAAACACTCCTTTCATGTGGGAGGAGAGAGAGTATTTTCCTAATTTAGAGGAATTGATACAGTGTGTAGAGACATGAATGTGCCCTTTGTCCCTTTATCACTTGCATCACTCACAGCAGATAATTATGAGGAGAAACCAGCAATTTTTTTGTACTGTACTGTGAATGCAGTCTGTGAGTACAGACCAGCTACAGATGGAAATAGCTGGGACTAGTCAGAAGGTGAAAAATGTGCCTGAGCAAGGGCAGCTGCCTAAAGCTGAAGCAGGCAGGTAGAAATTAAGCTAGGTTGCAGATTAGTGTTTTGTGGGGGCGTCTCTACTTCTCTACTCTGCAGAGGGTAGTATTAAAAATAATTTTGAGATTATAATATTTATGTTTCTAAATTTCTTTCACTATCAAGGTTTAATTAACTTGGTAGTTAAAAGAAGGGGCAGGCCACTGTCCTAAATCTGTGGTTTTGGGACAGACCTATGAGACATCAAAAGGCTTTCACTAAGACTGAAATATGTCCCATCCCATTTTCTTCATCTCTCTTGGGGCTCCTCCCTCTCTGTCTGCAGTCTCATTCTCATTCTTGTACAGTGTTTGTCACCTGTTCATGATGGTTTATGTACTTCTACTTTTTTTTTTTTTTTCAATCTTTGCCCTATATATTGCTTAGTGTTCATTTGCTGTTCTCCAAGATGTGAAAATGATTTTTTTTTATATTAAAGAGCCTTTTTGTCATTGTGTGAATGTAAGAAATCTGGCCAGTTTTGGCAGACTAGGCCTTCCATACTATGCTCAGATATTGTAAGGACATGAGGGGTTCCTAGAAATACTTCAAAATGCTGTTTTAGCATGGACTGAAAATGAAACAACCAAAGATTTGTCCCCTCTGCTTTGTGGCAGCCTCACCATTAAAATCATCCTTGGAAAGATCACTTTGAGGGCAGCTTTAAAATCAGATTGGCTGTGTGGATGCATAGGAAGAAGACACCTTTCCATAAGGCTTTAGGAAACTCAACTCCCTTTAAAAATATATATTGCATGGTTTCTGGAATTATTTGTTTAAGCCTAGACAAGTGATGCCCAGTTAGGTTAGATACTGTGCTCAGACCTTTTGATCAGCACTGGGAATGGAGCCCTTTATCCACATGGTGCTGCTGCATCCATCACCTTTATTGCCCTGAGTCACACCTACGTTATCTGTGCATTGTCTTCAACCCATCTACACAGCGAGTAATTCTCTAGCAGCGTTAGAGACAACCCTGTGCTGAGCCAAGAAGCATGAAAGACATCCTCAGGTACCAGAGTCAGTCACCTTTCACTTCAATCAACCACCTCTGGGGACGTTCCAGCTAAATTATATAAGCTTCATCTTCACTTCCTGGTGGTTTGGGGTTTTTTGGTCCGTGTTTGTTTGTTTTTGATTCTGTGATCTCTCAGAGCTCACAGGAGACACACAGGTAGCAGGGGCAGTGCCATGCATTTGGTTTGTACTCTGGGAAGTCTGTCAGCATCAAACAGGCTTTCCTTAGTCACTCTGGGTGGATTTAAATGTCAGTGCTGAGAATGAACTTGCAAAGATGACTGCAGTTTGTCATCACTGGCTAATGACTAATTATTCCCATGGAGGGAAGCTGGGAGCTGCCAACAGCTGCAGTTTCAGCTTCTGTTTGGATACTTAAAGGGGGAAACCCAGCTCCTAGTAGTCATAAAAGCTCAGATGAGAAGACAAAAGCAAGCTTTTAAGGGTAAAGATAGGAATTTGGGTCAGGCAAAGGGAGCAGGTGGCTTGGTGAAATAATTAATTTATAAAAGCTTGGCTGTTGGCCAAACATGAACACAGCATGATTTGGATTTTGTCTTCTCAGGACTGGAGTATTGTCTACTCACAGCCACGAGGCAAGGTGCAGGATGCCAAACTGCACTGAATCCTGGCCCTGCCCAGAAAGGTAGAACTCTCAAGCTTTTGGCATTTGAGTGCTGAGAGAACTGGAGCATTTGGTCTGGAGGCAGATGGAGACTTCACAATTGGGTTAAAGTGCTGTGTAATCATTGCCTCTGGTTCTCAGTTTGGTGGCTAAACCAAGATACTTAGCAACTGTATTGTCCAGCTTGAATATGTGATTCTTTTTATTAAATATGTACTCTCAGTAGCTTGTAGTTCCTATAATAAATAGTATTAATAAAGACAAGCTTGTGGGACTTCTTTTCTTAGGTGAGTAGGAAAAGTTCTGCTCATACCCTGAATACCTTACTAGAGCTTTTACAAAGCCTTAAAAGTTTGCACGGTTCTGGATAATTCCAGGTGACAGCACAGCAATGGCAAACATGCAGAGCTTACCTGAGTTTAGTTGAAGGGAATGTTTACATCCCTTTCTTTCTTTGATAACTGCTTGTAATTCCCACCTACAAGCAGTTAGGAAAAGTTGGATTTTAGCATCCCATGTGAAGAATGCTCTCTCTAACAATATACCCTCTATTCAGGGTCATTTATAGTAGGTATGACTCGAAGACCAATGCTGAAGTCCTGCCTCCACAGGTAAGTCAGAAATAAAAGAGGGCAATGATTTATTGTTCAATCTCTGCCTACCACCTGCTGGCAAACGGCACTGTCATCAAGATGCAAGTGATAAAATGTGTTACAAGCTGAGAATTCAGATTTCTTCCCACCAAAGTAGGAAGAACTAGCATAATTAAAATTGTTGTGTCTCAAGCATGTGATCTTGTTGTTGCAGTTTAATGAGTTGTCATAATTCTGCTGAGCTTCTGTGACTGCTCATGTGCATGCACTTGACCAGCCCCAAATGTGTAAAAGCAAGGTGAAAAAAACCCCACAAACAAACACAGAACACGGCAGAAATCTGAAGGAAAGAGTTTTCAGCTGACATGGATCTTCCATCTGCAGTAAGCTAAAAATGTGCACTGGATCAATTACTGGTCCATAAAATCTCAGTCATAAATCTGGATCCTTGGTGACAAATTTTAGGGTAAATTGTAAGGATATGGTACCAAGGACTCCTCTGTGAAATAAAGTGTATGATATATAACATTAGAGAACAGAAACAGAATTTAGATGGACTGTAATTGTCTGTGTATACTAATAAGAGAGATGGAGTCTCATGGCATTGTTAGGAGTACATTACTTTGGGCATTAGGTAATTCCATTTCTTGGGCATTAGGTAAGCTTTTCATTTCTCTGCCAGATAAGGGCTGATGGTTGCCATCTGACAATAACAAAACTTTCACTTAAGATGCTGTAAGCTCAGCTGTGTAAAAATAGTAGCAAATCTGGAACAACACAGTTGAGGGGCAACATTTTTTCCAGATGTGCTGAATTTAATGGTACAGGGATGCTGTAGATTCTTAGATGCTTTCTATCCACAAAATAAAATCCATATTAAAGTAACAGAACTGAATTATCAAATTTGGAAATTTGTCCCCAAAGTTTGTATTTCATTTGTACTGGCAAACATTGGGTTTGCTTTATTAAGCAGACTGAGCAACTTTGAATTGAAACTTATATGCCTTCTTTTTGCCCACATACATTGAAATTACAGATCACATACTTGAGTGATTGCTGTGACACACACATAGCCTCCTGGCTTTAAATATTTTTGCTGTAGTTATTTAATACTGCATCATGATTTGTAGTTTAAAGTATTTTCTGTCTACTTGCTTGTGGAGAGATATATATTCAAGATCAGAAAATGCAGTGATACCTTGATTATAGTTTTAGCACTTGTGTTTGAAAAGTACTTTACTCACTGTTCCCTGGGCTGATGTTAGAGACACTCAGAGTCATGTGTGGTTTTTTAGTTGTTGAATTTGGTTTTGTAGCAGATTGGACTGATGGGAAGACACTTAAACCTAATGTGAGTCTTTTTCTGGGTGTAAATAACCTTTTCCCTGGGTATAACAGGAAGAGTTGCAGGTGAGGACTATGCTGTGCTCACTTTTTATTCTATAAATATCTCTCAGTTGTAAGATGCTTATTGAAATGTGATCCCTGGTTTCCTAACCAGCTTGAGTTAGGCACCCCCAGCTGATGCTGGGCTGGGTACTGAGAGCTGCTGCTTTTTTGCCACTACTCAAAGATGTTCTTGTTAAATATTCCAGTCTGAAGAAGCAGGTTTGGGAAAGAGGATCCTGAATTCTACCCCAAAACCCTGCAGCAGAGATTCTTCTCCTGCCATCAGTTATTTTTGTAGCATGAAGTAATCTACCCTTTGAAAAGGTGTCCAAAATCTGATAAGCAACATTTTTAGGAGCCGGCAGTCCAATGGTTTGTGCTGTCTGTGGAGAAAGGAATTGCAGCTTTGCAAGTGACAGTGTAATGAATAGTAAAGCACTTACCAGAGCCCTGGCACTGGATGGATGCAGGGAAAAGCCAGAGGGAGTGAGTCAGCATGACCTTGGCTGCTGCCAGAGGGCTGAGTATCACATCCAGCCCTCCAGGGGCACTGACATTGCTTGGGGTCTTCCGTGGAAAGAGATGGTGAAATAAAACCCTCTGGAATAATTAACCACTACCCCTGTGTGTGTCTGAAAGGTGTCACTTGCACACGGAGTAGTGAAGACATCAGCTGAAGGTGGTTGTAGTTATGAAAAGGTAGTTTTGTTAGTAAGCAGGTCTAGGTCTTTGTTACCCTGGGACAGCACAGATTTCAGATTTGCACTCTGGGAGACAGCCTGAAAATTCAGAATGCTGCTGCTTCTGTGAGCTGCAGTTTGGCACACTGAGTCTCAGCAGGATGGGATAAATTGTTATTTATTGCATGACAGTAACACCTGGGGATTCTGTGATGCCTGGCACAATGAGTTGCAGGCGTGTAAATAGAATATTAGAGATTTTACTGTGGAAATAGGACTTCATCAGGGATTTTGTATTAAGGATAAATAAGGGGAATTTACAGATAATTGAGGTCCAGAAGCTGTGGCAGGATAGGTTGTTCAGCCGTAATTTCAAAGGAAACCTGTGACTAAATCACAAGGAAAACACGGATTTTTCTCAGATTTAGTCCAATCATTTATCTTCCAAATCCTCCCATTTAAAAAAGCCGGTCAACCAGAAAGCCAAAGCAATCAACTGCCCTGTGCTCACTGACCGGGGTGTGCACTGGCAGTGTCCCCCACTGGTGCCAGGGTGACCAGTAAGGCCATTTATAGGAATGGTGGTGTGGCAGTTTTGCTGCTTTATCACAGTCAAAACTAAAGGAAAAACGAGGATGAAAAATTCAGGTAAAACTCCTTGGGTTTCTCAGTTCATTGTTTGGCAGTGTTTCAGTGGCAAAAGCCCTTGTCCTTAGAGATCATCAGCACCTCATCAGAGCACCCTGTCCCCTGTGGGCTATGCCATCTCTTTGTGGTTCCCCTCTCTGCTGATCCAGTCTGTCTGCTTCAGCTGTGTGTCCCTGTGTGTCCCTGTGGTTCCATACTCTGCTGATCCAGAGCCCGTGGAAAGTACCTGGGATCCTGGAATACATCCCCATCCCTCACCCCGAGCTGCCCTTTGTGCTTTGCTCTTTCCCCCTTTGGAAGCTGACTGTTCCTGGCTGCCATCCCACAATTTGTTACAGTCTTCCTACTTCTTCCCACTTATCTCTTCCTGAACCACAGCTCTTCTCTGCTGGGACTGAGATTTTCACATCAGCATTTACTAATCCCTGCAGCTGGTTGGAACGCTCAATTTTTCCTTTGCTCTTTCCAAACACCCAGTTGTTCATTGGTGGGAAAAACCAAATTCCAGCCACCTTTCCCTGCAAGGAATGCATTTTGTCTCTCCTTACCTGCTGTCTGTGGGTAGCCTCACCCCACAAAGTACCCCTTGTTCCTATTGCTGCATGGGGAAAAGTGACAGGCTTTACTGTAGTGAGATCCAGCCTGTGGGATGACCTTTACAATGGGAATACATGGGAAATCTTCATTTAAATCTGTGAGGTGAGACTTTTGCAGTTCTTTGGGAATTCAGGCCAAAATCTCATGGGGTGTGTTGGGCACTAGACGAGGCTTCTTGCAGAGCTGGCAGAGGTTAACGTGGAGCTTGGACCAGGAGTTTGTAGAGGGCGAGGTCCCTGGGGCAAGGCCTGCCCTTGCCCTCCTGTTTGTACAGAATGAACACAGTGAGCCTCTATTCTTGGCTGGGACAATTAAGTTCTATGGCAATATGAGTAATTAATAACAAAATGGGGCCTCTTCTGTGGATGGGCTGTTAGAAATAATTTCCTTCTGCTAGTTGCTTCTCTAGAATGTGGTTTTGAACTTTGAGATCCCGAAAGAGATAATGGAAACACAAGCATCTGTCACAAACCTTTAGCTCTGTTTGTGTAGGCAGCGGTGGAAAATCACAAAACTAAGTTGTGGGATGGTTCACTGCTTTGTGCATCTTTTGTTGTAACATCAAGCTCTTATGCAATGGACCCCTGTTTGATTAAAGACTCTTCTCACTAAAAGTGGGTTTCAACTGTCCAGATTTTTAATGAGGTGAGAAGAAGCAAAGCAAACTACTGATCTCATGGTTGCTCTTCACCCAATTCATGTATGGCACACAGAGAATCAGCTGTGCTGTGCTGGATCAGGATGATCCAGCTGCTGCAGCTGCAAGAGGCAGGCTCTTGTTTCCAGATGTGGTGTATGACGTGGTGGTGGATCTGAACCCTGCCTTCACCCATCTGCCATCTGAGGCCAAAAGGTGGGATGGAGCGTTTGGTTTCTTTGTCACATCACAGTCCTTCAACAGCTGTTCCTCATCCCCTTGGCAGCAGGGTTGGCGTCTGGCCATGGAGATGGGGCTTCTGGGTGGTGGGAGCACAGTGCAAGGGGCAGTGTGACACGGATGCTCCTGTCCACATGGCTCATCCAGGTCTGAAGGCTCCTCCTGTCCATCTTCTTTCCCAGATGTCAAGGAAGATGAGCTGTAGAGGCCTTCAGAGACTTCTTTCATGACTTTCTTTATATCCTTTGCCAGACCTCTGCCAACAAAGATGGCAATGACTCTGAAATTTAAATTTAGGTATCCAAGGGTATGTTATTCCTCCAAATTTTTTACTATGACTTAAAAGAACCTTCTTCCTTCGATGAGCACAAACCTGACATTTTCAGGAAGCTGACAGCTGGTGCCATGATGCTGAAGATGACTGACTGAGAATCTCACAATGTCAATCATGATTCAGGGGTTTAGAGTACTGGGCTCTCACTATGCAATGCAAGAATGCAAATATCCTTGCTAGGTTGTATCTAATGAGGAGGATATTCATCCCTGCATTTTTTTTTTAAATTCATGTTCTATTTCTACTCTGGTAACCATAGTAATTACACTAGGATTTTGTGTTTTAACATATTGATGCCCAAAATCTCTTCTGGTGGTCAGTTTATTTTTATAAAGATCATGTTGTGGCCTGCAGCCAAGAGCACTGGTGCTAATACAGAAGGTGATTTTTATCTGTTCTCACTAGGTATGCAGAGCCAGCTACAGTGAATATTTTTTCAGGTTGTTCTTTTCAATAAAAATATTGGACTCCATGGCAGCACTGTGAATTATGATCTGAATTCTCTGCTGCAGCACCTCTCCTGAAATCAACAGAATTATGCTGGCAAAGAACTTGGTTCTTCATGGTGTCAAGTCACACAACTCTGACAGTGACTTCATTATGGCATTCCCAGAACTATAAGGTGTTTTGATGGGAGGCAGCAGACTGGAAGCACTGGTGACTCAGTGCACAGTGCTCTGCCCTCTGAGTCAAAAATGACCTGGTGTCCAGGCAGTGCAGTTTGCAGTTTGGTTTTCTTGTTGTTTTTATGAGGTGTAAACCCCTCAGTTTTAATGCAATTATTGCATATTACTTTTTGAAAAGGAAAATTAATATTCTTGCTGTGCTTTTTTGGGGAAATTTAATATCAAGATAGCTAGTGTTGGCTGCCTGTTTTTACAGAGTTGGTCGGAGAGATTAATCACCTTTCCAGTCTATATCCTTCCATCAAGTTTGGTCATGATTTGCCATCAAGATGTTTCAAGTTACTCCATAGGAAACAGGGTAAGAATTGCTCCTTGTTTGCTCTGGATAGTTAGGCCTAAATTTGTGTTTCTGAACTTGGCTCACCTTCCATGCTGAATTGCAGATGACCTCCAGAAGTCCTTTCCTCTTTAACTATGGTATGAGTCTGAGTCTAAGTAAAGGAGCTCTTAGAAATGGCTTCAAAATTCACTGTTTACATGTGAAATCCATGGAGGATCTTTGCTTCTCCTTTTGAATTCCCTCATCACATTAAAAAAGGTGCAATAAAGGAATATAGAACAAGAGGTCAGGTTTGTAAAAGGAGCATCTCACCAGACAAGGCTGCACGCTGGATTGTCTCCAGGAGAATTAACTTTTGATACCTGTGGAAGATGTCCTGAACTAGCTGGAACTGGGATCCTGGTGTTAGATGAACACAGTAAATGAATTGGTTTTGTTTTATGAACTCACTGCTAAAGGTTTATTTAACTGTATCTTGGATGGAGAGTGCTGGGGGTGTTATTTTTCCTCGTTATGCAGTAATAAGTGTAATCTAAATATGAAATGTGGATGTATACAGGCTTCTTATCCTGCAGGAGCAAACAGCATTAAGAGGGCAGATAGATGCTCATGGACCAACAGATCTCTAAAATGTACATCCTTCCCCTGAAATACACAGGGCTGGGTCTGCCCAGCTGTGATTCGGGTTGTTCTGTGGGGGCTGCCAACCACAACTACCAAGAGAGAAAATGGACAATGTTGGTTTTCCTTCCCTCAACAAACAACAGTAAATGAATAGCAACTCCCCTGTCCTCTCTGTCTCTATGCACACTGATTTGTGGAAGTATATAAATGTCAGCAGGAACTGGAAGGAGATGGCATCTCAAACAAATGTAAAAATCTGTTTGCAGCAATCGCTGTTGTATTTGTGGTCACAATTACTTTAATTTACAAGTTAGACTTGCATCTGTAACTGACTGAAATGAAACAGTGTCTAAATTAAGCTGAAAGCAATTTAAAAAAAATTGTGCTGTTGCCTTTCAATTCCAATGGAAGCCTTTTTTATTTCCCAGGCTGTGTCAATTTTGTGTACATGTCTATGGCATTCGGACTCGGTGGGTTTCTACCTTCTTTGTAATAGCAATACAAAGTAGTTTGAAAGAATATGGGGTGGGGAAAAGGTTGAGGTAGGTATTGATTTCAAGTCAAAATAGTATTTGTGTCTTCTGCAACAGTTTTGTTTGTTTGTTTCATTCTGGTCATAATAATGTAACACATTTCCAAAATATTTCTCCAAAATATTTTAGAGAGTTGTGAACGAAAGCGAATTGCATTGCAAGACTATTTTCTAGGATAGTCTTTGTAAGATGTGCAATCATGCTCTGTAATGGATGCAACAGAGGACAAGAAAGCAGCAGAAAAATAGCTGTAATTTACAGCTAAATTGTGCTGCCTCTGTCAGCATCAAAAAAAGCTGGTTTGTTTCATATCGGCTAAAATTCTCCTCCAGAAGAATCTAATCAGTTACAGGCTTTACAATATTGACATT
Organism: Brachypodius melanocephalos; assembly: GCA_013398615.1. Classification (NCBI taxonomy): domain Eukaryota; kingdom Metazoa; phylum Chordata; class Aves; order Passeriformes; family Pycnonotidae; genus Brachypodius; species Brachypodius melanocephalos. The sequence continues at coordinate 4,631,220 of VZSR01002340.1, forward strand.
TTAGTGAAGCATTGCTCTGCAAACATCGCATTTCTGCATAGTGCTGCATACCTGTGGTAATTACCACGGCTTGAAGAAGTCTGGTTCATAATTTATGAATGACACAGGCGTTCCCGTAAGTCCTGAGTGATAACATCTTTGATTAGAGCTGTACACAGGCACCAAGAAGCTCATTTTGAATGCACAGGGATTCAGTACTGAGCAAGGTGACAGTTCCAGTGCCAAGCATGCCATGAGATGGGAGAATTTGTGTACATGGGTGCATGAAATCCGCTGGTGGCTTCTGCTGCATTGCTGGGTGCCGTAGTGGAGGTGAAGCCATTCGTGTGCTGTTAGGGCTGGGTGCCTCATCTTCTGCATGCAGGAATAACTAAAGAGAGGTGGATTTCTGACAGAGTTTTTTCCAGGGAGAGCACTTCAGGATAAGAGGCTGGTTTGGAGTGTTTGAAGAAAACCAGGCTGACCCAGTTTTTCTGCACATTTGGCGTTTACAGGAATGAATTTACAGGAATTCAAAGAGACTGGGTAGTCTCACTCTCCCTGAAGTCCTACCATGAGAGCACAGGAATAATTAAGCTTGCAGTCATACACATCATTCCTGCTGTTGTTTTACCAAAATAAGGGATTACTGCCTTTACTTACTGACCCTTACCTGTGGAGGTCTTCCTCATTGCCCACTGCTGATTGTTCTTGAAGGCAACTCTGGAAAAATCATGTGAAAAAGGAAGAACTCCAGTCCTTAACTAAAAATTCTCAATAATATTGTGTGGAAAAGAGATATGTAGGGGATTTAAATTTTTTTTTTTTTTTTTTTTTTTTTTTTTTTTTTTTTTTTTTTTTTTTTTTTTTTTTTTTTTTTTTTTTTTTTTGTGCATGGCTTGGCAACAGGATCAGCTGTGAAATAAGATAGGCTCTAAAGGAGAAGGGAAAGGAGGTAGGTCTCGAGGGGCAGAGATGTCCTGTGGTCACAACAGAGAAGTCATGGGGATTCTGATTAGAAAGCTGCAGACCGAGCCTAAGTAATATTCAAAGAACTATTTCCCTACCTTGCCTTTCACAGCAGAGTTGGTAACTACTGCTTTGATCTGTGTGTTTTCAGTGCCATGCAAAGCACAGAGCAGCTGGGTTTGAAAGCTTCAGGCAGTCTGTCTGCTTCAGCTGTGTGTCCCTGAAGGCTGGGCCAGCTCAGTCAGGGCCAGCTGACAGTGCTGGAGCTGTCATTAAGCTTTGGCTCAGGGTCTGCTGTGCTTATTCTGAAGAATGTTACATCACGTTTTTGATGCTTCGGGGAGGTTGAAACAAATAAATAAACAACTCTGCCGTGTTTGCAGTAAAGAAATGAGATAGACCATCTCCCCAGCTGCCTGCTGTTGCAGCCTCCCTGTGCTGGAGTGATGCTGCCATGGCAGGGAGCAGCACTCCTGGGCACTGGCTCTGGCTGCAGGTGAGAATGGCTTCACACCAATTAATGAAGGGGCTGTACATTTTGCTGTCCGAGGGGGAGGGCTCTTGAGGCTGCCAGCATTTTAGTGCTAGGCTCTTGGAGTTTTTGGTTGCTTGTGCCTGTCCCATAGGGACTTCTTTCCCAGTCAGAGGGGAAGGGAGATCACCCAAGGAGAGTGGTTGTCCTGGCCTTTGCTTGCAGCTGGGTGGGTGCCAGAGCAGTGGGGTTGGGCTGTGCTGGGATATCTGGGAATCTCTTTGGGTCCTGCTTACCTTGGGAGGAAATTTTGTGTTTTTATCAGTATGAGCTTACCTGGCTTTGCATTGTTTCCCATGTGGTCAGGATTGCTGTGCTGCCTAGCCATGCACAGCCTTTCCCTTTGCTGTGCTGTGTGTCTGTCTTGACTGTATAAAGTGTGCTGGTGCCTCCTGAATGACATCAGAATATTCCTAGCCCTGGCTGGGTAAGTAAGGTCTTAATTGATGCTGTTTCTTCTGTTCTACAGCTTTAGTAGCTCAGCAGTGGGACTGTAACTTGGGGGTGGTAACTGAGCTTCTGGAATCCTTTTTTTTCTGAGGCTGTGTGGGAAGGGGTGAACTCTGTGACTTTCTTATCTGTTGGGAATGGCATTTAGAGAAGTCTAATTTTTTTCTTGTTAACGCTCCCATAAAATTCTAAGCACAGACTCCTAAAATGTCAAAATTTTATCTTTTCTGAGGGAAAGAAAGGCAACAGTGGAAGAGAAGGCTTGGTAACTTCAGCACAAAACTATGCTTTTGTTTTGGCTGCAGTCTGAGTTGATCCCCTGGGCTAACCAAGTGTCAGATATGTGATAGGATTGAAACAGAGATTGACTTTCCTGCTTGTTAGCTGACAATTTAGTGATGTTTCTGTGTCAGGCAATGCATGAACGTGTAGCCTGCTCTACAGGAGTGAGTATACAAAACTAAATATTTTGATGGTGTTTCCTTTCCCTACTGCATTCTCCTGCCTTAATCTGATAAGTGAGGTTTCTGTATTCTGTAAGGTGCTGGATGGGTTGGTCAAAGGACTTGAGTTCAGTGTTAAGGGGTTTGTGTTGTGTGCCTCCCCTTGCCTGAAGATGTTGCTGGATGCAGCTCTCAGTTCATCATGGATGGTCTTCAAAGGGATTTTAACTGATAGCTTAGGGTTCAGGTTTGTTCCAGACATAAAGTAGCCTGGTTTTTAGGCCTCAACCTTTTATGTTCTGTTCCATTTGTTCCTGCCTCCGTGTATATGTTAAATATGTAGGGTTTGCCTTAAGGATAGCATAGGCTGTTAAGTTTATGATGATTTCTGTGAAATAAAACAGGGTTGAATGCTTACAGATATTTAGGGTAATTGCCCAGCAGCAAGTGTCTCTGCTGGTGGCTCTGATTAAATGGAAATTGTGCTGAAAAAATATTTTCTGCAGCCACATTAACACATGCTTTTTATTAAAAAAGTAGATAAGACAGGACATTCATAGTAGAAATTATACTGCCAAGTTATGGCTTTGTTTTATTTTCCATTGATGAGACCTGTGTTTTAGAAGAGTCTATAGGGAAACTTGACATTCTAGTCTTGTCCTTACTGCTTGCATGGATGAATCAAACTGCTAATAGAAACCTAAAATGCAATTGTTGTTCCAAATTATTGTTTAGGTTTAAATGTCTGGGTGCACTATGGAGGCCATTAATACTGGAGGTATGAATTAAATGTAAATTCATCCTGGTTTCATTCCTATTGTAGCAGATTTTTCTAAACACCAGCTAGCAGGCAATTTTTCTAATCTCTGGTTTGGCAGGATTTCAATGTTGTTTACAGCATTGTCTGAATTTTTTACTACCCCTCAAAAGATGAGAGGGGAGTTTGTGTGCTCAGTGTCAGCTTATCATCTTGTCATTCTTTCCAAGCTACAAATGTATTTTCAAGGACTCTAAGAAATGTTTGGATTTTTGTGGGTGTGAGATTGTCTGGGGGTTTTCCCCCCTCTTTTTTTCCCCTCAATGGTAGCTGTATTCCAAAGATCAGGGATTGGAATTAAAGAGCCTTCTCTGCATGGGGACAGAAATGTGCCCTTAAAATGAGGGGACTGTTAACAGCACTGGGCTTAATGGATAACTGTGATTTTCATGTTCCAAACAACTTCCTCTGACCAAAGAGAGACCTCTAGCATGCTTTTCTTTCAATTTTCTAGTACCCTGTATCTGTCCTTTGAAATGATCTCTAAGGATCATATGAAATGTGCCTCTTACATAGTTTTAAATGACAAATGGTTGCATGTGTGTTATCTGTCCTTTCTTCCTGCTGTGCCACTCTAGTCTCTCTAATTTCTTGTTCTTTAGTGGTTTTATCCTCTTTTCCCAATTACTAGGATTTTCTCTCTCAGGTGTCTGGAGTAAATCTCTGGAAAACTGCATCATGCAAAGCTGTTTAGATTTTCCAAAATACTTCTTTGGCATGTATTCAGAGACTGTTAAGTGGCAAATAAATTAATGGGATTGTTTTAGAAGAGGAAACGTTTCTTCACTAGCTATTTTTACATATGTAAAGCGGTATTTAGATTTTTGTGTTTGTCTACATGAGCTCTTATTGAAATGAGTAACCAATTCATGGTTTTATATACTTTAATGGTGGCATATCCTGTCATGAAAGCTTCTATTCATCTTGCTCACCTTTTTCCACCCAGATGTTAAGTGAGTAGCCTTTGGGGCTGCCCCCTTGCCTAGCAGAGGTAGAGGGGGGACAGATGGTGGGACTGCAGGAGGTCACTTCTGGATGTGCCTCTCTTGTGAGGAGCCCCTGGCTTATTTAGGGTAGACAGCAAACTTTTAGACAACCTCATATTGGGGAAGGTAAATCCCGTCTGAATTTTAGTAGTTAACTCCCTCTGATTAAAAACTCTGTACCTAATCTCAGCTTTCAATGTGTTTGGTTTTAAATATAAATTGTGGCTGAAAACTTCCTTTTTATGTGCTTTTTTTTTTTTGCTTGAATAAAGAGCCTCAAGGACATTTAAAGTTGTGCCAGAGGTGATTTTCTTCTTTCCTTTCCCTTTTTGTTAGCTGTTGTAGTCATGTCACCCAGCTATCAGCTTTCATCTCTGAAACAGAGCGAGCTCCTTCCCCTCAATGCTGAGTTTTCATATAACCTTGAGACAGAATTGTAATTCTCTGCATCATCTCCTGATTTTTGGTGTCCTTTTTAAATGAGTTATTGGAACTCTTGGTTAATCCTACATCTGTGCAGCTAATACCTTCCTTGGGGAGAAAAATTGCATTCTTGCTTCCTAATGCCTTTCTATACATCCCAGGATTATGTTTGCTCTTTCCTGACAAAGGATCATATAGACACTTGTGCTGACTTGCTCCTCCTCTACTATGTCTCATTTCTCTTCAGAGCTTTTGTAGCTGCTGACATTATTCATAAAAATACTGAATAGTGCCAGACCTGTGCTTTGTTAATTAGAAACAGTCTCTGCAGCCTGTAGACTTCAATAGGAAATGGTGGTGAAAGTTTAATGAAAAAGGATGTTTGACCCTGTGTTTCATCTCTTGTATATCATCTGCCTGCAGTTATGCAATTTTCTCTGGGTAATAGTGTAAAATTGAGGAAAAATGAAGATTTTTTGATAGCCAATTTCCAAGATTTTTATCCTGTTCTTCAAAAGAATGCATTATGAAGAAAATAACTGTTTCATGTCTTTGTGATATAATGGTATGAATCTTGTAAAATCTTTCAAAGAGCAGCATGAAGAATACTGATTGATATCTTCATTGTTCCTTGTCCTATAGCTGCAGATAATGATTTTTAGGGGTTTTTAAAATAGTATTGTAAAAAGGTTGTATGTTGTAGAGAACGTTTTTGTTTCTTTTGTAAAGGTACACAATGAATTTAAAAAACCAACCCTGTATCTTCCTGAAAATAGTGATGTATTTATCTAGACCATTATGTCACTGACAGTGTATCCCACTAAGTTAATTAACTTAGTGGGGGAAACAGCTTTTTGGGTACTAAGTACTTCTAAACCAAATCCCCTGTAAGATGGGGATGTGGTGTGTATCTAAATCTGTGTGTTCATATAATGTGTTTGAATGTCAATCTAAAATAATGAATGTTATCTGGGGCTGTTTGGACAGAAGAATTCCATTCTGGGAATGCTGAAGCTTAAATCAGAACAAATCTGAGCTTTCTGAGCAGTTAAGTTTACTTAGCAGGGAGAGAAAATGTCAAATGGGCTAATATCATCATGGTTTCATCATTCCCAGGTGATCTGAAAGGTCTGGAGTCCTATACTTCAAAATTAAGCCAAGTGCCAGTGCTGTCCTCCTTTGTTTTCTCTTTCTCTTGTTTGTTTGTAATTTTGTATTGTTTTTGTGGTTTTTTTGGGGGGTGGGAATCACCTTTTACTGAGGAGGAGAAAAGATGGGTTGAGGGTTGAAAGAAGTTCTGGCAGCTCTAATGAGCAGCTTTGCGAACAGCAGATGTCTTGGTGCTCTTAAGATGCAAAAGTAATTTTTCACTGACACCAAATCTGCTTCAAATCAAACTTGGCAAGTTAAAAATTGTGGTAGTTGAATCACTCTTTCCTAAGCAGCCATTTACTGTTCTTCTGAGAAGCAATGAACAGGAGCATGACTTGTATCATATTTGCACTGAACTCCTTCAGTCCAGTATAACTTTTTGGTTTCCTCTGATTTTACCCCCAGCCAGCTTGGGTGCTTCAAATTGATGGTTATGGTAACTCAGGAGATTTTCAGGATGCTACCAGAGCGTGGGTAGCACCTCACTGGTCTAAACCCTGTGCAGCCACAGGACTAGGAGATAATTCATGTCTTTGAAACTATAGAATGGTTTGGGTTGGGACTTCAAAGACCACCCAGTTCCAACTCCCACTGGATCAGGATGTTTAAAGCCCTTCTCAGCCTGGCCTTGTATACTTGCAGGGATGGTGCATTCACAGCTTCTCTGGGTAACCGGTGCCAGTGCTTCACCACCCTCACAGGAAAGAATTTCTTCCTAACATCCAGTCCAAGCCTACCCTCAGCTGAAAGCAGTCAAGCCCTTGTTCCATCACTCCCTGCCCTTGTAAAAAGTCCCTCTCCAGCTCTTGTAGCCCCTTGAGGCACTGGAGGGTGCTCTAAGGTCTCCACAGAGCCTTTTCTTCTCCAGACTGAACACTCCCAGCTCTCTCAGCCTGGCTCCACAGCAGAGGTGCTCCAGCCTCTGTGCATCTTTGTGATCTCTTCTGGATTTGCTCCAGTAGGTCCATGTCTTTCTTAGGTTGTGGGCCCAGAGCTGCATTCAGTGTAGCACATGGACCCTCCCCAGAGTGGCTCTTCAGACTATGAACCAGTGGTGAAATTGTTAATTAACAAGACTTTTCATTTAAAAACACTTGAATTTTGTTGAAATAGTTTCTGTAATGTTGGATAAACTGGAAGCTGAGAGGAATCTCACATTGATTGAAAACACATTTTTCTTTTTGAAACAAATTCAAGTATATATTTGACTTTAGCAGCAGAATAAATACATTTTTACAGGCAAGCACACAGGTGTTAGGCTTGAAATTCGGTTGAAAAACCTTTTTCAAACTGATACTTTAGTTGCAATATCACTGCTTACCCCTCACCAGCATCACTCTCCCTAGCCATACTATTTTCTCCCAAGAAGTGAGTGGAGGGCTGCAGAGAAGCACCTGTCCTTGCAGGTCATCAGAAAGTAGTTTTTCTCTTGTTATCACAGGAATTTCATCGAGGTATCTGTCCTATTTCATGAAAGCTTTTCTGGAGAAGGGTGTGTAAGTTTGTACTATCTACTTTGATATTTAGGAAACCCAGAAATAAAAAATGTGCTGTGCAATCTGATGCAGAAGGAAGAAAGAGGAAGCATCTTCTGTAAGTTTAGAAGACAATTTTCTAGGGTAAAAGGCTTGTGACCATCATTAGTCAAGGTGTGAGCATACTTAGAGAAGGGGACAAGCAGCTCAGTCGTCGTGGAATTCCCATTTGGATGTAATGAAGGCATAACAACTCCGTTGTGCTTTCTGTCAAGGGACTGCACAGCTGGAAAGGAGTGATAGGAATAATTTGGTTTAGATTCCAGGGGAATTTTCCTGTAAGGAAAATGGGATGGAGATGGAATGGAAAAATTAATTGGAAAGTGCTGAGAGCCCTTTGGAAGATCTTTTCTAAGCAATTGTTTGCACAGGAGCAATTGCTTCCCTGCCCGAGTTGCAGAAGAGGGCAGAAGCAAAAATAAATCTGTGGAAATTATGAACCCCTGATTATTTACCCCTTTGAGTACTGGTAATTCTGTACTGACATAGCTCAGGTTTGACACTGCAACCCACTAGACTTATATGCAGGTGCAATTTAGCCTGTGAGTCTAAGATAAGAGCCTGATTTGTTAACACAGTGTGGAAACCCTGGTATGTTTTGAGCTCTGGAGCTAATGAGCTTTGCAATCAGACCATAATATAAATCACGTTAATATGTTGTGTTGTTGGTACTTTCATGGGATTTTTTTTTTTGTTTGGTTGATTTTTTTTAAACCTAGCATTCACATCTGTCATTAATTTAAGCATAGCATGTTTACTAGAACACTGCTCTGTATAGCCTGTAAATGGTTATTTGCTAAAACAAGATAAAATACTGCAATTGTTTTGCTTCAGTAAGGATGTAAACAATCTAATTGAAAACTAATTTGTTACTAGTTTCTGGTGTGATGATCATTTAGAAGTCCAAGTGCTGCTGTTTCTCTGCATTTTGGTTGCTCACTGATGTCCTGGATGTTAATTGTAGGTGACCCAGGGTACACCTTTTTGCACCAGTAGTTCTTCACGTACCCATTGCTTCTAAAATATCTTTTACAGGTCAGTGCTGCGGGAACACATTAATAAAAAAAATAATGTTGAGTGAGAATGTATTCTTCTTGTGTGTGGGTTTTGGTGAAGCAGTTTGATGTACAACAAAGCTTCAAAGGGTTTCACCTGCCACGTGAACAGGAGGCATTGATATGTTTGTATCTCCTTTGTTGTGACAAAGGAGAGGTGCATTAGCTTCTTAAATTGAGATTATCTCACGTGGGAGTAGCACATTTGTTGTTTTTGTTTGGTTCAGCTGCAGCAAAAGGGGATTGGCTGGTTTAAAACTTGAGACTGTTTTAATTTGATTTTGGGGGATGGAATGGTTTGCCGTTACTAACAAACAGCTTTCTATAGTGCTCTTAAAAGAACATGGTTATTTTAATGACTAATAGCATTGCACAGTCTATTAGAGTGATAACCCTGGACCATATGATTATAATTTATATTTTTCTTCTGCAATTTCAATGTTTTTGTTTATAATTATTTTTCCTTTCAGTTTTCTTTTATGGAGACATATGTTGCTTATTAAGCAATCTCCTATGCAATTAAGTACAGAACTTGATTATTTCCTAGGTTTGCATCAGCAAGGCTGATGTTACAAATACTTGTAAGGGCAAACTACTGTGAGCTTATTCTTGCTGCCCTGCTTTGAGAAAATGAATTCACTAGCATTGCCAAAACCTCCATGAAGATCTACAAGCTCTTGCAGGAGTTCTGTTGGGACTGTTTATCTGCTTAAAGGTGGGCTTTTATTGAAATCCATGATGAATGTACTAGAAGCAGAATATACACTGCTATGACAATAAAATATTAAAGCAGCTGCATGCCAGATTATATATCCTAAGTTAATGAAAAAAAAAAGAATCTGCAAGGCTAATGGAGACTTTGGTACTGGGAGGGAATCACAAAAGGGATCACACATAGGTGTGGTGGTGGCAGCGTCTAAATTAGCAGGCTTGTACATAACTCCAGACCTTCCTTCTTCAGGCTTTGACCAAACTCAAAGCTTTTTAACCCATAAGGACCATCCATCATCATTTAGGTGAGAGTCTTTTTCAGAAAAGACTCAGGTCTGTGAGGCTGTGCAGTGACTCTGTTTTGAAGGGGTGGTGTGAAAGAAGTTGAGTGGAAGATAACAGAACTGAGTGATAAATGCTTTAACTAGTTCATAGTTTTTTTCTTTAATCAAGACAGATGATAAGATGCTCTTTTTGTGTGTGTGATAATGTATCATTTCTATGCTGGAAGTCCTCATGCATCCAGGCAGAGGAAACGGGCTCTAAATGGTACATCTCCAGTCAGACACTGGCTTAATGCATCATAATGGGAATTGAGTGCTTCAGATTTCTTATAGAAAAGGCAGAAACTAACAGCTGTTCTTTGAAGTATAATTTTTCCTTCCAGCAATATATGAAAGATGAGGAAAAGAGTGTGTGGAATCAATCCCTGCCAGTTAAATCTCATCTCATATTGTAGTTTATTCTGCATTGAATACCTTGAATGGATGGTTTATTTCTTCAGCATAGCTGTGCTCTTCCATTTCTTCCCCAAAGCTGTTGCTGTCTCCCATCTCCTCTGTGGAAGCACCCTCCTTTTTATCTGTAGCCATGCAAATGATACTGGAGGGGTAAGTCAGGAGGGATGCCTGAATTTGTGGGAGATGAGGGAGCAAATCTGCTTACAGCTCCTTTAATCAAGCAGCAGATGGTTGTGTGATGCTGGAGCCAGTGGTTCTGTGTGTCTGCATGAGGCTACAGAGATGGAGGAAGGTAAAGCAGTCATGGCACCCTACCCTGTGTGTAGGGTTTCTATTTCTGTGTTTCCTGCATAATTAACTAGCTCTGCCTGGATCTCCTTGCTCGTCATCCATACAGCAGATTTCCTGAAAATGCTTCCAGTTTCCTTCTGGCCACCTCCAGCTCTCTTGCTTAGATGTTTCTGGAGAGAAGCCCTACCCTAAGCAGGCACTTTAGAATTAACCAGAGTGGTGGTGGCAGCTCCCTGCTGGCACTGGAGTCCTCAGTGATGACTCCTTGCTTCCCACACTTGCAGTGGGGCTTTGCCAGACAAAGGGATGGCTCCATAATGCTGCAAACCACATCCAAGTTTTAGTCTGGAATTGTGCAGTTACTCTGGTCCTGTGATGCCAGTTGAACCAGGGCTTACATGAAGGAAAAAAGCAGCTTCTGTCTGATGGCAGCAGCTTGTTCCATGAAGCATGTGCCTTCTGCTTTTTTACAGAGTGGCTTGTGGAGGGGAGAGTGCAGCAACAACTGCCTTGCTTCTAGTTTACCAAATAGTATTTGTGTATCCAGTTGTTTAAGCCATTTAGGCTCAATCTGGTGAATGAGTTGCTTAAAGGAAGATGATTAATGTATGCAAACCACATTGTCCAGCTGAAACTTGTTTACCACACTAAAATGTCAACATTATTATCTGCTGCTGTCTTGAAATGTTAGTATTTCTGTCTTCAGACAATGCAGCACTGCTGGAATACCAATGAGGCAGATGCAGTGAGGAGTCAGAGGACTTCTGAACCTCCTAAGTCCTTAAATAAAACCACGTGTAAGATTCACTTCTTACCTGTCATTTTGGGAAATAATGAGATTTTAGTGTGTGTTTATGTAAATACATGATTTTCTCTTCACTATTTCAAGTGTCTTTATCCACATAAGAAGGAATAAAAAACTTTACAGAACTTGTAACCATTACCTGAGAACTAATTACAATGTGACTTATGATTGACAAGTGGGAAAATAACCTCTTTGTTTAAAGTTATGGATACTACCATAAGTGTTTACAGTCTTAAGTGATGGTGCTGTCTTCAAAAATCTGATTTTTTTTTTTTTTCATGGTGTGGAATGAGCCAAAAATAACACACTGGAGAGAAACATGGATTATTTATTTCAGAGTTGCAATCCAAGGTGCTTGGTGGTATTCCACAAATCGAGCACATCAGCCATCAAAATGTTTTACTACTTAGATGTATTAGCAAGGAAAGAATAGTAATTATTGGGAGAACTATAACTTGTAGCCATGAACACTAATTCCTGTCTTCTACATGTTAATGATCCTCTTGCTTCTCATGCTAATTAGTCCACTTGCTCTTCCAGTCTTCCAGTCTTCCAGTCTTCCAGTCCTCTTGGGTTGGTGGTCCTCATCTCCCCCTGCTGGAATTAAAAATCCAACCTTTTACCCAGCTGATTTCAGCACAGTTGCTCTGCTGGGTTTATCAGTTTCTTCCTTATCTTGAGAATTCCACCTGAAGACTTTGTGGCCTGTAAATTCTGGGTTCTTTGTGGGCATCTTTCTTTCCAAGGTTTGTTAACCTAGCCCTAGGTCTGAGATCATTGAAGTATATCGAGCCCTAAACTTTTACAAGGCAATTCTTCCAACAAGTGATCTAACACATGGATGTCACTTAGAGCTTGCTTGTTAGCTGCTGTTTCATGGATTAGATCTCCATTCTTGTTGATTAGTATACAAAGATCAAACATCAAAATACATCCTTTTTAAAATTTTTTACATATTCCACATTTTGCAGCCGTGAAGGTTTTTCCATTTATTACTTTAAAATTGAGTCTTTACCCTGATTTTAGTGACAAAACACAACTTCTTAAGCCTGAGCTGGGAAGATACAGCCAGGATTTCAGCTGGCCAAGTACTTGTTTGCAGCAACAGAGTTGGGCACTTGTAAATATCTTAAGGGCTCAGATGTTTAAAGGCCAGCCCCTGTTTGACCTGTCAATGCTTTAAAACTCTGCCAGAAGTAGTTCTGCTGGAGAATGTTTGGTCACAAAGGATGACAGTAAAATCCCAGTACGTATCGAAGAGCAGCTGTAATCAACTTGTCTGTCCTAGTGGAGGCAGAGGGAGATGAGATGGAGTCTCTGTTGGGATTTGTTGATATCCAGATCCCAGAAGGGAGAAATGGGGTCTGGGGACAGAGCCCCCATGAGCCTGGAGGGGGTTGGCTGGGATCAAAGGCTGCATATTGCTTCCTAGCCTGGCTCTCTGCACTAAACCCACCTGAAGAGACAGAGCTGCTTGATTTCTGGTTTTTACCTCAATTCAAAAAAAGGAATGCTTGTGGCAGAGTGGGTGATGTGTGCACCTGCTGCTCATTACCAAATAACAGGCCAAGGGACAAATGTGCCAAAATTATATGAGACAGATGCACAGGGAGTCAGAAGAATGAGCACCTTGAGCTGATGGGAAATGATATTTCTGCAGATCAATGGTTTGGGGAGGATTGAGTGAGAAGTACAGGGTAAGAGAGGAAGCATCTTAATTAGCTGGTGTTTTCTGTAGCTTGTTGTTCAGTAGTTTTGGCTCTTCCACAGTGCTGGATAACTTTCCAACATCAGCCATGACAATAAGGAATTCTTTACTGTGTGATATTTTATGAGAATTGTAAGCAATATCAGAAATTAATGGCTCATCCTCCCTTCTAATTTATATCCTCTACAAAAGCCTCTTATACTAGATAGCTGGAATTCTAGTCACCCTCTAAGATGTTTTATTGTGTATCTGATCTGAGGGATAGATAATGGTGGTTTGTACCACCAAGTAATAACAATACAATTACTTGTACAAGATACAAGTTATTACTTTTATCTTCCAGGCTGATCTGGAGGTGAAAATCAAAGTTGTTTGGAACTAATACCTGAGTGCTGCAGGAATTTTCCGATAAGGCTTTTGGAAAAAGGAAACCAGATCTTAGTATCTGAAGGCTGAGCTGAAAATTCGAGCCCAGTCTTGTCCACGGTGTGTCTTTAAATAATCTTGGAGTTGTTTACAGCAATTGTAGCTGTAAATTTACAAGCTCCAGTGTGAAAGATTGTATGAGGTTTGGTGCTCTGCCTCCAAGTGGTGTCCTAGGGCTGCAGGGTGAATCCTCTACCTGCTGATAACAACAACGCCTGTAAAGAGAGATGAGATAGAGAACCTCAGAATCCCACAGGCAGCACAGCACCCGTGTTCTCTGGAGAATTTCAGATGCTTGCACTGTGTGATCTCATCCTGAGAGCTGGGTTTTCCTTGTGTGTGCTACATGAGATGAGCCCGGTGCTGCAGAGGAGGTGCTGGGGTGTGGTTGGAGCTGCACAGCTGCTCCTGCAGCCCTCTCCAGCCTGCTCCCTGGCAGTCCCAGATGTGCCAAAATAAACCCTGCTGAACCACCTTCAGCTGAGCTCTGCAGTTTTAAAGGTTCTGAGGGTCTTTTGTAATGCTTGTTAGCTCTAAAGAGGATTCTCCATTGCTTGGTGCTCTTACTGCCTTTGTGCTCTTAGCCTGCAAGCCTCACTGGAAGGACAGGGAGGGGGGAAGGTAGAGCTCAGTCAGGGAATTGATTTAGAAAATGCATCTTTGAGGATGCTGGCTGTCAGGGAAACCTCTGCCTTTTGGAAATACCCCTTAGAAATCTCCAGGAATTGCCACTTCACCATGTTTCCAAGGTTTCCACTCTAATTGTGTTCTGTCCATAGTTAAACCCAGGTCTTGCAGAGTGGGTTTGCTCTTAGGCACTTTCCATGGTCATTTTAGGCAAGAATCAGCAGGTCTGAAATTTGGTATTGTTCTGTGCAGTAAGGAGAACCGTGGGCTTCAGTGGTCAGAAAACATTGTTGGGTTTAAACATTAAGATTTAATGATCCTTCTTGGATATAGTGTAGTTTAGTATTTTTAAAGAGTATCTAGCACAGCAAGAGCTTTTGTGCTAGAGATCCAGCTAGTAACAATTAAACTTCCTGAGCTTTTTCTCATCTCCCTCTTCCAAATACCCTGAGACACTAAACCTTTTAAAAACTCCTTTATGGCTCCTTCTTCCATTATTCTTAATATAATATGTCTTTGCAATGAGTAAGTTGTTGTGGCTATAAAATAAACTGATGAAACAATTCCTGAATTGGCTGTTTTGTTTGATCTGCACCTGGCTCTTGGAAAAGTGAGTTTGCTTTTCTGAACTGGAATATGTAACACCTGCCCATCAGAAAAAAGAAAGGTAGGAACCTTAGGGATGGTGACACAGTGGGATTTAGTTTGCTGTCTAAACAGGAATATCTGCAATATTTGGGAGCATGGATTTGAAGGTTTGATATACACCGGTGTTTTAAATGAAAAGAGAATATGATGAGGAACTAAGAGGGAGAATCTAATTAATGCTGAATCTGAAACATACTGGTGTGACTAATCCATCCAGGTTGTGCAATTTTGGGTTATTGTGAAGTGACCTTTACAGCATTTGAAGGGCAATAAATATTTGGAAACAATAATTAAAGCTTTATATTGTGATTTGGCATACCTAATATGTTTTTTGTTGTGCACTGACTTTCCCAAATGACTTGCCTTCTGTGTTATCAGCCACAAAACATGTAACATGGCAGAATTCTCTGCTTCTTATTCCATTTTCTTGAAAGTGGTTGTTTTCTTTCCAGTTAAGATGGAATTGGGTAATTTTGTGACAGTGAGGAAGGGCTTGGTCCAGGCTGCCTGAGGTTTGATGGTTTGCACTCAATGCAGCTGTGTGCGGTAACCCCAAGTGCTTATTTAGAGGATGTATGTGTTGCAGGCAGAATGGAAGCTTCAGAAGCTCCTCAGGGAGAGCCTCTCACTGAGTCATGGGGTGCAGAAGGACCCTCTTGCTTTCCCACCCCCTCCTCCTCCTCCTCACAGAGGAGTCTGGGTGCAGCTGGATCCAATCCTAGCCTCAGACTGAGTCAATGTTTATAGCTGAAGAGTTGGAGAGTGCAATTGAACCTTTATACAATTTTGTCCTGCAAGATTAAGGATGGCAAATCAAATACATTTATTTAAATTAATTCCAATTGACTATGATAATGATTAGATGAAAACATATTAATCAGAATTGCAGAGGATCCTGCTGCAGTGTTGATTCACAGCAGGTGATGTAATCTGTTTGTACATGTATTCAATTATTTATTTAAGAATCGTAATAAGCTGAATGCAATTTCATAGAATTCCTCTGATTTTTCAGGAAGTGGGGCAAAGAAATTGCTACTATGAAGCTAAACTTTATAAGCAGTCTTAAAAAATAAGTAATTCCACAGTGAGTGATGCTTGTGCTTCTGGCATTAGCCATGTGTGCACTCTGTATCCTGAGCACAGCAGTATTATTGGATTTAGAAGCTGCAGAAAAGAGCTTAGAACTTCTAGTAGGTTTTCAAAATAATGGTTATGTTAGTAAGGCTGTAAGAACTGAGGTGAGGAAGGAAATGTGACAGCTCTTGTTAGAGTAGAAGAACAAGTGGTGAAAAGTAAAGAAGCTTTCCAAGGCAAGGAAGGTGCTTGTTTCACCTGGCAATATTTTGTAGTCCTCTGGCAAAATCAGGACCTGTGCTGTACTCTTTATTGTAGACTGCTTTCATGTTGTGTTGAATTTGATGTCAGCTGAAATCCAAGTCATAGTCCCTTTTTAAGAGTATATGAATTTATTAAATTACGTTAATTTAATTTAAAAAATTAAATGTACCAATATACCTAAGAAGTTTTCAGAGTATGTTTAGACTTGTTGTACTTTTTCTTATGTCCATAGATGAATTGGATATATTATGTTATGCTTAGACCCCAGGATTGCTGAATAGGGACTTTTTAAAATGGGCTTCCAGGATCTAGGAGAAAACATTCTTGTTTACAAGAATGTAATAAAGCCTGGGCAGAGAGCAAATCACCGTTCATTTTCTGGATTTTGTGTGGTGGTGGTGGTGTTGTTTGGGGCTAGTTTGTTTTGGGGTGTTGTTTTTCTGGTTTCTTTTTGTTTTTCTTTTAGAGATGACAAGAAGAGATATCTTAGAATTCCAGTAGTTTGGGTTTCTGCCACAAATACATGTAATTTGTCAAGTTCCAAATTTGTCACTGGGACTGTTCTTAGGCTTTCCAATGGTATCACAGCCACCTGCAAAAACCCCATATAGCTCAGAAGAAAATGGCTTTAGGTCAACAGGGGAAGCACATTACCAAAAGACTTTAACCCAATGGGTTGGGTATTTTTCTTAAATAATTTCTGGTACTGTGCCTGCAACTTCTTCCTGTGTGGAGAAGCAGTAGGTGCAGCTGTAGTATGGCTGTCATACATGTGCAGCTCGTGCTTCCACATTTCTGAGGTTGAGCAGAAGCCCCTTTGGAAAATGAGGTTCAATCGTTTTGTAGCCTTTGTGTTTAACACATCACGTTAAATTTATTTGTCCCTGTCCTTTTGGCAGTGATAAATGGCTTATTGGATCAGAGGTCTGGTATAAATCAATGAGGAAAGTTATTCAGTCTGTGTGTGTCTGCTGGTACTGGAGGGATGTTACCGAGTATCAGAGATAACTATAGAACTCTCTAAAACTGGCAATCTGCTGTTTTTATCAGATAAACACGTGAGTCTTGGAGGAGTTAAAGAAAAATTAAGCAATTTAGATATAGAGTAGATAAGTAACCACTTCATGTACCATCTATCCAAGGGTAAGACCTCTTGTCTATATCTGAGAGCAGAGGTTCAGTGTGGCTGGTGGAGACTGGAAAGCTTCTCATCCCAGCAATCACCTGTGTCAGCACCTCTTTCTGCACTCAGGAGCATGAATAATTTAGTTCTTTGTTAATGTCAGTAAGACCAGTTTTCAAAGCTTCCTTTACATTAACTTTCAACTCTTGATACCTGGGCTTCCCTCCAGCACCCCAAAATTACTTCACAGAGGTGATGCCTTTCTTTCATGATGCCAGAGTTGAGAAAGAAGTGCAGTGGCAGTGCAGTAAAGTCCACTCCCATCCCTATTCCTCCAAATCCTGATGGCAGTGGAGAGCTGTGCCTTCTCACAGCCCCTTGACCTTCTCTGTACATTGCTGCTCTGAATGATGCGTGGAGGAGCTGCTGCTGTGTACTTCTATGGTGGTTTTATGTTGTTCACAAGGATGCAATGCCACTGTAATTTTTGTGGAAGGTTCAGTGCAGAGTGTCATGGGGAATTTAGGAGTTATCTGCTGCCAGGCAGAAGCAGGGATATTTAATCTTTCATGTTTGTGCTTCTCCATTTCCTGCTCTGACTTTCCAAAACGTGGTTTATCTTTGCTTCCCAGAACAGCTCAGGGTTCTTGGAGCCAAAGCTGTCCTAACTCAGGGTGGCTGATGTGAAGGAAAGCTGGGGAATGGAGGGGCTCACTGACACTGCTGTTTCTGGATGGGGGGGTTACTTTTGGGTCAGCAGTGCTGGTTTTGCTGAGGGAGGGGGAAAGGAGGCAGGGAAGCTCATTTAGGAATGTGTCAGGGCTGAGTGATGCCAGTCCTATCTCTAAAGCAGCAGCAGCAGGATGGTGACTTGGTGGTGAGGCAGTTGAGTGTGATCATGAGTTTTTTCTCCTTGTAACATGTGCCATTGCCCTGAAAATATATTCCCAGGATTTTTGGAGTAGGAGGACGTATTAAATTAAGGGGGAAATATTAAAGCCAGCTTGTGTTTCTCCAGCAAGGGCTGCCTGGTGAGCTGGTTGTTGGGCATTGAAGTGGTGGTGGGCATGACAAGGTGTGTGGACAGGATCCTAGGAAGGGAAGCAGAGCTCTCAGTGGCAAAGGCATCTTGCCTGTATCCTTGGTGCAGTGAATCCAGAGATTCTGGAAGCAAATCTTAGGCAGTAACTCCTCAGCTCTGCTTTGTGTAGGTCCTGTGTTGTCCTTTATCAGTAACTAGGTAGGAAACCAGAAGGGAAGGGTGGAACCCCATGAAATGCTACTTAAACATGCACAGAGGAAAACAAAATCAAAATATTTTGATATGTTTTATATGTATCTCTGCATTAATCCCAGAAACCGAAGTACTAAAGTGCTCAACGAAATGCTTGTCTTTAAAAGAGGATACTGACATAACATGCATCTTAAATGTGGCAGGAGGGTGACAAATGCTGGGATAATGCAGTGTCAAAGTACAGAGAGAGCTGGAGTGGGCTGAGCTGGCAGAGAAACTGTGCTGTATTTTCAAGTTTAAAGTCAAGTCAGATCAGCAGCCTGCTCTAAGTAATAGAAAAATCCCTGTGAGTTTAGGCATAGAAAAGAAAAAAATATGGTAATAGGATTGTGTTATTGCCATCGGTGCTGTGGAGGAAAATGGGAGAGACCATAAAGGGGTGGGGTGCAACAGCTGTGTCACATTGGGATGGGATGCTGCAAATCAGCTTTAAACACCCTCAGTGGCAGCTGTGTAGATGAATCCCCTAGGGAGGGCATTCCTAAAGGGAGAGGCAGCATCTGGTTCCTGAGCATGCAGAGCAATTCCAAAATGTCACAGTAAAGCTGCTCTGTGGTAGTAGCTATGGTGTGCATAAATTCAGCATCTCTGCAGGGGCAACAAGAGGGAGAAGGCTCTGTCCCAGAGGCTGAAGATATCCTGTCCTGCTCTCTCAGAGCTGATATTTGCTGTGGGGTTTGGTTTTGGTTTGTGGCGTTTGTTTGCTTGGTTGTTTTGGTTTTTTTAAATGAATACTGAAAGGAGTAGTTAAGGGTCAAATCTTTGTGGTGTTTTAAAGACAGAGTGCAGGAGACTCCAAGGAAAAGAGTTTCTCTAACAGACCCTGTTCTGTGATGTGCATATCTGTGCTTTTTTCAAAAACATTCAAAAAAGTAAGTTGCAATAAAAAAATCGAATTGTTTTATCACTTTTGCCATCCCAGTGGAGAATGTGGGAGTTTTGAATGCCCTAAAATCTCCCTTATGAGGGAGGCAGGTACCAAAGGATTTGTCCTGGTGACTGGAGGAATAACATAACTAAAATAGATTGACATGTCATCCCTGTAGTGTGGTGTGCCTTGAAGGACAGAAAAATTACTTGTGACATGTAACTGCTCACTTGTGATATGTAACTGCTCACTTTAATATGATTCACTTAATACAATTCTGCACTTTCAGAAGACTGAAAGGATGGTAAAGGGCAAATGGGAAGCAGAGTTTCCAAGGAAGCCCAAGAAGCCCCATTGTCCTTATCTGGGAGATGATTTGAGTTTACTTTTAATAATAGAATTCACCTTTGGGTGAACATAGCAGAATAGTCAGTGTGGCTTTTGCAACAACAAGGCTTGCTCTATTTATTTATTGTTCATTTTTATTTATTTTTATTATTATAGGGTTATTTTTGTAGGTTATTGGTTTTTTATTATTGTATTATTTATTATATTCTTTGCAGCACATGTGAACAAAGGTGATTGATGAGTGGGGTGATATACTGGGATTTTCCATGGGTATTTGACAAAATCCTCAACCACATTTCATTAAAAATTATTGAAATTCCCCCTCAACCTCAAAAACTGCAGTGGACCAGCGAGGTAAGTCTTCAAATGAATTAACAATGAATGTAAAACAACAGAATGCAGGCATCAGTAAAATGGGCAAATCTCGTCGTGGAAATGAAGCCACCAGTGAGGGACTGCAGAGGTCCCTGCTGGAGCCTGTGCAGCTCGATATATTGATGGGTAACTTGGAAAAGACAGGGAACAGTGAAGTGAACAAGCTGCTGATGATACTTAAGCATTCAGGGTAGTCAGACTGGGACCTCACTGAGAAATTGCAGACAGGCTTTATGAGGTTGAGCAACCGGGCTGCAGAAGGTCACAGGGAAATCAATGCATTGATTTGAACTGCCAGTTTACCTTCAGAAGTAATGCCTTAGGATCGTAAGAGACATTCTTGTGAAAGCAGCTTCAGTAGTGGTCCAAAACCCCACCCCAAACCTGAAATCAGGAGGTTTGATCATCTCTAAAATGACAGCCTAGCTGGAGGAGATGTGGGCAAGAGGAACAAGGATGATTAAAGGCAAAAAAATGGTTTCTGAAAGTGGAATGGTGAACTGAAATATAATTCAGGCTGGAAAGGAGCTGCAGTGACAGATATGATGGAGGCCTGACTGTCAGGAGATGCCTGGGGAATGAGTGGTGCTGTGTTCTCCAGTAGAAGAGCCGGCAGCATCCCGTGTGACTGGCTGGCTGCAGGGTTAAAGCACAGCAGAGAAATGCTTTTCTGCACGGTGGCTGTGTAGCTGTCACACGGCCCTCTGCACTGGCTCACAAAGTGACAGAATAGGTTTCAGGAACACCTACTGAAGGCTGCTAAATAGGAAAAGGGTATTTCTGGCTCAGAGCCCCAGCCTCACCAGCTAGAGTGTGTTCTGAGGACACGGTGGGGCATGCTTTGCCTCTTTATGAGCACATTCCCCGGGGCTCTGCTGCTGCTGGCTCTTGGAGAGCAGAAGTGGGCTCTTGCCTGGCTTGTACAGCCTCACTGGAAACAGAAAACAAGTGAATGCAAGACAAATAACTCTGAATTACATTGCTATTCTGTAGGCTTTGTGGTTTACAGTAGTAATTGCCAACAAATCCTCTCTTCATCCCTTATGTTTCTAGGGCTACTTTTAGAGCTGCTGCCTTGAAAGGAGCAGATGAGAGCTTTCCTTTTTTGTAGGTAGAGCAGGTAGGGCTCTAGATCAAGCTTATTTGACCTCAGCATATCATAGACAGGATCACTGGGGACTGAAAGGGGAATTTAAGGCTTTTTTCTTTGGGTTTTTTTTGAGTTGTGTCCTGGGCTGGCTTTTTTGGATCCCTGATCTGGCAGTCAGCACAGTTCCATGCATCCCACTGATGATGGGGCTGTGGAAGGCAGGGGGAGGAGAAGGAACAGGACCAGAGAAGGCTCTTTGTGGAATGAGATTGAGCTTATTCTGTCAAGCTGTGCACCTTGGCCTGCTCGTGGAAGGCACAAACACACAGTCTTTGCTCAAAAGTTGTATTTACTCAATCAAAATTGCTTTGATTTTTTTTTTTTTTTTGTTTTTTTTTGGTGTAGAATAACAAGCAGTGTTTCATAAGCCTATGTGAACCTGTTGGGGACTGGCTTAGCTTACATGAGCAAATAATAGCTCTAAAACCTGGCTAAAAAAATCCAATTATAATTATTGACAAGAGGTTTTGTAGCAGTTTTACAATAGGAGTTTTAAAATAAGTAATTTTTCAGTTAGGTTGCAAATACCTTGTGTCTATATTGCCTCGAGGCTCAAAAGCCGCAGAAAAGCTTCTTTAGAAACCTTTCATGCTCTTTCACTGAGAATGTGACCTAGCAACTGTTCAAAGAGCTGGACTCTTTAAATGATTTCTATTTTTGGTATTTGCAGAGCAGAACAGAAGAGTAAGGCTGGTACCAGGAAATACAGGAAGAGACAGGCTCTTTACTTCATACAGAATAGGTCAATGTTCCCCACTGCCCCGGGGTGACCCTGGGTGCCCCAAAATATCAGCTGCAGGAGGGGATGGGGGTGTGAAATGTGCTTCTCCCTCTTGGCCCAGGGAGTGGAGTGGCTGGGAAGCAGAGCAGCTCATCTGAGAGTGGGCAGTGGGTAATGGAAGCTCAGTGCTGAGCTTAAAGGAAAGTTGCATGGTTTGCTGAACCTTATAGTGCTTAGCAGTGAGGCAGCTTTAACTAATGCAAATATTGCCAGCAGCTGGTTAGGAATGGTGATGTATGAAATCATCGTTTTTATAGCAAAGTGTTTTCCAGTACAGCATTGAGAAACATGTTGTCACCCCTCAAACATGTGATGAAAGTCTGTTCCTATGGCACATGGGAATTTAGGGTGCTGGAAAGTGACTTCTTACAGAGTATGTATGTGCAAAATAGGCAAGTTAAAAATCCTGGTTTTGAACTAACCTAATCACTATAATTTTCTTTTCTTTAAAAGAAAACAATTCAAAATAATGTGCATCTCTTCAAAAGAAGAACTCTTAAAATAATGTATAAATGCTGATAGCATTTACTTAAAGGTAATACTAATAATGGAGACCCACAGAAGAAAATAATAATTGTTCAGATTTAAAATAATCATTATAGTAATTCATTATGTTAATGTTCTTAGTAGCTAATGCTTAACATATAATCAGCTTTGTAGTGGTTTTGCACTAATTCTCCTAGCCTAATTTTGTGTATATTTAATTGAGCTAGCATGACTAATTTAATTTCTTTTATCAACTCTACCCATGGCAAAGGTCTGTGAAGCTCTTTACATTGTTGAGCTGGAATATGAGGGAGATTTTCCCTTTCCATAAACTCCTGGGTTCCTTTACTACTGCAAGGTGCCCTGAAACCCATTACTTGTGCTGCAAAGTGTGTCTTGATTGAATTACACTGCTGACATTTCTGCATATCCAAGCTCTCTTGCTCTTATTTTTGCTGTCCTGTGAAACTACTAGAAATGTTTTCAGGTTTTGCTTTTTGCTTCCCCTTGAAATTGTGATTAAAAAAATATATTATTAATCTGGTTACAAGTAAAATGGGAAAAAAATAATCTAAGTGCTGTGTGGCAGGAGCTACCTGATCCTTTGAAAGGTTGGAAACAATGGAAGCTCTGAGGAATTAAATAGCAGGAGTGAAGGCTGATATTGTAGTAGATGGATTCTTTAAAAAAAATTTAAATTAAACTCCCTTTACTTTAGAAACACTGTGACTCAGCATCATAAATCATGAAGTACTGAATTTGTTAATAGTATCTTCTTGAACAGAGGTTCTTGTTTTATGAGTGACTTCATTTTCCTCTAGGTGTGCTGACTCTGTCATGACCCAGACAGTCCTTTGTATGAAATATTCCAATTATTTTTCTTTTTCTGTACTCACTTCAGTGAAAAAGAGATGGACTCTTTGAAACACTTGAGATGTGATACATAGGGGAACCAAACCTGACTGGCCTAACTAAAGTGGAGAGGTAGAGGGCATCTGAGGACTCACTGCTGGTTTCTCCTGCACAGCTGTGACAAAACCCAGCCCAAATCAAAGCACTAAAGCATTTTTAGGTCACCACAGATCCTGGAAGCAGAGATGGTACTTTGTGAATATTATGATGTTTCTGAGAACTTAATTTTTTTTTTTTCTGAGGAAAGAGTAAGATGGTTCAATAAAATCACTTTTTTTCTACATCATGAGATCTGTGGTTGTCATACCTAAGATTGCAGGTCTTGTGCTTGCAGCATAAACCTTTTTCAAATACATCTCTGCAGCATCAGTTCAGTGATAAAGTAACTATTTGGATAGCATTTTAACAGCAAAGTAGCTATTTTTGAAGTGTTTCCTAAAGTGTGCCATATCAATATTAATACTTTTACAGCAGGAACTCCTGAGAGCAGTGAAGCTGTGATGTCCATAAGGCTTTCTTTGCTTAAGAGCTTTTGCCACCTTTAAAAACAAGCAAAAAAAACCCCCAAAACTTCCCTGTGGTTAGCCAAAAATCCATGTCCTATGTGAGAACATGTTAAAATTTGACTGCACCTGATCATTATTCTTCAAAATGATTTTTCTGTGTGCATTTCTGAAAAAATAGGACAGCTTATGAACGCCATAGTTTTTCAAAGTGCACAGGAGTTGTTGTAGAAGAATATTAGCATGTTAACTTCCTTCAGAGGCGAAATGTGTTTATCCCACTGCATCCTTCATTTTGGCCATCTGGCAGAGGTCCCTCTACTGACAACTAATAATTACTTTTACCCCCTAGGCTTTTACCTGTTTGTAGCCAGGTAAAGCATAAAGAAAACAAAGTACTCCTAATTTGTAGTGAGGCATCATCCAGAAATGGCTGTAGAACAAGGCAGGTTACAATTTTAGAAAAGACTTGGCAGGAAAGGAAAGTTGAAGGAAAGTTGTACAATTTCTAAATGAAGTTTCCTGGCTTTTTGAATCTGACAGATGGGGATATAATTTTTCAGCATTGAGTCATCTTGTATAGTCTAACTATAGTTATAACACTTTTCTGGGAGGCATTTCATAATTTATTCACTGACAGGAGTTATCACAGCTGCCTGCCAGATGAAGATTTTTCTCAGCACTTAAAGAAGTAGTTTCCCCACTTTAAGTGGGATCCTGCTCTATGGCCAGCTCTGGGTTTCAAAAAAAGAGGCAGGTGGAGCACAGGTGCATTGTTCTAGCTCTAAGCCTGCTGTGGTCTCTGCTGTTTGCTGAGAAGGTCAATGAGAGGGGTAGCATGTATCAAAAGTGGTGGAGGAAGCAGGGAACAGCCCCAAATACATCATAATGAGCTGTGAGATTGAGCAGAAAACTCAGTGAGTAATGAGCTCATTTGCCTGCAGTTTCAGCATAAAAGGCAAAGATTATGAATAACCACAAATGCTGCTGTCTTTAAGACCTAGACAAAAGACAGTTCTTTAGACACCTGATAGGGTTGCATCCAAAAAAAGGTTTAACCTCTCTTTTCCTTATTAGAAACATAATTCTGTTTAATAATGGTGATACAAGATGTTTGAGAGCTGGCTGTGACTTGAGGGAGGGAAGGGAATTGTACTAAAGTTTGTCCTTGTCCTACAAGAGGTTGGGAAGAAAAGGGTTTGGGTTTTGGTGAAGGAGTTTAGTAGCAAAACCTTTTGCCTTCAGAATCTGCTGGATCTCTGCAATTAGTTCTGAGCATCCTGTGTCTGCAGTGTGGTGGCAGAAATAACACACCTCTCCCCAAATTAGTGGAAAATGGTCCATGTTCAGCATATTTAAATTGGACAGTCTTAAAATGTAAGATTAGCCATTTGATGGAAAAAATAGTATTTAGCTTGCATGGTGAGAAGAGATGGAAAAACCCCAAATATTCTGACCACAAGAGCCCTTGAAGTGAGAACAGAATTGTTGATTTAGTGTTGCAGCACCTTGTTCTGTAACTCCTGCAGCTCTGTCAGCCTTCCTTGCCCCCTCTCTTAGGACATGCCTGTCATGTGGAGGTGTCTTTTCCTTTGATGATGAAGACCAAATGAGTGGAATTAGGCATGACCAGCTTTTCTCTTAGTGCCAGTAATGTTAGTGACTGCCTTTGAATGCAGAATCTTAAATGTCTTTGCTCCTTAGGGGTGGAAAAAAGGCACCAACAAAACTCAAAAAAACCCAGCAACAAAACAAAACCTTCATAATGATATTGGCTACTGTCCTGCATGACCCTGAGTGTAGTTTACTGTATAACAAAGAAGTATTTTGCTTCCAGATGGCAGCGTGGAGGAACATTAGCGAAATCAATATTGCATTAAAGATTCAGGCTGCATTAGGTTGATGTGACAGATTATTTTCTCTGCGTGCTGACATCACGTTTCGTTATGTGCATTCCTGGATGCCCATGAGGTAGTGATGGAGCTGACTCAGCCCTCCTGAGAAGTTCAGTCTCTCAGGAGATGCTCCTCCTGTGGCGCTGGAGCTGCCTGGTTCTCTCTGTGGAGGCTGCAGCCATGGGATGTCCTGGCACTGCTGCCTGCCCTGGCCATGGGGCTGCCTGGGATGCTCCTGGCAGGCCTTGCCATACGGCTGAGTTAGCCAAAAAGAGGCAGGTAGGTGGGAAGAGGTGTGTAGAGAGCCAGCAGAGGAAGGGTGATGCTGGGGAGGCCGGCAGGACTGGGGATTTCTCTCTTGTTGCCTCTGTGGCTTGCGTTGTAAGATGTGGTGCAATAGCAGGGTACTGGAGTTGGGACTAAAGAGCCTCAGCTTTGCTCCTTAGTTATATCTCTGTCTCTGTGGCCTTGAGCAATTTGCACCCCACTTCCCCCATAGGTAAGTGAAGAAAATGCTTATTTATCCTTCAATGCTGCTTTGAGACGCCCAGCAGAAAGGTGCTGAGTATTGTTATTCACAGATTTGCATCTTTTCCCAACACCTTGTATTAATTTTTGCTCCTTAGAATTAAGTATTTACATCTCCTAGTCTGGGAAGATTAACTTTCCACTGAAAGATGTTTCATGCTTGCAAATTCTTGCTTTAATGATAATTTTTCTAACATGCATCAAAAGAAAATGCCAAAATGGTTTGGGGTTCAAAGACACAGTATTTTCTACTGTATTGTATACAGTGGCTGGTGGAAGGGACTTCCCTGAGTATCCAGCTATGTTTGTAGGACACTCTTGCTCTCAATCAGCAAAGTGCCCTCAAAGCCCAGGAATGAAAACTTGCAGTGTTGTTCATGCAGTTAAAGAGTTTCCATAATTACATTAGCACATCTTGAAAAACTTGGTCAAGTAGGGGAGGTAAGGTGAGAGTTTGTAAAGCTGCTGCATAACTTTCATCTACAGATCAGATCAATGATTTAAGTTTCTGACTTTAGATTTAGGTTGTTTATACTCTTAGTAAATTTAATTTTGGATGCGCCATTATAAAACTTGACTACGAAATGTGTTTTTAAAATGCCTAATCAGCTGTTCGTTCTTCAATTTGATTCTCCATCAATGCAGAATTAAATCTTCCACTCACTGATGAAGTAAATAAATCAATACAAATGACTTGCAGTCATAAAGTCTACTGAGTTATAAGCTTATGCAGCAGCACCAAGTCCATAAATAAACCCTTTTAGTGCCTCATCTTTGGTTTATAAAGCAGCAAATTGAAAAAAAGAGGTAATAAGGCTGGTGGGAAAGTTATGAAGGCAACATTTCTATTCTGGAACAGTCGATTTTGGACTCTTTCCTGCTGTTCTGTTTGGAATGTTCTCTATGGGCTTCCCAGCCACTGCTGTCATCCTCCACAAGAGGTGTGTTGGGCTGAGGCTCCAAGGTCCAGTGGTGGGATCCACACAGACTTCCCAGTGCTCTGGGCCTCTGCTCCTGCCCTCCTGCTGGCAGGTGTGGTTGCTTGGCTGCTCAACTTCTGGACTTGTCTATCACTTCCTGCTTTTGGCACCACCCTCAGTGGTTTTTTCCTTTGGAAGAAGGAATTGCTTCTCTACAGGGAAATGGATTTAACAGTCTGGAGGAAACAGGTGACCAGTCACCATTATATATGCTAGAATATATATGAAGCATATGTATATCTGTGTAAATTTTGTAAGTTCTAATATGCAATATTTATAAAATTGTAGATTATATATGTCAAATGTGTGTGGGGTGTGTGTATACAAGTATTTCTATAGACACATGTATAGTTATGCAAATATGTATATACATATGCTATATATATAGAGGGTTTTAATCCTTTGCAGAAGAGGTTTTAAAAACTGCTCATATGAAGACTTGTTCTGACTCTGATATAAGTTATAATTTTATTATTAATAATGCATTTAATTTTTGTTGGATCCTGGAATCTCTGTGCAAGATTATGGTGCTGTATGAAATAGATAATAATCTTGAGACAGAAGTGGAATAAACAAGGTGAATTGAAGGCAGAGGAGAAGTAGACATGGAAGACCTGGACTCTGCTGTTCTTTGCTTACAACTACTTATTTGTGTAGGTAAAAACATTAGATTCCTGAAATCAGGATATAATGATATGTCGATATGATGTAACAATTTACTAACATATTTTCTGTTGTAGTTAAAGAGATGCTTCTTTGTTTATTTTTTAAATTGCCTGTCAGTAAAGAAAAAAAAAAACCCTGACGTTGTGGTTTTGGAGAGCAATATGTGTTACTTCTGGCTTTAAAGATTAAATCCATGGGAATTACACTGTGCTCTGGGGATCTGATAGCTGAGGACTAGAAATAGTTGGAAGCTGAGTTTGACTCGGATTCTGATTGAAGCAATTGTTTGATGGCCTTGTCTGCAGGTGAGTTCTCATTGTGTTTAGCATGATGTGTGTTCAGCAGAGCTTGTGCAGCCCTACTCACTCTATCTGCAGATGGGCTGCTGGCTCCTCTAGTTTAAATTACAGATTTTGTTTCCTAAAATGGATGTTCACTGACTTCCTAGAGCATGGTTCTAGGAGTTGTTGAGAGATGCTCCTGTTTTGGCTGCCCTTTGAGTTTCTTCCATTCCATGGCACAGCACAGTTCTTGTGGCCTCTTGTACACTGCCACAACAACTAAACCAGAAAACAAATTGAAAAGGAATGCTGATTTACTGAATTCTGATTAGGAAGACAAAAATAAACCTGGCTACCTCCCACCATCACACTGATAAGCAATGGCTACCTGAGGCAGACTGTCTCCAGTTTAATCCCAGTTTGGTGGTCTGTGGGTTACTCCTTTGGGCAGTTGGGGTCAGCTGTCCCAGCTGTATTCCTTCCCAGCTTCTTGCCCACCCCACTCACTGAGGGGGAAATTGGGAGGAAAAAGGTGACCTTGATGCTCTACAAGCACTGCTCAGCAGTTGCCAAAACACTGGTGAATTACCAACACTGTTCTAGCCACAGATATAAAACCCAGCAGCACCTGGGCAGCTGTGAAGGGAGTTAACTCCATCCCAGTATACCACTGTAACTCCATCCCAGTATACCACTATATGGTTAATCTGAAGATAGATTCTGTATCAGCATCTGGAAGCTAATGTTTAATTAAGGGCAATTTTTAATGTTAACAAAGTTTCATTTCCCTTACTGTAACTGTGGGTAGCAGGTAGAAAAAAATACTTAGTTTCCTTTTTATTGTTCTCTGAGATGCAGAATTGGAGCTGATGAAATGTAAGTGATAGAAAGAAAAACTGGTTCCTTTTAATAAATGCAAGCTTCATACTTTTTCTTTTGCCAAACCTGCAACCTTCTTTGCTGGAATTTTTTTTTTTCATTCTCCTTTTCTTAGGCACAGGTGATGTTCAGATGGTTTTCTAAATGAATTCTTTGTGGAAAGATTCAGATGCAGGACCTCTATAGCAGCTTTTTAAACACCATATTATGCACTAGGATGGAAGTTTATCATGTCACATGACATGAAGCTCTCTCTCTAGGTGTACACTCCATTCATGATAGCACTTAATATATTGTGCTTCAGTGACAGCCTTAGTGGGAGTGTTTCCACTCTTCAGTTCTCAGATGATTGTGGCTGTTACAGCTCCCTGCATGCATTAACTAAGATGCTGTAGTCTTGCTCTGCTTCCTTGGTTAGTCATGGAATAAAAGTTAAATTGGAGTTCATTGATGCAGAGAATGTAATGCTGTGTTCAGCAGGTGGATATTTTACCTGGAATATTGAAAATAATGTTTTGTAGAAGATACCAGTATGTTTTTTTCTCTTTTATTGTTTTTGCTTCTACTGCAGTAAAAAAGGGAATTTGCAGAAGACTTCAAAAACATCATGATAGCTCAGAATTAATGTGAACTTGGAGGGTAAAGTTAAGGGCTTTTGCAGATTTTTTTCCTTGCTCTTTGATCTGTTACTCTAAAGATGATCTTAAATGCAGCAAATGCTATGTCAAAGGAAACATAACCTGTTGTCTGCTGATCCTGTTTGCACTCTTTTGATTCTCTTTAGCCACATCTTTTTAGGGCTTACTGATGTGAATGGGTGACTTTGAGGCAAAGAAAAGGTGTGTATTTTAAGGTCTGTAAAAGAAGGCTGCTTCTTGAGAAAAGAGGAGAAGGTGGTGGAAAGGCAGGAGGTGTGTGCAACTTCCCCCCTGCCTAATTCAGGGTACAGAGCAGGCTGGTGTTCTGTGTGTGCAAGGACCTGTTTCCCTACATCTGTCCTTGCCCTGTTGTTCGTTGTCTTATTTCTCTTACGTGAATTTCTCTCCAGGCTTTGTGGTCCTTCATCTCTTCTTGGGAAGACTTGGGAGTACTTGCAGTACCTGGGGGCTGCAGTCTGCAAGAACAGTTCCACGGGAGGCTGATTTTTGATATAAATTTGGGGATAACACTGTCTTAATGGCCAGTCCTACAAGATTGACTGAGGCAAGATATTGCTGGTTGAGTAGTTAACAGGCTGTCCCATTTGACAGAGTGTCTAGCACTTCCTCTGTTGAAATGGTACAGAAGAGAAATTATGTAGGCTATAAAATGTTGATCTAATAATTCTGTTCTTGATCTTCTAAGAGCAAATAAGTGACAGTCTGCAAGATGAGGAAGAACAGATGCAGATCTGCTGGAGATCTGGGTTTAGCATTCTAATAGGTCTTGCATGTTTGCATGCTTCTAGATGGTCCTGCAAATAATTTAAGAACATTGATCAGTTTATTTTCAGTACTGCATGTCTGTAACTGGTTCACTGTAATGATGCAAGGGATTCCTGGAAATAAGGGCTGGTTCTGCATCCACT
This sequence comes from Brachypodius melanocephalos, assembly GCA_013398615.1. Taxonomy (NCBI): domain Eukaryota; kingdom Metazoa; phylum Chordata; class Aves; order Passeriformes; family Pycnonotidae; genus Brachypodius; species Brachypodius melanocephalos. Next base: position 4,661,491 of record VZSR01002340.1, read on the forward strand.
AAAGCAAATGGAGAATGAATCTCATAAGCAGAAAATTTCTGTGTTTGCACCTTCTTGACTTTTTGCATCTTCTTGACTTTTACTGATAATTGATTTTTGGCAAGCATATTCAGGAAGCAAGTTGTAAAGAACTCTGTGTCAGGATCTGTTTGATACATTTCTTAAAGTAATGCTTTGGGTCCTATGGAAAGATGGGGAGGTATAGCAATACAATTAATGGGAGAGGTAAAATGAGAAATTTAGCCTGTTTAAGGATCCGTATAAATGTTGCTGGTGAGGTGCAGCTTCTTGGTTCTCTGCCATCTATGATATAATCACTGTGCTTTACCACGTAGTTGGAGGAGGTCTGGTTGTTATTTCAACTTCATGAGGATGTTCTACTGCTACTTCAAACCTCGTATCCTCGGTTAAACATGGAGATTTGTTCTTCTTGCAATTGTAAGGTTTAAAATTAATCTTCTGTGTTTTCTTCTTTCTGCTGTAGCTAAGTTCATTAGCATCATTCTTGGCAGTTAACTGTTTTGTTAGTAAGCTTAGTGCATACCCTTAATTCCCTTTTAAGCAGAAACAGAATGTCCTGGTTTGGGTTGGGACAGAGGTTTTTTCCTTCAGAGTAGCTGGTTTGGGGCTGTTTGGATTTGTGAGCAGAGCAGTGGTGATAACTGAAGGATGTTTTTGGTTATTTCTGAGGAGGACTGACACACAGTCAAAGCCTTTTCTGCCTCTTGCCCAACCTCACCAGTGAGTGGGCTGGGCTGCATGAGGAGTTGGGAATGGACACATCTGGGACACAGATCCCAGCTGACCCAAGGGATGTTCCAGACCATATGGCATTGTGCTCATTGTATAAACCAGGGGGGAGAAGCAGCACTGTGAGGGGGAGGATGTTCAGAGTGATGACATTTGTCTTCCAAAGCCAGTTGTGTGTGATGGAGCCCTGCTATCCTGAAGATGGCTGAACACCTGCCACCAGTGGGAAGTGGTGAATTAATTCCTTGTTCTGCTTTGCTTGTCTGTATGGATATTGCTTTAGTTGTTAAACCATCTTTTATCTCAACCAATGAGGATTTTTCCCCTTTTTACCCTTCAGATTCTCTCCCCCATCCCACTGGAGGGGAATGAGAGAGCAGCAGTTTGGGATTTTGTTGCTGTCTGGGGTTAAATCATGACATGATCCTAGATTTAAAACTGTAAAGGCAAATAATAAAATTAATGGGAATTCATTCCTTCTGTCAAGGATGGAATGATTTATCTTTTGGGCCAGTCAATAACAATGCTATCCCATACCTTCAGGTAAGTCTGAGATGGTCAAGTAGGGAAACAAAAATCCTACCTCCCTTCCTCTCCATCCGTGGGAGTGTTTGGCTGAACTTTGTCCACCCACCACTCTCACTGGCTCTACCTCTGAGGAGAGCTTCAGGTGATGTGACTGAGATAAAGGCTGCCTTTCTCTCTTTAGTGGCTTGACAGTTATTTTGAGCTTAAAATGCAAATTTGACTTTTTGACTTACATGTGTGACAATGTCCTCATGCTGAAAAGATGTAATCAAGCCAGTCTTTGATCTCAGACATCGTTAAAGTAGATGGAAATTGTTCTTTCAGAGGAAGCTGGGAGCTACAGGAGACTAACTATAGGTGAATATACATTTTGCATGTGTATGTTCTTTAAACATAATAAATTCCAATTTTTATTTCGTATTATGAATAAATGTTTTTTTAATCTTATCTGATATCCAGGCCTCTCAATTTCATGTCACCTGCTGGCCAAAGCCAGCAAATGAGGATATTTGCAAGGACAAGACTGGGGGCTAAGTTAAGATCCTCCACAGTAAATCAAGGAGTTCCTACTGGCATCCACAATCTCTCCATCAGGGTATATGCAAGTGATGGTGACATATGATGTGCTCTAGATTTAGGTGAAATTTACTGTTGTGTTACTCAATATTGTTTAAACTGAAGAATATAATTCCGGTTAAAAATGCTTTTAAATTGAACAGGTGAGTTCCATAGCTCAGGCCCTATTTTAAATTTTAATAGCATTTTTCAAATGGTTAAAAGAACATTTTCATTACTGTGGTCTGAAAAGGAAAAAGTAATCTCTTGATCTAAAGAGAAGCGAATAGATTATCATCAAAATCCAATAATGGGCTGCAACACAAATGAGTGAGTACAAAGGGTTGATTTTTACCTCTCCTGATTTTTTAAATCAAAATTATTTTTGCCTGAGTTCATCACAGACACTTTGACAACAGGAAGGACAAAAGGGTCAGGCTGAGGACCAAGGATTACTGAGAGTGTCATGGGGAGCAATCCCTGCAGCAGCAGAAGCACTTGAGGTGCTCTCATGCCAAGAGAAGTTCTGAGGGTTGGTAAACTTGCAGGGCAGGGTTAAAACTCGGGCACAAGCTAAATACAGATTGATTAGCAAACTGAGCAAACAAGAGATATTGGCAGCTCCAGGAGGGGTAAAGGCAAGGGAAGGAAGGCATGAGCAGTGCCTATGAAGGACCCAAGGGATGCTTGTGTACATCTTTCTGTCTGGGGATGTTTGGAGCAGTAGGGCTGACATTACCCAGGGCTGCCAGCTCAGATCTAACATCCTAAGATCATGCCATGCCTGGATTACCTTGTCACAAGCCATGACTGCAGAGCCTCAGGAGCTAAAGTTGGATTGGCATTTTGTCTTTAGTGATATTGCAGGGTTGCAGTCCTTATGAATGTGAAGATGGCTGGGAGTTGGGTTGTGGAGGATGGTGCAGGAAAAAAAAAATACATCCTAAAGAACAAAATGGCTGGATTTTAGGTTGGGCTTCAAGATGGTTTTCCATGATGGTGTTTGTAACGAGTTGATATTTTTAGTTGGGGGATCAGTGAAGAGCCAGGTGGCCATGTCATTGAACAGTCCTTGGCAGGGCATTTTATCTTTCCTTAGTCTGATTTCTATATGCTGTAGAGGAGAAGATTGCCAGTGGAATAAGAAGGAGAGAAGGAAGAATGGACTTAAAAAAAACCAAAACACCTTGGAGTGCCAAATCTATCATCTGCTTTATTAGTGTGTCATTTGCTGTGTTTACTGAAAACTCCAGTCATGCTGGGAGTTATCCATCCGATGTGATCCATGTGCTGGGACTTTCTCTGAATAAATGTGATTTTTATCAGTTCTGTTTGCAAGATGGAAAAATCATGCAACTTCTGCTAAAGCCTTTGCTTTGAGTGTCACAGTCAAGGTACTGGAAATACCAATTCTGAGAGGATCTTAAGGATGAAAAGGAAATACAAGTTTTGTCTTTTGGGTGAGAGAAAAACAGAGCTATCAGAGCTGCAGCTAGTATTGTTTATGCACTTTGTTCAGAAAAATTAACTAAGAGTTTAGACATAAGAGGACACTGGTAAGGGAGAGGGGACTCCATCTTCAACAAACAGACTGAAAACGTATTTGTACTGTGGTGGAAAGAATCAGTTTAAGAAAACAACAGGCTTTGGTAACTTCAGGTGTATTCCATTGTCATGACCCCCTGAAGCATGTGGAAGAGGGAAGAATGAAATACCCAGCTCTTCATCCATAAACTAGGTGAAATAAGAGTAACCTGGGGGATTTTTGTGCAAGAAAGTCATAGCTTGTTTTATTTTTTCATCTATGTTACTCCAAGCTGAAGTATTTGCCTGTCTTTTGACTTCAAGACAGGTTGGGCTGCAACCCACTTAAGGCAGGAGTTTATGCGAGACAGTATGTGTGACATGAGCCCATCAGTGCTGTCATTAGAGATGTGAATCCCAATTATAGAAGGGAATATTGGTCAGCCACTCCACCAGCCGTGGCAGATCTGTCCCCTGGACAAAGACTGCAGGGCTTCTTCCTTGCATGCTCAGTTTTGTGCTAGCTCAGGCTGACCCGAGGATCTTCACCTGTGCTCTAAACGCCTTACTGCACTGCTTCCCTCCTGTTTGGTATCTGTGGGTTTGGAAACTCCAGTTTGTTAAATACCTGATTAGGCAATAACCTTGGTGATCTTGCCATCAAAAACTCGGTAACAGAAAAGCTCAATATTATCTCATTTTTCTTCTAGACAGAAGCACTGCCTAGGAGTTTCTTGTTTCATGTCTGTGTGCTTATCATTACGGCTTCTTAGATCTTCCACTTCTGCCAGTTAAATCAAGGTTTATGCATACAGCTGATACAGGGCTCTGGGTGCTGTAATCAAATCCATTTTCTTCAGGAGAATGAATTATATTTTCATCCTTATTTTTGTCTAGTGCTTAGACTTGTCAGGAAGAAGCTGACAGGCAGAGGGCACTTTGCTGCTGTGTTTTTCTGGCTGTAATTGAAGTATTTCCTTATGAAGTAACTCACGGAAAAGAATCTCTGTTCCTTGTAATCACCAGGTGTCCTACTGACCAAGTCTCATGGATGATATTTCCACACACAGATTGTAGGCACTGAGGGGCTTGTTTTGTAGTGCTTTTATATAATCTCATGTTACTGCCATCTTCCTCCAAAGATTACCTGTGTATAATTTTCTTTTGCTTCTTAAACTGGCTGTTAATACAGATGTGTTTCACTTTGAAGTACAGAAGATTTTGGTTCCGTATAAATGTGTGACACATTTGAGTTAATTAAAAAAACTTGTGTTCTTGATTTTGAAGTTAATGCTACCCCCTAAAACTCCTGAACTTCTATGGTCTGTACTAGCAAATAGTAGGATCTTAGTTGATCACAAGTCTCAACAATGTCATCCTACAGCTTTTGGCTGTGGCCAGGCTTGGGGGCCAACCCAATGCCTTTGCTGGAGTTGGCTGGCTGTAACCTTAGGTCAGAATTCAAAAATGGGTTCAAAATGGTAGTGTGGACTTTTATTTCCTTCCATGAGCCATAGCAACAATACCATGAATATTAGTTATGTTAATAAAGGCATAAAATATTTGCAATCAGATTAACCTGGGTCTTGTGAATTGAAATGGTGAAGTATACAAGAGCATTTGAAATGTAATGGACATGTGACTTCTAAATGAAAGAAATGGGTGTGTAGGAACTGCAGCTCTTCTGTTACTTGCTCTATACTCCTGAATTAAAGATGTAAATTAATCTGCAATATACCTCCTTGGAAATAGAAGGATGGTGATGCATTAAGTGTTTTCTGAAGAGAAAGCTTTTTAGATCGGGCAACTGTCAAATATATTGCCTCCCTCCCGAAGGAAGTTGCAAAACAATTTGCTTTCACTTGTGTGTTTTGTTGCATTTTTAATTGAGGAGGGAGAAGGGGAATTGTAGGCATGTGCCAAAAGTATGTAAGTTGAGTGAAAGGTTCTGCCAGCTGACTGGAGGCTTTCTCTGATCCTGCTGGATGTGTATTAGTAAAATCAATGCAAATACATTTCTCATGCAATTCTCTCTTGTAGCCTTGAGTTCTGTAATTTAGCTGACTGTAACACCAGAGAAATTATGAAAGAATAAATTGGCCCAGGGAAAAGCTCTCCTCACAGGTAGGTGTTGGATAAATGAGAGGTGCAGCAGAAAGAATCCTTGGACCACAATCTCCAGGCAGTGGCTGTCCTTTGTACTCACCCTTATTGAGTCATACAGCTATTACATTTTCCACATTGCTCACTTTAAATCTGCTGTAGTTTGGCCTGTAGGAGGAGTAAATAGATGATTGTACCAAAATGAGGAACTTGATCAATTTTCTTCTGTATCTTATTACAGGAGAAGTGATTTCAGGTTATGCATGGAAAACAGGAAGTTCCACTGAGATAAAGAAGCTTGGATTACATTAAAAATATAAAATATTCATTGGCTGTATTGATGTGCCTTTATTCTGGATATCTTCAATAAATACAAAATATTCACATTAAGAGCTTTTCTTGTTAAAGGTAATGTTGGAATTATTTCTGTTACATACAGTGCTTCAAAATACTTTGTTTTGTTTGTTGTTTTTGCTGGAAGAAGCCATAGAGGAACTCTTATACTGCTCTCTCCTCCACTGAGAGCAAAGTATAGAGGTCAAAATAACCTTTTGTGCATTTGAAGAGAAGTTGGTTTAGATTAAATCTAACAGCAAAAAACTGTCAGGTGAACATTCCTAATAACAATTTTGAGTCAAGATTGGGAACATAGCAGGAATTTATTTGCCATGTTCAAAGAAACAACAAATTTCAGGTATTTATACATATGGTAACATCCAAGATTTTTTTTATACGTGCTCCCAAAACCCACCCAGTTTATTGCACCATGGTAAAGGTGTCTCTTTTAATTACTACCAGGGTATCTCATATATCTTTGTTTAATAGATAACCCAAGTTTTATGCAGCTAAATAGTGTTTTATTGAATTTACTGTTCTGGTTGGACAACTACTATTGATTAAGTTTTCTGGGGTGTGCAAGCCTGTGAAGTGGCTCCCTTGCATTACCTGCAGTGTATTAATCAAGTTTTTTGGGGTGTATAGGCCTTTGACTCTAACTCTCTCCAGATATCTTTCTTGTTCTATGGTATCTAATTAATCTCTAGTTATATGACAACCATTAAATAATTATTTATTGAATTTTGTTCTTCAGCTGTTAAGTTCTCTGAGGGATATAGGTCCATGGAGTTCCTTTCTGCAGGTGCAGTGAGGCAATTTCTCAGTGTTTTCTACTGATGCTCAGCCAGCACAGATCTAAATCAAAAGCAGGTAAAATAACAATCAAATATTCCTTTACTACTAATGAAACATAGTGCATTATAGAATTTTTAAAGAAAGTCTGCTTCACTTTTATTTCCATATCTGCTCCTGGGTAGTTTTTCGGGAGAGAACTGCATGAGGGAAATTATTTGGAGCTGATAGGCAAAGGGAAGACCCTCAAATAGTGCTTGGCTTTGGCTGTGGTGGCACAGTAGCACAGACTGGGTGGAACTTCAAGTGCATGTTTTGCTCAGGATTATACATTTCCTAAATTTGTTGCTGCTGCTGGAGGAAAACAAATTAACTCGTTTTGAATTTTGATGTTTACATGGCTTCAGCTTTTTTCTTTCATTGGAGCTGTGCTAAGTTATGCTTTTGATACTGCTGCAGATGGCGAATAAAAGTCAATTAGTCAGAAAAGATAACGCAGTCTTTTGAGATCATTCCCTAATTTGCTAATGGCATGGAGTTTTGTTACAAAGCAGGCTTGCATTTGTCTCTCTGTATTAAACTGAACACTAAACTTCACTGGGGGAAACAGACCAAGAACCAATTTCTTCTGTAAAATATTCATTATTCATATTACTGTCTCTAAAACATAGTTGGAAGATTGGCTGTTTTGAAAGTGGTTAACCATTATCTGATTCTTCCACAATACTGCTTAGGGGAGACTAAGTATAATAGAAGTCCCAGAATTGTGTTGCATCACTTTCTTTTAAATGCCTTTAAAAAAAGATTGTTTATAGATGATACTGTATTTCTGGTGTGTTTAGAGGTGATGGGAGGTTTTCCCTGAAAACTTAGTTGTCCCCTGTAATAACTAAGACATTTTCAGTTTTAGGATTGTAAAAAAACATCCTGGATAATATGGTGGTTGGTATATCTGATTTTTTTTCAGGTAATAGTGAATCTGTCAGTGGATAACCCAGACCTTATTCAGCCTGAAATAATTACTTGAGTAGCTGCAAGGAGAAAATAAGGAGTTCTGTCCTAATCCAATGAAACATCTTCTTTGTTATGAGTACCATGAAAACCTGGGAGCCTATTTACATGCTAAGGTTATCACGTGCTTATGTACTTTCCTGGATTGAGAGTTCTTTTGCATCTTTATTGAAAATCCACTTAAAAAACAACTGCATCAATCTCGTTTCTATTTTGGCTCCTAAAACAGGTTTTGCAGTGCTGCTGCTTTTCCTCTACTAATGCTGAATCCTTTTTGCATTGCTTTTATTGTTCTTTTTGACCTGAAATGAACCCGAGTCCCTTTTTTTAACCTTCTTAGGGTGAAATGCTTTGCTTACACTTAAAGGGCAATGATATGGCTGACAGTGCCGGTGCAGGGAACTTTTTTGATGTTTACATTTATCTTATATGCTGAATAAAATCACTACCACTTCCTATGGCCATTAAATTTGTATATTTTGTCAGGTAGGAGAGTAAATCTGCATCTTGAAACACCAGCTGAGGTGTCTTGAGCTTCTATTTGAATTCGATAGGGCTGGAATTTCTAAAATCCACTTTTGTCCTGAGATGCTTCAGGATAGTTGTCATTCTCTAGGTCCAGGTTAAGATAAAAATCATGTTTGACAGAAACATTTGTTGTATTTGGGGGAGAGGAAAAGGGAGGACAGAGGAAAAGAGAGAATGTTTTAAAGTTTCTAATGTGCTTCCTCAAGACAACACTTTACAAGATTAATGTGTATATAATTATTCTTACATCTTGAGGTGCTATGGAGTGGAGCAGCTGTTTCACTATGCAATTTCAAAGTATAAGTAGAGTTACTAGTCAAGATTTCTGAAGGGTCTCTGTGACCTGACCTGTGATTAATGCTGGCCCTAAGGCAGTGGGATGAATCCAGCTCCCTCTAAAGACTTTGATCAGTGAGTGTATTTAAGCAAGTGTAGTAATTGCTGCATCCTGCTTGCTTTAGGAATGAAGGTTTGTATCTCAAAAAAATGTATCTGTAAATCATATTTATAGAATAGGGGGTGTTAGCTGTTTCTGTGATAGAGCAGGAACATCTCTAATGGAAAAATTGTATGATGGGAAGGTGTATTTGTTTGTGGTTGGGGATTTTTTGGAAGGGGTGAGGTGAGGATGATGTTTCTCTGCTGGGAAACCCTGGAACAGAATTAATCATTCATCAAGTTGTGTTACCTGACCTTAGCTATTTATTCAGAGTCGAACTTTATTTCATGACCAAAAGGAAAACATAGCAAGATAAAATCTGTGGATCCCATAACTCTTAAAGATTTCTGTAATAATGTTTCACATAATCCAGCTGCCTTAATGAGAGCTTGAGTGGCTCTGAATGCATGAAGTAGGGATGCCTCACATCTTTGAAATTACGTCTCTGAAGAGGTGAGAGTAACTAACCTAAATATAGTCTCGATGCCAATTGATTTAAGTTCATTCCACAGCAAAGTTCTTATAGGTACGTGGAAGAAGAGAAATGCAGGCAGTCTCTGGAATTTCAGAACCCTGTGGGTAAATCTGTTTCAATATAGCAACTATTTAAGAGGGATGGTAAAAGTAGTCTTGAATAAGCAATGAAGACAGAATATGGGCAGATATTCCAGTTTCCTGTGTTGGATAAAGTTTGTATGGCTTTGCAATCCATTTTTTGACAAGGATATTTTCTCATGTGGGAACCACAGTTGCCTGGGTTAATTCTCACCTCCTGTCTTGGCTTTCTGGAATGAGTTGGAAAAGCTTTGTTAGAGACATAATTAGAAATTATCTTGTTCTTTCCTTGCCTTACAGCTGTTCTACAGCACTGATGGCTTCAGGTGGGCAGATACATTTCCTTTTCTAAGGTTAGGCATCTCAAAATCCTTACCCTGAGCGCTGTAAATGTAGGCTGTGGGTATGACAAACCGTATGATTTATTGTTTACTTGAAAATTACTTTACCCAAGAACCTGGAAACATCAGAGAGTTTGAAGAGGAGCAGTATACCAAGCAAAGCTCACACTCAGTTAGGTGCCTGAGCTGGCTCATTCCCAGCCAACTGGGTGCATCTACATAGCACTGGACAGAGTTTTATAGCTCACTTTGCTGTGTGCTGTCAGTGATATCCCCATGGACCTGTTGGTGGAGGCTGATATAAGGACAACCTGTCTCTGTAAGTAAGGCTTTTATGTCACTCAAAAGGTAGTTTTATCTTTTTTTTAATCTCTGGGATAATGTGAAAAAAAATAAGATCTCAGAACCAACAGCAAACAAAACATTCAACCCAAAGCAGCAGAAGGCAAGTGTTCTTTTCCCAGACTTCCTTCTTCTGGCTAAGAAACTGTACTTTGAACGTGTTGATGTTGTGGCAGATTTTTATCTGTGGGTGGCACTTCATGCTCACTCTTCCCTTGGAGCCTGGAGGATGTTCTTGGAGGCTGCAGCTTTTGCCAGTGCAGGGGGTCAGTCTGTTCCTTGGGACCGTGGATCTCCTGTGGCCATCTCTCTGAGCTGCTTTGGGTTCAGTGCCTTGTTCTTCCTAGAAACACTTCTTGTTGGAGATCTCAGCAGTGGAGCCAGTATCCCTTCATCTGTGTGCTCCTTGGTCCACCCATGACCGAGGCACCAGCTGGGAGGCAGGGGACTGAAATATCACAGGCTGCCCTTCCTCCCCTGGCAGAGGTCAGGCTATGCCCTCTGTTCCTTTAGCACAAAGATATGTACAGTAGTTACTTGTAGTATCTTTTGGATCCAGAACAATTGGTTTGGTTTCCTAAGTCATACAATCATTTGTATTAACCTGCCTAAATCACTGAAGTATCAGGTTGTTTTTGTCATCTTATTTCTTTAGCATTTATCAGTAAAAAAGATAATTCTTTCTATCTTATCTTTGTTTCTGCAATTTATCAGAGAGGTCATTCAGTCAGATTTGGTGTTGATGGCAGCCACAATTCACAGCTGCCTTTTTTTTTTTTTTTTTTTTAAATCCTGCTACTTGTATCCCTGGGGCAGGACTGTAGCTGAACAGAAGGCTGATAATTCCCCACTGATTTTCCAGGACTGCTGAATGAATAAATTGTGTAGGGGAGTGAGTGGGAGGGAAAACACTACTTCTTTGTTGTGGCTTTTTTTTTTTCTTTAATGAAAAATGTATTCTTTAAAATAGCCAAGCAAATAACCATGGAAGTGAGCAGCACCCACTATAAAATGAGCTTGAAATGTGCAGAATATATCATCCAAGTATGGTTGTTCTGTAGATAAACCATATGAATTTTTTTTTCTTTTCCAAAAGAAGTTAAAAGCAACCCATGCTTAATATATGCATGGGAAATAATCTTTAGTATTTCATTAGGCTACTCTATATTACAGGCTGTCAACTTGGACAAAACCCAAGCAGGGAGGGGAGTTCATAAAAGCAGCCCTTCCCCTGCCTCCCTCCCCTATCTCAAGGAAGGACAAGATCCATCTACTTTAAATGTGTTTGCATGCTCTCACTGCATGCAATTTATAATTGCTTCGTGTGCATACATATCCATGCATAACACTACCTATGAATATTGAAAAGTATTCCTTACCATTGTCATAAAGCGACTATTTATGGCATTTCAGCTTGGGTCTTTTTTTTTTAGGATGCTGCTGATGTATACAAGGAAAACAAAAAATACTCCCTAAACCTTGAAGAATCTGATGCTGCCAATTTGATGCTCAGAAAATACAGGCTGTGCAGGCGTGAAACCTCCACGGAATAGTAGGAAAGACATTTTGAAATAATAGAAAAGGATAGGTGATTCAAACCAGCTTGTTTAGTCAGGGAAGATAAATTCAGTCCCAGAGCATTATGGAAGATGTGAATAAAGCCAGAGGGTACCTGCAAAAGGAAATGAGATGTTTTCTGGCTGATAGAGGGAGCAGAGTAATTAGGTGTGAAAGTACATTTATCACAAAGCAGCTTGAAAATATAATTGATGGGTCTCTAATTGGCTCCTAGCAAGGAAAGAAGGGACAGTAAATGGAAAGCAAAATACCTGGGTTGTGGTGGTGGTTTTTTTTTTTTTTTTTTTTTTTTTTTTTTTTTTTTTTGTCAAAGATGTTTTGATTTTTGGTGTTAAAACAACAGATTGCAGGCTGACTTGCCCACCATGGGCATATGTTGTATGTGATCATTTTCCAGCTGACCCAGATACCAGGTGCAGTTTTAAGGCAGGGGAATGATCATCTTTGTAGAAGCTTTTCATTTTACCTCGTGTGCTGAGAGATTCCAGACTTATGTTTCAGCTTCATCCAAAGTCTTTGGCATGCAGGATTTGAGTGGCATTTCATCAGTAACAGCAGAAAATTGGTCTGCAGTTGTCAGAAATGTGCTTAGAATTACTGAGTGTTTTTCTCATTTTTTTCCTTACATGTTTTCAGAACTGTGGTTCCTCAGTGCTTTTCAATAGGCCAAAATGAAAGTTGAAACCTAACCAGCCTTGAAACTGAATTTCCTTTAGCTGTGTCAGCACCATGTGTGCTTATAAGAAGCTGCCTAGCTCCCCATCTCTGAAGAGCTGAGGGTGCTTTTGTGGATGCAGAAATGTGACTTTAAATGCTTGAGCCTCATTCCTTATTTTGCCTCAAAAATCCTGAGTAACCTGTGCTAAAGAGGGGTCTGGTGTAAAGAAGCAGCTCAGGATATTTCCTTCAGGTGCAGTTTCAGAAAGGGGCAGCAGCTTTGTTCAATAAAATTGATCAGGGTGTTAGGATGCACAAACCTGCTGCTGTCTCTGCCATCTCAGGAGATTATTTGCTGTGGCCATGGAGTAGTCTGTGCATCCTGGACAAGCAGTTTGCTCTTCTCACAAAATGGGTGTTAGGTGTGCTGTGAGTGAGAAAATGGGGAAGGCAAATATGTGCCCTCTGTAAATTCAGTGGGCCTTTCTTTTGAAGTCAAAGCTCATTTGGGGTTCTTACAGCACCATGTGTCTTGTGTACTCCAAAATTAGGATTAGTCTTGCTCAGAGCAGCTGTCACAGGAGTGGGAAAGTTTAGGATCTGAAAAGATTTCTGTCTTGCAGTACTGAGGTTCATTTCTTCTCTTCCCTCCCACCTCCCGTAGCATTTCCTGCTGATTTGTGTGTTATCCTTCCTGCTACCTGACAACTGATACAGATAATCTCCCATGGGACCAGGAGATCTGGGTTCTCTTGCCATGATCACACATGCTGGGAAGAAATTTGGGCCAATGCTGTTGATCCTTGTCCACGAAGAGATAGAAGCTAGCAGTCAAAATATATATATATTCAGCCAAGTAGCCTATTTTTAAAAAGAAATCATTTGTTTGCAGTCCCAGTGAAGAAAGTGAGGCATGTCTGTAGCTGGCACCCCTGGAGCTCTGTCCTGCTGAGGGGTTCAGGCTTTTGGCATTAACATCTTTTTTGCCTTCTATAACTATACTTACATGGGTGTGTGTGTGTATAAATACAATGTTGTAGTAGCATTATCTACTATTTAAACTAATGATAGTTTTTTTAGGCTCTGATTTTGTGACTACTGAAGATATGGCAAAGACTTGTGATAAAACATTTAAGTACAAAATACAATTTATTTTTCCCCCATTCTGCTTTCCTTGTGACTATTACCTATTGCCTTCTTGGTGAACTACTTGAAATGAAAATAAAGCAATCTAATGCAAGGGGAATTTAATGAAAAAGAGACTGTGTTATTTGATAGAATAATGTCCAAAGATCAGTGATGGAAGTCGATTTCTGCTTATTCTACCTGTTTCTACCAAGTTTTTGGGAAGATTTGTAATTTTAGAGCTGTCCTTCACAATAAACTGAGTGAATGTCACCAGTGCTGGCTTTTAGCACAACTTGTCATCTGCTGATCTTTCAGGGACCTTTGTAAAGCACTTTGAGGTTGCTCTAATGGGACCTCCTTATTACAGGTAGTGTCTTATCTTAAAACACTTCTAGTAAAGTGCTGTTATTAACCTAAGGGTTTCTTTCTGGTTCAGCAGAAATAATAGGGCAAGCAGCCTGGCCATCACTCACTGTCAGTGTTTTAACAGCTTAAAATCTAATTAGTTTATCTCAGAACTGCTCTCTGTAGTGGGGGTTTGCCAATTTAAGTTCTGTGTACAGAAATGCACTAACCCTTATGGTTTGAGTAATAGTCACAGATGACATGAACAGTACTTTGGGGGAAAATCCAGGGATATTTTCTGCAAATTGTGAGGCTATTTCAGCAGCATTAAAATTGGCTGTATAACTTTACTGTTATTTTATTTTTTGTCTCCTGAGACAACAACTGTTTCAACAGAGAATCACAATAGCATTTCTGTCTTTCTTGATATGTGATTTGCCCTCAAAAATTTGTGGATTTTTTGAAGCATTTTGAAAAGTCAGTAAAAATACACAATTGCACCATCAACTGATAATGTACACACAGAAACAACTACAATTTTTTTTTGTAATTAGAGAGAACATAAAGTTTCTGACTTATTTTCTTTTTAAGCTCACTTAAAAAGAGCACATAACTCTTTCTTTAGTGTGTAAGCACTTGTAATTTGCTGTCACTGCTGTTAATAATGTTTACAGCATGTGTCGAGTTAAAAACAGGCTAAAAACTTCTGTTTTGGGACTGTCCTTAAAAGAAGTTCCATAACAAATTAAGCAACCAGGTTGAAAACATTAACCCTGCCATATCCTATTTGGTAATTTGAACAACAAAATCCAAGTGTGATAATGGTATCACCTCTTTTGAGAACTAAGGAAATGTTTACACAGCCACAGATTGTCAAAATGAGTGTGGAGAAAGGATTTGGATTTTTTCCCCTTTATCAGATCCCAGATTCTGCAAACTGAAAGATTTGTAGGGTTTTTGGTTTTTTTTTTCATTTTAAAGTATGAGGTGTCCTAGATTAAGAAAGGTTTCTGTTCCATTTTTTGAGGGGAAACACTAACTAGCATGAACCTTTCCAGGAAGCTTCCAAAATAACAGCAATGAATTACTTATGAGTGCCCAGTTTGAAACTGGATTCCAGGGGGCTTGATATTTGGAAAGCACTGACTGCCTGGCTTTTAAAATTCAAATGCCTTTGAGGCACAAAGTAGATGCTTGCTGCTCTTTGAAAAAAGTTGGGTATTGCCTTCACTTCAATATTGAAAACCATTATCAAAACGATGTGGTGATGCATAAAGCCATGATTGCTGTGGTGTCTACTTAGTGTATCAATTGGGCATTGTTCTGTCTCCACCATCCTCCTGACTGTGTCAACACCATATTCCTGTCAATATGTTATCATTTATTCATACTGAAGTGGTTTCTGTAAGTTTCAGATATCTGAGGAGGAAGAAGAGTTTTTGTTAGTTAATGAATAATTAACTTAGCAGAGTAGTGGAGAGAAGTGATGCACACAGAGCAGTGATGCAAAATGAGTGTGGTTACAGAGGAAGTTTTCCTGCCTTTACAATGTAGTTTATTTCTTTTTTACTGAACTTGTAACTCCTGTCTAACTTTCAACTCTTGTCTGTGATAACTGATAACTTGTCATAGATAACTGGTTTCTACATGAAAAGCATTCTTTGCTGTTGAATTATCTTAATATCTCAGCTAAAAGGCTTTTAAGGATAGTGACAGTGTCATAATAATTATGATATTAAACTGTTACTTTCAGTTAACTGGAATAAACTCAATAGTTACCATTGTAGGTTCATTCAGTGTTAAATTTATGAAAAGAGCTTTATTCAGATATGTTTTTAAAAGGCCAGGACTGCTCAGAGATGAAGCAATCTGTAGGCTGGAAGAGACTGTTGTGTCAATTTTCTCAATTTGCTCTTAAATACAGGCGATAAAATCTCACAGTATATTTTTTCTGTTGAATTCAAAAGCTTATGTCTGACTAATGTGGTCATTGTGATTTAGCTGCAAGTGAAACTGTTTGTGAAGTAGAAAGGTTTAGGGCTTGTTCTGTTGGATTTAGGACTATTCTGTGTATTTAGGATTCAATCTCCTGCCTGCTGCAGCACTGGCCATGATTTATTAAATATGGATATTGATCTGATACCGATACCCAACTCTGACAGACAAAAGACTCTCCATCAGTTTATAGTTAGAAAGTGTACATTTAATTCAACACAGGGCAGCTGCATGGGATGGTTCCCTAAAATGCTGTGCGAAGTTACAAGCATTTCCAGAGTCTGTTTATTTACAAAACTCTTGAATATCCAAAATATTGATACATATTCATAACACTAACACCTCTCATTCTCCACTTCGTATGGTAATTAGCTTAAAAGGCTATTAAGCATGCACAGTGTGCTCCCTGAATTGAGTCAGTGGTCCCTTTTTAATGGGCAGGGGTTGTAGAAAGAGGAAGTAGGGTGAGTCTTCCTCATTCTGAACTTTCAACCTCTTCAATAGATGACACTACAAATGAGCTCTGGGGAAACTCCAATTTCCTCTCTCTGTGACTTTTGAATGGGTTTCCAGATGTAGAAATTTGCAATTGTCAATGTTCTTTTAGATCTATTTATCAGTTTCCTCGTTTCTCATTATAAACACATCTAAACAAACATAAAATGACAAGCAATTAGTTATTTAAATCAGGGATAACTATTTTAAATCCAGCTTCTTTCCACTAACCATTAACTCTTAATTATTTCCAGTGAAGCCTATCTATCTATCCACTCTAATTCCAGGAAAGCCTATCTTTAGCTAAAATCTTAACTAAAATCCTTAATTCTTCTACAATTCGTGTCTCAACCAGACTGCGGAGCTGTGTGTAATGCAGAGCTGCTGCCTGAGGTGCTTTCTGTAATAAACTCCATTCTCTCCAGCTCTGTTAGGTATCTGTAATGGCACTGTGGGGCTTGAGCAGTGATAAGTACATTCACTTGGACCCTCCCACCTTTCTGCTTCTTTTTGGTTGGGCACTATTGCCCAATTTGAGTAAATCACAGAATCTATTGTATCTATTATAAATATTACCACTTGAACAGGGTCTTCCTCATCCTTTTGAAAAAAGCATGCAAAAGTTCATCTCAGTCTTCCTGTATGATGTTTCAGTCTTTCAGAAATTATCTGCAAGTTCACACGAGAGAGCTCCTTATGTCTGCTGGGGTGATGGTCACTTTTAAAAGGTGACTTCATCCTTCTCACACTATTAGTTTGAATCTGTCTTCATTTTAATGATGTTCCCTCTTGTTCTTAAGCACAAATGCAGCTGCAGTTCCCAGCAGTTGTGGGGTTTTTTTTGTGAAGAGCAGTAAGAAAATGTGAGATCTGAGGGATGTACAGCATTAAGGCAATCTTGATATTATAGCAAAGCCTTTAAGGCACTGCAGGACTCATCAAGTCCATCTTATTAGCTCATTTTTAGTTATTAGATTATCTTGCATTTCTGAATTGAGCCCAACCCTGTCATCTATTATTCCTTCAGCAAATTGATTTTGGCCTGTATTTTACCTTTCTATTGCAAATCACTCATGTCTCCCTGTTTAAATGCTTAACAAAATGGGTACTAGTCTAACTTGATTGACACCTACTTTTATTTCAGTAATAATTTGCTCATTTCTGCTTTGTTCTTGATCCCTGGCTCTCTGTATTTAATAATGTCCTCTGTCACAAAGCTTTGGCATTGGGATTATTTGTTCCAGTGTGTGTGGGGAGAACATGTATGCTGATGTATGCTGTAAAGTCCTGCAAGATGTGATGCACGTTAGGTGTTGCTGTTCTCTTTGAATTTCCTTCAACTTCTGTGGCTGTGCTTCTAACTGAGAATTTGTTTTGTCCTGTATCTGACATGACAATAGAAAGGACAGAGACCTTTCAATCTGTGTTTCCAGGGTATTAATTCTCAGGTTACTATCACTGGGGAAATTTTATAGCACTCAGTCATGTAGATTACTTAAATGTTTCCAACTGCCTTGCAGTGAAGCAATGATAGTGAAACTTTATAGCTAGTTACTTCTATCAAAGCAGAAATGAAAAATGTGCTTTGCTTTTTTCCTTTGGTTTTGTGTTTGTGGTTTTTTTTTGTTGTTGTTGGTTTTTTTTTTTCTTTTTTCCCATCCCTTCTTTCATGCAATGGTAGTCACAATACCATTGAAAAGTTTGGGTTTCTTTCAGAGGTGTGATGGACAAAGAGGCCACAGGACCTGAGTGACCACTTCAGTCCTTTTAAGCAACTTGGCCAGGTCCCTGCTAGAACAGACTGGTAATTCATGTGCAGTGCTGCTGTTTCTTAGAGTGATCAAGTGAGTAATGTGTTCCCAGGTATTTAACTTACCTTCTTCCATAGCAAGGAATTAGTGTTGCTAGACAGGCTTGCTTTTATTGGTGGCCCCTCTAAAAGAAAGCTAATAAATTACTTTTTCATTAGAAATGCACTTCTGTGTGCCATTTGAAATTTTTTATGTAGGAAATGCTTCCAGCAATGTAGGTTACAACTGAGAATAATTCAGTTTTTAATAATTGTTATAAAAGTTTGATCTAATCTTCTGCATAGCACAGGGTGTATAAAACCTTGCTCTATGTCAAGCATGTAATCTCAGTCTGAATAGAAACAAATTTTATGCTGGTATCACAAGATGAAATCTTGCCAATTTTTTCTGTGATTTTCAGTGTTCTTTTGTGATGAGAAGCCCAGCCCAACAGAGCATTCAACAAATGGCATTGTAGTGTTTCTACACAAAACATGTTTTCTTCTTCCTCTGACCTTGACCAAACCCCAGACCTTCCTCACTTTTCTTTCACTGAAGTTAAAAGGTCAAATCTCTGTTTTTTCCCAAATACACCTATTCTTTGTCAGTGAGGGTTGCTGTGTGCTGTCATTCTAATATTTGTAATCTGTGCTGCATTGCCAGGGTCAGCAATGAAACATGATTATCTTGGGATCTAATGAAATTGTTTCCTGCCTCCTGTAATTCTCACAGTGGCTCAGACATTTAACCTTTTCACCCATTGGGACTAGCCTCATAATAAATGTACTGCTACTACAGCAGAGCTGTCTCGATTGTTTGCTGTATTTCCAAGAAGTCAGGTATTTTAAACACTTGAGCATTTTGCTCTTCTTTCAATCTCCTGAAGTGATGGGGGGATTTTGAGCACAGACTAATAAACCTAGTATGTGTTCAGTTTGAGTCTTAGTAGCTACATGAGTTTTAGAGTGATAAATTGCAGCATTCCAGGTATTATCTGGAAGGATTTTTAAAGGCAGGAATTCAAGTATCTTCTGTTATGCTACATGATTATTTCTTTTTTTGGTCCCATTTTCCATTATCATCTCTCTGTCATTAGAATATGTGATGGGCTTTACCCTAGACATGGCTGTGATGAGGTTCTGGATCCTTGATTTCTCTCCCCTTTATTACTGTTCCTGTAATGTCTCTGGGCACAGTTTCATCACATGCCTGTGTTTCTCAGCTGTGAGATGACAGTGCTGGCCTAGCTGCAACATGCTCCTACCAAACAGACCTGCATGAATTTACTTGGAGCATGTTAGTAAAAATTGATTGAGTAAGCCTAAAAAAAACCCCTATGGGTTGCTATTTTCAGAGCAATTTTAGAGTTTTGGACAATCTTCTAAAAAAAAAAAAAAATAGTTACCAAAAGTTGGTGAAAAGAACTCTTTAACACCAATGTAGCATTAAGAAGCAGGAATTCTTTATTCAGTGCTGGATATTTCCTCTGTAGTATCGTGCATGCTGAGGACAGAACAGGCTCCTGTTCCTGTACTGTTTTTACATACATATTCATAGGTTTTCCTAGAAGAAACATTCCTATGAAAACTGTTTCCTCAGAGTCACTGGCATATATTTCCTCCCATTGGCACATGTTTTCCTTTTCCCAGGGATCCCTCCAGTGGTTCCTGGTGGCTGGCAACCCTGAATTTATACTCTCACAGCCCCATGAACTCAGTGCTGCTTTCAAATGAGGAGGAAAGTTGGCATAACTGGTGTAGTTCATTAATTTGTGGGTCCTTAGATCAATGAAGTGTAGATTTACTCCTTTCCTTGGTCAATGTGTATCACAGTTTTGATTGCATGGTTCCATAGACTAATGATTTTGCAAAATGATTGCTGTATTAACCCACCAGGTGCAAACAATTCTGCAATAAATCAATCTCATCTTGGAGTGTTCTGAAATCACCAACACTGCTGTGCAACTCGGTGTATGTGCATGTGAATACACAGCACAGTGGCTTTGTGCTATTGCTGTCTTAACCAGCAGAGTCATGATGTGTTCAGTTAATTTTTTTTTAATTCTGTCCTAATCAATTCTTTTTCAGAGATTTAGCGCTGTAAGTCTGAGTTCTCCATATTGACAATCTTTTAAATTTGCATTAGGGCAGAAATGTATGGTAACCTTATGCTAGAAAATTATGAAAAATAGTTCATTTCATTCTTCTTTCCCTGGTTTGTCTTTCTAAACTATGCTGAGTGAAGTTTGATGGAAGTGTCATCTGCACAGATTTTATATGAAGTTACCAGTGCTTTTAGAAGTCTGGCTTACAGATTCCCAACAGTAAATATTAATGCAACTACGTTTTGACTCAAGGGAGTATCTGTGAATCCATTGCAAAAGAAATATGTTGTTTGATGGCACTGTATTTTTACTTAGTGCTTCTTTTTCTAATGATCTGTGTTCCCTACAAATTAACTCAGACAATGCTGCAGTTCAGAGGTTCAAGTTTAAGACAAACAGAAAAGAAACCATCAAATCTCTCAGGAATTCCCTCAAAGTGCGAGGCAAGAGGGAGCTCTTTGTCCCCTCCAAATGTAAAATACTTCAATCAACTGACATATCTTTCCAGTGTGGATTTGCCTGACACTCTCAAAAGGCTCTTTGTAAAGCAATGAATTGAAAATGAGCATCCCTATAGCAAAGCTGCATCCCTGTCAGGTGTCATGTTGTAATAGCATTTTTTCATCTAAAGAATCATCAAATATAATACAGTGTAAATTGCAAATGTAGATTAGAAATGCTTTTTCAGTAATGGAAGTGTTTCATAAGAATATGAGAGGCTAAATGGAAATTGCTTACAACTTGTTTTGCACTGAGGTGATCCTGGTTCTTTGGGATCCAGGTAAGAAATATAAACAGCTATTGGGTATCTGAGATGTCCAATGACAGCTGGGGAATTATAGTGAGTGATAGCAATCTTACATCCCTCCTGATGATGGGACTCTGCATTCTGTGGCACTGGGGTGAGCCTTCTATCCATGGTGAGTGTCACCAGCCTTTCTGTTCACCTGGACCTCTCAGAGGGTCTTGGTCATAACATGTTCATCAATCACTGATAGTGGTCAAGTCTGGAGTGTGGGCTTTGCTTTGAAAAGCCTTTTGGATGATTTGCTCCATTATCTTCTGTCAATAAAATGGTAACTCTTGTACAGGTGCATATAATATTTCAAGGACATGACAATGCATTTACATAGGCTTACAACTGAGTATGTATTGTCCATATGCACATTGAATTTGTGCACTCTAATGATGGTATTTTGTAGAACAGCCACACAGTATCTGAGGCATGCACAGGAGCAGTAGTGGTGGTTGGCCTGCCATGGCCGGCTGGTGTGATGCTCTACAGGGACCATGCACATGTGAAAAGGAAGAAAAGTTGTGTGTCACTGACTCCAGACCATAGTTTTCCAGCCTCACCACTCACTACAACATTGGAGCATGAATTAAACTTGTGAATTGTGAGGTGTGCTTTTGACAAAGTACTCACTGTGTTACCTGCCCAGTGAGCCAGTGTAGTTCTGGTAGCATGAAGAGGTCCTACAATGGGTCTTTGTGGTTAGAGAGGTAGACTTCTTTTAAATTTAAAAATTAGTCATATCCCAAGTGAGGCAAATTATTTGTGCTTCTGGAGACCTTATAGAGTGTGTAGGTGATGCTAATTTTGCAGAATGAATCAAATGTCTGACTTTTACCTACCTGCACTCCTTTTTTTTACAGATTTCAGTTTTTCACACTTAGACATTCTTACTCTCAAGAACTAAGACATGCATATGTGCACAGGTGTCACATCAGGAGTACCTGTGTGATATGGGACAGGAGACATTGGGTCTTTAGCACGTCTTACTGACTTGTTATGACAAACTGTTGTTTTCTGCATTAGGAGTGGATAGTGGGTTTAATATTGTGCATCATATTTCATTTCATTGCTCCAGAAGAGTGAATTTCACATTTGTGTTTATCTGGATATTTTATGGCTCCACTCCTGTTCTTCATTATCATAACACCTTATCTTTGGGTCAGCTTGTTCTTCCTTTTCTTTTACATGAAATCACATCTATGGTACTGTAGCAAATGACGGCTGACTTCCCTTTTAACCCCTGTTCTGCTGTTTCCCGTTGTGTGCGTGCGAGCACAGTGCAGACACGTATAAATGGTTTTTTGTACTTCATTGGCCCTGATGTTAACTGTTTTGCTTTCAGTCTCTTTAGACAAGCAGGAAATCATGCACCTTCGTTTGCAGGAAGCGTTGATATTTGCGTTCTCCTGCTGCCATTGTGCAAATGGCCATCAACGCGTGCTGCGATGCGTTCCATGACAGCTCGCTAAGTGTCGAGTTCAGAGACATGTGAAAGCTTCCTTTCTGGAAAAGAAAGGGACAGCTCCCGCATCCGGCGCCGGGACAGATTTAGGCAGCCAGCTAAGCACTGCCTCCCTGGCTGGCTGCTGACTGAGGTGTTCTCCCGTCTGTGCTGCTGATCCTCCGCTCTGCGGGACACCCGCCACACTCCCATGGATGGCTGTCAGGGGAGGAGAGACTTCCTGTCTCATGAAAACTGCTGTTCTGAAAAACAAGATTCTAGAGGGAAAGTCCTGGTGATGCTGGTGAAGTGGTTTGAAAGCCTCTGTGAAAATAAGGTGGTTACTGAAAGAGCTCAGAGTGATGAGTTTTACTGATTATCAAAATTCGTTTAAACGGTTTGTAATTTGCTGGCAGCTTCCACATGAGCAAATATAGTGCATCAGGAGCCAGAATACAGTATATCATCCAGAAATAAATACTCAAGGGTAAAATCTGGGCTTCACTGAAGCCAGTGAAATCTCTTGCTACTCTTTCAGTAGAACTGAAAGAGGTTAGGTCACCCCGAGACAAAACTGCTGACAAAGTAAAAGCATATTATCCTCTTAAACTTGTTATCCTTTGCAAATTGCTAACTGAGAGACCATGTATTTCACAAATGGGAGTTTTCATCATCAGGCAATACATTAGGTATCTGACACAGTCAGGGCACAAGGCTGGGAACTAAAGATTTTGATTGAGCTAAGACAGGTCCATCCTACAGACATCCCTGCAACCCTGGAGGTTCCTTCTGATTTCTGGTCTCATTGTTTTGTGTGCAGCTTTCAAATCTCATTCTCTCTGCAGCTGAGCTCCTCTGTGTCCATGCAGGAAAGGGCAAGTAGTGGAGGGAGAGCTGAGCCCTTGGGCAAAAGCACTGGGAAAGCTGTGGTTGGACACATGGCTTGGGTTGCAGATTTCTTGCTTGTAAAGCCAAATCTTTGTTGGATTACTGCCTTTTGCTTCTGTTGGGGTGACAAGTGGGATCAGTGTCCGGCCCTGCTGCAGTTGGACATGTAGCTGTACAAATGCACAGCATGGGGCATGGTCTGCCTTCTTCAATTTATCGTTGGGTTGGCTTGAGACACACACGTGTGGATGCAGCAGTGCTTGGAGCAGTGCCAGCCCATCTACCTTCTCACACAACCTCCTGTGCCAGGCACCTCCCTCTCTCCTCCTGAACAGATCTTCAGCAGTGTACGCTGAGTTCCTTTCATCACTGCCTCTGCCTTGGTTGGATAAATGGGCAGGGTTGTTTTGAATTGAGTATTTTGTGTTTGTTTGGTGTTTCTTCTCTTCTTAGCCAATGCGAAATGAATTAAAGTGCTTTGAGGATTACAGTGGGACAGTTTATGGCAATCCCATTCTTCGAGTCTCAGGTTTTGGGGGTGTTGAGTAGGCAAGCTGTTGTTGCTGTAACATGATGATCAGTACCACCATGTACCTTATAATCTCACTTGCTCTGGAGACATGACATTATCCAGCACTTGCAGCGAGCATCCAGCTGCAAGAGCATTCTGTGAAACAGTTGTGTGTGTTGCATTGATCAATGTCAACAGAAGCATAAGGTTCCCCATGGTAAGGCTGTGGCTGGCATCACTCTAATTAAACCTTCCTTTAAAACTAAGTGACAGATCTGTAATTTTGGCCTCTTGTTCTGAAGGGCATGCTTTTATTTAGAGATTTTTCCAACTTAACTTTTTAGGAGTTTCTATAAATGCCTGCAGCAGCAGAAATCTCTAGAAAATCTTTCTCCATTCAAAAGTTTGATTAAAAAAATTATTCTTCTAAAAGTTAATGTGTGCCTCCTGCCAGCTTGTACTCTATCTCCAGGAACTGGAATGTGGAGGTCTTTCCTTGCATTCTGTTGTCCAAGGTACTTGCTAAGCACAACTCTGGTTTCCACATGCTGACATTAAGTGAGCCATGTGTGATCACCAGGAGAGGGTTTATTCTTTTTAGTCACTTATGGAGTAATCAGAACTGCTGTGCTGGCAATTTACATACAGAACTGCAGAGAACAGTATAAGTGGAGCCAGGCAAATTAAGGCTTTAAATTTAATGAGCATGATTACTTCAGTAGGATATACAGAAACCGTGCATTCTTTAGGTATAATTGTTAATCAAATTCCTATTTTGGAAGACTTTTTTCTGCCCTGACTACTATAGGCCAAAGATTCATCTTGCCTTATTACTGTTAATTTGGCTTAGACTGAGCCTTGCTCTCAGGGTCATGTTTTTATGACTGCTGCAGTAAAACTGGTTGAGTGTGATGGTGGCACAAATAGGTAAAACTCCAAGTCCCTTTGTGCTCTTGGCATTAGAACTTCATGTCTGTGTATGCTCCATTTAAATAATCAGATTTGTTTATTACGGTAAAACTACACTGGTCTTGCTTTTGGTCATCTTCAATTTTAGGCTGGTGTTGAAGATCTCTAAGAAAATGGCCAAGCATAAATGATGGCTCTTTCACTGCATGGTCCATGAGAAGTGTGGTGACTACCAATCTTTCCAGCACAGAGCTGTTCTCTGAATCATAATGGAATTTAGTTTGCAAGAGGCTCCTGAAGATCTTGTCCATCACCTGAGCAAAGTTCAAAGCTAAATGTTGTTCAGGGTCTTGTCCTAGATGAGTTTTGAAAGTCTCCAAGAATGGAGGATACACAGCCACTCTGGGCACTTATTTGCTGCCATGCTACTCTCAGGGTGGATTTTCCTTTGTTTTGTTTGAATTTCCTTGCTTACAGGTTGTGACCTTGTATCTTGCCCTTTTCCTGTGCACTGCTGAGAAGGGTCTGACTCTCTATCCCCCATCAGTCAAGTACAGAATGCAAGCAGGTCTCCCTTTTCTCAATCTATTCTACTTGTGCTGAACAAAAACCCAGTTCCTTTTTCTCTTCTCTAGGGAACCTTTCAGACAGCCTTGAAATTCGCTTTGCTTTCCTGGCTTCTCCCTTCTGCTGCTTGTTTCATTGGGCTGTTATGACAATGGGCCCTAAATAGTACCCCCTCTCTATTCTCCAATTTCATTTACAAAAACTGTGGAAATCAGCCTCTTTAGGTGTTCATGATTGTGGTCAGTTCTCTTCCCATCTCCTTAGTGACTCACTGAGATAGGCAAGCTGCAAGGGCCTGTTCTGAAAAAGACTGGGAAACACAAAGAAGAGCAGAGCAGTCTTTATGCCCATCTCTAAATGTCACTTCAAGGATGATGTAGTGCTGTTTTGATTGTCTTAGGCCTTTCTTGTGGGTTTCAAAATACCTTAAAGGAGATAGGGCTTTTTGTCCTCATCTGTGAAAATGTGGAGAGTGGAAATACCCATCGTAGCTTCCAATTTATTTTGTTTGAATGACAAAGAATTCTTCTGAGCATAAGCTTCTGCCTGAGACTGACATTTTACAGTGCTTTGAAGACAAGGTGGTAACTATATTTCTTGTTTTCTTATTCAATGAGAGGAACTTCCTGTTCTTTGAGAAACAAATCCTTAATTTTGCTGCTTAGCAAAAATACCACCCCTTACCCTATACTCAGAATGCAGTTTTGAGATCTAGAGGTTTGGTTTTTTGGGGGGGGGTTTGTTTTTTTTTTTTTTTTTTTTTTTAAATAATAGACTTATTAAATGGTCTGGTTTGGAAGGGACCTTATTTTCTTTTTAATTGGCAAAAACCACAAGAAACATTAAAAGGATCTAAATAAAGTAGATGTTCTGTGGCTTCTAGGATATATGTAAATACAGCTAAGTGTTTTGCAGCAGAATACTATTTCTTTCCAAATATGAGAACAAATCCCAGGAGCCCTCATGAAGTGAGGCCCAGCTAATTTAAAGCTTTCAGGTGATTCACTCAGCAACTGGGTTGTTTTTATTATTTGCTACCAGCATGACTTTGCTTAGACCACTCCTAAAATGCTCTATAAATGTGCTCTGACTGTGGAATGGGTGTTTACATATGAGGAGTTAATGTGAAATAGCTAGAATGTCCCAGCAGGCTGGCAACTCCTAAAGAACTGGATTTTGGCTTAACTCTTTGCTGCTTTGTTCAAACAAGCACGGGAGGTAGAATTGCAATTATTTCAGGCATTGCATAGTTAGAAAAAAAGAAAATCAGTTAGAAAAGAAGAAAAATGAAGTTTTTGTGAAGATGGGGTTTTGGTGCTCAGTGCAAATGTAATAGTGCCTCCATGGAAGGCTGGTTTCATCTTTGTATTCAGGCACGTTTTGTTTAAAAAAAAAAAAGTATCTTAGTCTTACATGCTTGTTCTGGTAATGCTTCCATTGGCTTTAATTTAAATTTTGTAATAGCTGGATGTTGGTTTGATAGTAATTTGTGCAAAATTATAAGCCATCTTATGTTTTGTTAACAAGATATGAATAATTTTATTTGTAGAAACAATTTAATTATTTGCCATAGGAATTTTGAACAGTGCTGCCTTAAAATTACCAGCATGAAACTAATTTGTTTTGTTGCAGATAAGTGCTGGTCTTTGTTACAAGCTTCCCCTTTCCTGTGTTTTCTGTGCCTAGAGGGAATGCTCAAGGCTGGGAAATTGAAATCCCCATCTAGAGTGCAGTTAAAGGCAATTAAATGGAAATTCTTATTCACTCCCCCTTTTGCTGGATTGCAGACGAACAATGGATATTGGCATTGAATGTTCATTTTCATGGCAGTGCTTGCTTCTTGTCTATAAATATTTCCTAACCATCACATTTGGAGTGGTTTTGTTCCTTATTTATAAAAAGGCAGAGTGCTTGCCTGAGGCCTCACACATATTGATGGAAATCAGCATGATGTGTACTGGGACTGCAGAAGCATGGCTGTGTCTGTAGCTGAGCTGAATATAAATTTCTCTGTGTTTTCTGAAGGCTTTGTTGATTAGCATCTGATATATGAATTTCAAGAGGACTGTAGATACTGAAGGGATCCACTGAGAACAAACAGAAGCATCTGCCCTGTTCACTCTTTTACTGAAATCGTCCTTGGGGAACAGCCTGTGAATTGTTAACATTTGTCCTACTGCTCTACATCAGTAAATAGACTCAGGATTAGTTATGTTTTCCATGTATTCTGATCTCCTTAGCATTTCTGGCATAGCTAAAACCTCCATCACCTTGGCTTGCAAGTCCCTTTTGCAAGTGAAATCTCTTATGCAGATATTGACTTTTGTGACTTTATCAGTGCAACAGCATTTGCATTTTTACTGAGGAGAGTTGCATTAAGTAATTTGGAAATAAAGCTAAATGCTTTTTGTCTTTAGGCGGTGGCTTCTCAAAGTATCCTTTACAGATTTCTCAGTTGCCTCTTTCATCATCATAGAGTCATTAAGGCTGGAGAAAATCTCTGAGGTGAAATCCAAAGTTTGGCCAAACACCACCACATCAACTAAACCATGGCACTGAGTGCCGTGTCCAGTCATTTCTTAAACGCTTCCAGGGATGGTGATTCCACAACCTCCCTGGGCAGCCTGTTCCAATGCCTGACCACGCTTTCAGTGAAGCAATTCTTGATGTTCAATCTGACCCTCCCCTGGCATGGCTTGGGGTGATTTCCTCTTGTCCTGTCATAACTGTAGTATCTTCCATTTCAGATCATGAATGGATCTATTCTAACATCCTTTTCATGCAGCAGCAGATACTCTCCTCTACACTTTCCAAATGGGAACTTCAGCTTCCTCAATTATCTGTAGCAAAGCATGAACTGAAAAAAACCTGTCTTTTAAAGTTTAATTTTCACTATTTTCAAAAGGCAGATTGCTTGCATGAGACCAAATAAGAAACCTCCAGTTTGTTAACTTGCTTCATACTGACTGCAAAACATTTAACCCTTTTTTTTTTTTTTTTTCCTGCAAGATGGGGCATATGAAGTAAAAAGTATGTTGTTACATTAAGAAAATAAACATCACACACAAATACTTTTGTTCCATAGAGCATAAAACTGATCATCTTGAGTTTGGAAATTTTGAAACTACCAGTGCTTAACCAGGTGCTTGGATACAATTGAATTTTGATCTATTGTCTCATTCCTTTTGACTGGGGAACAGGCTAAGTCTAGAAACCTTGTTTGGTGTTCTGAGCTGAAAGCTCAATTAGTGATGAGATAGATGCTCAATCTTCTGCCTCAGCAGAAGAGTTTGGTATCCTGCTCTGCTGAACACAGGAGGAATCAGGCAATCAGCTGTTTTCAGCTAGCCTGTCAACCCAGAAGTCCATGATCTAGTTTTCTTGCCTGTAAGCCCATGCTGATTCAGGCTGTGTTCCCAATCTGTTTTTGAGTTTTCAATCTGCTTCCCTGCATGTGCTGTCCATCTCACATGCACTATCCACACAATGCCTATTAATTTTTTTTCTTCTGTCATCATAAGCATGCATCTGCCTGTGTTTTGATTGCAGTGTGCCAAGTATTTACATTTGAAGGCTTTAATCACTTCAGTATTGGCTTCCAAAAGGAAACTATTGACCTGTCTCAGCCATCTTAAATGAACATGAGACAGTCATGCTAGCTGCATAAAGATCTAGTCTACATAATGACAACATTTAGAGGCCTGAAACTTGGGAAAGTTTTAAGAAAGCAGGTATAATATGACTAGAATCCATCAACCTCTGCAAGGTTGTTTTTTGCTGTTGCACTGCTGAGAAACATGTTGGATTTAAATTCGGTGCCACATCACAAGTTATGGAGGAAGCAATAAAAAACAACAAAACTGAGGTTGAGGGAAGGATCAGATGCTGCTCCTCTGCTCAATCTTCTCTAGAGGGAATTTTCTCACAGACCTGTCTGCCACTGATTGCTCCTTAGCATAAATTTTCAAAGAGCGCCAAGCTTTTGGCAATGAATTTTGGAAAAAAAAATCAGAAAAACCCCCATATATAGTAAACTTAAAAAAAGTCTTATCTGAGAGACAGAACTGCAAGTGACTAAAGGAATATTCGGTGATAAATGGGCATTCAAGTTGTGCAACAAAATAAGGCTTGTTCTTGGCATTAACCCTGAGCATCCTGAGCAAAGATTTCCATCTATGATGCCATACTGACTTTTAACTAGGAAATGTGTTACCCTCTTGGATAATCCAGGCTGTTTTTTCCCTGCTTTTGTGCTATGAATGTGGAGGTAACTAATAAATAATACATTCTGCTTTGCAGCAAGTTAGCAGCTCAAATAGGTAATCATTTGAGTTCAATGCTGTTGCATTGTGCATCAGAAAAAAACTACATTCAGTATCAAAGCCATAAAGGTAGGTTGCCTGCTTGCCCTGGTAGCAGTCAGGTCATGTTTATTGCTTATCAATCATTCCAGAGTCGAAGAATGAATTTCTGTGAAGCATTTCAAAATCCCAGCCCCAGGAAGTCATTAGTGAAAATAAAAGTGAAATTCAGAAATAGCAGCCTTCATTACCCACTTATGTTTTAAACTGATCTTTGGGATGTGTGCTGCTTTCTACACCTGAATTAGAAATCTAGCTTCTCTTTTTCCTTTCTTGAAGTGCTAAATATAATTTTTGTTTTAGACATCATTTTATGTCACTGCACATTAGCTTTCTACTGCTGTTTATATTTATCATATAAATATGAGATGTCTGGAGCAGTCATTTTTCTATTGTTCCTTTGCAAATCTGTGCCCATTTTGTTCACAGCATTATTTTTGTCATACTTGTTTGCTTCTGACACTGGAATTTCCATCTGGGGTTACTTAGAGTTCAACAGTAAATGTGTTTTTCCTCCACAGTTACACCTTTCTGCATGATCAAATTGACCTTTCCCTTGTGTGCACCCACTTTTACCATTCTTTATCATGACTTCAAATAATGATCACTATTTTGTTGTTCTCAAAGTTCAGATTTTAAGATGCCTTTGAAAAATTATGGTAGTGTTTCACAACTCTGAGGTTTCAGGAGATACATATGTACATAGTTTAATGTTATCTTTTTACTTGACATTTATGACCCACTTATTAAAAAAAGTATCTTCTAGCTCAATCAAGAGCATCCTTTCAAACAAAATCTGGAGAGAAGTGATGGGATCAATGTAAGGTGGAAATCTGACTGCTCTCTGCTAGGACAATCTTTGTTGAAGCAGTAAACTGGCCTCAGTCTTTGTAGCTGGTTTAAGCTGCTGTGCCTACTCTAGGAGAGGGTTTCTCAAGGAAACAGAAGCCTGAAGGGCTACACAGCCTCTTCGGAGTCCAAACTTCAATCTGGAAGATGTCAGGAAAGCCCCATGCTGTGGGTACTGAAACCAAGAGCCAGCAAGGGACCAATGGTGATTTCTAAGTGTCCCACCAAGCAGCACCCTGCTGAAAAGAACAGGGGCAATTAACTGATTCATCTGCACAGTGTAGTACAGCACCTACTCAGAACACTTGGGACAATTCTATGAATTCTATGAGGTCATTCTTCCCCTG
>VZSR01002340.1:4692155-4861119 GCA_013398615.1 Brachypodius melanocephalos
GAAGGTCTCTTCCAACCTACATATTCTGTGATTCTGTGAAAAGACCAAGATCTTATTCAGTGGTGAATGCAGGGAACATCTGCTTTGCTTTTGCATAGTTCTTCCTCTCCCTCAGTGTCATGTCACAGGAAAGCTGTTTCTCTACTCAGGCTTCCACGGCAGGCTGGTATTCCCTCCTATACAGTACCATAAGCTCTATTCTCAGCAAACCAGTTTGTCTCCAACACATGACCCAAATGCAAGTGAACTTCCTTTAACTTGCAGTCCAGGTCATCACCTTCTCTCATGTGAACAGTTACTTGAAATATTTCACATCACAGCAAAGCTATAAAATTTTATAGATAAGTAAATGTATTAAGCAAATTACTAAAATATGAAATCAAAATAGAACAAATATTTGGCTACCAGCTGAAATGTATTGATATGTGGTTTAATTTAAAATCAATCTCATGGAAGAATTTAATTGGACGTGCCTGGAAAGTTTAAACTTTTTGGTGCTCTCTAAAGGTTATGAAATAGAGAAGCAGAACTTTTTACTTGCCTATAATTAAAAGGTATTTCATGTTCATCTCCTTGTTGCATTGATCTGCATAATTGCCATCAATATCAAAAGTGAACTATGCTTGCTTGCTTTCTTTCCCCTGTTTTTTAACATCTTGATAGCAGTTTAAGAAAGAAATTACATGTGATATGGATGAGGTGGGCTTGGCTGTCAAAGAAATGAGGAAGAAATTCTTTACTATACAGGTGACTTAGCACTGAGACAGATTGCTCAGAGTTTATGGAGTCTCCCTCACTGTAGCTATTCAAGAACTGTCAGGATGCAATCCTGTGCCATGTGTTCAGGGATGCCCCTGCTTGAGCAGAGAGGTTGGACCAGATGGCTCACTGTGATCCCACCCAGCCTGACCCAGTCTGTGATACAGTAAAGTTCAAATTGGTTTAATAGGAAAAAAAGAGGTTTCTGTATTTTCTGTAATCATAGGTACAAGGAAACGTATAGTACGCAGTAATTTTCCACTGTGCTATGTACCCTCCCCAAAATCTATATTTGTAGCTGTTCTCAAACATCACACATGCTAAAAATGCATCTTCTAACTACATTAAGGAAAACCCAGTATGCATCTGGAAGGCTGTCATCATGCTGTACTGTAGTTCTCTGGTAGAGAGGGCTCCAGGTAACATTTATTCATGAGCTTCTCCATCCCTGCAGGTCCTACCTGCTCTAATGATGTGTTCTGATTTTACCCCTGGATAAGTGGCCTTGACATTTTTCTTGTAGGATCTTTATTTGACTGGTGCTTTTTGCTCAGTCTCAAACTAGGAACAGTGAGCCATTGAATGTAAGTATGTAGAGGAAGATAATTTATTAGCAGAGTTCCCAAAAGAGTTGTCTTAGATTCACAGATATCAGTGCTTAAGTTTCATTAAATTGAATTTCTTGTTATTTGAAAAATCCTATTTGGCAAGTTGCTAGTGCTTGCTATTTCTGTAACTTACAGCTTTTTGAGAAGACAGCTGGGTTAATACATTATTGAATATTTTTAGAATCCTTTAATGCTGAGTTCACAGGATTCTCTGAGTGAAGTAGACTTAAAAGCTGAGAAGTTTTTGAAGAGAGTTTCACTTTGAAGTTTCTAAGGGGCTGCTTCAGTTCTAGTGCCAATAAAGCTTAGAACGTGTTCTGAAAGGCTATAAATAGCAGCAGTAAAACAATGGACTTAATTTGGCAAGTCTTATCTATAGGAAGGCAAAGGAGGCCACAGCTTACAGTGGGTACAAATGTTTGCTGTGGTTTTATAGAACTGGGTAGAAATAAGGCTATTAAGGATTATTTTTCACTGAAATAGCATGTTACCATGACTGAAGTTTCTCACAGGTAATAGGAGAAAAAAACCCCAAACTGTGGTCTTTCTGATGTGTTCACTTTGATTTAAGATACATGAGAGAACTTCTGCCTATGTTAGACTAAATATTCTTCACATTAGAAGCCCTCTTTTGTCTTTCTTCAGAATCAGGTCATGTAATTTTCAACTAAGTGTCTTTTTGTAAGAGGTAATACACTCAAATCAGGTTTTGCTTTTATTTTATTTTATATTTTATAGCTGTTTTCATTTTCTTTTTGTGTCTATTATTTTATAACCTTATTTTTTATATTATTGCTGGGTTTTCCCCAATTTTTTTATAGTTAAATGATATCTCTGCCATGTCTACTATCATGGCTTGTACTTTGCTTTCTTCCAGGTTGCTCCAGAGCTGTCAAAAATAACATCAGAATTTGGCACTGAGAAATACTGTCTTTTTAAATTGACCAGTGTAAGCCAGTAACAAGAAGACAAGCACTGAAATTACCTCTGAATTTAAACACTTCTAAACAGCTAAATATCCAACAGAAGCAAAAAATCACTGAGTATAAACAAAATGAAGGGACTGACACAACTCTGTGTTTAGATATGTAGATGGCCACTACTTGGTTCTCAGCTCAATTATTTTTCTTCCAGGTTATAGGAACACTTTTCCATACCAGGAGATGAGCTCCTATAAAAAAATGTTGTTGGAAATGGGAAGCAATTCAGTAAGATTTGTCAGCTATTTACGCTCTTTAAACCAAAACAAACCAAGTGGGTTTTTTGTGGAACCAGAGAAGAAAGGAATCGATGGATTATAGGCTGGCTTCGTGCAGGAGGATTAATCACTGGCACTAATTAATGGCCAGTTAGCAGAGCACCATCTTGATCTCAGGGGAGGTCAGCTGGATGGGGGCTGTAAATCCAGGCTGCAGAGAGGAGCAGCCTCAAGATGCTTCATTTCAGCCAAGTGGGACGGTGGCCCTCACTGCTGGGACAGCGTTTCGTGGGTCAGATTTTGGGATTTGCAGCTCTATCCCATTCCTGCTGGCTGTGCAGCTGCTCAGTGCTGTTGGTCATTGTTCCAGGGCTTCAGTAGGTTTTTACTCTGCTGTGTTTTCCCCTTGCAGGCTTTTGGGCAGTCCTTCTCTGTTCACCGCAAAGTGGCCGAGGATGGCGAGACGCGGGAAGAGACTCTCCTGCAGGAATCTGCATCCAAGGAAGCCTACTACCTTGGCAAGATTTTGGAGATGCAGAACGAGCTCAAGCAGAGCAGGGCTGTGGTCACCAACGTTCAGGCAGAGAATGAGAGGCTCACTGCTATTGTCCAAGACTTGAAAGAGGTAAGTGGGGCTGATTTTCCTTAGGATATCATGGATAACGTGGCTCTGAGTTAAAAAAATACTACAGGAGATGAAAATGCTCGCCTCCCAGTCTGTGATCTTACCAGAAACACATGGCCTGAGAAGGCAACCATTTAGAAAGGAGAAAATATAACTTTTGTTGTCTTTAAACAACACCACCGCTTTATAAATATAATAAAACTCAATTCAAGAAGCTGTAATTTCCTAAATGTCGCTAGTTTGCACCAAAACAACACTGACTCTGAGATCAGAAGGCTGAAAATCTGACTCCTTTGTTTCCGGGATTTGTCAGGAGACAAATCCGTTTTGTACTATTTTACACAGACCAGTTGATTGGTGAAACAAAGGCAAACCTTTTCAATCACATTGGTCAAACCAGAGGGACATCAGGAAAAAGTCCCAAAGTCCCTCCTGAGAAAAGGAATGTATGACATATGTACAAAACAGAAACATTTGTCCTGTTTACAGAAAATTCCCTGGGAAAGGAATTTCAGAAACCAAACCACGTCTCAGGCAAAAACCAGTGCTACACTTAGGCACCCTTAACATTTTGCCTTGTATTTTGTAGTACTGAATTTTACATAAACATATTTTCTGCACACTTCATGCAGCTTTTTCTCAGCATCTACATAACTTCTCAGGTATTCTGGACTGCCTAGAACTAAGTGAAGCTTTCCTTGGTTTTCTTCTACTGTAATGCAAAATTAAAATACATGCTCATGTTTAGAAAATGGGTAACAGTAAGGAAGTCAGATGAAGTTATTGACCATATGACACATTGAATAATTTTAATGGAGAATTAAGTAATATTTAATAACTTGCCTTTTTCCCCTTGGAATTTGGGAGTTATGGAATGTAGCAGAACAACCACGTGCAGGGAAAGGCAGCAATTGGAAAGGAGCCCACATCTTCCCTGAATTCCCTGGGAATGCTTAGACATAGGGATTCTCCCCACTGTCCAGCTGCTGAAGGAGATATTTTCTATGGGATTTTGGAAAGTGATTACTTAATGCACTAATTCTTTAATATTAACAGTTACCTTGTTTTCTGTAGCTGAATGCAATGGAACTTTAGCCTACAGAAAGCCCTGGAACAGGGTATCCCTGGAATTGGGGCCTTTACTCCCACTGAATATTCTTATTTAATGGTTGTACTGCACTTGCCCATGATACAGACCAGGTTTCAGGAAGAAGTGCACATGTGCCAGTTGTTCACATATTCCAATTAAAATATGTGGTTGTAATTGCTGTTGCAGTGGTTAACAAAAGAAAATCAAATATATTTTTAATTGTTTTTGATCTACTAGAATCCCATCCTAAACCCTTGGTGGCAGACAACCAGCTGCTGCCAGGCCTGCCTATTTGGTTTAGCTCACAGGTCCTGATGACTTGGTGTTCAGATACAAATGAACAACTAGGACAAAATCCACATTTGTCTTTGTACTCCATGCTTTTCCTCTGGGGTCTCCTTGGTATTCCTTCGAATGCAAATCTCCCTTCCATTTTCTATCATGGTTATTGATCTGCAATTTGTTCAGGAGGCAGTTTCCGTACCTGTCCTCCCTGGAATATTGATCGTCCTCATTTCTTTGGAGATAATAGTAACCCCTGGTGTGAAGCCAGCTGCAATTATTTCCTGCTCTAATGCTAAATAGAAGCAAGCCATAGAGTTAATTAAAGTGCAATAAAGGAATTTACTTGAATAAAAATAAGGCTGAGAAACTGATTGTTATTACGAAGATGATGTTGTACCCCAAGTATCAAGTTCCTATGTGGAACTTTTATTTGTGTTACTACAATCAAGGTACTTAAGCATAAATGTGATTAGTGCAGTCAGTTCATTACACCAGGAGCTATTATGATTAATTACTCAAATAATAATCAGAGATAGAGGGAGATTGACACCTACTTCAGGCTCTTTGTGATCTTTTCACTCTGAATTATGCTGCTATTTCACCTTGTGCTCAAAGGAGTCTCACTCTTGTGCCCAGCCTGGTATCCCTTGGTCCTATGGCTGTGATATCCGAGTGCCTGCTGAAAGGACATGACCTCTCCTGTAAGTGTTTGTGAATTTTGTTTGCTTGGTTCTGCCTCCTGCAAGTAGGGAAAAGCAGACTAAACCTAGTTCAAATCCTGACAGCTACAAAGGTGAGGAAAATAAGTCTGAAGTGTCTGGTATGTTTTGGGGTGAAGCCAGAATTAGATGCTGCCGTGGGTGGATTGCTACAATGAGGAAGCAATTTGTCTCTCCAGGCAGTAAATCTGGAAACCTAATTAGAGGAAAAAATGAAAGAAAAAAAGATCTTCACGTGGGCCTCTGTACTGAGTGATGCAAAGATAGATTCTGGATATAAGTTACCTGATTGTATCCTGCCTTTTCCCTGCCCACTACCTCTTTCCCTCAAGAAAAATATGCTTTATAGATGTTTTTTAGGTCTTAATAAGACATCTTATAAACTAAACAAACAAAAATCATTCCTTTCACCTTCAGTCTTAATATAATGCTTTGAATAACTGCTATGTCGTTCTGGGAATAGTGTTTTTGTATGGATGACACAAATTTGTAGTAGTTTCTCCATGCACTCATCCACTTAGGATACTGAAGACTGATAGGTAGGTTGTCCAAAAATGACCCCTGTTATTGGTTTTACATTCCTAAATAATACACTCAGTGCTTCTCCACTCTCCAGCCTGTTGTGGGAGTTATCTGATGAATTCATTCTGCTCTCTGAATTTGCACAGAAATCCGTAGTCACATGAATGTGTATGAGCATTTTCTGAACCATCAGAATACACTCACGTGAATGCTGATGACTTTTAGCAATCCTAGGAATTCCATAGCCCCAGAGTTTAAAAATTCATGCATTTTAGCAAGTATCTGCCTTACAGTCACAGCTGATGTCTGCAGGGCAACTTGACCTGGATCCTCCTTGCTATAAAGGGAATGTATCAGGCTCAGGTCTCTGGAGAATTATGCACCTCAGACTGCAAAATAAACTATTTTAGTATCCATACCTTGAAAAAGATGGATTTTCAAGAACCTGATCATGATGGGGAATAATGAACCAGGAATCTCTGTACATAGATAGCTTTCTACTCCATGTTAAAACCATTAAAGGAGTGAAACACCACCAGATTTATTTTTGATGTGATAAAAATCTCTAGAGTGTTGGATAGGAATCTTACTAACTACACCTAAGTAAGTAAAACATACATTTTAGAAAGCTGGTAGATTTTTTTCTCCCAACCAGACCTCAGATAGGGAATATAGGCTGTTTAATTTGAACCAAAACTATACAGATTTTAAAACTGAGGTCAGAGAGATATTTCAGCAGTCAGAGACTAGATTTATGAGATCTGCATGTTAGGCATCACACAGTTTATGGTGGTGGCCTCTCTTATGGTTATTATGGTTGTTGAATCATGTAACTTTCTCTAACAGTGTATAAATTGCCTTCATTTATTGTCAATGTTAAAAAAAATTTTTCTTTAAAAAAATCTTTTAAAAAGACAGTCTTTTATTCTTTTCTCATCTTCTGGAGTCTGTTTTTTTCCTGTTTAAAAGCACTGTTCACGTACAGTTGGGAGATGAGTAACTTTTTTCCATTTCTGCCAGTGGAAAAAAATATCTTCTCATAACAACCATAAGTATTTTATTGGTGTATAGAGATGAAATCACTACCTTGAGAAGCTGATAACTGGCAGCAGTGGTTGTGAAAGCCCAGATGACCCAGCTCAGAAGCTGGAGAAAATTCTCCTTGCCCGTAGACAGGAGATCTCCATATAGAGGTGATGTCTGTACATACTCCTCCATCAAAGGAAGGCTGAATACCTTGGGGTTGGGCATCTGACTCAAAACAGGTGGCAAATAGAGGGGAAAGAGAATGAAGCGAAGATGAAGCAGTAGAAAATGGAGATGAAGAGTGCTGGTACAGTTCAAGATTTGTAGGTGTTACTAAACAAGGCTGATGAGTTGTTTGGGGTGGGCAGGTGAATGTCTTGGTGGCTGAAGGGGCTGGCAGGTATGGATCGGCTCTTTTTTTCCCATTGAGAGTAGTGAAACGGAGAAAGCCAGGAAGAAAAGGATTAAAACTCATAGGCTCTCTGCTAAAAGCCACTGCAGCAGCTGCAGGGACTGCAGAAAGAAACGGGCACCTGGGTACCTGCAGCCTGTGAGATAACAGATGAACAGGGAGGTTTATGTGATTCTATATTAATGGGTCACAGAAACAGCACACACCTGGGTTTCTGGAGGGCAAAACCAGGAATAAGGGCAGCAGAAGAGTGTGTGGAGAGAAAAATAGACATTTGTGATGTATTATTTGCTGAAAGCAGGTGGGAAAAGTGTCTAAGGTAAAGTTGTGCTGCCCTGCTGCCCTTGAAATCAATAGCTAAACACTTATTCACTCCAGCAGTACAAAAATCTTGCACTTCTTGCTAATCAGAAAATGCATAGGCATGGTAGTCTGGATTTTTTTGAGGGGAACTAGTATTTGAAAACAGAAAAAAATTACAATCATTGTCTTCAAGCTGACTTTTGTCTAAAAAACTATATATTAAGAACTGGACTTTTTATATTAAATGTGGCTTAAATCAAAATTTGCTATTTCCTATTTAGAAATTATATTTTTTTTCAATCTGAAAAATTAGGATTTTTTTCTTCTACAGATTTGAGTAAAACCTTTAAATGTGAACACATGTAATCAATACCCTGTCCTTGTGTAACAAACACACCAATTTATGGTCCCTGTTTTGCTGCTCTGGGTTTAGATTTGGGTACACAGTGCATCCTGTATAATAAGGTAGGATGTACTTAGATCCTTTGTACATTCAAGTGTCATCTACTGCTGGAAGCTTCTGCAGGCATTATGTGCTTCAGTTTCTGCCTTTTGTAAAGCTTTCTGTCCATCTAAAGGTCTGGCTTGGCCTGAGGTCTATCACTATCCTTTTGTTGCATGTTGAGCACTCCTGTAGGAGCTACTGGGATCTTTCAAGGAGAGGTTTCCCAGCTGACCACCTCACCCAGTGGTGTTCTTCTATGATCCTGTGACTCTGGTGAGGTTTTGTCCTAGGATTTGTGGATCTGCTTCTTTCTCTGAAGAAAGTGCCCTAGCAGTTGGTTGGCAGGCTCTTTGTTCCTTCAGATGAAGCAGTTCCACGTTGTTGGGAGGCAGTTTTTTGTGGGCCAGGGAGAGTGGGACTGAGCAAAGCTGATGAGAGTGACTGTAGCCTAAAGGCTAAACCACTCAGGTGGGAATAGGGAACAAGTTCTGGTCCTTGTTTTAATTAATGTTGGATAAGAAATCCTTAAATATTAATTGGGTCAGAGACCAGAATACCATCCTCTCCATTGTGGGGTGGCAGCCCTCAGCAAAGGCTGTCTCCATCCCTCAGAGAGTGCATGGTCTGCAACCTGGCTGTCCCACGGCTGGTGGCCAAACTGAGGAGCTCTTGGAGGGAGATAACTCTGGGTAACCAAGTCAAGTGACTTTTACCAACTCTGCATTGAAAAAAGACAGAGAAGCTCAGTCTAGGAGAGGAATCACTGCTAGGAATTATGAACTGCAGGAAGCCCCTTTTAGCTGCTTGGCTGTAGTGACAGAGCTAGTGAACTCCCTTCACTTTTGTTAGCTTGCTTTTCTAGTAGTTGTCTAATTTCCTTCATGCATAGCATAGGGAGCTTGTGATTGTGCTCTGGGGTGTTTACCCCAGACAGTGAAGTGATTTAAGTGACTGCAGTGTTGATTGTGACCACGCAGCATCCTTACATGATCTCATCTGCTCCCTTGGTGGTGGTGGTGTTGTCCCGTGCTTTCCAGTGTCTGCATCCACAGCCTTATCCCACTCAATCTACTCCAGAATGGAAGTTTGCTTTGGCATCTATGCCAGTTAAAGAAAGCTTGCATTATAAATATTTATATGCTTGCTAGTATTAAGGTGGCTCTTGCAGCAATGGCTTTGTATGATGATCTGGACAAGGGCATCAGCCAGTTTGCAGACACCACCAGGCTGGGCAGAAATACTGATCTGTTGGAAGGCAGGAAGGCTCTGCAGAGAGGTCTGGACAGGCTGCATTGGTGGGCTGAGGACAATGGGATGAGGTTCAAGGAGGCAAAGTCCTGCACTTGGGCCACAGCAACCCCATGCATCCCTACAGACTTGGAAGACAGTGTCTGGAAAGCTGCCTGGTGGAAAAGGACCTGGGGGTGCTGGTTGACAGCAGCTGAGCATGAGCCAGCAGTGTCGAGGTGCCCAAGAATGCCAGTGGCATCCTGGCCTGTGTCAGTGACAGTGTGGGCAGCAGGAGCAGGGCAGGGATGGTCCCTTTGTATTCAGCACTGGTGAGGCCACAGCTCAATTCCTGTGCCCGGTTTTGTGACGTGAAAGATGTGACAAGAAGGACATTGCAGTGCTGGAGCAAGTCCAGAGAAGGACAATGGATCTGGTGAAGGGTCTGGAGCACAAATCCTATGAGAAGCAGCTGAGGGAGCTGGTGGTATTTAGTGTGGAGAAAAGGAGGCTCAGAGGAGCCTTTATCACTCTTTACAACTTCCTGAAAGGAAGTTGTGGTGAGGTGGGGATTGTTTTCTTCTCCTAAGTAACAAGCAGTAGGACAAGAGGAAATGGCCTCAAGTTGTTGCCAGAAGAGTTTAGATTGAATATTAAGAAAAAATTTCTTCACCACAAGAGTGGTCAAGCATTGGAACAGGCTGCCCAGGGAGGTGGTGGAGTCACCAACCCTGGTGGCATTTAAAAGACACATAAATATGTTATTTGTGGATGTGGTTTAATGGTGCACCGGCCATACTTGGTTAATGGTTGGACCTGATGATTTTAGAGATGTTTTCTAACCCAAATGATTCTATGGTTTTTAAAGGGAGAATAATTAGGCAAATATGCTGAAGTATTCCATCTGGACATTGTTAATGGTGTTTTGATGCTAATGGACCTTAATGCAAGCACTGCTTTTCAAACAGAAGCTGTAGGAGTGAGATGCTAGAGCAGCCCATGGACATGACTGTGGGTGTCAGAGCTGTCTGAGAAACAAAGTGAAGCTGGGTGTGATAGAGATGGCAGAGCTGTTCCTCCTGTCAGGAGAGTGCTCACATCTCAATTTAGGGCATTTTTAGCATAATCAGTAGAGCTGACTATATTTACATTCCTTTGGTTTGGAATTTACTGTCACCTGGTTTGAACCAGCTCTAAATCAGGCTTATAACATATATGTGTTATTTTGCTTGCTGAGAGGTGTTTTTATTTTCTCTTTCCTGTGTTTAGAAAAGCCAACCATAGGGAGATTCTGCCAGACCACCCTCATAAATGCTCCTCCCTCCTTTGCTGATAGTGCTAATGGGTGATCCTTTTGCATTAAGAGGCTGCAAAATTTGCTAAAAATATATTGTTTCAGTCTGCTTTCAGGAAAAGTTTCAGATGGGGCTTAGTCCAAAAGCTTGTTAAATGGTTTCCTCTGCTCTGTGCGTGTGCTTTCCCTGTTCACAGGACTTCTGAAAAGAAACAAAAGTATTTTC
This sequence comes from Brachypodius melanocephalos, assembly GCA_013398615.1. Classification (NCBI taxonomy): domain Eukaryota; kingdom Metazoa; phylum Chordata; class Aves; order Passeriformes; family Pycnonotidae; genus Brachypodius; species Brachypodius melanocephalos. Next base: position 4,702,895 of record VZSR01002340.1, read on the forward strand.
TTTGTCTTGGAGACAGAAAAATACAGCAAAGCTGTGACTTGTAATCCTACCAAATCTCTCTTCATGCTGTGAAATTAATGGGTTTACTAATAGACTGATGCTGTCTCTCTGTGAGAGAAAGAGCTTTAAGTAAAGGCAGCAAGACCACTGTTGACTGCTTCTGAGTGTGCCTGTTAACAAAGATTTAATTACAAATCTGCCATTCAACTCCATCTTCCAACTTAGTTACCACCAAATGCTTTCTTTGGGTTCTTGCTTCACAATCTGGCTGACAAACCACTCGGGTGAAATCAAAGGTGGCTGTGGTAAGATCCACCTTTTTTTCCTGAAATGTGGTTTATAATCCTAAATTGCTATAATTACTCATAAGATGGTTGTCTTTCCAACTTCATATTCCTCATAAGCACCAACTGTAATAGAATAGGAAGGTCAGGAGTTCAGGATAAATACATTTTGTTGTGGCACTCTTTTCTTAGGGTAACTGGCTTGTTTTGCTGTTCTTACCCTCAAATATACTTGCAAGCCACCAAAAGCATCTTTGGGGTGATTGTGTTTCCTGTTAATGAGGCCAAACAAGGATTTTGGATACAGATTTGGGGTTTGACACATTCTGGACACTGTTTTCCTTGGCAAGGTTCAGGCATTTAGCTCTGCTGGGAATAGCAGAGTCGAACAATGGACACTAGGGAGGTCAAAAAAAGGCCAAGTGGGATAATGGAGCATAACCGAGGGATTGTTGCGTAAATACCAAGTGCCTTATTAAAAATACTCAAATTCCCAGCTCCTTCTTTCAGAAAAGGGGCCTCAAATAGAAAATGAAGGAGGGTGCACTTTCAGCTGCCCTTGCTAATCTTTGGGCAGTAATTAATCAAATCGGGATCTGGCCGTGCTGGATCTTACATAAGTTCTTTGAGAGAATAACCCTTTATTTGTGGTGTTTCCAAGCCCTTTGTGTCCCCCTTTGTGCAGGGTATTGGGTGAGCACATGCTGAGAAGACAGCTCTGGAAGCCAGAGGTATTACCTGGCTTTAAAGAAGAATTAAAAGAGGTGAATTTCATGGAGGATTGGGCCATCAGTACTGCTGATACCCGAAGATCCAGTCCCAGTGTGCAGGGCTGGTAGGGATGCCAGGGAAAGCATCTTCATATGATATCCCTGCTTCACAGGTATCCCACACCAGTGACTGCTTGGATATTGGGCTAGCAACTCTCTGAACTTGTCAAAACATTATTTTGTTTTTCCTTGTGGCCTCTACATTTTTAAAATGCATAACTTTACTGCCTGGCTTTTATTTCTAGATGAGGAAGCCCTCTTAAGAACTTCTTGCGCTGAGTCATTCTTTTCAGTATTAATTTGCTGGTTAAAAATAACTTGGGCTTTTGTCTATTAAAGTGGTGTGGAGTGAGATGGTTTTTGGCACTGCTGGGATTAGCGGTGTTGCCAGTTTTTACAGAATCCTTGCAATGTGATCTGGACTCTCAGGAGCAAGAGCCCAGGAGATATGTTGACTTGTACCTTGTGACTTCATTCATTTGCCTGGGATTAAATGGGAAAGAAAGAACACCCTGGGTGCCAGATTTTATGAAACTTGAGTCCAAAAACTTAAGCAGCCTTCCAGATAAAGTAAAGGCATAAGGAAAAGGTGAATTTTTTGCTGAAAGTCCTCACTGCCTGAGTGCATAAGCAAATAGGGCATAAATTGTGGTGACAAATTTAGGGATAAAGAATATTAAAAATGAATGAAGGTAAATTTGTTGCCCCTGTTCCAATTAATTTCCTTTGATTTTTTTTAATATTCTGAGCAGTTTTCAGTTTAAAAAAAGAGATAGTTAAGGCTTCCCTGAGAGACTAATGTTGTTCTTCCCAGTCATTCAGTGTTAGAGTGCGCCTGGCAATTGTTGAATGTTTTATGCCTTCAGTACTCATTGGGGTCTCATTGGGATCACAGAACAGGAATCTGGATGTATTCCCAGCCATCAGTACACATGTGGTGTGGTGACATTTCTCCTCTCCTGAGAATCCACATATGCACTGTAGCCCTGCATGATCCTACCTTCTGGTGTTGATTTTCCTCCTGTTCCCTGCATATGGATGCATCGCTGCCTGTCTTCCTTCCTCCTTGTCTTTTTGCTCATTATTAAGCAGTATAGAATGGATGGCACTAACTGGTCATTGGTTCAGAGATGAGATCCACCAAACAATACTGAAAAATCCAATGATCTCTGCTGGAGCTGTGATTAGTTACTTGGACCTTAGGGAAACTCATGGGTGCTAATCACATGTGGACAATAATTATCACCCAAGGTGCTTGAGCTTCAACATCTGCTCTTGTTTGTTCAAAACCCACATTTATTTTCAGTCTATTTTTTTTCTTGTCTTTTAATCAATACTGATTTATTTGTAGGCGTTTCTCCTGTAATTTAGTAGGTAATTTTGGGAAATGGGATTTATCCTTTTCTGGGGATATGTCTTGGCCGCCAGGATATGGAGCATTACCTGTGACCTGACCCCAGAAATGCATGATTTGTGAGGTGCAATCAGAGTGAGATGGAGCAAAACACATCTCAGTTCTGCCTTTAGATTGTAAGCAACTACTAAAGAGATTTTTGACCAAAATCCCCCACCAAACAAAAAACAAGACAATTGTGTAGAATCAAAACCTATGAAATCCTGAAAAATATGAGGAAAGTCAGCATCTTTGGGGTTTATATTTTTGTGCTCTTCAGGCTGGTATTTTCTCATTTGGATTCATTCAGACTACATCTTGTAAAACTCGAGTCTGTTCTGTGTAGCAACCTGAGGCTCTCCTTAAGTATGGTCCTCTGTGGGGCAGGTTCTTCTCTTCAGTTCCCCACTTCTGCCTCAAAACCTCAAACTCATTACCAGTTTGTCATTGGTATGAAATAATTAATCACTTCCTGGCTCCCCTCATCTGTACTAATTGTGCTTTCTACAACAAACTCTGTTCTCAAGGGGAAAACTTATAAGAGGAAGGTGACAGAAGGGTGAACGGCAAGAGCCTCAAACATGCCACCTCTTTTTCTCCCTTTGCCCTTATATTGCAATGTGTGACATGAGCTGGTTATTTTTAGTTATTCTCAGCAGTCAGTGCCAGTCAGCATCCAGGAGGTGAGCAGCAAGTCAGGCAGAGGTCAGACAGTGTTATCACCCTTTCATTGTGATGGTCAAATCCACTCTTAAGCTTCAGGACTGAGAGAAATGCACTTTTGCTGGCAAATGTTTCAGATGTGTACGTGCAGATGCTCATACATAACCAGAGCTTGTCTGCTTCTATGATGTTATTGTTAAACCCACCCCCCCATGAAATAGGTAGGACTAGATATGAATGCAATTTTTGCCTTCACTGCTCATTCATTCTGCCTATGTGGCCTTGCCTCTGCTCCTGAAGCACAGCGTGAGGGCTCTTTCAGCTAAATGTGCCTTGAAGGCATCATCGTAGAGCTGTGATTTTTCACTTCAGTGGAATGGCCGAGCTGTCTGCTCTGATACTGGCTGTGAACTCTGAGTGAAGGGTGGCTGTGGCATTAGAGTGTCAGCTCGGGGTGGGGAGGGTTAAAAATGGGTCATTTCCCACCAGTCCTGCACACCTAGTCACGAAAAGGGCATCCAGAGGCAATGCTCTTCTCTAATGCAACACTCTGAGGTCTGGCTCATGATACAGGGTTTCTGCATTTGTTTCTTGGGGTCCTTTGTGTCCTGTTTTCCCGAGGGAAGTGGCAACACAACAGCAGTGAGAAGATACATGATTCTGGTTCTTTGCTTAGTAGCTGGATGTGATTAAAGAGGCAAGGGCAAAATTCTGGGTCTGGAGGAAGGAAAGTGTTTCTTTCACAAGCAGCTTCTCTCACATGCCATGACTATCTGCACTTTCTAGCTGAGGCACGCAGAGAGATGCATGAGAAAAGCAGGGAAGAAAAAGTAAAAAATTCAAAAAAATAGGTATGGATGGGGATTGGTTGTCAAATAAATGGGGATATATTAAAGGAAAACTCGATAGTTTGGTCTATATCAAGTCAGCAACAAGGTTTCCTAAAGTCACTCTGCCCTGACATGCTCCACAAATCTGAGATGAGAACGATGTCCTTGGTTTGTTATCCAAGACCTAAATGCAATGAGGAAGAAGGGCTGAATCTGCAGACCCCTTTGCAAGATGTTCATGGGCACTTTGTAGAGCTGGAGCTCACCTTATTTTGGCAGCAATTCCCATTGCCATTTTACTGCACAGTAAGTTGCTATGAAGCAAATAAAGCAAGGGCAAAGACTCTCCAACTAATTAAAGTTAGAAAGTGGAATGTTTAATTCAGCACCAGGCAACATGGAGAGTAACCTCCCAGAGAGGTGTGCAGAAATCACAGAGCTTTGGCTCTCTATTTATCTACAAAATCTTACATATTCATAAAATCGTTCAACAGGCCTATAGATGTTTAATACCTGACCCTGCCTACTCCCTGCTTTGTATTAAAATGAGCTCAAAGTCCTTTCACGCCTGTGCAGTCCCTCACTCAAATTGGGTCGGTGGGTTTTGGAATGGGTCAGTGGTCCCTTGGGATGAAGTCAGGAACGTCTTCCTCGAGGTAAACTTTTCACCTTTGTCTTTGTTGGCAGGCTCTCTGGCCCCTTGGGCACAGTCCAAGCTTTCCTGGTGGTTTCGAGGCCCAGGTGCAGCCATGGTTCCTTTATCTTCACAGTGGCTCATCTTTCTTGTCTCCTTCTACAAACACAACTAAGTCAAGCAAATGATATAATGTCTTAGCTCTAACTAGGTCCATCTGCTAATAATTAACCATCCTACATTGCTTCTACTCTTCTCCCTAAACTCTCAATCAATATAAATGGCTTCTATCTTAAATTTTTAACCCCTTAGCTCAGCAAATCAAGTAAGCCATGGCTAGAGATGTAGATTTATATGGTTGGTGTGTTCTTGATATTGGAGATCTTTGAGTCATCATCAGAATATTTTAGTTTTGGAGGCTGGGATGTACAACTGTTTTTCATGCAGCTTGGTTTGTCAGTGCTCTATAAATGTCAGTGGTGATTTGAGGTTCGCCACTTGACAGCTTTCTTGTGTTTTTTTGCGTTTCTATGTTTTTATCCATTGAAAATACTTTTTAAAAGCCTATTATGAGTTTTTCATTGCCTCTTTTCTTGCCCTCCAGAATTTGACTTACTCTTTCTTCCTCTTAACCTACCTAGTTTCTTCCAGCCAAATCTGTTGTGAGATGGAGCTTTATGCCAGAGTCATAACTGCCATAACTCTGTTTTAAAATAAATCACTTTATCAGCTATAAGTGAAATTGGACCTTAAATTGCTAATAAAATTTAAAACCACTTCTGTTTCCTTAATCCACTTGAAATTACATCAACATCTTCAAGGGACAGAAGTATATGACTGTGCATCTGTTGAAGTTTAAAAAGTGAAAAATCTTAAAGTATTAGGAAGGAAAAAGAAAACTAGATGGGTCTTTAAACTAAAAATGAGAAATGCACAGCCTTGATGGTGTTTCTGTTTAATAAAACCTCCACCTTTTAGCATTTTATCAAGAGTAATGAACTCTTATTCTGTGATCAGCTCTAACACAGGGCAGCTGCACCCCCTGCCTTGTGCTGAGTTCAGGCTGTGGATTGCCTGGGTGAGCTAAGGACCAATTTTCAGGAATTCAATGCATGGTATTACAATAACTGCAGCTATCAGAAAGGCAAGGCAAATCAACCACCAGCTCGGCTTCAGCAACACTTATGTAAATTAATCATTCTTTTACCACATACTTTGGGGAATCATATTTCCTTTTCATACCCAGTTATTGCATGTTGCAAAATGAAATACTGAGTTCCCCTACCACATGTATTTTGTGCTATATTTTTGTTCTTAGCTGCATTCAGAAATATCAAAGATACTGATTCTTGGCACATTCAGAATAACCACTGCTACAGCCTCTGTAACTCTGTGCCTTGAGGCAGAAAGAGCTTAGGACCACCTATTTAAACCAGGATAGTTAGCAAAAAATGTTGGATTTTGACTGCAACTGGAAAGCAAGGAGCTTTCCAGTTGCAAGGTTGCACATATATTGGAGATTGCTTTCATCCCTGTTATAATTTCATTAAAAATCCTGGCAATAACTCTGAGTGAACTGGAGAGATAATCTTTCTTTCCATCAAGAAGCAAATGCAAAGACTGGCTTATCATTCTGTTTTTCATATCATCTTGCACTGACCTCTTCCTGAGCAGTTGTAAGCAAGTCCAAGACATTAAAACCCAAACAGGCTGGTTTCTTCTTTATTACATGCCCCTGCTCAAGGAAATGTAGCCATGACTATTCCTTTTCTGTCCAACACTGCAGCAAAATGTTTAAACTACATCTGTTACAAGCTACACCATGCTGTAATACTTGTCTTATTAGTGAAACTTAAAACCACAGTTAGTTTTTGTTATATGTGTTTAAGCATTCTTCTTTAATAGGGTTTTTGTAATGCTGAGTTTTGTGAGGAAATTATTTCTCTTAGTTGTGCCTTGTAATAGTGGAGGCAGCTCCGAGCATCATTCCAATCCGAGGTCTGGAAGGTCAAGTTATTTTTCAATCTAGTGCTGCAGCTGAAAAACAGTTCAGGCCCTATAAAGGTGTAATTCAATGGGATGGTAAAATAGGTTGTGAAAACAACAGTGAAGTGAAATACACACATGTCACTTCCTCCACTGAAGCACATAATTCAGGGTCTGTTGGGGTGAGGAGCTGTGTGCCTTCTCTTCTGGCTTTCTCTTTCCATGTCCTGACTTTAATCCATTTCATTATTTCAGCATGATTGGGGTTAACTTCTAAATGTGATTTATTGCTGCTTTCTCTCATGAATACAGAGATGGAGCCTGTTATTTCGGCTAGGATATTCTCTAGCTAGATTGAGATTTTTTTTTTTCTTGCTGTAATTTTCAATTTGTCTTGTGGGATTTTATTGCACAGCCTTGATAGCCTATTATTGTGCAACCAAGGGTGAGGAAAATTAATTTGGTCTGAGGGAGAGTGTGTATGAAGTAGACATTTTGATTTTGGTTATAGGAAGCGTTTTCTTGTTCTCCAGAAGATAGACTTGAAAAAAAGAATAAGTAGCATTTTCATAGTCTTCACTACTTTTCATTTAGAAAATACCAATAAGCATTGAAATAGTAATCTGACCCTTCAGTGAAGTGCTCCTGTGCTATCAAGTGTCTCTCAGCCTCACCTTTTGTCCTGTGCTGCAGCTCCTGCTGATGTGTGGTGTTCATGCAGTTGGCCAGCTGAACAGCAAGTCCACTGCAGTACCAGTATCCAGAATTTTCACATACCTTGGAATGAGAAGCTTTGAAAGATAAAAATGTCATTTATTTCAACAACTTCTGCAGCTAGATGAAGAATAAGCAAATTCTTTTAATAGCAGCGATAGTTTGCCCAAGGTGAACATTTTTCTATACTTACCTACTTAATTTTTATCAAAAGAGGCCTCAAACTGCCTTTAGAGTAAATTATTCATCACATATATCATTGTCACACAGTCTGAGCCATGTCTCAGCCCTTCTCTTAAATCTTCTCTTAAGATGTAGCTGTCCTGGAGGTTTCCCTGTGGTGATGGAGATGTGTCTGGGTGTGCTGAGCTCCCTCGTGCATGGCTGGGCTTCCAGAGGGCACTGACTGTGAGAAATGTGGTGCCAGCAGAGGTTTCCTGCGCTGTTGTGGGGCTGGCTGGCAGCACTTGGGGCTTATTTGCAGAGGATTTGTCTCCCAGAGGAGATGGATGTCTCCAGAGTGGCTTTTCTGGGAGTGGATAAGCAGAACAGCATGGAGTTATGAGGGGACATGGATATGAAAGGAAATCAAATAGGAATTTTCCTATTTTCCAATGGGAAACCAAATGCACTAATAGAGCATCTTTCCTGATTAATGTAATGAACATGGAGAGGTTATGTCTGGGCCTTGTCTCTGGGTTGATGGGATGCTAGACTTTACACAGATCACTGCTGTGTAAGGTGAGTAGGATTGGAGTTGGTGTTTTATGAGGACCTAATAAAAAAAAGATATTCAAAGCTGATTCTAGATTTTTTTTTTTTTCAGCCAGGAAATGGCTTTTGCAGATGTCACTTGTTTCTGAGTAAAGGGAGAACTATGGCTATGTCTTGTGAACTCAAACATCTTTCCTGTGCATCCCCTCCCAGGAGGACTGTCTTCCTTTCTTTACCTGTGCATTACTGACTTCCAGTGTATTTTATGGCCTTATACTTTTAATAATTTTGTGCCTTACTCAGGCCAGTGACATGCATTTCACCTATTTTCCCTGGTGTAAAAATAGCCTGAAGGCAAACTCAGGCATGTACTGCATCTTCAACTTCCTTAATGATTTCCTTATTCAGGGATTGTGGTTGTTATGCCCTCCAGCATTGTGCCATTATAGAAAAATCACCATCCCTCAGCTTTGTGCGCTTCCCCTGACTCAAAGGTGTTAAACCTCAGAGCCATTGCCAAAAAATGAATGCAAGATTTGCACTGGACTGAAGTTCTGCAGCACAGAAAACATTCCCAGCCTTCCTACATTGCAGGAGTTACCCCAGAAGGCTTTTTTTTTCCCTGTAAGGTACAGCCAGCTGGCTTCCAGAAGCATCTTACTTGGTGAGAAGCTTTGCTCCAGTCTGTAGTCTTATTTACCTTCTTCTCTTCTAATGTCTATGTGAGGGATAAGTTTTCAAGACCTTAAGTGTTTGTGCTTTTCCCCCCTCCCTCTTTGACATCAGCTCAGCCATATCTAGCACATACATTTGGCTCATTGTTTGAAAATTGCTGCTGAAAATTGCTCCGTGTTGTTGTTTAACCATTGGCACGATGGGATGCTAAGTGAAAGGGAAAAACAACCACACAAACTCTCAGTGCTTGTCTTTTCCATTCTGTAGAATTGAGTGAATTTTCCTGTCCTCTGTGTGCAACACTTCACTTAGAGCTCACAAATGGAGTTTTTAGCTGTTAATAGTGCTAAAACCAATTCTTTTTTTCTGAAAAGGCTCTGCTGTGCTCTGTAGGCAGGGAAGTGCTTCAGTAACTGCTGTAATTAAACCTTTTTCCTTTGGAACATATGACCGGATGGGATAAACAGGCAGGAAGAAGGAAGCTTTGTATGAAACACACAGTGGGAGAAAATGCTTTGGTTGGAGAGAGAAGCAATTTTATTAATTCAAGAAGTGCCCAAACCAGCCACGGTTTGCCTTCTGTAACTAAGAGATTTGTTCCCTATAGATGCTGTCACACATGTTGTGGCTGGGCACGCTAAGCGTGCTCTAAGCATGTCTTTTTTGCAGGTGGGATGAAGGTGTATGTGCAGTTCAAGATGATCTTCTCCAAAAGAATACCCTGCCTACAAAGAAATTAAACCCAAGGTAGCTACCAGCAGACAAATTAGCAGAAATGAGCTATCTCTGTATGGGATTTCCTTTTAGAACCACTAACATTATCCTGGTGGACAGTCCATAATCTTTGATTCCATGGGAAACAAACAAAAAAATGCTGCGTCCCCCTCATATGTCATATTTCATAGGACAGTAATTTTCTAATCTTATGGAAGTGATAAAGATCATCTCTATAAGTGAGGTCTAGTGATGCTTGGTGCTGCCATCTGTTCAGCTCCCTGTCTGCTTGGTGAGATAATTTTACCAGTCTGTTCCTATAGCACACACTTATTCATATGAGAGATAAGATACTGTAGAAATAAATTTTGTTTGCAATAATACTATTTTTTTTTTAACCAGGACATGTTTTGCCAATTTCCTACCTCTCTATAAAATGCATGCATTGTTTTGACTGCTGATAGAAAGTCTGCACTGTTTTAAATGTGCTCTAATTTAAGGGGTGTAATTTGTATAGATTTGTTATAATGAGATGATTTTTTCCCCTGTAATGGGATGCTGAGGCACTGAGGCTCAGATCTCCATTTTTAGTAACTGGCTGCCCTCTTTCATTTTCTGATTTCTTTGACACTTGGTGATCTGTGTGAGATGAGGGAGGAAGTTTGTGTTGCATCCTAAAGCTCAGAAATTCCTGGTATTCTTGGACCTCTAACACTGACTGAAGTGTACTTCTTTCCCTACTCGAAGTTCAAAAATCGTAATCTTCTTTCCAGTACTCCTAATGTTGAAGAGCTTTTGACAGAGCTAATGTGAATCTGTTTGATTTTTCTTTATATATTGCAAAAGAAGGCCCAGATTCTGTCATGTAGCCACTCTCTCACGTATGTTTTGTGTGGTTAAACATGGAGATCACTAACAACACTCAGCACTTTCCCTGATGGAGTATTTAAAGAATATCCCGTCCTTTTTTGGTTTGTTATTCAGTTACAGGGCATTTCAACTGTCTTTCTCTTTAAAGAAAGGTTTTTGCACTTTAAGAAATTCCTTCTACATAAACTCTTCTGTTCCATTTCCCATTTACTCTCAAAGCTGTGTACCAATGCTAAGTCCCAGTTTCTAATTGAGATTCTAGGCAGGAGAAGTTGCATCATTGGCTTTTGTTCTCCTGTGAAAGCCCACACTGATGGAAACTGCCTTATATAAAACAATCCTCTTTCACCTTGGGAAACAAAGAAGAATTCCTGCCTGAAACAAGTCCTGTGGCATTTCAGTGTTTTCAAGAGCTGTGCTGAGCCTTGTGCAGAGCCTTGGCTGTCCTTATCAGCACGATTCACACTCAGCACTGCTGTTGGGGTGATGAAATACGTGGTACTGCCACAAGTGGGGCTATCTCTGAGCCATGTCCCAGGGCTGGGAGAAGCTCTTGAGCTTTGTGCAGAGCCTGGAAGGGAGCTGGTGCTTGACCTGAGGCCAGTGCAGAAAAATACCTGTGCCACAGGCTGGTGTAGGCTGTGAGCCCTGCTGCCCTCTTACCCATCCCTTCCACTTAGCAGAGACAGGAGATCCTGTTCCAAGCTCACCAAACTGACAGTGTGTGAGAGCTTCCTTTTGAATTCCTCCCCTGCTTGTCCTGGATTTGGGTCAGATTTAGGATTTTGGTGTAGAAGAAAGGGGATGATGCTGGAGCTTGTGGCAGGGGGTATCTCTTGCCACAGTCTGTTACACCTAAGTGAAATGTGTGAAGGAAGTTCTATAAGAAGGGAAAAATAGGATTTGTTTGTGATTAGTCAAGTTCTGCCTGGTTTTGATTTATTACCCTTCATCTCAAGCAAACATTCAGGGCCTTGTCAAACATCCCCCCCCAAATTATAATCTAAGTAACAGGATATCTATCATATGTCATATATATGATATTATGATTGACTGTTTCCATTGTAGGCTTTTGATGTGGGTTGATTAACACACACTAGTGGGTATATGTTAAAAATATGCATTCTCACCCATGATCTTATAACGAAGGAAAAACTTGGGAGAAAAATTTAGTTAAAAAGCATTTGATTGCCACGAGATTTCCTGATGCTCATTAAGATTTTTAGAGACTGGTTTGTCTCTCTGTCCATGAGACAGACAACACAGTGACAGAGACTGCTGCTATTGGCCTGATTTTGATTTTTGTTATTGGGGTGTGATATTTTCTTCTGTTTTAGCAAATAAAAATACACCTCAAAACATTTGTCAAGATTGAGATATGAATGCATTTTATTGATCAGGTTTGGCAAAATTAGCAATCTCTTTTATTGTCTTGCAACTTTGAATTTGGCTATTAAACATTATTCGTATGTTTTTCATTAACCCCTGTTTAACCCAAATGTCAGATATTGGGGAGACATTAGTATTTGATGCAAGTTCAGCACACTGATGTCTCTGTTGAGAAAATGATGAATAAGAAGTTGGAGGGGCAAAAGAACAAAACATTTTGACAGTCTTTAGTGGGAAGAGAAAGCACCAGAAATGGTAGGGAGAGCAAAAAGGAAATTGGTGGCGATGTTAGGCAAGGTGGTATGTTCATATTGCTGAGCTTAGAACAAACCAGGGCAGGAAAAGCTTTCAGTACAATGGTTAGATATATGAAAGATTTACTGGAATTTCTCTGTGTCACCCAGACACTTCCCTGAGACAATGAGAAAAAAGAAAAGGAGAGTCAGAACAGTGCTACAGCAGCTTCAATCCCTTAATGGGATGGTCTGAGGAAAGTATTTAGGCTGCATAAATGGTCCTGGTAGAAGGGGTTGTGATGCCATGGTGGGCTGAGCCAATTAACAAGTGCACATCTGCATTCTGTCTAGATGCTGCTGAATCTCAGCTGATCTCTGAGGGACTCAAGAGTGTGGAGGAAAATCATTTAGGATTCAAAGGCTCATGTCTTGTCCTTTTGTTGCTGTGTCAGAGCTGTCTTCAAAGGGTTCCCATTTAGTGATGATAGCTGGAAAAGTCCACAGGGAAAGTGATGGTTCCCACTTTCTGAGGACCAAGGCCAGAAATGGATTTTTAGCTTAAACTTGAAGCTTTCAACTCCACATAAAAAGAATTCCTTACTTTATGGGAATGCAGCAATTTTGATGTGGTTCCTCTCAAGGTGCACAATCAATGTCTCTGATTTGTGATGGGGATTTTCTTTTCCTAGAGCAGCTGAGCTCTCTTCCCTGTGCTTGCTGCAGCTACAGCACTCCTGCAGCAGACACCAAACTGCTGCAAAGCAATGGCCACCCTACTCTGGAACATTAAAATAGGTAGCACTTTATTTTCGTATCCTGGGGCAGTTTGGCCAGTTGATCTCAAGGATCACCCTTTAACTGTGGGAGGATGAGGGCAAAGAACAGACAGATGTGGCTGCAGGGTTAATTTTTTCTCCTTGTTGTTTCTGTCTTTCCCAAGAGGTACTGTACAGGCTGAAGAAAAATTACTGGTGTTATGGGATGTGATCACAGGCAGAGACCATTAAGGAAGGGGTAATGCAGTGATTACACTAGAAATGCTGTTTGGGGGACTTTGCCCTTTCTGCCCTTGTATTTGGCAATGTCCTACATTACCCTGCACAGAGAACATGCTGCAGGTTTGCTGTGTGCTCCATGATCCACACACATATTTTTAGGGAGGCACACAGGATGAGGAAGATGCCAAGTGAATTCTCTGATTGATATGCTGGGTAAACTCACCCTCAGTACGGTAACAGCCCAAGGAATTGTTGCAGTCTGGATTGTTTTCCCTATAGGTGCTGATAGCAGTATTTCAGTGATGAAAAACCTGACAGTAGTCCACAACTGTGTAGGTATGACATAGAATATATTGATCAGTTTATGAAGGTGAGCTCATAAATTTCATCTTATTCCTGCTGTATGTCTGAATTCTGACCTGGTTCAAGTGTGATGTTTTTTCTCCCTGAGGTTGGCTGTCATTTTATTAGGTTGATTATTCTGCTGCACTTTTTTGCAGTATGAATCTGAGTTCTGTTGTGCTCTATCAGGCCATTGGGCATGCAACAGAATCAGAACTAAAAACCACGCATTTAAATAGTCATTTGCTGAAACCGATACTGAATTTCATTAGTAATGGTGGCATGTTGAGTTCATGGTTTAGTGCTTTAAGAACTCAGAGAAAATTTAAGAATACTGTAATGATTTTGGAGCCATCCTCTAATGTTTTGTCGTGTTTTATATTAAAAGTAATTTCGAAAAACCAAAGGGAGCTTAAGCTATCAATCACCAGTGGTCTAATGGGAGGGTAGGAAGCAGTTAAGAGTTTGGACTGCAATCCTTCACTGCCAAGGAAGTTTTGTAGCTATACCTGGAGATTTACAGTCCAGCACTCCCCTATTATCCATAGGTGCCCTTGCCACCTTGGGATATGGCTGAGAGATGGATGGGGAAGCTGTCACACTGCCACTGAGCCTACCAGAGCCACCAGCGGGGCCACTCTGGCACCCCATTTCACCCACCCATCACTGGCAGTCCTGAAGGTTTGAGAGAAGGCTCAGTTCAGAATTTGGAAGCACTGATACTGACATAGATGAGGCTTAGGTGAATGTGTCTCTGAAATAAATTATTTCCCCTCTACTTTTCACGTGGACTTGTTTTTCTAGATTTCCATAAATCTGGAAAGAAAGGAATTTTTCATTTATTAAGGTCCTTGAGCCCAACTTCAGCAAGGACAAGAAAACTCCCTTTTCTTGCTGCAGCTCAGCCCCCAGAGCTGCTGAGTCCCTTTGCTCACGTGTGCTATAATGATCATCAAGATTACTTGATACTTGCCACTGTCCTCCCCATGCCACAAGGTGTTTATAGAAAATTATCAGTGCTTTAGGTGGATTTATCTTTAGATTTCTGAAGGGCTATTTGCAGAGGGCTTTTGTGGGTGTTCCCAGTTAGTTCTTTTATTTGTGTCTTATTAATGTATTAAAAACCTGTTTTAGCAGAAGGCTTCTGCTATCAGGCTAACACCTATAGTGAGTGGGGTGAAAGTCCAGAAGAAACAAATGGTGAAAAGAAAATAGCAGTGGTTTTATGGGGGAACACAAGAGAGTAGGAAAAAAATAGATTTAAACATAATTTTTATGCCCGTAGCTAAACAATCCCATAACTTGCCTGATATTTTACTCGCTGAGCAAATACAGAATTTATGGCTTTTTTTTTTTTTCCATTTTGATGCATTGCAGGCAGTTAATGATACTCGGTGTTTATTCAATTCCCAAAGGAATGATTTAATTCTGAGTCCGTGCAGCCATAGGCAACATGCTTCAATAATCTGTGTGAGAACTGCAGCATTAATAGTCAGTCCATGCATGGTGTTCTTACGGTGTGTATTACATCTGTATTTCTGTCCTGCATGCTGAGCAGCAAGAATCTTGTTTGTGCAGGCTTTAAAGGAAAAGATAGAAAACTGTCAGCATGAAAATTACTACTGTTGACTGTAATACATATAAATATATATATATGTATAAAGTAAGTGTGTGAAATTTATGGTCTGTATTAGAATTTAAAAAAAAGGCAGATTATAAAAGCCAAGACCAGGTTCAAACCAATTTATATTGAAGAGTGAAGAGTACTATACTGTTACAGCCACACTTCCTGAGTACAGGTATTTTTGCTGTCCATATCAATAAATTCAAGTAACCTTCAGCACAGTGTACTTTACTGAATCTTTTATGTGGGCATTTGTACTCAAAAATCACCATGTGTGCTGTAATGAGTAAAAATCGTGTAAAATTCTGTTCTAAAAGTTGTGGTTTATAGACAGATGAGGTACTTACCTTTATTTGCTACCTAGGTCACTCAAATATATGATCTAAAATAAAACCCCTAAGTCTCTGATGAAAGAAAGCCATTAGTCATCAAGTTGTGATCATCTTTTTAATATTAATCAGCTGCTGTTTCTGAATTGATGTTTCTGCTCATGCCAGAGAAGAATTAGAGGGAGTGGGTGGGTGCTCTGCACACAAGGTCAGATAAACTACAGAATGCTGTGCTGCTTTTTGCAGCAGATGGGTAATGTTACATGGAATTTAATTACTGCAATTGCTCCTGACTTTGAGGAGGAAGTACTCTCCCTTAATGACAGATTTGGCCACATAATTCTGTTTAAATTTTGTGGCTCAGATGTGTTTGTTTAAAGATGCCACGCCTCTGCCCATCTGGAGAAGAATAATTACTGAAGTTTAACTTTCTTGTTGTTCATCTTTTCACAGCAACGCTTCATACTGTATTGATATTTTTCAAGGGGAACTCGAAAGAGCCTGTTGTCCTTAGGGAGGTGGTGGGTGTCAATTCACAGAGCTTTTAAAACACCTCTGCAGCTGACGATCTGCAGGAATAATTTTGTTGGAGGATGCTCTGCTATGAGCACAGGCTTACAGAGCTCCTTTGATGTTGAGCTCTCACAGCTCCTCTGCAGCACAATAGGGCATGTGCCAGCAGATGACCCCTTGAAATAGATTTGTACCTTTGAAGAGGGTTTTTTTTTGGTCTCCTTTAGCCACTTTTTCACTCCACTATCTAGAAAATGTTAAAGGTTTCTTTTTTTGTTTCAATGTATTTCTCCTCCAGTGGGAAGAGCAGTGAAGGAATACTGTGTTATTCAGGGTCTCCTAATCTTTTTTCCCCCCTCAATATCTACTTTTTGTTGTAGTTCTTTGCCCATCTCCCTGCATGTCATGTAAGGGCACCTAAAGAGTTTGCTCTGTGGTGGGAACTATCTGGAATCCTCATTTCTTACCTGCTCTTCTGGTTGTAGAGGACAGAGAGATGGCTGAAGATGGATGGAGTGGGCAAATGAATGGAAGTCTCCTGCAGAGAGGAACAGATGCATTTGTTTCTTGCATTCTGTGGGTAGGAGAAGAAATGCTGTTTTTGTCTTCCAGTGTGAAAGACTCTGCTTTAGATTTGGCATTCCAAACAGATCTGTGGCAAAAGCAAAAGTAAAGCCAGAAAGCAAGTTGCTGGGGAAGGTGATGGGATTGTTGGGAGTCTTTAATAAGAGATTAGATGGATATCAGGAATGACATAGATGCAGTTGCCCTTATCCTGGGAAAGATAAATGGACTACTAGATACTGCCCAGGGGCCCCTTTGAGATCCATTTTTTATTGCTTTTATGATCTTTGGTAAGCTGAGGATCAGGATTAGTTACATGTCTGATTAATTTGAACTCAGCCCCTTACTAATTTAACTGCACTGTCCCAGGGACCAGATTTATTGGTACTGCAGGCTAGCCCTGGGTCTGCATGTTAACTCTCTCCTCTTTCTGTGCTCTCCCCCAGCAGGGGAGAGCAGAGACAGGTGCTCACAGATGTGGGTGTTGCAAAGTCTAGCTGGCGTTTACAAGACTAAAGAGTGGCTTGGTGTGCAAATTAGAAAAAAGTAGAGTTTGGGCACGTTAGGAAAATTAATCCACAGGTGCCAGAGGTTTATGTCCAAAAAGGAGGCAGAGGAACCCTTTTACTTTATTTGAATAAAGGGAGAGGCCACGGGGCATTTCCCCTGGGGTCTCTCAAATTTTTGGAGGATGCAGCCTCCTATTTATCCTAATTTTCAGGCTGCATTTCCTTCTCTCTTTCCCTATGGGCTCAGGTACTTGAGAGGCACAGACTTCCCGAAGTGCCTAATACCTAAAATTCCCCTTTAATGTATAACCCTCCTTTTAATTTTTAATTCTTATGGAATTTATGGGTTTTCCCCATTGTTTCTTTCATCTTTCAATATCCAATTCCATTTATCAGCAAACCTACAGTTTGTTTGTAGAGGCAAATCCCTTCTTTTCCGTTCATCAATCAATGGAACCCTTCCCATTGTTTCTTTTCTCTCTCAGTGCTAGTTTTCTCTTCCAGCAGACCCAGGGCTTGTTTGTAAAGCCAAGTCTGTCATTCCTCTCAGGCAGTGCAGGTTGGGGAGGCTGAGCTGAGAGCCCTGACCTGGCACGTGCATCCCTTGGCAGCACGGCTTGATTACTGGTGTGAGGAATAGAGGGAAGGCAGGACTGAGCTAGCAGCCAGCTGTAATTAAAATAGCTCTGAGCAGGAGAGGCAGTCACCATGGGGAATGGAAAGCTCACAAAGAGCATAGCTCTGTGCCTGAAACACGGCCAGTGGAGCCACTGCCCAGCATGCCTGGAGGCAGGTTAACAGAGGAGCCCTGAGACCATCCTGACAGCAAAAGTTGGGCAAGGACAGAAGAAGGGATATGAAAGCAAGCAGCCAATAAACAGGGATGTATTTTTCCATACCAACCAAGCATAATGGAGCCTAAAATAGTAGAGCTCACCCCTCTACTTTGGGTGCTTTGGTGTTTTTTCTTTTCTCCTTTCCACCTTGAGGTGATCACGTTACTGCTCTGGCTCCTGAATGTTTCAGTGCATACTGTGAAATCTTTGTCCTGCTGAAGGCTATAGTAATTCTATGATTTACATCAATGGGGCTGGGTTTCCACCTCTGGAACTTGGAAAAGATCATACAGTTGTTGCTGGGCAGCAAGCATACCCAAATTAGAAATTACATGTTTTCCTATTCCCTACCTCCTGCTAGCACCAGCCCCTGTGTGTCCAGCCTGTCAGCAAAGTTGGGGAATATAAACACCATCAATACCATCTTTTTTTTCTGGAGTGGCTTGCTGCCCTTGGTCTAGCTGGAGATGTGGAAGGTGGCACTGGCTCAAGGGCAGGTCAGGACCTGGGAACAGCAGCTGTGGGACTGATGAGCTTAAACTGATCACAGCCCCACATTCTGTTAACACAACTTTTCTTTTGTTGGTTAGCCAGTGCCCCTTTTGGGTCTGGAAGGAAATTTGGCATTTTGGACCTGACAGATGGCCTCTCAAAGAGATACGTATGACGGGCAGATGCTTCTCCTAAGTCATCAGTTAGGCTTTAAAACCAGCTCTTGGCCTCTTGATGAGCTTGAAAAAGGCATGTGCAACTTCTGCATCAAAAATCCTGCCTTGAGGCTTTGTCATGTAGAATCACTGCTGTTGGGTTCTTAAATTGTATATAGAAAGTGACAGTGTAATAGGAAAGGTTATAACTGGACAAAAAAAATCTATTCAGCCAAAAATGCCCCAGATCCACCCCTTCTTTTTATTTTTTTAACTAACCTGTCAAGAGCAATTCAGGTTTGGTATCTTTATAATACTACTCATCTTGCTGTGAGGTAATTGGGTGATGTAGAGTGGGCAACAGCCCTTGCTTCAGAGAGTGCAGACCTGAAGAAAAGGAGGCTTATGGGAGCCTTCTTGCTCTTCTGAACTACCTGAAAGGAGGTTTTAGCCAGGTGAGAGTCAGGCTCATCTCCCCACCTCAAGATTGATAGGATAAGAAGAAATGGCCTCAAGTTGCACCCGTTTAATTAGGAAAAAAAAAATTCTTCACCAAAAGGGTTGTCAAGCATTGGAACAGGCTGCTGAGGGAAGTGGTTGAATCTCAAATACTGGAGGTAATTGAAAGATCCGTGAATGTTGCACTTATGGATGTGGTTAAGCAGTGGCCTTGGCAGTGCTTGATGTGCTGGTGATGGAACATGATCTTGTCAGATCTTTGGTCTCCATGTGCTCCCTCCCTCTCTCCCTCCCTTGCCATCGGTGAGAGGCAATGTGTTTTGTCCTAACACAAGTACACCAGGTGAGAATTGCAGGAGGACATGTCTGGGTGCTCACAATGTCCTCCTCACGGCAAAATTTGTTCCAGCTAATTGAGATTTTGCTGTTTGCACTGATCATATGTTCATGCATGAAGCCATTCCACAGATATGTGGAAGAATCTCATTAACTGAACAGTGCTGTAACCCTGGATTCGGAATTTCCTCTCACACTGTTTTAATAAGGTTTAGTTTGGTGAAGTTTCTCATCCTTTGAAGGAATTAAGAATATTTTAGCAGTGTTTGTGATATTAATTATAAATAAGTATATTAATGTATTAAGAGAGAATTTATGCATAATTATTGCACTAATAGTAATGCATTAATTGCTATAAATGCAGTCAAATGAAACCATTATTTTTCAGATAATATGTATGGCTAGACATTTGTGGTTCATACCATCTTATAAAGAAGTCATCATAATATTATGTGGCCATGATACTCAGCAGGAAAATTTAATACCTGAACTACAAGAACATTCCTTAGTTCTATATTTTTATATATAATTATACATGAAAGTCAATAAAATAGCTACTTTGTAGGGCTTTATGTGTAGCAGGATTTACAACATTAAATATTATGGGTTTCAAACCCTGTGATAAGTACATAAATGGACCATTTAATTGCCCTTGGTACAAATTCACCCTGCTTCTTTAGATCTAGCTATTCCATTTAAATGCACTGAGCATTTCAGATGATTAAATTATTAGATGTATTGTGAATGCTTTGTTAGAGATCTGTTGCTGGTGAAACAACTTGAAACATACATTATGATCTTGCTTCTAATCTGTAAAATTTGTTGGCTATATGGCTTTTTTCATCCTTTCTCTTTGATAAGGCTGTCAT
Organism: Brachypodius melanocephalos; assembly: GCA_013398615.1. NCBI lineage: Eukaryota > Metazoa > Chordata > Aves > Passeriformes > Pycnonotidae > Brachypodius > Brachypodius melanocephalos. Next base: position 4,722,793 of record VZSR01002340.1, read on the forward strand.
TTTGTAAGTACGTCCACAGAAGGGAAAGATTGGAAGTACTTATGCTATGCTACAGATAAATTTTCAAAAATATCTTGTGCACATTAGCATTTTTTTTCCTGATTTTTAGACAATGAGCGATATATGTAAAGCTAAGGAATGTCAGAATCGTACATAATTTCAAAAGTTAGTGATTTCTAGGTTTGGACAATGGGAGCTGTATTCGTGGATGCGGGATGCCAATACAGCTGCTTAGAGCAGATACAATGCTATGAAGTCTAACAAAGCCACCTGGATAAAGCTTTTTCAAGGATGAGATCAGAAAAATTCAGGTTAAAAAGGAGGATGTGGACTTCTGACAGTGATGAAAAAGAATTTTTGAAATAATTTATTTTGGGATGTAGGGCTATCTGGGTACTGAAATAGCAAAAATAGTTCTGTAAGAGGTGCTCCAGCCCTGCTTAGCTGGGCATCTGCATGAATGAATCTGGAGGACTGGGGTGCAAATTCTGCAAAAGGGTCAGATCAGGTTGCTTTAGGTCATCCACAGAATTCCTAAATGTTTTAAGATGTACCTGGAAGCATGGAAAGTGCCATTCTTTAAGTTCAAGTTGAGTATTCCTGTATATGGGGGAGGGAAGTGATTTATTAAAAAAATATGGATATTGATCTAATACCGATATCCATATATGACGGACAAAAGACTCTCTAACAGTTTAGAGTTAGAAAGGGTATGTTTATTACGACTCTGGGCAGCGTGGGGGATAGCTCCCAATACACATGCACAATTTACAGATGATTACAGGGTCTTTTATCTACAGGAGTATTGAATACACAAAACACAAATGCATATTCATAACTCTGGTACATCTCATTCTTCGATTTGTATGGTAATGAGTTAAAAAGCTATTAAGCATGCATAGTTTGTTCTTTGAAATGGGTCGGTGCTCCCTTTTATGGGTCAGGGGTCCCAAGATGAGGAAGTAAGATCAGTCTTCCTCGCTTTGACTTTTTAACCTCTCAGTGTTACGTGACAGCTGGACCCTTGCTTCCATATAGTTTTCCTGTTTTTCTAGGACTGTTTGATTTATGATTGTATTGTATTCTTGGATTCTATTGATTAGTCTCTCTGGTTATCAGAATACACAAACATAATGTGACAAGCCTCATGATTTACCAGTTCCTTAAGTCTGGCTTCTGTTAACAAGGGGAAGTCTATCTATCTTACCTCAGCAGTATCTAGTTTAACTAATATCCTTAATTCTTCAAAATTGAAGAAGCATTAAGGCTAGTGTGGAGGACTCTGGAGGCTTAAAACACTTGATGACAAAAAAAGAAAATGTTTCTTGCTCTTCTACTGCCACTTTCATTCTCTCCTTTCTCAACTCCTGTTAAATTGAATTTTCCATCGCTGTTACTGTTCTTCATAAAAAATACATATTTTGTTTTCCTCTGCAGAATAAAATAAATATGACATACAAATTTACAGTGGGACTTGTCAACAAACACATAAGATCATGGATATTAGGCTGAGCATAAACTTTCTCTTGTATTCAATTTACTACTAGTGCAATAAAGCTGTCATCAGATCGAATGGGATTTTATCCTGTATCAGCTAGAAAGCAATGCCTTTAAATTGAAAGTATACAATTTTGGTGTACACAATATACCATTGTTCTCTTGCTCTCTTGTGAGTTATGAAAATTAAAAAAAGTTATGTACAGCATCATGCTATGGCTTGAATATTCCAGCATATAAGTAGGGATTTAGTCTGGGTAGTTTGGGGGGGGTGTAATTAATTGATGATTTACAAGGCTGGTTTTCAGTGTGAAAAATAGTATGTTTTATTGCTGTAAGGACCTGAAATCTCATAAGGAACATTTGTTTGAACAGAATGGATGGGAATGCCCAAACACTAATTCCACCATTTTTGGGGAGGGGATAAAAAGCAGGAGACAAAATACAGAAATTAAAAAAAGTCTTTCATGTACTTCAGCATAGGGGGGACCAAAATACTTAATGAGACTGCATTAACTTTAAAAAGAAGGCTTCAGAACATTGCCACTTTCCAAGAAGTTGTCTGGTTTTTCACAGTTTAGGAAACCAGAAGCCAATGGAGTTCACTTCTTACCTTGGGGGTGAGAGTATTCAGCTTTGGGGGGTTCCTTCCTTGCCCGTTTTGCTTTCTTTAGGTGAATTGATAGGCTGTAAGAGCATAACAAGTGGCTTCCTAGGGCAGCACTATTTGTGTATTAGCCATTTCCATTCCTTCATTTTAAAGTACCTTCTCATTTGCAATTATTTGGTATTACACAATGTATTGCAATGTAGCCACACACGATTAATACAACACGCTCTGTGTGTGACATATGAAGTGAAGCGTTTTAAACATCTACAGAATCAAAACTTAATATATTATTAATACCTATTACATTTAATTTGCTAAGAAGTACAAGCTTCTGTTATGTGATATCCCAGTGATGTTCAGAGACCTGTCAGGACTGATGGCTGGTAGTATGTGGACATGGTCCTTGCCTCTGCAAAACCTGGAGATGTCTTTCACTTTTCATCTCTTGCAGTTCTGAAAATAGATCCAAGTACCAGTGAATAGGTGACCTAAACAGACTGTGTCTGGACTGAGCCTCCTGTTTTTCGTCTGCCGTGGTCTGCTCTGTGATGTGTACGTTCATTAGAGGTGCCGCAGGGCTGACATCTCCCACAATTAGCGCTCACGTATAATGAGATGCGAAGCTGACAAGGACTCTCTTGTTTTCTATAGTTTCACTGAGAGGCCTTTTCCTTCTTCCTTGGCACCAATCCGTTAAAGCTGTTGCACCATGTTCAGCTGGTGGCTGGGATTGAAAATAATTTTCAACCGTTAAAACTTTGCTGGTGTGTCATCAGCTCCACCTCTTGGATTAATTTGGCTTTTGCAGACCCAGTACATAGTTCATAGGGGAATTCTCTCTGGGAATGTAAAAAGTCCCGAGGCAGTGCCCTAGTAAAAGCAGCTGGCTCAGTTGCTTTGTCCTGCAAGTTCAGTGCTTGATGAGTAGCAAAGTGTAATTACAAATTACTTTGCTAATAATTTGGGTTACATTGTCCTCTAGTGGCTCATGTAGATAACTGCCCTGCTGGCAAGAGCCTTTTGCATTGTGTTTTTAAATCCTGTCATATTCTTTTCATACAAGTCCACCAAATAAAAAATTTGCTTCTTGCTGCCATTGTATCAGTGCACCAAGACCTCTCCTCTATAACTGCAGATATTTTGCTTAATAAATGCATATTTTAAATGGTTCAAAATAACAATAGGATTGTGAGAAGTTAATTTATTTATTTATTTAATCAAAGCATTTGATGAAAACAAATATATCCTTCATACCAACAGTAAAAGAGAATAAACTCAATGTGTGGGGTTTTTTTGGTTGTTGTTTTTTTTTTTTTTTTTTTTTTTTAAATAGGTTGAGGACTAGTTAGCTTCCAAAAAATACACTGAGATTTTTTATAAAGGAAATCAGAGTAGCACTACACGTGTCTTGTGGCTACTCACCTGTAAACCTCTGAAACAGCAGGTTTTGAGCCTGTGGAGTGGATTCACTGCCTTTCCTGGCAAGCATGGAGAGCACTGGAGTGCTTAGCAGCTGGATGTTTGCCAGCATAATGCAGATGTTTGCAAGTAGGAGGAGGGATCTGAAGCGTGGAGGATAACTCCTGGGTGTTTGCAGTGACAAAACACACATTTTATATTGCTGTGAAAAGGTGATGCCCTATTCTGTGATGTGCTGAGTTGATTTTGCCCCTGTGTCAGAGCAGAGGGGTTGCTTCCAGCAGAGGCCTTGGCCTTGGCCATGGGAAGTGTGGCAGGCAATGTTTGGGCAGACATGGCACATGGGATGTTCCAGCTGGCGAGTCTTCCTTTTTCCTGCTGTTTCTTCCTCGATGAAATGCCACAAGTAAGGACAAAGAGAGGCTGCACTGCAGAAAGAGTTTCTGTATGTGTAAGAAGAGGAGAAGGATAGATGGTTCTGTTTATATCTCCAAGATTACATTGGAAGGAGCAGTTACAGACGATGAAGAAATGTGGTATCTCTTTTAAATAAATGGTGGTGCACTCCAGCAAGGTGATAGCTCATGTTTTCTGTTGCAGTTTGCAATGACAGGAGAGACAAAGGAGTACTCACATCTTACAGAATTAATTTACAAGGTTTTTTCAAGCTACTCTGCTTTGTAGTCTATCAAGGAACTACTCTGTCAGAATTCTGTAAAAATTCCTTGTTCGTGTTCTCCATTTCTGGCCACCTTTTTCATTCTTCTCTTTTAGAATCAGAAAGTGGATTGTGTTAAAAAAGACCTTAAAGATTGCGTAGTTCCAACCCCCCGCAGTGAACAGGGACACCTTCTGCTCGATCAGGGTGCTTGAGACCCCATCCAGCCTGGCCTTTTGGGGAGGCCCTCCTTTCCCTCAGCAGTGCTGATGGCAGAGGGTGTTTGGATCATGAGCACATCTGTCCTGCCTGCTGCTGGTGGTGGTCTCATCCCAGTGAGGTGCAGGCAGCACAGCTGGGAATGGCGCACTGAGCTCTTCTGGGATGCTGTCAGGATGCTCCCTCACCCAGGGCTCCTGGCAGTGTTGGATGGAGGATAGCCAGCTCATTCCCTGGGCTGATCATCCTCAAACACTGGGAGAGTTGCAGAGCAGTTTCATTTATCCTTGGCGTGGTGGAGTTGTGCATTTGGTGTTCTCTTCCGCCTGGCACACACACCCACGCCTGCCATAGCTGGGAATGCAGTGCAACAAAACAAAATGTAAGAAGGCAGCCTAGGGGTATAAAATGCCTTCACCTTTTGAAATCATCTGTGGTGTTGCTCTTACAATTTGTTCAGAGGTTTATTAGGCAGTGATGGATGCAGGAGTATTTACTTTTATCTAGTGCTCTGTTACTCTCCTGCTGGGAATTTTTTAGCTGTTTTCAGTTCAGAAATCAGATAGTTTCTTTACTTCTTAATTAGCTGCTAGGAGGAGGGTAATGGTTTTTAGTTTTCTCTAATAAAAAGTTTTCGTTTTTAAAACCACTTTTGTCAAGTCTCACATCAAAATAATTATTTTTATGCTTTAGGAAGTTCTTTGTAATTATTTAGCTAAGATGCTAAGTGAAGTTCTGTTTATCCTTAATTCAGAATGTGGGGTTTTATCCTTCATGTACCAGAGAGGGAGTGGTGCAGATTGATTGATTTAGAGCTCCCTGACTACAATTTCTGCTTAAACATTTTTTCAGGTATCTATCAGGCCAGTGGTTGCTCCCCCTTCACATTGGAATCTTTTACAGAAACTCATTACTTCTTCCCATGTGTGCTCTCTCTGGCATCCCAGCAGTGAGGGAGCTCTGCCCCATCAGTAAGGTCTCTCCACCAGCTGCTGTGGCATTGCTCAGGATCCTTCTGCAGGAAAGGAGGTGTGATTGACCATGCCCATTTCTATCAATCAGACAAATGCAGGCTTCTCTTCAAAGCAGGCAGGAGGTTGTTGCTCCCAACCAGCTGTGTGTTAACTTCATCTTCCTGTAGTGCCTTTTACATCGTGGTTATGCCAGCAGAGCCTTTCCAGAAGGACCTGACCCTTGATGTCAAACTCAGTCAGAGCTGGAGTCTGATGGAATCGATTTTTGGTGGAACTGGCCCCTTGTGTTCTCTCTCATAAGGCTGTCTGTGCACCGTATGTGCTAATGGGAAAACTAAAATGGTGACCTTGTGTGTTCCTGGAGTGCTGGGTGTGATCCTGCTCAGCACAGCCAGGGGTTTGTCAGGCTTTTGATGAGTGCTGCTTTTCACCTTGTGCCTGCCTGTGAGCCCCTCTAGTGCCTGCAGATCCAAATGTGAGTGCCCCTTGCTCCCTAGCAGGTGTCTTTGGAGAACAGATGTCAGTGCTCACTGCTTTTCTGTGAGAATGTAAAACACATCCTTCAGTGGAAAACAGGTGGTAATTTTATTTAAATCCACTGTATTGTAGAACAATGAAACTAGTGAGATATGCTACAGCCTTTCCCAGCTTTCCATTTCAATAAGCATCTTATCTTGAAATCGTTTTAATCAGGCTTCTCTATCAGCTGTTCTCATTTCTCCATTGCCAGCACCCACCTGAAATTATTGCTTGGACTCAAATTAATGAGTGATGGTGTTTTGATGTGTGTGCACTGTTAAATCATTTCTATTTCAGGGTTAATTTTTGTTTGGCCTCTTCTCAAGGCAGCTTTCAGCATTGAAGTGGCTGTGTGTGAATTGTAATGTACTTGTATTTTCTCCTGTCAGAATAACGAAATGGTGGAACTGCAGAGGATACGAATGAAGGATGAGATTCGAGAGTACAAGTTCCGAGAGGCCAGATTGCTGCAGGACTACACTGAGCTGGAGGAGGAAAACATCACTTTACAGAAACTGGTGTCCACACTGAAACAGAATCAAGTAAGTATTGAAAGATTCAAGGCACTGTACTGTAAATTGTCACTATTTTCTCCAATTTCCATAATGTGATCCTGCAGAACACTTGGATAGAAGTTTCTTTGTATGTTTGTTTTTTTGGGTTTTTTTCCAGTTGGGTTTTTGCTGATCATTTATTCTAAAAAGGTGTTACTGGCCATTTCTGAAATATGGGGAGGCTCTTACCTCAGTTTTGAAAAATTGTGATGGAATATTTCATTGCAAAACTACGGAATCACAGAGGAATTATTAAAAGAGATAGAGTTGTGTATTTTTGCTATATGCTTTTCCTGTACCTTAAGAATTTGCTGCCCAGTGCCCAGTTGTCCTTTTAAAGTGAACAAAAGAGATTTGGTCTCCTGTCAGAAGAGTTAACTTGCAGAGATGAAAATTTAAATATCCAGGTTGGATGGTAGAACACTTCCTGCCTTTTAGGTGCTGTCTAGACCATCATAACATAACATTGCACTTCTAACACCCTCTCCTCACCTGCTCTCAGAGGGTCACAGCTCTGCCCTGCAGCCCCTGGTTGTGTCCTGACCTATTGCCTGGTGCTCTTGGGGCTTCTGCGGAAGAGCCAGCCCTGTCACAGTTTCTGATGGCAGCCTGGGAACAAAGCTGCCTTATTCCTGCAGGAGTAAGCAGTGCTATTTCAGCTTTCTTTTACTGCCTTTTTTACTGCTGCAACACAAATGCAATTGAAACACTTAAAACAATAGAGCTGTGCTGTAGGAAATACACAGGTAGTGGAAATGGGTGCATAATGTCCTTATTTATGAAGATGCCTGGTCTTCCACACTCCTGAAATGGAATTTGTAGCAGATCATCTTTGTTGCCAGAGTTATTTATTCAGACAGCAAATTCCTCCTTTGGGGCATGGACTTTATCTCATCAACCTCATAGGAGACATTTTCAGGAAGTAAACGACCCCTTTATGGGCTGTCCTAGTTTTCCCCTAAAATGAAATCTGTTTGCAGGTGTTTATATTTGTCATAATGTTTCATTCTAATTGAAACTGGATGCCAACAGTCTGTGGAGAGAAAAAGCATTGCCACATTTTGAAGGGCTTTAAAAATCAGTCATTTTGCATCACAGATCCATGCACTTGTGATTCCTAAAACTACTTTAATCTACAAGATAAAATTTTAAGAGCTTTTTTACTTTAATGGTTAAATTTACAAAACCATATGTTATAAATCTTGGTGCTAAAAGGTCATTGTCTACATGTTGGGTTTTTTTGTAGCTTTTTAAAGTAAGAGTTTGAGAAGATAACCATAGAGATAGATATAGAGATCTAGCTTTTATATGTAGTTAAAATTGAAAAAGTCTTGGTTGTTTTGTTGGGTTTGGCTTTTTTTCATGTCCTTAAGTTACTCATAGCTACTTGATTGCATTTCATAATTTTTTCCAGATGGACCTGTTCCTCCAGTAAGGAAAGATATCAAATTGCCAAATGTAGATTTAAAACTCTCATGGATTTTTGTTTTCTGTTTAAGAATGCCCAAAATTGGGACTTTTTTTGTTGTTTGATATGTTTCCAGTTTCTGGGTTTGAAGATTAGTGCTTTGGTTTTTAAGTTTACCTTTCCAAAGGTTTATGAGTCGAAGACTTTTGACAGTTTGATAAATATTCTACTTGAATGGCGATGGTGGATATTTTTATTTTTGCCAGACTCTTATTTTCAGTTTGATTAAAAATCCATGTGTCAAATATATATAAAAAAAAATCTGTATAATGCATTAAGATTGCAGATAGTAATGTGTTTGAATTATAAAAGCATCAACTGCAAAAAAATTGGGGCTTTTTATGGAAACATGAAAATTCAGTATTTTTTTTTCCTCTTTCACCAAGCTATTAAATTATTTCACCTGATAATGAGAGGTTTTTTCCCATGTTGAAATTGAGATGCAGATGACTAACATGATTAGAATTAAATTTCAAAAATCATAGTGTCGTCATTTTTACCAGGGGTGCTGGTCAAGTGTGGACATGGACCTTCACAAACAAAGCTCTTCCTTTTCATTGCTGTGGGGTTTTCCAGCTGTGAAAAGGAAGGTAAAGAAGGACAGGAAAGGGGAAGCAATCTGCAGTGAGAATCTCCTGCACTGTCTAGGTATTGCTGATCAACTCGTTTAGAGCTAGGCTGGGTTTTTCCAGGCTTTGTTTCTTGTGAGGTGAAATGGAAAAAACTGGACAAAGGAGCTGCCTCTAAAGGACAGAGAAGATGCTGCTGTTTAGCTCAGCTCACAGTGCCCATAAATACCTTGATAAAATACCACACCTTGATGTGAGGCAGGGAGCTGTCCTCAGAGAAAGACAGAAGAGTGAGCCCTTCCAGTGCTGCCAAGGGGTGTCACTGGCACAGGTCCCTGTGTGCTTCAGAGGGACATCCTTACACACAAGACTGTGGGGGCCTGAATGAGCTGTTTGCTGCATTCTTCTGGTAGTGTAAAAATCTCTAGGAGTTTTGGGCCATCTTAGAGTTTAAACTGACTGTACAAATAGATTTCTGTTTAATTTTTAAAATGTAATGCCCCTGGAATAACGGAGAGCCTTGTAAAGTACAGAGAAGAGAGTTGAGGCTGTGGTACTCTTTTTGTACCTTCCATCCATATTTTTGAAAACTACCAAGATGCTTGAGAGTATCTGTGCCTGAGTGACTTTACATCTAGTCGGAATTGAGATAAGAGGTCATCTTCAGAATATTTGCAAATCATAAATCAGGCTATATTAACCAAAGATCCGTGAATACCATGATATACCAACATTGCTTATGGCAATTCATAGTAAATCTTTATTACCAGTACATCTGCTAATAAACAGCCTTCTTCCCATGGAATTTCATTGCTTATCATAAGTTATTCAGAAAGAGGCTTTCTATTTCTTGATTCTCACATGCTGGAAAAGTGAGTACTGGGGTATTTAACAGAGTGAGCTCCGCTTGCACTTTTTATTCAGTCAGTTCTTTGCAGCAGCAGGCAATGTCTGGTATTCCAAACCACAGTTTCTCTAACACCAATCTCAACAGGGCTGATAAATGGCAGGTTTTCACAACTCAAGTTTTAGTATTATGAATGTTCTTTGTCTTGTCTAATTCAGGTTGAATACGAAGGCTTAAAGCATGAGATTAAACGATTTGAGGAGGAGACAGTGTTGCTTAATAGCCAGCTAGAAGATGCCATCCGGCTGAAGGAGATTGCTGAGCATCAGCTGGAGGAAGCTCTGGAAACTTTAAAAAATGAAAGAGAGCAAAAGAACAATCTGAGAAAGGAACTGTCCCAGTATATCAACCTCAATGATAGTATGTATAATAACCATATTAATATATCAGTAGATGGGTTGAAGTTTTCAGAGGACGGGGCGGAGCCCAACAATGACGACAAAATGAACGGACACATCCACGGGCCTCTTGTGAAACTCAACGGTGACTACAGAACTCCCACGAGTAGGAAAGGGGAATCTCTGCACCCCGTCTCTGACCTCTTCAGTGAGCTCAACATATCAGAGATACAGAAACTGAAGCAGCAACTCATGCAGGTAAGGGCTGAATTTAATGTCCTGGAGCGTTTAGACACATCCTTGTGAACCTCGTGCCAGTTTTGCAGTGATGATTCCTGGTGATGTTCTTGACCACATATGTCCATTTTCCACACTTCTGCTTTGGTGTTTTTTCATATCTAGGTTTTGTCAGAAATCTCCCTAGTACTCAGAGTACATGCCTACGCAAAAGTCAGTGTGACCTGAGCAGGTATTTAATGCAAAGAGGAGAAAGGGATGTGGATGCTGGGGTTACAGATGGTTAGATTCATTTTTTTCCTGCTTTCATAATGATAAATGTCCCTGAAATTGCAAATGAAATAAGGTATTCTTCAATATGAATAAAGCTATCTGGGGAAAAACCTCAATCCAATCTGTACATGCAGGTATTTTAATATGCTCCCTTGCAGGCCAGAGGGAGTTTCTGCCACTAAACTCAGCTGGAGCAGGGTTTGGCACACGGTCAGGAGAGAACAAAAGGAGGGCAGCGCTCCCCTCAGCAGCCGTGCCCTGGGAGCATGTGGCGTGTGTGCTGTCACACAGTGCCCGTGTCCCGCTGGCGGTCCCGGCGGATGCACGGGCTGCAGGGGTGCTGGGGATGGCACAGCCAGCGTTTGTTCCTATCCATCTGTGCCCAGCCAAAACAGGAGCCTGGGATGTGAGCCAGATGAAAACTCAAGCTGCCAGCCCCGTGTTGCCATCATCTCAGAAGGGGTGCAGTGTCATGCAGAGAGTGGGTCCTGCTGCCCGAGCTGTTGAACATCTCATCTGCCACAGCAGCTTGAAAGGTTTTGGCACCGTCAAGGAAACACCCAGCACTTTCTGGCTTCAGGCTTCTGAAAACCACCTCTTCTAAAGAGAGGAAATACAAACCCTTTACTGCTTGAAATACAAAAGGTGGTTTGGAAGAGAAGTAGAGCAAAACCAGTTTTCAGTGCTTGCTAGAGAACAGCAAAGCCCTATGTGGTCTGTCCTATTTGCTGAAGAGTTAATTGTTTTATTTATCTCACTGCCAAGTTCACTGTAGGAAGTTTTGATCATGAGCCGTGACATGGTGAACATGGATGACATCTAGTGCTTTGCACCACTAAGTTTGACACAAAGCATACATCGTTTAAACGTGAAAGATTGAAATTTAGGATTTTATTTACATGACAAATTCTGTTAAACTTTTCCACTTTTAAAGAGAGCAAATATTATATGTACGTGCATATGTACAAATATGCAACTGGAAGAACATATACAAGCATATATATAATATGCAAACATATACATTATATGCAGCTTCTAGTTTGATTCAGTAATACAATGTTAAAAGTTTTAAAAACACAGTTTCAAAAGAAAAAATGCTTTTAAATGTTCACATTTCAAAATACACAGTAAGTGTTTTAAACCATAACTTACAATGAAATAGATACAATATGAATTTGGAGTGAAAGTTGCTTAGAAATGAAAAAAAAAGGATTGCTTTGGGTATGTTTTTCTTGGTTTTATTAAATTAAATACTAAGCATGATGAGTTAGCAAACTTATACTTGAAAGATACTGTAATTGTCTTTATCTTCTCTGAGTATAAAATTTGTATCTCTTAAACAAAGAGGCAGGCTTCTCACAGTCACTAGGAACAAACTTAGGACCCTAAAAAAATTTATAAACGTTTTTGGTCATAGCATTTTTTGGTGCTGGCCCCCAGCACATCTGTGCCAATGGTGGCCACCATTGTTTGGCATTTACATCCTTTTAAAAGGTTAATGGTTTAGAAAGACAGACTAGACCTCAGTGAAAGCCTGATTTCTTTAGATACTGTAATGACTCACTGCAAAATGCTGATGTTTTACAAGGTGATCTCCTTCTCTGTTGGCTTACATCAGTTCATGTCACACAAATTAAATTTGGATCATACAAATTAAAGGTGAAATATTCTGGCAAAAGTTTTCCATGTGGTAGATGGGAGACTTAATCAGGTTTAAAAGCTGACAAAAGTAAATCATCAGCAAAATCAAATTTTTTTTTCCTCTACAGTGTCTTTGCCATATGGTGTTCATTCAGCTGTATCTCAATATTTGGTATGAGTGTCTCCTATTTTCTGTGAAGAGGCTGCACTAGGACAGAGTGTCTGGAGGAACTGACCATTTATTGGGAACTATTTTTATGACTATAGGACATCAGGTTCCCTTTTAGGATAAAGATAAACTTCAGATTTGCCATTTTGTGTGTCTGGCAAATTGTTTTTGCTCCTCAATCTCATAAAGAAGACTTCACTGAAACAGTATGACAAATAGAATTTCTTTTACAGATTTTGGATGCTGCTGCTTCATGGACTGTGCTGGTCCTTAGGAGAGATTTAATTGCACCTATTCCCTTTCAATATGTATAATATCTGCTGTGTAACAATTGTATTGCTGAAAATTTTTGTATTTTGAGATTTTCTTAGAAAAGCTCAGGGCTTTGCACTCTTCCTTCCTGTTTGTTGTCCAGTGGGAAGAATTCTCTATCATCTTTGAAGTCCAGGGCTCCTTTTCTTCCCATGGTCATGCTTTCCCCTTTTCTGAGGCCAATAATCATATTTTGAAAACCTAGATTAAATTCTCTTGAAAAAGGCAGAAAAATAAAAAGTCTCTGCAGCTCAGTTTCTTGTACTCTTCTTCAGCTGCCTTGTACTCTTGTGACAAATATGCTGTAGCTGAGATTCAGGGTTCTTGAGATGAGTTCTCCTGTTAACTTGTTCCAGTCTCCCCCAGGAATTCTTCACTGAAATTCTGATTTTTTTTTTAAGAGTAAAAGGTGAGGACATAAATTACTATGGTTAAATTGCTTTCCATAATTGCAAACTGTAGATGCAAATTGGGAAGGAAATCTCTCTGAAGCTGAAATCTCTGGAGGGAAGGATGCATTGCAAAATAGATACAGCTACTTTTGAATTGCCTTTTATTTCATTTTAAGATGATGAAAATCCTTACTGCTGCTACCAATTTCAGTGTCAAAAAAATGCACCAGCTGGACTGAAAAAGACCTGGAATTGCCATAAGTTTGCTGTGGTGGAAGTAAGAGTATAGTATTGTCTAGAACAGGAAATATTACTGTATTTGGGAACAGCAGAGTAATTAATATACAAAAGGTGTGCTCAGGACTGAGCTGGAGCTTTGAGGTTTTTCCCTTGGATTTGAGCATGTATTTATGGTTTTAAACAGAAGGGGATTAGCTTAATCCGTTATTGCTGGTCCAGAATGAATAAAATTGAGTAGGTCTGTGTATTTCCTTTTGCCTGCTGTGCAAATTGATGTGTGGGTTTTAAAAGTTTTAAATGTTTTCTCTGGAAAGAATCCTTTCTGTTTGAAATGAGTATTTCCAGAACTCATTTATGTTCAGAAGAGAAATTATCATCAAGATCCAAATTAGCTCTGCTACAGTTTTTCTTCTTGATAGTGTATAATGGCTCAGATCAGTAGTCCTGCAGGATCAATTCTGTCTGATTAATTTAAGCAGGCACTGAAACACTGCGCTGCTTTAACACACAGGTGTATTCTCAAAGGCAAGGTTTTATTTTAAGTAAATATTATTAAAAATAAATATTTATTTTTAGGTGGGTGCGATCTACAACGAATTGGCTGCTTTGGTGTGAGCATGCCCACAGTGAACCCATACACTTTAATAAGCCAACTGCCTCTGGTGTGTAATATGTGATTCTTTATTATCAGTACAATTTCTCACTATAATGTGAGCTGGTCCTTTCATTGGCCAAAGCCCAGATTATTGGTGCATATGCATAGCTCACCTTACCAGCCTGAAGGAATAAATACCTTCATCAGATGAGGGCAGTGTAACTAACACTGAAGGCTGCTATACTGAGTGGTAACAACTGGAGTTCACCTGAAGGTTTCTAGGGAGAGCAGACCTGGGCCAGGCAGCTTGATGAAAAAAAAAGGGGAAAGCTGGTGAGGAGACTCCTGCTGGGTTGATCTCTGAGAGTCCCCAGGACAGACTGACCAGGAGATTGGTAGAAAGTGGTCACTTTTAAGAAGATGCACTTGGCAAAGGGACATTTACCCTATTCTGGATTTTCTCAATGAGAGTGGGCTGACATGGGGGCTGAGCAACAATTTGGGTGGCAGACATACTGGGATAGCAATGAGGGCACAAAAAATGGAGAAGGATACCAAAATACTTGTGGTTTGTGGCTGTCCTCTTCTGCATTGATGATGTAGTGCTAAAAGTGGAACACTTCATAGCTAAAGAGATAGACTCTTCCTGGATCATGAAATAATGATGAGGATTGGCCACGTTTTTTTAATTCTCAAGGCATCAGTCCTCTGTATACAAGAAAAGTAGGCTGATTTTTTAAGATTTTTTTGTCATGGCTTCTGTTTTCATTTGTAAATAAATGTTTCTGCCTGCAATTGATTGCAGATCCTGTTGGAGGCCATGTTTTGAGAGCCTGTCTGTGAAACCAAGTCTGTGTGCTCCAATGTCTTGGTATTTGTGAGCAGCAGCCATGGCTCAAAAGCCTGATTAAGAGGAAACAAGAGTTTGAAGCACTGCTCGGAACATTTTATGAGATGATATTAATTAATACCTTCTCAGTTTCTCAAAGGCTTTTCTTTTCCTTTACTAAGAAAAGGTGGCTCATTTGAGTCTCTTCTACATACTACTGATAGGGAAGGAAAGTTTGTGTATGGTTTTTTTCTTTGACATTTCTCCATAACTGAAAGCTTTAAATTCTCGGAATTAATAATTCCAGAACTCATCAAGGGAAGTGCCATTTTCACTGCATGTACTGTGATACTGCAAGGAGGGGGGAGAGAAGAGCAGTAAACCTGGTAGGCTCCTATTGTAAAAGCCATAAAAGGAAGAAGGATCCTATCTCTATAAGCCTTCCTCTGCTTCCCAGCTCAGGACAGGAAAAATGCACAGGAAAAAGTTAGAGCATTACGCTTAAAACTTGAAATGGGAGTCTTTCAGGAGTATTGTGATGAGTAGCAAATACCTCAGCTGATCAAACTTATAAGTTTGTCTAGTTCACTTGCTTTAAAAATACTGTGTCTTAAAATTTCTAGAGGTGTCTTTCATGATGTCTTCTGTTGTTCAACATCCTCATTTCTCTGTGGATATTTGGAAAGAAATTTACTAGGTCACAACCAGTGAGTGGGTTGTTAGTTACGCCACAAGTCCTGCTTTTCCTGGCTGAATTTAAACAGATGGATTTTGCTTACAGATAAGTACTGGGGATGGGCGGTCCTGGGAGTTGTATGTGCTCAGTGTCCTGATCTGTGCTACATTTCCACACAGTAGGTTATTCAGTCTGTGGAAATGTACACAGCTTGTTTTTTTATTGCATTTGCCTTAATGAAAGTGTGCAGCAGTTCAAAGATATGAATGAATATTGTGAAAGGGAAATTTAATTTCAAACTTTTGAGAAGTGGCTTACAGTTGACAGTGATGCAGTTTCTGTGTTCAGGGAACATATGTCCTAATAAATCCTGTATCATCACTCTAGCTGATGAGACAGTGCTTGGACACTTGGTAATTCTTCAGTGGGTAACGTGTAAAATTGTGACCTAGTGATATTGGAAGTTGTAACAGAGGCTGGGACTTTCTTAACCTCTGAGTGTTACATGGCGCTCTATAAATTAATTTTATGGTTTAGGCGTACATGGCTGAAATATCTCAGAAGCCCTCAAGCTGCAGGCAGTGGTGGGGTGGCGGAGATGACTGTGGCTGCAGAGTTTGGTGCTCAGCATGGGCAGGATGAGATCCTGGGTTTCTGACTCTGACTCTGTTGCAGGTGGAGCGAGAGAAGGCCATTCTCCTGGCCAACCTGCAGGAGTCTCAGACGCAGCTGGAGCACACCAAGGGAGCCCTGACAGAGCAGCACGAGCGCGTGCACAGGCTCACGGAGCACGTCAATGCCATGAGGGGGCTGCAGAGCAACAAGGAGCTGAAAGTTGAGCTGGACTGTGAGAAAGGCCGAGATTCTGGTGAGGAAGCACACGATTACGAAGTGGACATCAATGGCTTGGAGATCCTGGAATGTAAATACAAAGTAGCTGTTACTGAGGTGATAGACCTTAAAGCAGAAATCAAGGCCTTAAAGGAGAAATATAATAAGTATGTGGAAAACTACACCGAAGAAAAGGCCAAGTATGAGAGCAGAATCCAAACATATGATGAGCAGGTGACAAGCCTGGAGAAGTCGACCAAGGAAAGCCAGGAAAAAATGGTCCACATGGAAAAGGAGTTACAAAGGATGACAAGCATAGCAAATGAAAACCACAATACCCTTAACACTGCCCAGGACGAGCTGGTGACGTTTAGTGAGGAGCTGGCTCAGCTGTACCACCATGTCTGCCTGTGTAACAACGAGACTCCGAACAGGGTCATGTTGGACTATTACAGGCAGAGCAGAGTCACCCGCAGCGGGAGCCTGAAGGGGCCGGATGACCCTCGAGGCCTCCTTTCCCCACGGCTTTCCAGGCGGGGGGTGGCATCGCCCGTGGAAGCCAGGACCCCGACTGAGCAGGTGACAAAGGAGGCCACAGAGCCCAGCAAGGAGCAGAGCCCGACAAAAACGCCTTCCATTTCTCCTGTCATCACAGCCCCTCCTTCCTCCCCCGTCTCTGACACCAGTGACATCCGCAAGGAGCCCATGAACATCTACAACCTCAATGCCATAATAAGGGACCAAATCAAGCACCTGCAGAAGGCTGTGGACCGGTCTCTGCAGCTGTCGCGGCAGCGGGCCGCGGCCCGTGAGCTGGCGCCCATGATCGACAAGGACAAGGAGGCCTTAATGGAGGAGATCCTGAAGCTGAAGTCGCTCCTGAGTACAAAGAGAGAGCAGATCGCGACCCTGAGGGCAGTGCTGAAAGCCAACAAGCAGGTAAGGTGCTCGTAAAGCACTCAGGAAAGTGTTATTTAGACAGGTCGCTTACAAGCTTTCCCCAGGGGTGTTTTGGAGGTGAGGTTTTACTCACAGGTTATTTAGCCTCTCGCTCAATCACAGCAAGGACGCACCTTCGCTCCCTCCCCTCCCAGGCTCCTCTTTAAGCACTTCGGTTCTGCTTTTTTCAGCACCTACCATTCACTCAGCAGAGGTGTAGGCAGGCATCAGCTACTGCCCAGGCGTGTTGCTGGTATTATCACAAGCTGTTTAGGATTGCCAGGGTTGGAAAACAAAATAGAACGTGCCTGGAGGGGCTCTCAGTGTTGTGCTCTTCTATTTAGGAGAATTAAAAACCTTCAAGGTATTATCTTGAATTTTTTTTAAATCTTAAGAGAGATTCATCCGATGACTTTATTTTTGGTGTTTCACCAGTGAAAAGAAGGCAAAAATTATAGTACTTGATATCAAATGCCAAAAGCAATCCATCTTAATGCTATGTTTTTCAAGAGTAGTGTCAATTTTCTTTGCATAGTATATCTACCAAGCCCTTAGATTCCAGATCTGAAAAAAAAATTCCAAATTTAAACATGCAGATAGTTTTATTTACTTTGTTGCATCTCCTTTTGCCTAGAGTTAAATCTGAATGCAAAAGGCTGCAGCAACAGTGATTTTGTTCTAGGTTGCCTGGCACTTTCCTCATCTGAAGACAGTGCAGGGATCACCACATGGGGGCTTGAATCCTGGTTAACAGCTTGGCACACTGTTAGCTGTTGACAGTGATGGGGTTTCAGTGTTAAAATTCCCAGTAGTCAACTCTTCTGAAATTACAGTTTCAAGTTTAATTGATTGTTGTCTCTGTGACTGCAAAGGGTACTGGGGATTTTTAAACTGCAGCAATATTTCAACATATATTGAGTCTTTTATATCATTCTCCCCTCCCTGATACAACACATGTTAAATATTAACTCTAGTAATAAAATACCATCTCCAGCTAAGCAATAACACCTCTGAGCAATTATATGTGGATTTTCCATGTAATTAAAATGTAATTTAGATGAAATTGATGTATGTGGGCATACATTCTGTGATTCCGAATTAAAGATTTTTCCCATTAGCATAGAGCTATCATTTATTTTTTGCTACTACCAGAAGATCTATCTCAGCCTCACTCTTTTATTGCTGTCAGAAATAATGCATTATCCTAAGGCATGCTCACTGAAATGGAGAAGATAGATTTGCTGACTAAGGAGCTGCTATTAACTAATCTTTTATTTATTGGATAGCAGCATAGATATTGGTAACTGTACAACTGGGTACAGAAACTTGCGATACTTGTTCATGCAAACCTGATAGCATCTTCCTCAGACTTTCAAGATAAAAGACATAGTAATGTAAAGGGAAGGAGAAATTTAATGTTGGAGAGGGGAAGAGTGATTTATTATGTGCGAGCCTCAAGTAGTGGGTGTATCCCAGAACCCATGTTTTGACTCATGTTCAAAAAAACAGGAGTTAAGATTTATTCTCTTGGGGTCTTCCCCTTCAAAAGAGTACATTTCTAAGCAGCAAAAGGCTGGGGTTGTTTTTCCCTTGGGGGACCCTTCCGTGGGTCTGGTATTTTGGACTGTACTTTAGTGAAAAACACCCTTAACTAGGGAAGCACAGTTGGTATGTAGTGTTGGTCAGTAGTATTTGCAAATGAGCATTTTAGACTTCACAAAGCTCTAGCAGGAAAAAGAGAGCAAAATTTGGTGTAAGAAGATGCAAACCTAAGTCCGTGAAAATGGATTATTAAATCAATTGTCCAAGAAAGCAAGGCACATAAATCTTGCTGGCTTGCTTGCTCACCTTGTCTTGATTTATGTATCCATTTGTTCATAGCCCAAATTACTGTGTCTGCACCAGACTGGTGGAATAAACATTAACAAGTAGCATAAATGAGAAAGTAAAATGAAATTAATGATGCAGTAACTTTTAGAACCAGTTCAATTGATTTTGATTTCTAATAGCAATCAGAAAGCAAAGCTGCCTATAGGGAGATTTGGATACCCTGAAGATCTGATGGAAAGCTGATCGGTTGTTTTCATAAATAAATAGTTCAATGACACAGAATTGAGTCAGCAAGATCTTCATGTCTGCATCAGCTGTAACTATGGTGTCTCCAGCTCCCATAACTGCAATATCCATAAAAGTCCTTCAGAAAAAAATACCTTGATAACTTGAGACATACAGAATTTTATCTATAAACAAATGTCCTGATATTATATGGACAGAACACAGTCTGAAACAGAACACAGAACACAGAACACAGAATTTCTGCTGTGAAAGAACTTGATGAAAAGACCTGGTACCATGCACAATTTCTCCTCTAAAAATACAGGCTAGTTTTCTGCTTTCATGTGTGATATAAAAGTCCTACCAGTGTAGCATTTAATGTTTATTAGCAATTATTTTAGCTGGTCTGCTTCTCACCCTGCTGATATAAAGTAAACGGGATACAAAGCTGTCTTAGAAAATGAGATTTGTTCACAGATTTCAGGACGAAGATGGCAAGCTTTAGGCTGAGTTTGGGCAAACATCTCTTCTGTAAGGATACAGAGGAGGATGGAAAGGACCCAGTTAGTTCTGGCAGTGCTTGAGGTCTTGGGCTCGGGTGTGTGCTCACCTCAGCCTGTTCACCTCCAGGGCTGGGGTTTGGGGATGGGGAGGGAGCTGAGATCTGTGTGTTCCCCAGCTCTCTTTTCCTTGCTGGCATTTCACACCCTGCTGGAGTTCAGGCGTTGGAGCTCTCTGCTCCCTCCTGGCGTTGCTGTCAATTCCAGGTGACTTCTTCTACACAGTAAATGCTACATGAGGCATCAATCCATGTCTGCAGGTGGCTGGCTCAGAGTCTTGGTAGTTCATTTGTCATGCCAGTTCCTCGGCATGACTGGTCTGACAAGAGTGTCATGAGCACCTCTGCTGTCTTATTGGATTATTTACTTCACTGAAGAATATTCATGCTTTTCCCCCCCCGCCCCCCCGTTTTCATCTTTTTTCTTGTGCTCCTCATCTACTTGTGTGTTGAGAGATTGTGTTTTTATATGGAAAAAAGTTCTCTGATTTTTCTGATACAATTTCTTTTCTTTGACCACAGCTTTAAAACAAATGCTTCAGAAAGAGCTGTTAAAGTCAGGTTCTGGGCATCTGCTTCCTTGTGGCACCCACTACTTGGAGATAAAGGCTTTATTTGCCCCATCCTTTCTTTCAGAGAATGCTCTGTATACACTGTTCTAGATTACCTAAAGCTAGATTATCCTACAGAAGTGGTTTCAGGCATAACCAGGCATATATGACTCAATGGGTACAATTTTGGAGATTGGCTGAGATGGGGAACAAACAGAAATACTTTCAACAAGAGCTGGCGCTGGAGGAGGAATAACATGAAGCTGTGTCTTCAGTTCATTTTGTCCCCGTTAGTTTGGTACAGTGTGACAGTACAGCTTTGGTGACCAGACATTCTTAAGTGTCTCAGGTAGATGGAGGCTGAGTTTCTCTACTATTATCCCCTGCCTCACTCTCCATTACACTTTCAGGCTTCAGGCTGTTCTTAGCCTTCAGGCAAGTTTCGTGTCTCTTCAGGCTCCCCAACTTTCCAAGAGAAGCTTCCTCAGCTTGTGCTCCCTTTCTTGCTTTTGCTACTAAACCCACCTTTTTTGTTAGTTTTATTTTCTTCTCTAGCAGAGCACTTGTACCCATTTGTTCTTCACTTAGGCAACTTTCAGGAGAGAGATCCTCAGCAGCTTGGCTGGTGCATGGAGATCCATGAAGCATTTCCCATAGGATTTCAAAATTATGCTTTGTTTTCTCTATGTTGTTTTATAGGAACCTCTAATAGGAAGAAAAAAATGTTTGAAGATTTGACACAATCCTTCGTGTGTTACTTTTATTCACCAAATAAACTGTATTTTAATCCCGTAGTGTTGCACATCCATTTAACTTACCTTGACATACAGACTAAAACATGGGGATCATGATCTGTCTGATCGTTGAGCACAGTTCCAGTGATGTATAAATTACTGTTAATTTATAACTGCACATTTTTGGTCCTGTCTGAAAACAGACAAAAATCTGATTATTTCTGCTTTATCCTTTTAAGACATAGGCTGGTGTCTGCCATCCTACACTACACCAAAGCATATATCATCAAGGTTGAAAAAAAGCAGAGCTGATTTAAATAGATCCCTAAGTGATTGATAATTTTACATGTATTGCTGATGATTTAAAACCTGGATTGGAAAAATGCATTTATTTAAAATGATGGTGATTAATACTACTGCCCTTTAAAAATCTATTCTTGTAATGTAAATTGATGTAAAAGTAAGAAATTATTGGTGAGTAAACAATTTAAAAAAAATATTTTAAAGCTGTTATTTAAAAAGAGAAAAATGAATAAAGTCGTAATTTAGTAGGAGATTCTAATGTTTCCTTTTGTTAAGAGACATTGTTAGTGGGAAACGTATTGAGTTTTGGAATACTGAGTTTGAAATAGGTTTCCAACTGGTTGGTCATTACCATCTTTTGTCCTGTTCCCTTGCTGGTTGCCTTAACCTAATGTTCTTCCAAACTTCCCTCTTCTGGTGGTGGCTCAAGAGCCCACAGGATCAACAGGGGAAATTGATTGCCTATTGATTTGCTGCAACTTATTATACAGCAAATGAAGTTCAAAAAACAACCATAACACCCTCTGAATAAATGTAAA
This sequence comes from Brachypodius melanocephalos, assembly GCA_013398615.1. Taxonomy (NCBI): domain Eukaryota; kingdom Metazoa; phylum Chordata; class Aves; order Passeriformes; family Pycnonotidae; genus Brachypodius; species Brachypodius melanocephalos. The sequence goes on from VZSR01002340.1 coordinate 4,744,400, forward strand.
AGGAAGCAAAATTTTCTTCATTTCATTTAAAGGCAATATTTTTAAATGTCTCAAGCAGCAGTAGGTATAAAACCTCTATAAAACTATCTATTTTTAATAACTTCAGAAGGATACTAAATTTATAGGTAAAGCAGAATGTTCAAGTCTTGCAAAGATAAGACAAATGTAACTATTAAAAGCAGTACAGTAGTAAATGGAAGAAATTTAATGGATGAATTTGAAAACAGAAAGAAGGGCGCAGCAAAAACTTAGGAATGAGATGAATACAAAGCCTTGCTTTCCTGTTAAATGAGCACTGTAATTTACTCTTTTTTATTCTCTCTCTCTTTTTTTTCCTCTTTTTTTTTTTTTTTTTTTTTTTTTAAGTGGTCAAAACTGCTAAAATAATGCTGTTTTGCACAGCAGTGAACAGTGAACATTGCCAGTTCTTGAGCATAAATCAAGCTGCCAGGTCCTGGCTGTCCCTGTGCCCAAGGAAAGCCTCAGCCAGCAGGAGGCTTGAGGCCAAACACAGTGATTCACAACTTGGCTGCAGAGGCTGAGCCTCATGTGCTCTGTGTCCTGTTTGCAAAGTGACATGGGGACACACTTGGTTGTTTATTGCAGCTGGAGCACGTGGTAGCAGCTCCTGTAGTAACTTTACTCTCTTGTCTGAGTCCTACACATAAAGCTGCACAGTTTTGCAGAGATACTTGAAGAGCTGAATTGTTGCCAGTTGCTGTTGAAATGGGCTTTGTCCTTAAAGCTGCTTTCTCCTTTTCCTGGTTTCATGAAGTACAACTTAAAATAAGAAGTTAAAGTGTGCAGTCCAGTGAAGATGAGGTTTAATTTCTTTTACTGTGTGAATGAAGGACATCAAACCCCAAATCAGGCATGGGATTTTAGCTGTTGTCAGATCTCTGTCTCATAAGCACATGTCTTTGTGTTTTTAGACAGCTGAAGTGGCACTGGCCAATTTGAAGAACAAATATGAAAATGAAAAAGCAATGGTGACTGAGACCATGACCAAACTACGGAATGAACTAAAGGCTCTGAAGGAAGATGCAGCAACCTTCTCATCCTTGAGAGCAATGTTTGCAACCAGGTAAGGGGAAACGGTGTCACCATCTGACTCAACACTATAAACGTGTGTGTGCTAAGTGAGAACACACTCAGCTGTGTATATTGGGTGCTTAGGAGGACAGAAATTATTTTCTGCATCGCCAGGGGTTTGCTGGATGAAGGTGAATGAGTCCTAGAATGCACACTGTGCAAAACTTGCAAGATTTCAAGTGCTGCTGAGACGCATGTCTTGGAAAATAAAGCTGAAGAATAGCAATGTCAATACAACCTTGAGTAAAGTGTTACAAATGACAATATATGCCTCCAGTATATTTGCATTTATAGGGTTTTTTAAAGTGAAAATCAAATAGTGGATTTATGTGGCTGATTTTCCCATTCAGAAGGACGCAGTGATTCTGTCACATAAAGCTATCGTATGGTTAATGATGATCTTCAGAACCCCACATTTTCATTAGAGTGAGATTTATTACTTACCCGTAGTAAAATCTATTTAATCAACCAGCCTATGCTGTAACCCAGTGCTAATAATTGTAAGGCCGCTGTAATTTCCCACTCCAGCATAAATTCTTATTTTCTCCCACTGTGATGTTCAATTTATTATCTTCTCCTTCACAGGATAAAAGCTTCACTTATCTTCTGTAACATAATTCCTCCTGGCAGGACAGTAATTCATCAACTTTCATCTTTCCTTCTCCCACATCTTCTTCAGAAGAGCTTTGGGTTTTACATGGAATCACAGAATCAACTATGTTGGAAAATACTTCTGAGATTGAGTCTAACCTATGACTAACACCACCTTGTGATCCAGGCCATGGTACTGCATCATGTTCAGGCTTTCCTTAAACACCTCCAGGGATGGTGACTCCACCATCTCCCTGGGCAGTTCACTCCAATGCCTAACAGCCCTTTCTGTGAAGAGATTCTTCCTAATGACCACCTAGACCTTCCCTGGCACAGCTTAAGACTGTGTCTTCTCATGTTAGTTGCTTTCTAAAAGGTTATCTAAAAATATTTTTTTAAAAGATCCAGAATTTTCATCAATAAATTTTTATTTTGGATATACAAAAGAGAAACATTTTTCCCCCTCCTATGGTAAAACACAGTAAAGATTTCTTGGTTGTGCTTTAGTCCATAACTGATAAGACATCTTTGTGCCTTCTGCCAGCATCTCTTCAGTGCTGCCAGTGGTGCCATCTTGCCACTTCCAGCCTTCTAAGGTGATTTTTTTTGCTTAGTGACAGTGGCAGCAGCAGCTGGGAGAAGTGGGAAGGAAGGAGAAAAGGGGGATTTGTATGTTGTGACATTGGTGCTGTGTACAAATTCATCATAGGTCCATCGTCAGAGGAGTGCGTGTAGCAACATAATGGAAACGAAGACCCAGCTCAGCAGGTGGTGTGAACCAAGGTAGCCTGATTGAATTCATTGGCATCTAAAGATTTTCTTCCAGAAAGAAAAGTTGTGTGTGTCTGTGTTGGAAATGCATGTACTGACCTTTCTTTGCAAGCTCCTTACTCTAGGAGACACAGAAATGTTCTAACTCTGTAAAAGCTCATTGAAGGCGGGTAACTCCAGAGCAGAGGAATTGCATCGTGAGCATAAAGCAAACAAGGGTCTTGCATGGGCCATAAATCATCAACATATGAGGTAAAAGTAGCTTGCAAAGATTTAGAAGTTAATTAAAGGGAATGTTGGATTGCTGGTGTACTGAATGCTCCTTACCCAGTTTGGGCATCCTGAGTGCAGACTTCTGTTGAGTTCAAGGCATATCCTAGAGCTGATAGGAGGCAGCAGCATCCCCTCCATGAGAATTAGGCTTCACTGATGCCACTCATCCGGGCATCTTTTCTAGATGCCTTGTGTGTAGGATGCAAAGAAGCTTCTGTTCCTCTTCTATGGATTATAAAGGGAGTCTGTGTGACCTGCTGAGTTACACATTTTTAGTTTAAAAATTTGTAATGTTAGTAGAGATAAACTCCACCCAGAGAATTTACTGCTGTTTGTAAACTCCATGTATTAGTGTTTAAACACTCAAGTTATGTCCTATGGAATGTATCCCTGTGCTTGAGGTCCTAAGTTTTGCCCAGTGTTTTCTGAGAACAGTTATAAAAAATTATTCACTACAAGGTCTTCCACATCATTATGCTCCTATAGATTTTTCTGTTGTAAAATATTCATTTTTCTTCTCACTTCTAGTGGAGTTTAATGGCCTTTATAATTAAATCAATCTTCCTAAATGGTCAAATCATTGACTCATTCCAAATAGTCCATTTGGAAGAGCATTTGTTTAAATGACAGAGTTGATACACTCTAAAAGTCTGTTGAAGAAGAGAAATCTGTTTGAAAATACAAGGCTGTAAGATTTTTTGTGCAGTAACGTTAGATGCAGTAGCGACCTTCAGCATAAAAAAGCAATTCTTTAGTCTTTAGTTGAATAAAACAGTGGTTTCCATGGTTATAGTGCATCACATGGTACTTACTCCTGAATTTGTACCATAGGAAGATCATCCTTCATGGTAGAATTGTATTATAGATCTGGAAATGATTGCTTGTACTGTTTGATACAACAATATCCCTCCTCTATCCATAAACCATCATTTTGCTCCCCAAGTGGATGTTCATCTGGTGCTGAACTGTATGGCTCCTTCCTCAAATACACTGGATAAAGGTCATGGCACATGTTAAAAAGAGAGCACAGCAAATCCATTTCTGGTCTGAACAGCCAAGTTTACACTTTCCTCCAAAGCTCCCCTATGCAGAAAGCAGGAGCTTTCCTTTTTCTGTGTTTTTCCTGACATTTCTTCGTCCTTCACCCCTTAAGTTCTTTCTTCAGTTCTTTGTCTCAAAAGTCTTTCTGTCCTGCTTGTCCCTCTACTTTTGCCCTTTTTCCTTCTGGAGCAGTTTATTTGATGCAAAAATCTGAGATTGCTGTCTACAGCTTCCTCCTTCCCTTTTCTTTAGCCTTGTGGTCCCTTTCTGGGATTTATGTGCTTTGGACCTGTCAAGAATATTTCCCAGAGCACCTCCCTTAGAAAAAGAAAGCAACAGCATATAAGATCTCTTTTGTGGGATTCAAGGGGTTGTCAAAGCAGAGCTGAAGTTTCTGTTAGATGCCAGGGCCATGTGCCATCGTTAACCTGCTTATTTTGTCATGACCTGCTTCTGGTATTCCCAGAGAAAATGAGGGATTCCCAGAGAAAATGAGGGATTCCCAGAGAAGCCTTTCCTGCCCCTCTTGTTGTTTCCCCGCTGTCTAACCCTGAGTTGCTGACCCAGGGTAAAAGCTGTGGGTGTGTGAAGCAGCGAGGAGCACGCATCCAGAGGAACAACAAATAATTATTTAAAGCATTAGTCTAGAGCAGATGTTGCCCTGTGAGAGGAAGTCCTGTGCTGAAGGAGAGAAGGAATTACTTTTAAACAGGATCCTAAAGTGATTCAGGAAGCAAACTTCACTGAGTCCTTACACTGCTTGCTTTCCCGGTCTAAACAGAGATATGTAACAGGAGAGAACAGGAAATACTGCTTGTGGTATTGCCATAGTCCTGGCACTGCATGCATGGATTTTATTCTTCATCCATCAAAATATTTTCTTATTTTTTGAAGAAAAATCTGTGCTGAAGGGACAGAGTAGGAAGATTGGACAGATCCTGGAGCTGAGAAAGCATTTGTGAACAGAGAAGCATTATGATTATATGGTTAGAGCAGGGACCTGTCACTGTCAGTGTCACCAGGTTTTAGCTCAAGCTCTGCTATGATTTATGTTACCTAAATTACACATAAGCCTGATTTGGTATTTGCTTTATGTTCCTAGATGAGAGGGATAAATGGAACCAGAAATCCCTTAAAATCCTATATAAGCTTCTTGGATCAGTTCATGAAAAATAAGTGGGCTTATGTGTCTGTCTGCTTCCTTTCTGAGATGAGAGAAATGAAAAATAGGTGAAACCCTGACTTTTGCTCTAGCTATAAATACACCAGCAGACAGCAAGAAAACGATGCTGTATATTTAATAGTCACTTGCAACTTACAACCTGTCCTGGGGCAAGAGGGAAACTGGGGAAGAGTTCTGACTCAGGAGGACGTAACCTAACTTTTGGTATCACCATTTGAACCCTCCTGAAAGACCCATTCAGAGCCCTGGAGTATCCTGGAACTCTGTCATTGTTTCTGCCATACCAGAAGTCATCTTTTTTAGGAGCTCTTTACCTTTTTCTTTTAGATCCTTAACCTTTTTCTTTGTTCTGTGGGACTTGATGAGTGTTTATCAAATGTGTGGGTGAAAGGCAATATAGATGTGTGCAATGCTTTTTTCTTTTTTAATTGGAAACACTTCTCCTTTTATCCCGTACTTGCATGTAGCTGGGAATGTTTCAGTGAAGGGAAATGCTGTGGCTGCAGGCAGTAGTTACCTCCCACTACGAGGAATAACCTTCACTGCAGCAAAATTCCAGGAGATCTGAGACTCTTAATTCAGCAGTTTCTAAAGTTAATTAAGGCCTTTACTTGGGTGATTTCTGAACACTGTTTCTCAAAAAAAAAAAAAAAAAAAATGGTGCTAGAGCAGCAGAACCCAGAGACAATAGAGCATGTGTTTGTGAAAAATAATTAGAAACTTCAAGTCATGGTGGAAGTCAGATGATTGAAACCACCCAAACACTGTAGCGAACTACCAGAAGTGTGGGCTTGCTGTTACTGGGACACTTCTAGGGAGGAGATATAATTAATTAGACCAGTTGGAAAATGTATTAATGAGATTGGTTTTGTCTCAAGTATGAGACCAGCTAACAGCATCTAGTATATCCAGATTTCTCATAGCAGGCTTGTCTAAGATTGCTTTAGTAATACCCACCTTCATGGCACTTCTTTCTTAACTGTTTGCTTGGGCTGTTTTACAAATCAGATGTGCAAATACCAAGAACACCTCCTAAGGCCTGAGAAAAATCAATCTTTTTCCAAAACCAAAATTGATTTATTGGCATATTAAAGGAAGGCAATTCACTACTGTAGTGGCAATGTGCTACAGGTGTTGCTGCAGGTGTTGTCTAAAAATTTTCAACAGGAAACATATTTGGAAACAAAAGAGGTCTACTGGACAAAAAGGAAAGCAGGAGAGAATAAAGGACATGGATACAAGACCCATCTGGTTACTGGAATGAGGCTTTAAAACTCTGATAACACAGACATTAAAGTAAATTAATTAGGAGTAGGAATTACTGTAATATTCAGAATGCTGATTTCAGGTCTCTGTCAAGCATCAACAGCCATCTCACAGCTTGGGGCAGAAAGAAGTGTGCAAGTTGGCTTTGAGCCAACTGGCATTTTGTAAGTATCTCTCTTCCTCAAGGCTTGGGTAGCAACAATCATGCTTATTAAGGCCACGTACAAGAAAGATAATACTGAAACTGTAGATGAAGCTGTATCTGACTTAGTAATTTTGCTTGCGGTGCCTGAATTGTTCAAAAGAGGAGTGCAGTTTATAAGTATCTGTGTCTGAAGAATAACTAACTACATATTTTCAAGTATACTTTGTTTCTGTTCCCAAAGGGAAGATTAAAATTTCAGAGAAATTATCTTCATCCCTCAATTGGCAATAATTCAAAGGTTTAGTGCATCACACATTTCGATGAGGAAGACTAAAATAGTTTTCTATGCTTGCTTTCTGTACTTGATACTGATAAAGTTACATCCTCATCCTTTACACAATTGTAATTACACAGCAAAGATACTTATATTCACTGAGATCTTGTGGGAAGAGGATCTGGTAAAAGCTTCATCATTCAACATGAAAAATCCTTGGGTGTTTCCACAAATGTGTGATGGTCAGGCAGTACTGCTGTCTGTGGAGCATCTCACTGCTGGGATACATTTATTTTTATTGTTCTTGGTTCTTACTGATTAGATGGTCTATTGCTATCAAATTGAAGCTATTTCACTTCAAAAAGTGTTTTGAGACAATTTTGAAATGCCTTGATTTTCCTATTAACTTTGGGAAGTATTACTAAAAGCAGAAATAAATTGAATTTGGTCTTAAATCTAACAAAATCAGAAAAAAAAGGTGGTTTTAGTTCTCAGAGATCTAAAGCAAATGAAAAGATAATTTTTCACGTGGGTAAAAAAGGCTGAGGGTTAAAAAGTAGCTGACCATAGCAATAAAAACACCTCCAAGAGATTCAACAGAGTAAATGTGAAATAACTTCCAGGTGTGGGCTTTCCTGATTACTGTCCTTTTAATCAATGATAACTAATGGTAATCATGGTAATAAGTAGTTAATAAGGGTAAATAACTGAAGGTTTCTCATTTCACAAAATCTGATGGGTCAAATGTTGAAACTTCTTGCAGTCTTCTTTTGTAATACTTTCTTGAAGTGGGTATTACTGCCTGTGGAAAATAGTATTTTCTAATTGGTAGACATTATTATCCATGGTGACCTACTAGTAGAAGCAGCACCCAAAATCATTATTTGTGGTCTAAATGGGAAATAACCTCATACCTCCCCTCCAACTGCTTTTTTTTCTGCATCGGAAACACGTCACATTGTCACAGACTATGTCAATATAGGCGCGGGTTGTCTTGCTGAATGGGAAGTGTTGACATTCAGATCCAAGTCCAGATGTATTCAGAGTGGGAACAGGAGAATTCAGGCTGCCTGCTGCCAGGATCAGGGTCAGCAAAAGCTGGGATCTGAGTCTGGCTCTGTAACTGAAGCCCAGGAATGTGCTCAGTGCTAGAGTCGGTTCTTGGGCCGTTTCCCCAGATTTCCGCGCTGTTTTTCCGCAGGTGCGATGAGTACGTCACGCAGCTGGATGAGATGCAGAGGCAGCTGGCGGCTGCGGAGGATGAGAAGAAGACGCTGAACTCTCTGCTGCGCATGGCCATCCAGCAAAAACTTGCCCTGACCCAGCGGCTGGAGGATTTAGAGTTTGACCACGAGCAATCCCGACGCAGCAAAGGCAAGCTGGGAAAGAGCAAGATCGGCAGCCCTAAAGTAAGTGAGGAGGCATCAGCCACCGTGCCAAGCATAGACACTTTCCTCCTGCATAGTCAGGGCCCACAGCAACCAAACTTACTGGTCAGCAGTGGCACTCAGAGGAAAAGGTATGCATGCAGTGATCTTTACAGTACAGTGCAGTAGCCAGACTTGCATTACAGTTGTTCACTGAATTATAAACGTAATAATTCCTTTTTTTTAACTTTTATTTTTTCTTTCCGTACTTTGACTGGGGAGAAGTAGGCGGGGAGGATATGAGTATGAAATTCAAAGCCTGGCAACATATGGTTCTGATCCACCTACTCACTGTTATTTCCTCCTTCTGAATGCAGTGTTTTGAACTATATTCTGTCAGTGTCTCGATGCATCTTGTATGTCTTTAATATTAAGTGTGAATGTATTTTTTTAACAAGTTTTCTTTAACTTTTCCCTATGGTTTTCCATAATGAGCATCTGAAATAAAAGGATTGTGCTCTATGAGCATTTTAGTGCTTAACATGAAAGAAAATGCATTTCTTTGTTAAGCTCTGGTGCTCACTTGTTCTTTATCAGTGTAAAAAGTATATGGATGTGTTCACTCAGATCAATTTTTCTACGTGGGAGCAAGAAACCTTTTGAAGGGGATAGCTGCTATTCATAACCTAATTCAAATATTTTGCTGTTCAAGCAGTGAGTTCATGTCTTGTGCCTGCCCCTGCCAAAACTCTCTAGGTGTGGGCAACTCCATGGTGTTGAAGATGAAGAGGACTCTTTTAGAGAAGTCCTAGATAATCTTCCCCTTTTCTTGTATGCCCTAATCACAATGCAAAACCAAGAGAACAATCAGGAAACCTTGCACAAGCTGACTTGAGAATGCTGAGATCTAACCCAACCTCATCTCCTCCTTCCCTAAGGTGAATGAGGATTTCCAATGCAGGCAAAGTGTCCTGCTCTGGAAATGACATGAGTGTCAGCAATAGTTGATTTTTACCTGTTAAGCAAGTTAACATGATATTATCATTTGTGAGGCTTTGAAAGGTAATTAAAGTAAAACTCTTTTGTTTCCATATGTATTTTTCTTGGATCTCCTGCAAGACTATTCTCACCTTCCCTTTGTGATCAGAGCCATCCCAGGACTTCAGGGACCTACCTCCAGAAATTATTAAGAGCCCCCCCTCATCCCGCCTCCACAGAATCATATCTTCTGAGGGGCTCCCCTTCCATGAGTGAATTCATCCATGGGCACCGTCTCAGCAAGGAAAAAAGGTTAACCGTGGCCATACCAGGTAAACATTTTTTCCTTGGGTGCATGTGGTGCTGAGTGGCTAGCAGAGCAGGGGACCCTCCCAGCACTGCAGATGTGATTTAATTTGGGCACTTTCTTGAAGAGCAAAATGTCTCCTCCTGTGTCACGGGTGGCAGGAGATGACATTCTGCCAACAGTGGCCCAAACTGGTTTCAGATGCAGTGTGGAAAGTCCCACTGGCATCCACAGAAGCTGCACCCCTGTGCCTGGGTGGAGCTTATCCTGGTGGTGGCATTGGTAGTCCCCCTGGAAGACACAAATCCCACGGGATAGAGGAGTCAGATGTGTGAGGACCAGCGAGGGGGTGACTGGCAGTGTGCAGGAGCCCCTGCAGCACCTGTCTTCTCACCCTAGAGCATTCAGTCAGGGTTTTCCAAAGGGCCACGTTCAACTCACCGAGGGCTTAGTTTATACAAATTGAGTCATGAAGTTAATCTGTGCAGGAACGTTTTGCTCTTAATTTCATGCCAAAATGTAGTGTCTGCTTCGAACGAGGCATAGAAAGGAAATGCAAACTGGAATGACATTTCGAAGGTGTGAGAGCTCTCTTCTCCTGAGAGAACAGCTAATAATTTCTTATCTTCTGCACCTCAGCAGGACCTTTATCCTTTAACTGGCCACAGTCTTGTCTGGTGGTAATTTTGTTCATTTGTTGTTTTCAAATATGTTATACACAAAATGTATAAGTAGAAAACATGAAAGCTAAACCCCATAAAAGTAGTTTCTGCTGGAGTAAATGTTTATTCTGGGAAGCTGAGCAGTACCCTGTAGCAGTTATATTTCTCACCTAGTGCCATGAGTGTTAGAGCTGCCTTTGAGTAGTGCCGTGCCAGTAAAACCCACTCAGAGGACAAATGTAAAACTGCAGAGATTCTAAACAAGACATTTTCCTAGGGCATGTTGCAGTAAATAAATCAAAGAGCTGTCTCCTGGGGAGGAAAATGTAGGAATGAGGGGAAAGAAGCATCTGATATCTCATGGAATATCATGGACATGTGGAGCACAGATTGAAAAATACTGACACAGTCTTTTTGTCCAGTAACAGAGACCAAAGGATGTAGCAGCCTGAAAGGTAGAATTGTCCAGAAAATTATGTTTGTCTGAAGTCTTACCTGTCACTTTAGGTACACCTCTACATATTTAGAGTATGAGGGTCTTGAGACAGGGTCACTGATTTATGTTAGAGTTGTCCTTATGAATCTGCAACAATCTCAGCTTTCTGAATGCATTTGTCAGAATTTTATACCATCACATGGCTTTAGTCACAGCCTGTGAGACTGACAGCTCCATACCCAAGATTTTTCTGAGCATTCAGATTCCAGTGTTGGCAGGACCAGGTTAGAAACAAGTTGAGGATTAAGCAGGGAATTATTAATCTTTGTTTTTACCAGTTTCTGGAAGATTTTTTAGTGTTGTTAAGAGATGAAAGGAATGGTGCACCAAGTAGGATTTCTTTTGCCATCTGTCTAATTATCTGTTTCCTGAAAGTAAGGAACAGTGAAATATGTTATTCTGCTGCTTTTATTGAGAAAGTTTAAAAGCCTCTCAAAGAGCTTCTTGTTCCCAGATGATTTGTGCAGTCAAACAAGGCAGCAAGAAGTGTAGCAACCTACACTTGCCTCTTTGTCAGAGAGGATGCAAAAAAGCAGCATCCTCCACACTGTGGAGGAAAGTGTAGCTTGGCTTGAGGCTGTGTCCCCAGGAGTGGAGTAAGAATGAATCAAACCTACATTAAATGGAAACATGCTTTGTTCTTCTAAATTTGTGAACTATTTCCTTCACAAGAATTTTTCACCCGTGTGATGTGCTTTCATGAGCTCTCAGGGATGTGGGGACTGGGAGGCTGTAACTAGGAATGTGTTTGATTGGAGATGGAGACCAAGACCCAAAATAGCTGAAGTTGGTGGCAGGAGAAGCAGGGCAGGTGGCTCTGCCCTCGGAGCCCCGTGCAGTGGCAAGCTGTGGCTATGTTTCTCTTGCTCCTTCTTCTGGGCTCGGTGCTTGGCAGAAGAGGCTGCCTTTGCTTTGACTGCTGCTGGATATCTGGAAGAGGGAAAGCTGGACTGCTTTTGGCAGCCTTCTTCAGAGAAAAACTTGAAGTCCTCTTAAGGAAGAGATTGTCACGTCCTGTTCGATTTCCATTTGAATGCCCTCAGCTTTAGATCAGTGTGCAGGTACCTCTGACTCAAAGCTGCGACAGCAGGACTTGATCTGGGCTTTCTAATTGAACTAATAGCTCTTAACTGCCTGCAGGGGCTAAAAATACCGCTCGGTGCATTTCCAAAGTATCATGTTCCATTTCTCCTAGATAATGGCATGCATTTAGCTTTGTTATTTGCTTCTTCATTGTTTCTGTTCTGCTGACGTGTATTTTTACACTTTCAAGTCTTTATTCTTCTGATAACGGCCAGTATGTGCCCAGCACAATTCCAGCCCACCTTTGGAAGTGTTTGTGTTTGTTTTCCTAAATACATGAAAAAGTCAGGGCATATAGAAAGCCTAGTGCTGGCTTGGCAATGTGTAACACTGAAAAATGACCTTTCCTTTCCAGTTGTGCTCAAACTCCTTGAATATGAAGTCACTAGGTGCCTCTTAATATACCACAGTCCCAAATATGAAAATATGGTTCTCTCTACCTCTTCAAGGAAAGAGCAAGACTAAAAAGGTCTCCTGTAGTATCTGCCTCAACAACACTGTTTTCTCTGTCAGATATTTTAGCATGGCAATTCCAAAAGTTGAATATAAAGTTCTTCTATTTTAGCTTAGGATTAAATCAAGATCCTTGTGTAAAAGATGTACCTGAAGTAAAAGGTTTCCCAACAGGTTATGAAAAGGACAGTAAGCAGTGGCTGCAATTCTCACTCAGAATTAACAATAAATCACCTGAGAATCTCCTTTGTTGGAGCCCTTTCCAAACAAAATGTGGTGGATGCTTCTCTCCCCTATTGTTCATGCTTAATATTTAAAATTCCACCTAGGAAAACACTGTAAAAAGTAAAATATTTCATATTTTGAAGGAATACACATCACAAGGTCATAATGAGCAATCCTGTTAGAGAAATCCGTACGGTCATATCTGTTTTGTTTTATCACATTAGAAAAAACCAAAACCATCACAGGAAAGTAGCAGCCTTAAATGTAACACATTTCCCTCAAATTCCTAGTCCAGCTGAGGTCAGATATTTGGTTGATCCAAGCCAGGATGGACCCATGGATTTCAATAGAACTACGCTAGTTTGCTGTGATCCAAAGTTTGTATTTTTGTAATACTTAGATTAATTGTTCTTTATTGTTACAAACTGTTTCATAAAATGGCTCTTCTGAAAACCTGTAAAAAAACCTCAACCAAACAAAAAAAACCCCGAAAAACCCCCAAAATGCCTGCAAAATTAGGTGGGTTTGTAGGGTTGCTCATTTCTGAAAGCACATTAAACCTGAAAGTATGCTTGCTTTTCAGCTGTATACAAGAGTGATTTACAGCCTGGCATTTAATTCCCACAAGGAGAAACTAATGTGGAAGATAAAGACAGCACAAAGAATGGCACATAATAGTATAGCAACTGCTCAGGCACTAAGCTCACCACCTACCATATGTAATTAAGAGTATATAATAGTTACTGAAAAAATAATCCAAGGTTAATTTCTGATGTAGTTCTGTACTTACAGTAAATCAAATATGAATCACAATGTGGTACAGATAACTAGCTCTTGTTTATTGGTTTGCATTCTTACCATAAAATTTAACTTCATTTATAAAAACTCTATCCCAAAGGCAATTCCTAGAGTGTCACCAAGACCTAACTTACAGCATCTGTAGGTGGAAAGTATTTTTTAAAGCTAACAAGGAAAATGAAAAGAAAAATCCCCAATGACCCAAATGTTAAGGTCCTAGGAAGCTCTTACAATTAAACCTTTAACCTGGAACTCAAGGAAAATTGCTTAATAGTTGCTTTTGCTACTTGCCTTTACATTGAGAGTAGGTTAAAATGTGAAGAATAGGTAAGAAACCTGGGAATTGATTGGTCCATTTGATGTAGCACAAACAAAATTTAACACAAGGAGCAGAGGGTTTTTCTTCTGAGTAGGGTGGTTCTTAGTGTTGTGAAGAATTAAGGGCTTTTGATAGGGTATGTGAGGTGCTGAGTAACCCCTCTTAGCTCAAGGGATGAGGAATACACTCTTATGCTATTTTAAAATATTTGTTCTTTCTGGATTTTGAGCTTTTTTAAAGTGGAGTGTTTTAGATGTGACTTCTCAAAATATTCTATAAAAGGTTTTTCTCTGTGTAATCAGAAGCTCATGTTTCTTCTGTACTTTTCTTTAAATAACCTTAAAGCGGAACTTGGCATGTGGGGCAAGATTGTTTGTTTTGCTCCTCCTTCTTGCTTCTTCATCTTGTTTAGGGAGTGTGAAGGTATGGGAAGTCCTCTTCAAGAGGTGTGTTGTGAGTAGAAGCTGCCTTACCCTCCCCTTTTGGTTGGGAAAAGGAGCAGAGATTTTTCAGGCTGACACCTCTCTGCACAGAGGAGGCTGTCTGGAGAGGTGTGCCTGTGTATAGGTCAGAGAAATATCTTTTTGATAGCAGGTTTGTGTCTACTTTCCTTGTGTGATGAAAAGAGTTTGTGTTCAAGGTCTTTAGCTGTGCATATATTTTGTTTGTTTAGGAATATTTTGCCAAAACCGGTTTCAGCTTTGCTTTTGAGCTGAAGTACCAATGTCAGAAAGTGCCTCACAAATATCTAAGCCTTGCTGTTGTATCCCTTCAATATCTCAACTTTGCTTTTTCCTGCACTTCTCGATTTTGGAACAGCAGGACTGTCAGAATTCTGAAAACAGAAAGCACAGCTTCTTTTAACAATGGTTGTGGAGGAAGTGCTTTGAGGAACACTGTCAGCTCAGAAACAAATTTTGCCAGGAGGATGCCTTGTAGATCTTTGTGATTGCTCAGGTCACATAGTGAACAGTTTTAAGTATTTCTTACTTCTCCTTTGTGAATGAATTTTATAGCTTGATGAAGAGGAAAATCAACATGATTAGGATCTAGATACCTCTTTCTGTGCTGATTTTAAAGTTAGATAATTTTATACTGAGTTGTTAACAATGTGGATTTTTCTGTACCTTAGGTGAAAGAGTTTGTTCTTGAAAAGCAGGAGAGGTGGTTAACCAAGCCACCACTGTTATATAAGACGTGCAGCCATATAATATTTAACTAGTTGGTCTGGTCTGTTTTGAATTGTTCCCTCAGGAAAGTTTGATTTGCTTCGTTCAAGCAATCCAAAGCATGGAAGTTCTTCAGAACAATTATTTAAAAAAAACCAACAACCCAACTTTATTCTGGTAACACGAATTTAGTCTGAGTACAAATTGCACTTTGCTTCATTAGAGATCCATGGATGATTCTTCTGAGAAAGTATGTTGTATTTTTATCTACTGGGAATGTACTTGTGTTGATGATGATCCTGTACCCGCAAGATGTCTCTGAGCTTGTGCAATCAGACAGGCCACTGGCTGTTGTGAGATTCATATAATATTGGCTTAATCTGTCTTTGCTCCTCATGAAAAATGGATTTTATATGTTTTTAGTAGGTTTTTTAAAAAGTCATGTGTAAGGGGTTTTTTTAAACCTGAATACGATGCTCTTCACAAAAGGGATAATTCAGTCATTATTTACTTATTATCTGTGTTCTTTTTTTTGTTCTGCATTGTCCTATTTCCTGTGGGTTCTGTAAACATGCCATATTTGTGTCTGTGTGTGTTCATTGTTTGATGAGCAGTGTCAGTGCATATATACAGATACATGTATATATCTTCCTGCTCTCAGGGCCATGTCCTGCATCTGATATGCTCATTTATCCCAGCTTAATGAGCATTGCATATTTATGGCATTTCAAGCATGGTGTGTTGTCCCTATGGAGGCTGTTTTGAATTTGAGGAACAGTGTCCTTGCCAAGGACATTGGTTGGCTGTAACTGATGAAGAATTCATCTGGCTAAATGTACTTTTACCTCTTGGTGCCACTGCGAACAGGACCTTTTCACTCTGTGCTTTTCCTCTCTTGCATTTAGCTTTCCAGTTGCCACTGATGAGACCAAACCCATACATTTCATGCTGATCAATATAATTTAGCTACTTCAATATGATTTAGCTATTATGGCATGAATTCACTGCAGTTCTACAAATTTAGTTTATTTTTTATTTATCTTTTTTCACTATATAAAGAAAGCAATCCTACAATAAAATCAGTTTCATAGAAGCCCTAATTTGTTTGATAAAACATTAAAAATTTATAATAATTAAAAAAGATTGCAGTGAAATCCATGCCTTTCTGCTGTATATTTTCATTAAAAGGTTATTGACATTTTTCTCTATCTAAGCTATGACATCATTACTGGATGGAATGGTTTACATTAGCATCATTTGTTGAAGTTCTCCAGTAAAGTCTTACTTAGAAGTCTGGTTTTTTTCTAACTAAACAGATATACAGGTGACACATCAAATCTTTAAGGCATTTTACCAGATATTTGTTGCTTTCTCTGAAAATTTTGGGCTTTGGAATGCAATCCTATCTGTTAATTAAAACAGAGATTGAAATATCCTTATGATGTTGGTGACAAAAGTCATCCACCTCTATCTTCTTTTATGACAAGGTTTAATGTGGTTCCACGACTTGCCGATTTTTGCCATCAAATACTCAGGAATATTCAATATTGTGCTTTTTGCCTCGTAAATTAGGCAAAATGGAAGTGGGGCTCTGTTTAAATTAGGCATGCTGACATTTTAGCTCTCTAATAGAGCAGTTCCTTGGGACGTTGTGATGTTTGGAGGAAGCTCACAGCAATTCTTTTAGCAACACTAGTGTCCTTGATGGTAACTATCTCCCTGTCTGCATTTTTTAGGGCACAAAACCTTGTAATTGTAACTTATGTTGTTTCTTCCAAAGCCTGCTAGAGTTACAGTTCCCACTGACTTCAAACTTTGGATCAGGCCCTTCTTTATCCAAATAATAGTGCAAGTATTTTTGCTCTGGACAATTTTGTGACTTGAAATGTATCCTTATGTTTCCATGGTAAACGGCAAGATTGAAATGTGATAATTTGTGTAATTTTAAGACCTTTCTTTTCCTCTTTTGAAATGTTTAAAATGTTTGTGTCTTTTAGTGTTTCGTGAATCATCAGACCTTTCTAAATGTGCTTTTTATGAACTGTATATAAAAGAAAGGAAGATATATTTTTCAGCTTATGCCATTGCCATTTCTGCTGTTTTACTAACCCATTATTTAGCTTCTCAGTAGATTTAATGAGGAATTATTTGAAGCATTCACAGAAACCATTTGAGAAATAACATAAACACGTCATGATATAGAAAGTATGGAAAAGCCTACAGAGCTGACAAGAAACCTCCTAATGTTCTGAGCCTGTAACTGGAGAAAAATATGTTTGACTAATTTTGTTAATGATGAGGTATTATTTGTTTTTTAAAAGCTATTCTTAATATGACATACAGGAAAAGGGAAGGCTGGGATATGGCTTTATCACTATGTTTTTAGCTAGCAGGCACATTACCACTGAAGCAAGTGGACTGATGGGGGAATAGCTCTCTAGATTTGGGATAATACTGGTGAAGTCATGCAGAGTAAGGAAATTAAGGGTAAAAGCACTCTGTATGGTGTAGCTGCTATAGAGATGAAAGAACTCACTAGGACACAGCCCAGAGACCTGACATGTTCTGAAAGCCCCTGAGTCAGTGACCTGCTAAAGCATGGCTGGCTGTGCTGTGTGCCAGGCAGTGCCTGAAGTTGTCAGTGATGCTCCATGAGTCTGACTGTGGAAAGGGCCAAGATAGACAGCATTTCCCTGAATGCCATGAGAAAACAGCAGTTAAACTCTCTACCTGCCCTGGCTCTGGAGAAGCATTCAACAGCAAGCCCTCTGTTAGGTTAACTCTGCCTGACCTTGTCCCAGAGCACTCCGAGGAGGAGGAGGAGCAGAAGGAGGGCTTGTGTCAGGAACTTGTGATTGTAGAAACGGTGGGACGTTCCTGAGCCTGCTTTGCAAGACAAAGAGGATGGGCATGGGGAGATGACAGGAGATGAGGATTTTAGGTGCATCCTACTGCTGGCCTACTGCATCTTAGGGCAGATAAGTGTAGATACTGGTGATAATGGGAGTTCAGCAGCATGCTCACATCTCTTCTTCTTCAAATAGTTTTTAAGAAGACTAAGGAATAAGTAGTGGAAGAATTAGTTGTTGTTGTAACCTCTCCAATCAAAAGTAATCTAAGCTATTAAGTTTCCTGGATAGCAAGCTTAAGATGTGAGTTACCTGTGTACTTGCACTTGTACAGGAATTTCATAATAGATTACCTTTACCATGAAGAAAACTGAAAATGATATTTGGTTGACATTTCTCTGTCTGAAATCAATGATCCATTATTCAGTTTAATGGAACTGAGGTAAAATTCAGACAGTGGGAAATTGCAGATAATGTGGGTGCTGGAAAATGTGCAGGAGCTAGACAGCACCTGGTGAACTTTATTTGGCTGCCAGTGTGCAGCTGTGCCAGGGTGGGGCTGGCTCTCGTGGAGTGGTAGAATGGCTCTGCACAAGGGCCAGTCCTCCTGCCCTGCTCCTTTTGCTCACAGGCCAGGACAAGCTGAGTCAATCCTGCTCTGAGCACGCTGGGGTTAATTAGGCCAGCCAGGCTCCAGATGGGACCCCAGTGATTGCTCCACCATAGCCCTCTCCTTCCAGGGCAGCCTGCAGAAACATGGAGCTGTGTCCAGTTTTCAGCTGACAGACCAATCTACTGGGGCTGTGTGTAGGGCAGAGGTAACTGTGTTATTTACAGACTCAAACTGACCCTGGAAACAGGAGAAGGGAGAGACTCTTCTAATCTTTGACCTGTGCTATTGTTTGTGGCTTTTTCTGAAGGTGAGTCACAGCTGTCCTCTTACCAGCTGTTCTTTGTCGTAACTATTACCTCTTAAAGTTCATCTTGGCCTTGAGGAAGGTCAAAGTTTTCTTGGCATTAATTAGAAAAATGAGGATAAATTATAAGCGAAATCAGCTGTCAAATAATTGTATAAACTTATGTCCTTGTCACCCCTGTATATAAACAGTTTGAGGACTTTTCTCATCTTTTTCTCATCCTGTCAGATTGCAGCTTGAAAGCATCTCTACAAATCTCAGCAAGGAGGGCAAGCATCTTAGTACTCTCTGCCCCATTCTTCTTGACATCTCACATTCATCTTTTGGGTTGGAAATTTTCCTTGTTCTTCACCTTTGAGCAGAGAGGATTGATTTATTGTCTTTGTAGGTCTTGCTCTGTCGTGTAACACATTTTTACATCTGCACAACTAGAAGGCTACTGATCTGTTCTCTCCCCAGCACTTTCAACTCATGCTATTCACCCCTCATTCTTTCCCATTACATTGACATTTCAGGGATGAAGAGAATTCATGACCGTATTAATGGAGACAGCTTCTCTTTTCAAGTAAATTGTCAATAACAGCTTCATAGACACATTATCAAATTCCTCAGACTTGATGGAGCAAGTTCAGTTGACATTGGGTAGCATAACACAAAGTCAGAAAGCCTGAAAACTTTTACCTAGGAAAGAAGGAGTTTCTGTTGGCCTGAAGTGATCAATGGGATGCTAGGAAAGGTTTGTTTTAATAGACTGAAAAAGCCTCAATCTCACATTTGGTCATAAGCATTTATTGACAGATTTTAATTTATCAAGAACAGATTTTTCCCAATGTTTTCATATCAGAAATGCAAAATATGTGACAGTAGCTGCTGATTGGTTTGCTGTTTGGCTCTCAATTTCACCCTTTCAGATAAAAGGGGAAAAATTTCTTTTTATTGATTAATTGAACTAAATGAACTAAAATCTATTATGCTTATCTTGTGATTCTGAGTAGTCTTGGTGTTTGAGAGCACTGTGTAGAGAATAGGAATTTATTGAGAGTCAAAATGTGCTGAAATGTTCATTGCAGTGTGCTGGGTCCTGAGCAGGTGGAACTGGAAGTGCTTGCATATAGATTTTTTCACTGAGGACATTGCTGATGTCAACAGAAGGCAAGACCATCTCAGACACAAATAACCCAGTAAAGCAGACCTATGTTGGTTAGAGTCCCCTAATTCACAGACTGGAGGGCAGAGCACATCTTGTGACACCAGGGAAAAGCATTCTTTTTGTGGCTGAGCCAAAGGGAAGCACAGAAATATACTATTTTTGGTGAGATTTCCTTCAGCAGATAATTTATAGCAGCACATTCGGTGCTCTTGTGAGGAGATGTAGTTTCTCTGAGGTTTTTTTTTTTTTTTTTAAATGCTCTTACATCAGGAGCTGATTAGCCTGATTAGGACTAGGCATTAGGTTTCAAAGGAAGATCAGCAGTGGCTAATCCGTGGGGGAGGAAATCTCTGAACCCTTTATATCATCATTGTGCAAGTGGCTAAAATGTCAGGAACTGAAAAATCGACACAGGACTAATATATAGCACAAGTAAAACCTCAAATTTCCAATAGGGCCAGTGGTAGGTGTTGTAGGACAGTGTCACAATACTCTGCAGGCACAAGTCCTGCTGAATTCAGTGAAAACTGGCCTGTGAATTTCTGTGTACAGTAGCTCCTCTTTGCCATCTGTGGTTGAAATGAGCACTAAAATTTCTTTATTATAGGGGCATGGAATTGTAAAAAGACTTGAGGTTTGTGTCCTAACAGCAAGTGAAGATGATGGAGAAATAAGATAGTCTGCATTTAATAACTTTATTGATGATTTTCTTGGTAGTGTCAGAAGACATACCAAAAAGTGTAATCTTTCACTGTCCTTTCACTCTGTAGCTTGACTGACAGGCCCTGATATTTGAAAAGTACAGGCAACAGGTTTCTTTCAATGTTATTTTAAAACTTAATTTTACTTTTTTTAGTAAAAGAGAACATGTCTTTCTTACCTTGTCCTTATAGCATGTGGCATTAGAATTACTAAAGACTTTAATGAGACTTTTAACCTTCAGCAAAGTATTCCAAAAAGAAACAAACATTTGCTTAATACAGGCAGGAATTCCTTAGTAGAAAGAAGTCATTTTGTGACTGTCATGACATTAGAGAAGAGTGTTATAAATCCTCCAAAATACTTAAAAGGATTAAATATAGAAGGAATAAAGTTAGCTCTCGCACAGCTACTTGGACATAAGTAGATAAGAAGCTCCTTTGAATTTGAAATGTGTCTATGTAAGCCATATGCATTCTGCTTAGCTCTTTCCTAGCATAATCCTCAGAAACTTCACTCCTGGAGGATGTAGGATGATTCAGTCATCTTAAGACATGTGGATCACCAGATCTGGTCCTGATGTGAACGTGAGCCAGATTGCTTGAGCTTTGCTGACACCAGCTAGAATAGTGTTTCACACAAAGTCAAGGGAGTGTGCTCACAACAAAATAGCTATTACCCAGTTTGCATAATCCTCCCAGAACCTGGTTCACTATTCAACATTCTGCCAAATGTAGCAGATCAAGATGCATCATAAAATATTTGCACTATGTTTGAGATATTAGAACAGGATCATAAATCAAGGCATTTATATTGTTCTGGAAAAGGCTGTCAGAACAATTTCTTCTCTATTAGGGAAACCTGTCTACACCTTTTCATCACACAGCACTTTATTCTGTATTTCTTTCCTCACTGACAATCTTTTATAACCTGTCAGTGATGACTTTACTTTCAACTTCTGCAAACTACTTTGTTTAGAATAAAGCATTAATTTTTTTTTTTAAATTTTTGCTATCATTTTCTGTCTACAGTTAGCCTGATCTGTCTGTTCCTCAGACACCTCTTATTTTAGTTGGGCCTTGTGCTGAAATGACAGACCCTTCTATCCATGGCTCAAATACGTTGCCAACTCTTGGACTCCTCTGCAGTGACAATCCTGGTAAATGGGAGTAGCAGAGTATTCTTTCCAATTCCTTTTTGCTTCCGGACACAATGGTGCTGGCACAAACACTGCATGTATTTTTCTAACCCCTGTACTAGAAAATAGGTCCAAACCCTTCTCCTCTTTGCTGAAGCAGAAAGAAACCAGTGATTTGGGTACACTTGCTTCTTACCCACTGGAGGTCAGCACAGATCTTCACAGGAGCTGGGGAGAAGCTGTGTGGGCTGGTATGGAAGGGAAATGTAATGATAGTGGATGTGATGCTCAGTGTGCTATGAAGGTCTGTTGCTCTGCAGTACCTGATGTCATCTCAACACCCTTGACAGCAAATTACCTGCATGTTCTTCCATTGATTGAGACAAAGAATACAAGGGGGTTTTGAGACACATCGATATTGTAAAGAGAAATTATTATTGGCATTGAGCTTTAAGTAGCAACCAATGGAAAATAAAAAAATCAAATTCTTTCCAAGTACATGAGCTCCCTTACCTTGTTTTTAAGATTTAGAGGAAAATAACCCCATTCCATCAAACAGGTTGAGAATCAGGCTGAAGCAATCAGGAGGGATGACAGGTCTGCAAATCCTACTGGAGACAAAAAGTAATCTCCAGTGGTTTTTTGTAGGGTCAGAATTTCACTCACAGATTCTAGTGTTTGAAAAGATGCTGATGACTCTGTTGTGTGACAATCTGAATCACACAGACAGTGGAATGAAAGGCCAGAATGCTGCAGGGGAAATGAGCAAATCTTGAGATCTGTAAATCTCAGTAAACACTACTGACTTAGAAAGCAGCATTGTCTTGTTGAGCTACTTTCATGAAGCCCCACAAATATTATCCAACCTAAAGCTGTCTTCGTATTTTGAATGTCACAGGAAAACACAGGAATGAAGAATTATTTGGCTTTACTGTTATTTAATAAATTAAGAATCATAACACAACTTTGCCAGTGATTAATGTGGAAAATTCTTTGACAGGGAATTGATAAAATAATTGAGACAAAACAATGAAATGAGCTGTATCAAGTTCTCCCTTTTTCCTACAAAAAGTCCCAACCTTACGAGCATTGTTCAGAAATTGAAAAGACTTTCTTTCTTGTATGCTGTAATGAGATGACATAATTGTTTTTATATAGATAGAAGTTATTTGGATAAATTTTGAGTAGCTTTATTGATTTTTTTCATATTAGATGTGAGTAAAACAACTCCATGATGGGCACAAGAATGAGAAGTACAAGGCTTAAATCCAGATCCTGAATACAGCCCGTTACTGCTGTCTATTTAAACAAAAATTTGTCAGTGTTAAGGGAAAACAAACAAAAATGTTTCCAGTGCTTCTTCTGAAAAGGAGAAAAAGGCAACAGCCAATGTCACTGCTATCAGAAAAAAAGGTGTTTCTGTCAGATAAGGCACCAAGAGCACATTCCTCACTAAATCTCTCCCTGAGATGCGTAGCCTGTGTACTGCCGTTACTAACCCCTTGCTCTGTAATCTCTCTGTATATATGTCTAATTTATCAGTTTCTTGTAGATTGTCAGCAGCCTGCTGCCTCCATACCGCCACACGGCTCACAACTAGCCAGGGGGCCAGATTGCCAGACTGTCAGGTAAACTCCACTAACTCTCCTCTCTTCGCACATAGCTGCATGCACGCCTGCCACCCCCCTCCTTCTCCTCCTCCTCAGACAAAAGCTCTTCCCTTCTTCTCTAACAGCAAACTTTTAACAGCTTGAGGAACAGTGTGGTAATTTCTGCAGCGACAGTACCAACATGAGTCACAGCATTCAGGCACTTGCTTCCCTGTGAAAATATGGACAAAGTCCAAAGCTGGATCTTGCAGCCCTCATTTGATATTTTATGCAGTTTCTCAGTGATGCCAAAATAATAATAAATTAATTTTCTCACTAGAAAGGTTTACTTAAATGGGAGACTTTTCATTTCAGAGGTAGGTGTAGGCTTCCCTTTTGGGAAGATGGCATTTCAAAGGCATTCGTGAGATTTTAGCAGACACTTCTGAGTTCTCCCTGACTTGGAAACTCAGACACAAGGCAATGAGTTTTTAATCTTGTTTCTAAAAGTAAACTCCTGGTGTCCTTGCTCATAAGAGGGGCAAAAGCCACATCATGCTTCTGAGATGGCTGAGTTTATCAAGGCACAACCACAAACCTAAGCAAAGCAAAAGGACATTACAATAATTTTATCTGTTCATGGTACATTCTGTGCAAATATTCACTTATGTCTATGCTCTCATTTGAAATAGGTTACATTATTTTTAGGCCTTTGCCTGAACTGTAGTGACCAAGTTAGTGCCTCTCTTCTATTGCCTATGAACTGGAAGTACTTTTATCTTCCTTACTATATAAGAGCAATATGAAAAATTTACTGAGATGTTGGTGTAAACTCGTAATAACTGGAAAGTATCATTTACTGATTTGCAGTTTGGAGATCTACAGCTCACTGAAAAAAAATTGCAATTTACATTTTAAATCCTTAATACGCCAGTAAAGTGATGCTGCTCTATATTAGATGTTAGAGTAATTTGAGATTAGCAATAGGTGCTTTGGAAACATGGAAGGTTAATGTCAACAAGACTTATTTTAACCCTATTTAATTAAATTAAAGGCTATTCTGTTCCTTCCAGAGCTACTCTCCTAGTGGAGAATATGCTCAACTACCATCCCTCTCTAAATGCTAAGCAACAGTTGCTTCTGTAATTTTAAAACATCATCTCAGAATGGAAAGCCTACTTGATTTGCTACTGGTGTGCATTTATCTGCAAACATTGCCTTCTTCTGATAATTCAAAATATGGTTAATATTTTAAAAACTTCAGGTCAGTCATCCTACAAGCAGCACACACCTTACACACTTAACTGAAAAATTGACTTTCAGGTGGCTACTGTTTTTTACCACTAGATTTGTACTCCTCTGGTGAAGTCAAAGCAACACTGATTTTGATACTTTCACACTGCTGCCTTGCTTGCCTCAGCCACGTTACCTGCCCAGCTCTGTACAGCAGTGAAGCATAACAATAGATTTAATGCAAGTCAGCATGATGGCATAAGTTGCTGAGTTGTTTAAATGAAGTAATTGGAATCTGGAGGAAAAATTGAGGGCATTTAAGGACCAATCAGACTTACTGAGGTTTGGATTTTCTAAATGCAACAGAGAAGGAAGCCAGGAGCTTGTCCAACCCTTCCTTGTCCTCTGATGATCCCTACTGGGATGGCACATATGATTTATGTCACAGGGTGATGCCGACCGAGCATCACCCTGCCCAGCCCTGAAGTCACCCATTTTAAGAGAGAGCTGTGCTTGTTTTTAAAGTCTCCAACACAGTTCCTGCAGTAATGTGACCTCTCAGTGGCGTTTCACTCAGGACTAAACAAGAGCTGGTTAAGGCTTGTGCTTCACACAGATGTTTTCCACGTCCTGCAAGGTCTAATTGTGTTCAAACCAGTTGATATACCTGACCACAGCACAGGTAGATTCACAGAGAGCTTTCCCTCATTTATTATCTATACTATGGTGTTTGAGTGGGACTTGTATAACTCTGGCATTTTTAGTAATTGTGATTCCAGTGCATAGGCTTTGGTAAATCTCACTAGATAAGCAATGCAGTTTCAAGCTAAATGAGACGCCAGGGCAGATCTAGTCAATTTATTTTGTCTTTACATTGGATTGTTTTTCTTGAATCTGCATGTTTCAACTGAAACTTTGTTGGAGGATCTGTGAGAACTTTCCTTAAGAGATTTTTTTTTCAGGTAAACTTATACAACCATGCCCAAAAGTCTCACTCTGCCTTCCATGCATCACCTCAGTTTCTAGATCTAGGGATATGGGGCAAGCAGCCAAATCCAGGCCTGCCCTGAAAATTACTGGATGCTGTTCCCCATCCCCAGCACCTGTAGCTACCTGTCTGATGGACAATATTGGACAAGGCTAAAATATTCAATTATCCAATCTTAAAAAGAGTGTGTCCATGTTTGGAATGTATTCAGGTTTCTGTTGAATGCAGTGAAAACATAATTTTCATTATCAGAGCCCAAAACTCTAGGCCTAAATGATCTATTAATAAAAAAAACCAAACCACAACTCCCCAGTACCTCAAATTAAATTAATATTACCTTTTAATATGAAATAATGCTTTTATTTATATAAAGTAGGAAATAATTTTTTAAAAGGTAAAATAGGCAACTTAACACATGCAAAATTTTTGCATTCTGAAAATATCATTGGTCTGTTTATATTTTCCTTTGCTGATTTGTTACAGTTACAATCAGTGCCAGACAATGTTGCATGTGAATGACATCTGTAAGTCAGAACAGAGTACTTGCAAACACTGAAGGGCTTTGCACATTATTTTCCAGTTAATTTTAGAAATACATTATTAGCGTTTTGAGTGCCAGGGAAAAAAAATGAAAGAGCTGCATAAAGCCAGATAATAATACTAACACAAAAAATTGCACAGACTTTATTCATCAATTGAATGAATACATCCCCAAATGATACTGGCACTTAAAGAGATGTTCACAAAAAGTCTGTAAAAACCAAATGTTTTAAAACCTACAATATCCCATTGGGTGAATGTAACAATGTTCTTCCTTATTCTCTGTTTATAATCAAAAGTTCTTCAATGTCTCTCTTTTGCTTTGTGTTATTAATCTGCCCTGCCATCCTCTGCTGTCTGTGACTGTCACTGTGTCTGATAGTTCAGCTCCAGGACCTGCTGCCACCAGCACCTCTACTGCCATAAAAAGCACATTGAATGCCATGTGTCACTTGCTGATTCTGATGTATTCTGAGTTTATGTACTGCTACAGTAATCTGCATTAATGAACTGGATGAATTGTGTTTCTGAAGAGAGGAAGGTATAACAGCAGGGTTTTAGAAAAAGATTTAAATCTATTGGAGCTGCAGTTGATGTGGTTATATACACTGCTATAAAGGTGCCTGATAGCCTTGAAATTTTTTTTCTCTTCTGAATGCCCCTAACATTTATTATTGGTTGAAGAGGAAATAGCAAGACAAGTTTTTCTATTTCTTCTGTGCACAAAGCGTGCTTGTATTTCAGATCAAGAAGCAGCGCAGAATTACCAGGGAAAGAAAATTCATATAACTCTAAGCACAGTGCTTAGACTTGCTAATCTGAGCATAGCCTGGGATAGTCTGTAGTACAGTTTTTACAGTCATGGCTGGCTTTGTACTGAACGTCATGCAGTAAAGTTATTATGGTTGTTTATATTTGTGTAGAGGAGAATCTTACGTGTCTCAAAGAGGTTCTTTCAGGCCACTGATGCTGTACATAACTAATTGTAACTACAGCCATTTCCTCAGCAGGCCTCTCCCTTGGAGCACGAGCATCTTTTGTTGCTTGTTTTTAAAGTTAGGAAGCCCCAAAAGACAAACACATCTCTGCTAACGAGCAAGGAATGTGTGCGTTGAGTTTCTGTTCCTCTCTGGCAATTATAGGAGTCCTGTTTAAAAAAGCAGCAAGGGAGAAGAGTAAGCCTCCCTTTGCAGGGTTGTATAATCACCTCCTTGTTTATCTTCCCCAAATGGGATGTCAAGATTCTAATTCAGTTTTCTATCTCTGAAGGAATTAAGACTAGTGCTTCTCCTAAGGCTATCTTGAAATCCTGGGATGCGCTGAAGCCAGGAGCTGGCTCTTGATGAGTGGATAAGTTTGAGAGTAAATACAGACCTTTTGGGTCAATCTGCAGTCACTCCTGACACAGTCATTAGTGTGATGGAGGTGAAGACCTCAGTAAGATCGCTCTGTAGATGCTGTATCTGCATCTGCATGTGGCAGAATATGACAGAAGGAGAGGGTGGATGTAGCCATGGAAAGAATTTCTTCTTCTGAGGGGTTGTAGTCCATAACACTGCACACTTTGAGACTGAGCTATTAGACAGCTGAGCATAAAACAAAGCTTGTAGGATCGTGAGTTTCTATAACCCCTCTCACCACTCATTTTGCAATCAGGAAACTCATCTTCAGGAGCATTAATGGGAAACAGAATCTAACTTAAGACAAGTGATTCTATCAGCTTCAAGTAAGCCCAGAGGTGCTGTAGCTCCTGCTGGATTGTAATACCTGTGTATTTGTGGTCAAAGCCTCCCAGATTTCTCTGATTTGAACATGTGGACATTGCCATCAAGTTACTTAATGGTGGTGGTGCACACTTTCTTTCTTCAGTCAAACACAATGTCGTCTCTTTGTTTCCTTAAGTAAATGCTGCATGTGGAAAGTAAAGACATTTCCGGTACCACTGGCATTTCCAGTAGCAGTTTTCCAAACACCTCTGGCATTTCAAATTGATTAATTTCCAGCAACAGGCTAATTGCATTCCCTCAGCCGCTACTCCAATAGTCTGTGCTGCAGAGATAATATGTAAAAGCACGGTTTCTAAAGAAGAAAAACAGAAAAGGCAAATTCTCTTGAAGACAGAGACATAAATGATGGTGCTTTATCATACATCACACTGCTGAGCTTGGAATAACTTCAACACTGTAGAACATTTGAAGCATTAGGGACAAAAATTCTTCCCAGACACATTAAAGAACTGAGGTTTGTGGTATTTTTCTCCTTTTTTTTTTTTTTCCCTTCTCTTTATAAACGACATTTTCATGCATTTTGTTTTGGTATCTTGATTTTCTACAGCTCTGCACCAAGCAGTGGGGTGTGTTTGTGTTAGCTGCCCCTTTTATTTGCTGCTACTCCAGCCTCTGTAAGCTGGTTCAGACCTCTCTGCACTACATGCCAATGAATGCTATAAATGCACTCTAGAGTCTTAGCAGGTGAATGCTGTTATCAGACAAATTGTACATGAAAAACAGTTAAATGACAGAAGTATATGACACAATGAAAAGGATTCAAACAGCACAAAACCCCAAAGAAAAGAAAACATAAGAAATCCCCACACTTCAGGAGCGTAAATCACAAAATATGTAATGGTTAAGGAGCCTGATGGAGAAGGCTACACTGTATTTTTACAAATGAACTAGTAAATAGAGCAAATTCAGTAAGACATCACATTTTTACAAAGCTATGAAACCTGATTTCCAGCCTGGCACCATCCTTCATTTCAAACAGTAAATCAGCTGCATATAGAGAATCTTTAATGCTCATATAAAGATGGCACCTACAATACTGTCCTTCAAATTTGCTCCCCCATTTCACAGACATTTTTTTCTCCACCCAGTCTTTGTCATCCCAGCATGCAAACAGCAATTGTGTACAGGAACTGTGAAGTGGGAGATCTGGGGCACCTCACAAATACATCCACGTGTCACTGAGCTGCTGTGCACTGAGAGCTTTCTTTATGTATAGCTTTATGTGTAGCTTTCTGTGTGTCAGAGGATATGGATTCAGAGATGAGGCTTCACCCCCTTTTAAAGTTCATTTCCAGCCCTGTACTATTTACATGCTTGTAAAAAGTTTGCCTTGTATTTTAAGCACTTTTTCTCTTTTCTTTTTAATTTTCAGTCCTAATGCTCTTCCAGAAGAGCAGCCACATTCCAGCTCTCAGTGCGCCCCTCTCAACTGTCTCTCTAAGCCTCCTCCTTACCCCTAATCTTCATATGCAACGTAAGAGAAAATGCAAACAGAGTGGAGCTCATGCAACAAAGGTTGGGGTTGTTCCCAGCAAGTGGGTGGACAATCCTGCCTTGTTGCTGCATTGGCAAGTCTGGATTCATATCCCCTGCTCTGGCAACTGAGGGAAGGTTGAGAAGAAGAACACAAAGCACAGAGCCCAACCTATCAAGAAGACTTTTTATGGTTCCTCTGATTGTACTCAAACTGTGCTATCACAACTGAAGTGTAGTGAAATTTAACATCTCGACTAAAAATGTTCCTCCCAGCTGCTTGGCTTTATCTCTGAAATGATGAGAGACTTAAGCCAATGTTAAAAATATATGTTACAAAACTCCTACCCTCACATCCTCTAAGTTCAGCCATAGTAACCAGTTCAAATTTCCTTTTGTCTTCAAGGGTGTGATATTTATTTCTTTCTTTATTTGCACCAGAATTTTGTGTTTATAAAATACAGTCTTTTTTTTTTTTTTTTTTGGTGAGAGTTGTATTTAACTAATTTTATTTTTTAAATCCAAGCAGAAATAGCTTCAGTGAAGAATGACTGTGTTAATATTAAAAAGAGGCTTGTTGCATTGGCCAGCATATGGCCGATTTTTATTGCACAAAAATATTGGAAATGGGTTGAATTGGAATGTTAACAACGACTGTATATTTTGCTGCTGCACTGATATTGTTTATGCACTTGTTTTTTTAATTCCTATTACACTAGCTTCTGGTTTTGTTCTAGCTCTTCACTGAAAGATAATTATTAAGCCTAAGAAGGAGATGAAAGGATAATGTACTGATTTGTTTTCAGTTGTTTGCTTGCATTGTAATTATACTTCCTGCATCATGAATTGGTGCTGTTTTTTGAGATTACTTTCTATTTGGTATCTGAGAAAGAAAACCTAAAATAAGTAAAATGCTGTGTGCTAATTAAAAACATTCTTTCCTCCCACTCCCATATTCAGGGTCCTAGCTCGAGGCCTTACCAGGAAAGGCTATAGCTTGAATGGGGAAGTCGTGTGCATTTCGTGTGAAGTATTCTGTGGTGAAAGCACTCACGCAGGTAGGGTTGATGGTGTGGATCAAAGTCAGCAGGACTTTACTGTAGTGCATTTTTTCCTTGCCAAAAATCAACAGACACAGAACCTTAGCTCATGTCAGTTTATGACAAATACTCAGGTGATCAACACTACGCAGACTCTATCGCAACAGTGCACAGTGTTCCTAGTTAAAGGTTCTTTCCTGTAAAAGCTGAGTAAGCCTGTGTTTTTTCTTAAAAGCAGTGAGTTTCAGAACAAAATCAAGGATAGAGGAATTTATTTTGCACAGGACCTGGCAGCAAGGCAAGTGGCTAAGCAGAGGGTTGTGGTTCAGCATCTGTGGGTTCCCCGTCTTGTCGTCAGCTAGAGAAACAAGTCTGCAGTGCTACCTGCTTGTTGGTACCTAGCAGGCTCATTGTTTTGTTAGGTGGCCTTAATTTATTTACAGAAGAGAGGCTTAGATATTTCCACATGTCTTTATTCCTTCTCTGCAGCACAGGTGTGACCAACAAGTGGGAAACACAGTATGGGGCAGCTGGGGAAAAAAACTTGCTGCAGGTGTGACTGGAACAATTCTTTCAAATTCTGCCTGAATCTGAGAAAATCAAGTCAGGTTTATTTAGTAACAGTGCTTACCAAATGTTACAATGCAGAAAACATCAGCAGAGGAAAGAATCGGTGACCACTCAGTGTGCCTAACAAATCATTATTACCATAGTACCAAGAAGAAAGGTGCTGTAAATAGAAATATTTTATGTCATCAACAACATCTGTCGTGTAACCTTGGCAAAGCAGCTGAGCTACTGTAACAAAACACTCAGAAATAGAGAAAATAGGAACAAACTGATACCCAGTCCTGATCAGATCAGACAGATAACACTCAGCAGCGTTTTGACTTTGGTTTCCATGAGGTTCACCTGGTTCTTCTCATATACTTTTACTTTACTATTCAATATCATAATTAAACTGCCTGTTGTCTTGTCATAGAAAGTTCAAGTGAAACCTTGTTCAGCCCTATCATGATGTCTGACACTGAGTTTAGCTGCTATTTTGATTTTTTACAAAAAACCCACACTATTGTGTCTGAGGCAAATTCAGCTTTCAAAAAGCATCTCCAGATTCCTGACCTTGTCTGACTGGTGTATGAATGAATATCTGCATCCAACAAAGACAGCTACAGCACAGTGTTAATAAGAGAAGGAATTTGGATAGCACTTGGAATACAGTTAGCACTGACTGCACTTGGAATAGTTTTTCCTATTTTCATATCCAAAGGCATTTTCCTAAATTTTAGTTAAACATTAGTTCAGTGAAATACATTTCCTTTCTATATAGATACAAATTTATTGGGAAAAAGAACGTATCAAGACAGTTTAGAAACATA
The DNA here is from genome assembly GCA_013398615.1 of Brachypodius melanocephalos. Taxonomy (NCBI): domain Eukaryota; kingdom Metazoa; phylum Chordata; class Aves; order Passeriformes; family Pycnonotidae; genus Brachypodius; species Brachypodius melanocephalos. The sequence continues at coordinate 4,775,675 of VZSR01002340.1, forward strand.
TGCATGTCCGTGTGGATCAAGAGTTATGAAAGAACATTCATTCAGTGGTATAGAAGTTGTGGCCCTGTTTATAGAAATAAATTTTTTTATTCTCTTAAGTTTTAAATTTTTATTTTTTAAGCTTTCAATTTACATTTTTAAATATGTAATAAAATGTTACTGTTGGAAATGTGGGAGAACTAGAAACAAACTAACTTCAATGTACAAATGGTTGTAGTTATTGCATTGTAAGTTACAAAACTCTGTAGGTCCCTGGGACAACTTTTGTCAGTTAACCAGTATAAAATAAAATAAAATACATACCTTGAACTTAAGGTGAAAACTTCTTGTTTGTTATATATTTATTGATAACATAAAAGTTTGTGAGAGATTTTGTAGGAAATATTTACATGCAGACAAAACCAGAAACAAAAGCCTGGGGTTTTTTAAGGGTTGCAAAATATTGCATTTTACCCATTTATAATTAGTTTATGTTGTGTTGATATCTGTTCAGATTTTTAAGGATTAAGAAAAATGATACATATATTTGTAATGGTTGAGGATGCTTAGAACACACTACGATGTGTTCTACTCAGTAAGGAATTCAAATCCTGCCCTGACTTTTGTGTCTGAAGCACAGCTTTCGTTCTTGATGATGGCCTTGAAATTTTTTTGGATTTGAAATAGCCTACTCAAAATAGGGTCATTTAGGTCAAAAAAGGGGCATTTTGGTTTGGGTTTTATTTTCTGATGTAGCGAAAAATTATTCCTTGTTCAGTGAAATTATCTGCTTGTGGAAATCCATTTTATAGGAAATGTGTGAGGAAAAGAAGAAAAGGAAAGAAATAGGAAAAAGAAACATAAAGTGAGAAAAAAATGAAAAATAAATTGTAAAATGTAGTAGTATGGAAAAATATATTTTCTATCAGTTAGAACATATATGGAGGTTTTACAGAAAGAGGACATAAGTGTTTTTCATGCGAATTGTATAGCATTTTCTGCCTTCTAAATGGAGGCAATAGTGATATTCTTTCTGATTGACAGGTTGGCATCTCTGTGCTTTCTCTATCCACATTTTTTTCACAGTAAATTAATGCAATCATAGCTAAACAGCAGAGTTTGTAGAATGAAACTGTAATTAACGCTGCAAGTTTTAATGCTAAGTTGATTTTCAGTTTGTTTTTTATTTTAGAAACAATGAAGTTGTTTAAGCCATTTACCATATTAATGTGTGTACATAAAGGAGATTATGAAATAAAACCTCACTTATGAAATACGACCTCATCTTTGAAGGCTGCTCATCATAATCATGTTGGAAATGCTTAAATAAGCTGTTAGTAAAACCTGACCCAGTCCTTATCCCATCAGATGGGATAAGGCACCCAGAGTCCAGAACCTAATTTTGGTACCAACCTTATTGTTCATCCTGCAATGCCAAAGCCAGTAGCTGTACTGCCAGCTCCACTTACAGCTGGATTCATCATCATCATCATCACAAGGTATAGATTACATCAGCCTTTCTGAGGTCTGTTCCTTTCTTTGGCAGAAGATGCCTATCCATTGAGGTTACAGTAAATTTCTTTCTTTTGTTCCTCAGAAATCTTTGTTTGAGAATGGCAGGGACTGATGTTTTACCTTTGAAGTATGATAATTGCTATAGTTACCTCTTTAAAAATTCCAGTCATCACTTTTTCTTCAGTTTTCCTTTGCTATGTGTGCAGTGAGTCTGAAATGGATAGATACTATTCAGACGTTTTTAACCATTAAGGTTTGGGGTTTTTTTTTTAGTGTAATTAAGCATCCTATGGAAAAGAAATAAAAAAGCAATTGCCTTCGGCCTTCAGGCACAAATGCATCAAAATATGCAATGGAAAATGTGTGCATGACATTGTTAACATCATGTAGCTTCTCCATATCCATAGCTAAGCTAGAAAATTCTTATTTCTTGTGTGATGTGCATATTCCTCTTGCTAGAAGGGCAAGAGAACTATCGCAGAGAGTCTGTATCTTTCATTTGGAGGCACACAGCTTAAATCCTTATTGGTTTTTAATCTTTTTCCTGTGGAGTTCTTGAAAATCCCCTTTGTAAAATGTAACGGCAACCAAATGCCAAAGTGATCAAAGGTAAAGAAAAAATCCAATATTTCATTACAGGAGTTAATGTGTGGGCAGACTCTGGGTGATGGAGCCCTCGGTATTTCAAAAATATCTTTCTACAAAGCTTTCTATTTGTTTTGATTATCATGATCTGCTGTAAAACAGTGGATGAGAGTCCATGTTTTTTCTCAGTGTTAATAATCTGAGTTTTTATTGAAGATGTGGTGTTACTTGATTTCAAAAATGTTTTGGAAAATCAGTAAACAGAAGCATTTGATGAAAGTTTCAAGTAGACTGGCTTGCTAACTTGTTGATATTTTAACAGCTATGAACAAGAAATAAGAGTACTCTAGCTTATTTTATCATTATTTCTCTTGTTCACAGATGTGGCTATGTGGGCTATGCCAGTGGTTAAATTAAGTCCATTTTATTACTTATTGCCCTCTTGATTTTCAGCCCTGTGGTTTGACTGTTAAAGGGTTAATTGACTCGATCCTTTGTAAACAATTAAAAAAAAAAAAAAAGAAAACTGATGTTTTGTGACTTTTGTAATCTATTGAATGTTTCCATTTGCATGATGTTCTGTATTTAATGAACCATACAGATTGCTGTGTTCCTTTCAAAAGAGTTTTAGCATTGGTGGAGTTTGTGATAAACACAAATTTGTATACTGTATGTTTACTGCTGTAATAACTCAGCTACTCCTACGTTGAATTGACATTATGTTGTCCTGCCTTCTTGGGGTTAAATGATGAAGTGTTTCTAGGTGGTGAAGAATATAAAAGTATATATGTTCATTTGCTAAAGACTGAGCATTGGAAACTCTTCTTGTTGCTACTTTATGCTAAAAGCAAAAAAGTTAAATCTTGTTTCCAGAAATGCATCATTTATTTTTAAAATTGAAGTAATTCTCATGTTAACTTTTCCTTGTCCTTGTAGACAATCCTAGGTTAATACCTTGTGAGGGATTCATAAAGTCTGTGCTTGTACATGTGTAATATGATCATGCAGTCAAATGGTTGGGAAAAACACTCTAATGCTGAAGAAAATAATTAAAAGAAGCCGATATACTGATTCTTACATCTTTATGTTCCAATTAAAATTACAGTGTAATGCATAACTGTTCCAGTGAATAAACTGGCCATTTTTGTTCATTTAACACAATTCTGTCTGGTCTACTTCTGTTTACAACAGTTTGCAGTGCTTCGACTTGGCTTAGACTTTCACAATTATTTAGTTCTTAGAGATCAATGATGGTAAGTTTAAAAGGTATCAAAGAGGAAATTAAGAAGGGAAATCAATATTAAAGGAAAAGGAAATCAGAATTAAAGCCAAGATGCTTCCTCTGTTTTCTGAGTTTGAGGCAGATACTAAAATACAGTTTCCCCATATAGTGTTTCCAGCAGATTTGAGTGATCTCTGAAATGCTGCAACATCTGCATAAACTTTCAGCACAAGAAGATACAAATCCCCATCCTCAGGGGATGTGGAAGCCAAACAGCTGAAGTCAACATAAGTTTAGCTTGGGAATGCTGTACCATACCTGCTTTTTTACAGTAAGAAATATCCTTTTTCCCTTGCAGAAGAGCCATGCTCTGAAAGCAAAGAGGTGAAAATCACCCCACACTGATCCAGGAGCTCGGCCCTGGCAAGAAGGTGCCTGCTGCAGCTCCTCCAGTGAACCTTGCTGTTCGCAGGGTCCCTGGGGGGGTAGAAAATGTCCAGCTTTTACAAGCGGGTCAGGAAGATTGCGGAGGAATGATTGCATCTCCAAGCCTGCTGTGATGTTTGGCTCAGTGGGAAATATTGGACAGCTGGGTTGGTTTTTGGCTGGCTGGGGAGGTGCTTTGGATAGTACCACAAATTGTGCATGGTGAAAGAAATGGAGTCTTGAGAGCTGTTATTCGCCTAGGTTCTTCCCACTGGTCTCTTTTCTTCCCTTTTCTCACCTAGCAGGGGTTGTTCTCCCATGTTATCCTTGCTCATTGCAGAGATGCCTTGGAAAAGTGTTCCACAATCATTTAGCAGAAGGGTGACTGCTAGAATTTTTTACACTGGGTACTCCTCTTTTTCAATTTTGAATTAAGAGTTTCTGTGAGTTGAAAAAAGAAGGGGAAAGCAGACTTTTCTTCAGTGTGTTTTGAAAGCAGTTTCACAGAGGACTACCCCTAGTGGGAATGTTCTGATTTCAAACATGGTTTGAGAAACTCCTAACCCATATTGCTGCTTCCCCTTCCTCTGTGTCATCCCTTCAGCTGGTCCTGTGCAGGGCTCTGAGAGGCAATGGTATGAGTAAGGTCCCTGAAATAAACTGGGGGAAAAAACCAACAAACTGGGAAAAAAAAAGTAACTTTTGTTTCCAAAGAAAATGTCTATGTAATTTCTGCCTCGGGAAGAACCATTAATCCATATTCTGGAGCAGGAGGTAACTTCTGACCATTGAACTGTTGGTTTTCTGGTATGTATATGCTAGATTTTAATTGAGAAGATCCTGAAGATAAAGTTTACAGTGACTGTCACAGCAAGTCTTGGTTTCTGGATACTTCCCTTAATAAATGCTGCAGTTATACCTAAAGAAATATAGAACATTTCTAGATGTACATAAAGGCAGCAGGAGCTGTGGTTTGAGTCTCCTAATACTATGAAACACTGACAGGGCACTGGCAAGTGAGGTGTGCAGGAAAAACATTACTGCATAAGTTTGAACAATGTTGAAAACTAGGTTTCATTTGACCAATAATAAGAACAGAGACACTAATTATGAAAAGGGCCTGACAGCCACATCTTCTAGCAGCCTATTAATGACAAACATAGATTTTATACATAGAACAAAGTAGAGGGGAAAGATGGAGCTGATATAGATATTCATAATTGTGTGCATCCTGGGAGAAGTTATTTGGAATAATGCCAGTTCTCATTTATTTGTTTATGGTAAAGGCACAGGCACAACTGCTTTATTCTCAGTCGGAGGTTTGAGTGATTGCTTGGATGAAAAAAGAAAGTCTTAACTTTGCCCAAAAATCAGGCTCAGTGATATAGTTGTCAACTCAGCAGAAGTTTAATAACTCAGTTAAAAATATTGACCTTTCCAAGAAGGATTTTCTTCTTTCCTTCCTTCTTGACTAGAGTAGTAATATACCAGAAAGCACGTATTTCCTTCATTATTATTTATGTATTCTCTTGTATCATAGTGGAAGCATCCAACTTCAGTAATATGATTTCTTGGCTGCTTTTAGACAAAAAAAAAAAAGTCTAATTTATTGTAACAATTATAACAATTTATGATTGAGAAAATATTATTTGTGAGAAAACTCTATATGAGAGGGGGAAAGAAGGACTTTCATATCCCTTAAGTGAGTTATCAGGAAACTTTGGAAATAAATAATGCAACAGTTGTATCCATTTAAATTAATTCATAAGACTTCCTACCTGTGGAGGGTTTTCCATATTTCTAAGCATCGATTATGTCTCTCAAGGAAATTGATTTTTGCTATTCAATGCTGTCATATTGGTTGAGGTGGTAAAACTGAACCTATTTTCTTTGATTGAAAATGTGATATGGAAAGTGACATTGAGTACAGAGCTTCCTTGAAGAGCAAATTCTGAATGTAGAGGATGTGAGCCCAATATTTGGTGACCAGTTTGTGATTCAGCTTCAGCCTTGCAGATCATAACCTTAGAATGTATATAAACTCACTTGATACAAATACCACCAATCTCGAAGTCCTACACTACTGAAAAAGAAAATGCTGCTGTGAAGCCACCATGGCTTTCAAAGGTTTTTGTTATCTTAGACAAATGCAGAGTAACTTTTTATCTTCACAGCACTCTCTGCATATTAATTCTTTCCCAAAACATCTTTGCAAATTGGGTGCTGTTATCTCTCACCTACAGATAGGCAAATTAGGAGTGTGTGATGGGAAGACATCAACACTCAATAAAGTGATTACGTGTAATCCTTCACCTCTCCACATACCTCACCCTGCACACACTGAAATACCAAAGTGGTTTTAGATGTGGGCAGCAAGGTGAGTTATTTACTCCATGTGTTACATACCCTGCCCCAGAATCTGCATTGCTCAAGTGCCAGAGTTGGTTCAGAGCTTGTTTCCCGTTTCTGCAGTGCTTGGTATTAATAGAGCCTCACTATAAATAGCTGGAGTTTAACATCCTCTTGCTGGTTTTAATTTCTGTGGACCTATGCCCTGCTTCTGACTGTCTGCCAGGCTTGTAAACCAAAATGGCAATTTGACTCACCAGACCCAAGACAAAAATAATGCCTGAACATGGGAAAACTTTTCTTTCCCCAGCAATGTTAGCTCAGTAAAATATAGATGCTCTTATTCTGGTAAAGAACATGAATTTCCTTTTAAGTGACTACAACCCATTAAAAGGGTGTTCAAAACCATGACTGTAAATCTGTGACAAAGCACAAATGAAGATTCTGGAGGTTCTGAAGTTTCAGACCCCTCATCTGTGCAGTTGTGCTTAGTTTATCTCTGCTGGAATATAAACACATGGCACATTTCAGTTATGGAAAGGTACAGCCATTTGCAGTGCATAAAGCCTTGATAGATATACACTATAAAGATTGTTTGAAGTACTAAGTTCCAAAATTAGGCAATGTTAGATCTCTGAGGGTAAAAATAAGTTTTAAAAATTATAAGTATGGATAGAATGTTATTTTTTTAGATTCAGGATAGAACAGCAAGTTTAAGTGGCATATGAGCAGCATTTATATCCTTTTCAAAGTCGTATAATAACAAAATTTAATCCCAGAAACATCCAAGGGAGTCTGTGGAATGCAGAACAGAAAGGGGAAAAACAAGGGAGGAAAACTTAAGAGGAGTCTGCAAATGCAGCAGCAGCAGCTTTGAAGTCTTTAAGTCACCATAAATAATTAAGAAGCATGCTGAAACTCCTGTGCATGTACCATATGCCTTTTTAGAAGTAATACAAAGTACCTGACAGCTTGGTTTTTACAACAAGGAAAAAAAAGTTAAGGCAGTATTGCAATATTGAGACTGGTATATTTTCTTCCAGAGCTGGAAGTTATAATTAGGCCTTTATTTTCACAACATCTTTTATCAGTCATATGCTCTATCTGTGTTGATTTGCTAAGCAGAGAACCAAAACATTTTGCTTTACTGTTTAGGTAAGCAGTCACAGAGGGACAATGGTTAATATTTAATGCATCCAGCACCTTAGTAGTGCATGACTCTTCAATCAAAGCACCTCTCCTGTGGAGATAGATGGAGGGAATTGGGGTTGTTCAACCTAAAGGTGACAAGGCTCCAAGGAAATTCTAGAGCATCTTTCCTCTTAGCCCCACTAAAGTGTGTCAAATGATCACATCTTTTTAATTTTTTTTTAAAACTTGGCTGTTGATTGTCACTACAGAATAAAAAATGAAATAGAAAAGTAGAACATTTTCTCGAGCATAGGTTGCTTTCTCTCTCCTTTCTGCTAACATGACCTTATGGAAGTTTGTTTTCACCTGTAGTTAATGCAAATCAAAGCTAAGCACTGTTGCTAGTGGTATCTAAATGATTGACATTAATTGGACAGTAAGACACATTTCATTAATATGTGGTGATAATAATGAAGAATATTCCAACTTCCAAAAGCAATCAGTCTCTGTTAAATGAGTGCTGTTCTGGAAGACTTATCTGACAAAACTGATGAGAGTTCCAACTACTCCCTTTAAACAGCAATCCTTCAGTAAAACTAAGGGATGTGCTTGATACCAATGTATTTTCAGTAAATTCCAAGAATTTGCTTGCAATAGACCAAATGCTTCTGTGCCACCAAAAGAGGGGTAAGACAAAATTAGCAGCAAGGCAATATGTAGAAGGGATATTTCTTCCTTTAGTTATCCTACTGCTGTTCTTGCAAGCTACACGTTAGCACCCATTTGTGTGATAGAGGGGCTCTAGGGGGATATAAATAGGATTCTTTATTACAGTAGCTGGGAGTGGACAAAACCTGCTGCTGGATTGTCCCTATCATTATCTTCAATGAGGCCCAAAATGACAACAGGGAGAAAGAGACTTAGCACAGTATTGTTCCCTCTTACACATTCAATCATGACAGAACAGAGATTTGTGTTACATTTTATTAGAAGCGTTGTTTGCAGGAAAGAAGCCTGCCGTGGATTTTCTTCTGAGGGCTATCTACCCATCCAGTTTTGTTCCAGCAGTTAATACTTGGGATTTGTCTGACCCCTCTTAGATTGCTTGTCGTGGGTTGCTTCTGATCGTTGACTCCAGGTCCCACTGTTGACCCTGCAGCTCCTTCCTAACATATGGCAGTAAGGAACAAAATAACTCCAAGTGCATTTTTTGGTGGAAACCAGCACAATGCCACACAATGAGGCTCCCCACTCTGCTCTGACACACACACTGGGTGCTGTGCAGGGAACAAGCACCAGGCCTGAGTCTCTCTCCTCTTTGTAAGCCACTCCCCAGTCTAAGAAGCAGAGCCTGCAGCCTCAGGCTGAAAGTCACATTACATCGTTGGGTACTGGGCCCTGTGTTTGCCTGCACCACGATTTTTGACAGGTTGAGTATCTGCCTCAAATTCACTTGCTTGGTCTGTGTATCAGTTTCACACACTGCAGTGCCTTTGTGCATTGTTGCTGCTGCTGCTATTGGAAGAGACTTTTCGTCTGGAATGTGCAGGAGGATCGGAGATGAGTGAAATTCTTCTCTAATTAGTATCCTACTCAATCTTTTGCTCTACCGGTTCTTATTCTTGATTATACTTCCCTGCTGGCAGAACTGGTCTGTGGCTTAAATGCAGTTCACAGAAGATTCAAATTGTTTGATGAGTTATACAATAACTTAGGCAGGACCTGGCTTGGTTTCTTATGTATTTAATATGAATTTTCTATATTATATCCTACATTCTAATTCAGTTTTTATCTGGAGTTTCATACAGAAGAAGAAAGGCAGCTTTCTCTCAGCCCTCTGAGAAGGTACTGTCTCAATCAGTTTGAAATAAACTATAAACAAGTTGATGGTTTTGAGGTTTAGAAAGTTTTGTAAATGTTCTTGTGTTAGATGCTGAGTTCATGTATCTTCTTTCTCAGGGTCCTGTGGATTAATGCTCTGAAAATATGTTACAACACAGATTTTCTGTGGAGTACAGCATGAGACAGTACTCAGAGAAATCAAAGCTAGATGCCTTGAATTGAATCATGGAACAGATTTCTAGTGCAACAATGGAGAAAGTAAAGTTAAATTCCAGCAGAAATAAAGAATCTTGACCAATGGCAACAACAGAAACGGTCTCACTCAAGGAGTTGGTAAAAGTCAAGTCTTCTGAATGTTGCTTCCATTAGTAAAAGGTTAATCCAAAGAGGTTTACTGGAGGAACAGTGGTTTACATGCAAAGTGAAGCATTTGTTTTCTCACAAACTAAACAAAGATTGCCTATAAAGTCCTGTTTCCCTGAATGCATTGGGTCTCCAGCAGCACAAGGTGAATGCTTCACAGAATTTCACACACCAGAAGGGATCTTTCAATTTTTCCTTGAGGCTGTCTTGCCAGGTCTCCTTGCTCTCCTTCTCCACCTCTGTGTGTTTCTGCAGGGTTCCTGTTGTTCCTCCCACATGCAAATAAGGTACAGTTAAACCAAGTCTCCACCACTGCATTTCTCACCACTCCCACAAAAGCCTCAGAGTTGGATGGCCCAGCTGTTGCCCATGTCTTGGGTTGGCGGTGGCTTGCTGGTGACCAGGCACCAGAGGGGTGTGTAACTCTTCCTGCACTTGTGGGAGGTGTGCTGCAAGGCTCTTAGGCAAGCAGTGCCATTTTCTGACCTTGATATATTTTAAGTAGCATTGGCAGTATGGTCTACATGTAAGCTTATTTTTCTGTTCTCAGATCCCTTCTCCAGTTATTACACTAATCTTTCAGTCACTTAGGGTGATGTTTTCCAAGATAATACCTATCTCTGATTGACCTTTTACACTTAAAATGTTTTTCCTTTTGCTGATGTTGCCAAAGGACTCTCCGTCTGTGCCCAGAGATGGAGAACAAGAGGGATTGAGAGTGTACAGAAAAGGAGGAAGGTCGTGCCAAAAGGGGCGGAAGTTTTTACCCTGTCAAAGCAGGCGGAACAGAGCAGTTGCTGGTGTACAGCAGCTCAGAGCCAGCTTGAACCTGCTGCTCCAGGTCTGTGTGTAACTAATTGAAAAGAAGAGAGACAGTAAGCCACTCTGGGAACCCTGCACCACACTGCAGCCTACAAATGCTCTGCAATTACCAAGGATTTACCGTCTGCCTGGATTTCTTCTATCACGGGCTGTCACATCACTGCTTGAAATATGTCAGTGTGCTTCAGGGGGATTTTCTCAAGAAAAGGAGCTTTTGTTACAAATTTTCCAATTCCACAGAGTTGGCATGATTCTCTTTTCTGAGGTGACCTTTATTTTCCAGAGTGACATTGTAATGTTACCACTCACTGATAACATTGCAGGGAACAAAATTAGCCCAGTTCCAACCATTTGGTTAAGATTTGTAGGGTGTGTTTGCCCTTGCTTCCTTAGCTGCTTTCCTCCAAGGAGCAAAGCTCTGTGTTCAAGGAGGTAAGTACAAAGTTCAGTAATAAGTGATGTATGCATGTCCATATGCCCAGCCCTAGTCAGGTGACTGAAGTCAGGATATAAATCAGTCTTTTATCTCTGAGTCACTGCTTTTTTTTTTGTATGTTTACAAAAGTCAAACCTAATGTTTGCAATTGCAAACAGACAAAAAGGATCCAGGAAGAGATCTGGCTGCTTCATTTTTTCGGGAACTGAAGGAGGTGGCTGTAAGATACCAAGCCTCTTCTGGCAGAGGATGATTACAGAAACCAAAAGAGCGAGATCATTGGCAAATGGTGGCAGATGTCTCAGCTGCACCAGTTCTTCCTTCTCTGCTCACTGCTGACACTGAAAGCAGAAGATGCACTCAATTTGGCTTCCCCCTCGTGATCCCTCAATGCTGCATGTGTGGTATGGGAAGAACCACCTCGTCCTCTCTCTCCTGCCATGCCTCCCAGGGGTCAGACACTGCTGGTGCTTCACACAGGTGGTCCCCGGACATCAGCAGGTGGTGTGTTACTGTCCTGCAGCCCAAAAAAGCCTCCTGGAAAAGACTCAGCAGGATCCTCTCCCTGTAGCACAGGACTTTAGAGGAAGCTGATGCCCCATCTCGTGTTCTCCACCTGCAGATATGGCTGCACTGTATGCATGGCTCTGTGGGTGCTGACAAAAGGTATCCTTGTCTCTTGGGAGTCAAGGAAGTTGTGAAGTCAGCAGCTTGCCTGAGCAGTCCATAAAAATCTCATTTGGGAATATGTAAAACCTAAAAGTGGCTGTGTGTGTCAAATGAAAGGTCTTGCCTGCCCACTTCCCATCTCTGACAGTGGTCAAAAAGAGATGTAAGAGCAGGGTAAGTACAGAAGGGTACTTCCCCAGAATATTCTCCCAAGCCTCAGCAATTCATGTGTTTCCTGGCATCTAAAGGTTGTGTTAGGCCACTGCCAAAGGGATACCATGGCTGGAGTGTGACTGACTGCACTCCTCTTTTGTGAGGAAATCCTCCAACTACAGCTGATGGCAAATGAGGCAGCATGTTCCAAAACAGGAGGCCACCTTTTGGGAAGCCCTAAATCCTTGGGTTTCTAAAGGTGAGGAAATCCCTGTGTAGTAGGACCACTGCTTTCTCAACTGGTTTGCCCCAAACTGCACCTCATCAAGTTCTCTGACAGACTTGAAAGCTCTTAACAGACTGCTCTTAAAATGGCACAGGTGGAGATGTTCTTCCTCTGATCATCCTGTTTTGGTTAACCAGGTAAACAAGTGCTTTCAGACACTGTTGCTGTAGAAGTGATTGTAATCTCAAAGCAGCATAGCCTGCTGATTGCTTTTCTCAGTGATAAAAATTTAGAGACTTTGGCAAAGAGGCAAGAGCTTTGGCCTGGATGGAATTATGGTTGATGAAAGTATTGCAGCTCCATCCCTGGCATCAAAACTCACTTTTAAGTGCTGGGACTCAGAGATGCCTTTGAGAATATTTTCGTCGGACATTCACGGGGGACTGCATGACGGCCAGCCCGTTTGATGTGCACTGACGGGAGTCGTGCCTCCCCTCGCAGGGCAGGCATTGCGGAGGTGAGCGGGGGAGAGCGCAGCCGCCCTCAGGAACGGGAAAGGGAACGGGAACAGGGCCGGGGTCTCCCGGCGAGGCTGCGGGAGGAAGCAGAGCAGGTGCGGTGTCCGCGGGGTGTGTGTGGGGGGGCTGGAACTTGCCCCGTGTGCGCCCGGCTCGGGGGAAGTCTCCGCGCATCCCCGGGACGGGACGGGCCGGGCCGGGCAGGGCGCGGAGGGCTGTGACTGGCCGTGACTCGCCATGCAGGCGGGGAGCCTCGCCCGGGGCCGGCGGCCGCTGCGCAGGTAGCGAGGGCAGGGCTGCGGGAGGGAAGGGCAGGGAGGGGCGGGGAGAGGCGGCAGGTGAGGCCAAGCGATGCAGGCGGGCGGCGAGGGAGGCGCTGCCCTCGGGGCGCTGCGGGGGGCTCTGCGGACCCCCCGGCCTCTCCCCCCATCCGCCTATCTCCGTTTCTCCGCCGCCCCGAGGATGAGCGGAGCCGAGGGAGCGCACTTCAGCAGGGTGGCGATCCGCAGGAAATCCAACGCCGCTCCCGGAGCCGGCGGAGCAGCGCCCGCGGGAGCCCCGGCCCGGAGCACGGCCGCAGGTAAGAGCGCAGCCGGGGCGGCGGGGAAGCATCGCTCTGTCCGCGGGTCGGGGGCGGGCTGGCTGCCGTGCGTCTCCTGCCAGCAGGAAGGTGCTGTTCACCTGCCAAAGCCGGGGCAGGTTCGCGTACCAACTTCTGCCGTGCGCGGCTTGAGGCTGGGGTGGCTGCGGGGCCGCTGCTCGCAGGGGTCAGCTCGGGGGCTTATGAGGAGAAAGCCCCCCGGGCCTCCGGAGCTCGTACCGCCAGCACGAAATGTAATCAAGTTGTGCTTTTTATTCACGTCCATGTTTGTTACATTGTTACATATTAGAATGTTATAACGTATGCTTACATTTTAATATCTAGGACTTTTGTACTAGCAGTTCTTAGTTCGGCAGGAAAGCAATGCTCCCCCTCACAGACCATGTCTTGCATCTGCCCCTCCCCAGTGCCTCTCTCCTTTCCCCCTTCAGCAACAACCTGTGCTAGACTCGTTTGACACGTTACGCTTCAGAAGGCAGCTCCGTAATGTTGCAAGGGACAGTCAGGCTCAGGCTGGTCACCTGTGTTACCCTGGCCACCCTGAAGCAATACTATTGTAAAATCCGAACTTCAGAAAGTTGTCCTTTATCAGCAAGTTAACACACACGCATTTCTAGGTCTGAACTTCGTGATGTGACAGCGAGTGCGATGTGCTGTCCTCGTGCTTGTGGCGTCACAACATCTTGGTTTTATGGGTGTGTGAGGGCAAAGTGGGTGAAATACAGCTTGAAACTTCTGCCATATGGTTGTTAGGGTGTTGGGAATTATGACATGTCAAATACTTGGATGGGTTATTTTGCTTGGGGACAGTCTTTCCACGACTTCCTGGCCAAGAGCCCTACTTAATTTAAGAATGAGTATGCACAGAGAAGACCAGACTATCGCGATGCTGTTCACAGGATCCTTTATTTTAGCCCTTAGGTGTAGTGACTTTGGATTTGTGCATGAAACCACAATGTTTTATTGGTGGTAGATTTGGGTTTTTTTCCCCCCAAGGCTTTATGTGTTTGTTTACATTGGGAAAGAGGAATTGGTAATTGTGTTTGCAGCATGTAGACTTGGATTTTTAATCTCCCCAAATAGAGGTCTACTTACAACCAGGACTCTGTGTTTTCTATTAGTTTGTAATTTAGTTTCTTTAGTCTTCCACAGATGCTCTCTGTCACCTTAGACTCCTGGGTAGTATATTTATAGTAATCTACAATCTATTTATTGTTGCTCTTTTCATCTGTGCTCACACCAACTCCACTAGGTCATTTATTTACTAAACATTTGTGCAAGATGCAGCATTTCAGTGTGACTGCTCTTGTCAGCTTTTGGGTTGTAGGAAGGTTGAGAGAGCCATGACAGGAACAATATCCTGCTAATCAAATGTCTCTGCACTGCAGTAACCAAACTCACAGTAGTTTCTTGTGACTTCTAAGTATGAAAACCTCATAAATTAAGATAAGGAAATGAATTCCAAATACATGGGAAATAAAAGGGAGATTCAGTGATAAAGTGCATAAAGCCTCTCTTTTTTCCCATTCATAATCAATTTCTCCCAGAAAATGAGATGAAGAAGCCTTCTGAACATGGCTTCTATTCTCAGAGTGGAGCTTTGGCTCCCTGTCTGCTTTCCCTGTTGCAGAAGCCACTGGACCAAGTGCTTCAGCATCCTATAAACCCAGGATATCTTTGTAGCTTCCCTCTCTGTAGTCGGAATATGACTGTGCTTGCTTCTGTGGCTGGCAAAACCTCACCAGACCGCCTTGATTCTGCAATAAAACTAATTCACAGTTGCAACATGAAGCTAGATGTGTTCTTTCTTCTATTAAAAAAAAAAGAAGAAAAAAAAAGAAAGGGAGGTGTTAGCACTTTTCTGGCTTATAAAACACTAACTGGATCTGAAAAGGATTTTCTAATGCAGCACTATACCTTTGACCTGCTTGAAAATCTTACAGGAAAGGAGTTAGTGTGGCCCATCTCCAATCTTTGTCTCTGCCAAATGTTGTGTAATATGAGAGTTACTGACATTACTGCCTGGGGGACAGTGCTCAGGCAATTGTCTCAGATCTGTATCTGGACAGGAACTTGAAAAAATAGATCTGTTTTAGGAGCTGTAAATGCACTTGAAACAATTCTGGATGATGCATATGGCAAACGTATCAGAACTCTTATCAAACTAGTAAATTGTATGTTAATTAGTGCAAAAACATAATAAAGACTATTGTAACTCCTGTACACTCAGTAGCTGCCTCTCAGCTTTTGACATCGGACTGATGAAGGAGGGAATGTCAAAGATTTTATTGCTGGGAGGCAGAAGATCAAGGAATGTTTCCATTCTTGGTGTTGCTTGAAAACATTTGTGATGCCGAGATGAGCTACTGAAGTTTTCTGTTACAGCATCAGCCTTTTGTACTGCTCTGTGATCAGTGTTTGACATGTAACAGAAAAATCTTTCTGCTCTTCCACATACTGTAGCCCAAATTCATCTTCATTGTCATGTGAAAAGTGGCAGCTTTATTTTATTAACCTATGAGTTTGAAAAAGCTTGGTGTTTCTAACTGCCTACAGGACAAAGCAAAATTTCTCTCTCATTAGAAGTTGACATTAATTTAAAATCTAGACAAAAGAGTACTTGAATCTTCAGAGATACTTTGAAATGGATGGAAAATGTCAAACCTAGTATTTGGGGTTCAGGGTGTTGTGTGGAGTGATGTGATTAACAGTCTGTTTTTGAAGGGAATAACAGTTGTGGATTTGGTGTTTTTTTTTTTTTTTTGTTTTTTTTTTTTTTTTTTTTTTTTTTTTTTTTTTTTTTTTTTTTTTTTTTTTTTTTTTTTTCCTGCTAAATTAGAATTCAGAGTTTGTGTAACTTGAGTGAATCTTTACTTCGAGTGTGTGTGGGCATGTTAACTCAAAATTAGCCTCCTGCCAAGAAACAGGTGAAAGGCACAGCTTGCTTCTTCAGCTCTTTCACAAGCCAAGAGCTCTGCAAGGTGTGAGCGTGGCACCACTCTGATTCTGCAGAGGATCAAGCTGTCCTGGGGGGGTTCTATCTCCACTGAGCCAACTTAATTAAGGTGTGAAGCCATCACTCAGAATACAGGGACACAGTAACTCACTTTCATAGCAAGAAATAGCTTGTTCCTGTCATCAGCAATCACCTCTGGCCTTGCTGCACATAAACTAGATTAACTTTTCAGCATTCAAATCTTGCACCACTTCCCTGGCTTTGCGTACTGAAGTGCAAATTTTCACCCTTTCTGGAAAGTTTTCCTCTGACCACTGATTTCTAAATGCACATCTGCTGGCACTGTGCTGTCTGTTGGCAGTCTCAGACACTGCAGAGTGCCTTGTGGAAGCAGAGGTGATTTGCATTCAGGACAGCATTCACTGCAGCAAGGTGTCTTCTAACACTGACAGGAAAAAAAAATAGTTCCCAGCTGCTGCTGTTGTATCTCTGCCTCTAAATGGATATGAAATGATGGGATTATGTTAAAGAAACTTCAATAATCTTTTATGTTTCCACCTTGCAGTAGGAGATAACTAAACGAGACTCTAATAGCATGCTGCTCTAGTCTTTGGAAAATGTATTTGTTGTTTTTTTTTAAATGCTTATTTTAATATAAATATTAAATAAATAAGCATTTTATTTTTATTTATTTATTTTAAAAATTTAAAATATAATTTAAAATAAATAAATAAATATTTAAAATGTTTATTTTTAGAAGGACAACCGTACCTTGCCTGACAGTTTCTCATTGCTGTTGTTTTACCTTTGAAAGTACAGTAATGAACATTGGATTTTGATTCTTCTTGTTTCTGGCTTTGTATAACCCACTGCATTTTGTTGACTTGTCTGCAGTGATCAAAAATTTGCTGTACGGTGTGTTCTCTGGGAAAACCTATGCAATCATTAGGGCTAATCTTGGCAGTGATTTGCATCTCTAGGTGCATTAGTGATTACTGACAAAGAAAAATAGCTGCTTTACAAGCCTTCCTGGGGATTGGAGGCTTTTTGACATTTTTCTAATATTGAGCTATATCAAGGAGAGTTGATACTTTAAAATGTTGAGAGAGGAAGGTGAATATGAGGAAACTGCTTCCAAATATTCCTCTCCCTTCAAAAATGAGGGAAAGTTAAACATGAAAAATTTGCTTTATGCAGGACTTGCATGAAAATACATTTTCTCTCATTAGAGAGCTTCCTGTTTCTGTGGGCCAAATAATCACCTCTGCCTCTTATTGAAGCAAATGTGGGGAAGTGCCAGAAATGGAACTTTGCTTTTATCATTTCTTCCCCCACTTCTCCTCCAAACATTTAGAGTCAAAACAATCCCCTTAAAGCCAGTAAGAGTTTAGTCCATACACTGTCCAGTCATGTCTATATGTATTTTTAGTTGGCTTGTCTGACAATGCCTACTTTACCCAATAATTCTTGTTGGCCTTACAATATTGACTTCCTGGTGATCTAGATGCTGATTTCCTGAAATAAATTAAAATTTGTGTTCACTGATTGATTTTCAAGTGACAATACACAAAAGATTTCAGAAGAGAGTTGCAATTTGACACAGATTTGCTGAAAATTATCTGCTCCTTGCTCTACAGGCTTTTTAAATATAGCCTGAGAGGCCAAAATCTCTGAGGTTCTGGTAAGTAGCATTGCTGAAACTGAGAAAGTAAAAATTTGCACACCCAGTACAGATGAGTTTGTTGTACAGAATCATAGGAGTAAGTTTCTTTTGTAGATATATTAATAAATGTGGTTGGGAAATTCCTGGATTGGAAAAGGAGAGCTTTTTCAAGGAATGAGTAACTTTTGGGTAACAAGTAAAATCAAATATTGACAAAGGAAGCTGTTAATAATAATAATAATTTAAAAAAAAAGGGGATTTGGCCTTGGGCATTATTTTGTTCCTTTTTAAGTCAACACCCATGCTGCTTAAAACTGCAGTTATCAGACTTTTCCCCCCACTTCTTAAGTCTCAGTGAGGGACTATCTCATCTCCAGCATTCCAGTCAAAATCCTGCTCATAACTGGGCAGTATTTGGCACTGTTTGTTGGTGTGTCTTGGGTACAGTGAGATCTGTGATAAAGCCCTCCAACTGCTGTGTTTTGCACTGTTGTGTCTTCAAGTAGTGTTATGCATTTGATGTATAAGGTAAGCTGTCTTCCTGGGATGAAGGATTTGCCAGAGGAAAAGGAAAAATATGAAGTAAGGTAATTTTAAAATGAGGCACCTGTGGGTTTTTCCCTCTAGTTCTCTTAAGACTGGGTAGATTCTCTTCAATTCAATGGGTAGATTTCTGTCAATTCATTATTTTAATCAGATTGCTGACTGTGAATTTTGTAGCTGAAACTCTATTTCTGTGCGAGGAAAAAACCAGCTTTCTGTTCCAGAATGGAATACTGTGTATATTAGCTGTCCTGAATACAAGGCAATCCGGGATGAATATTTACACTTAGATGATCAGAATGATCCTTTTCATCATGTTAAATCTGTGAATAAACTTTGCCTCCAGCTACTGATGGTCAAAACATTTTAATCAAATGTGTAGCAGAGGACAGCTCGATATATTCAGACCATTGTCAACAAACTCCTGACAAAGGGAGAGAGAATGCTGCTTAGGGAGTGGATCCCCAGTGCACCAGGTTGTGTAAATAACCTGAGCATAAAGGAGGAAACTGAAAGAGGAATTGTTAATAGTTTCTTCAACTAGCTGCCTTGGAAATAGCATTTTAACAGAGATAAGCCTTTAGCAGAAGAAAAGACTTTTGAAGTGAATGTGGGGAAGGAGGATGGGGTTCTGTTGAAATGTTGGCAAGCAATGTAGAAATCAGATGTGGTCCCAGGGTGCAGATACACAGCAGAAAGGTGATATCAGAACATATGGAGAATTGAGTAAAAACAGGAGAGAGGGAAAATTATTGCTACAGTAGTCTGTAAAACAAGACATGTAAAGAAATGTATTTCTAATGAGTTTCAGAGCAATTTGACACCTCTGATTGCACTGAAACTCAGTAAAATGGAGCATAAAATGTGTTAAAATTAGAGTCAAAAGACACTGAGTGGAAGTTAGGACAGAGCAATGAAGTAGCATTCATTATAAGTATTAATGCTAAGTGTGTCAGATGCTAATGTGAAACAAGTTAAATAGCCTGTATGGAAGGAAAAATGTAGTGGAACTGTAGTGTGCCATGTGAAATTCTGTGCTCTGTTAATGACTTCTGAATGAATGTCTTGCAGCACAGGCAATAATGCAGCTTGGAGATGTAGCCTTCCCCTCATGGGTAGCTGCAGGCACTTTCCCTCCCTGTCACACTGATGCTGGTGTGGCCAGAATTAGGAGAGGCCAGGACAGGAACAGTGGTGACCAATGGTTAAAAATCACTGACTGGTTCAGTGGCTGAATTTCTTCTGGCCCTTTTGAGGGTTTGCCTTTCCATTAGCTGAGTGTGTGATGTTTCCATGCCAGGCTTTTGGCTCTGCTGGTCACCATTGGGGACTTTGTGATGCTTTAGAAGCAGAAGTCAACAGAGAAGTTTCTAACTGCATCTTCAGTGTGTCTTCTGTTTCTGTGAAGCACGCGAAGCCTCAGCTTGGAAAACTTGAGAGCAGATCCCCCTGCCCATTCCTGGTGGCTTCTCAGGCTCGAAGATCTAAGGATCCAGAGTGCAGAGCTCCCTGGCATGACTGCTACTTCTGGCTGAGCATCCTGACCTGACCAGTTGCCTGTGGGGGCTATCCAGTGTTTAAGCTCCAGCTAGAAAGCTGGGTTGGGGTGACTTTTTATTTACTTAAAGCTTTGTCTTCCTACTAGGCCGAGACATTTGGCTTCCTAAGCTCAGGAGTCTGCCATATGCCACATAACTTTATTGAGTGCTGCAGTATTGCCAGCTCACAGAAGAGAAGGCTCCTAGTTTCTCTTCTACCATGAAACAGGTATTCTAAATCCAAAATCAAAGTTAGTGTCTACAGCAGACTTAAAAAACACCAAACTCCGTAAATTCCCTGAACTGTAAAATTGTTAAAATAAATAATATTTGAAGACAGGTTGCTTTTTAAACATTTTTTCTTGTATCACAAGGGCTCAATGACAACTTGTTGCAGTAAGTTATTAAAATGCTTTTCCTCTTTGCCATCTCTTGCCACCATTCACTGTCTTGTGATACTTCACTTTCTTGATTGAATACTAGTACATATGCATTATTTATATTAACATCACTAACTGGGGAAATGAAACTTCCTGGCTAATTAGGTCTCTCTTCAGAACTGGTGAGTTAAGCATGAAAGCAAAGTCACTGATACAGAAAAAGTAAATTGTTTTTGATAGAATCGAATTTTTTCTCAGTTTTATGCAATTATACTGCTATCAGCCTTTTCTTCAGCTGACTCTTGCCAAAATATCCGTGTCTTAATACAAACATACTGTACATTTCTTTTTGTTCAGTCTGACATTAACTCTCCTTATTAAATAGTTGCATTTCATCTGTGAGGATGGAATCCTTTTGTCCTTCAGCTATTCTCCTATGGATTAGCAATACTAGAGCATTCAAGAAAGTTCTGTGAGATGAGATACCTGGGGATGGCTTTCAAAAGCCTGAAAAAACTTAATTCTTAAAACTTTGAAAGAGGCCTTTCATGTCCTTAAATAAAAAGCTTGGAAATTCTTGCATAAAATGTAGTTCTGGTGAAGGCTTTGCAAAACAACTGGTTTTTGTGGTATGCACAATGAAATCAAAATTGCTATCAATGCATAAAACTATTCAGCATTTGTGTTTCGGCTTATTTTTAATTCTAAATATAGAGCAATGTGAATTTTATTAAGATGTACTTTAAACTCGAGAGCAAGTTGCATCAATTTACTGCTAAAAGTCACTGTCCATTTTGGAAAACAGAGCGTTTGTAGTGCAGCAGCCCTGCAGAAGCTGACCATGTTGTGGTACTCCGAGCTGGCTGCTGCTCTGTAATTACCTCTGTGCGCTCTCGAGTTATGCACAATAATGCAGTAAACAGTGTTCCTCATAATCTGTTAATCTGTAACTGATCCAGGGGACAAACAGGCTCACCAGACCTGCAAGTGGAGGGCGTGCAGTGCCTGAGCTGGCTGCTAAGGTGCTCTTTAAGCCTGACAAGGTAGGTGAGGCAGCAGGGGATCATTGCTGTGGCTTTAGTGTTTGTGGAGGGGTGTAAGCAAACCAAAACACAGCAACCTGAGAGGTGGGTTGTGCACATGCTTCTAGACTCCCCTATGGCCTTTCCTTGTCCTGGACCAAACACAGAGGGTCTCTTTAGGACAACATTCCTGACATGCAGTCAAGGGTGAGAGAAATATCCAGCTGCTGTGGATAGCCAGCAGGAGACCTGGCTGGTGCTGCTGTGGGCTGCCCTTGGTCTTCATCTTCAGCGTGGAGAATTGCCCATTTATTTGTTCATTTTATTTATTTTCTGTATAAGGGCTGCTTGTGCATGGGATATATGAAAAGCTTTTTGTTCATAGAAATGAGAACAATATTAACATTGTGTGTGTTAATAAGGAATTTAAAGGAACTTCAAAACCCAAGTGAGTTACCTCTTCAAAGGATTTTCATGGAGCTTAAACAAACAAATGTCTGTTCATCATAACGGTGGAGAATTATTACTTCCTGGTTATAACAATTGTTACCTTTTAACACTATTATGGTTGCTATTCCCAGGTGGCCAGTGCCAACTGCACAGCTCACTAGTTTTCTGTGGGATTTTTCGGGGCTGTTGTCACCAAATGCAGTTGGAGAAAAGTAGGCTCACCCTTTTAAAACCTGAGTAACATCAGGGTATTGATGGTTAAGGTGGTATGTATCATGTACCTTATCACTGTGAGTATTGTGCCCTCTTCGCTAGGTCCCAAGTGCCATTTAGGTCTTGTATCCTGATTGTATCCAGGGACTGGTTCCTGATTCAAATGGACCTTAATGGTTTTGTGCCTCATGTAGTTTACAGAAAAAGTTGAGATAGGACAGTGGTAGGTTCTAAATGAAAAAGGGATCAAGTAGTTTCCCTGTGCATGTCTTATGATTTGTTAATTTAAAGACTTACATAATTTAGAAAACAGGAGTGTTTTAGGGATGTTGTGTGCATCTCAAACTGTCACATTACTTTTCTCCCCCAAAGGGCTAAACAGTGTTGATTAAAGGCATCTGCCAAGCCCTTTAGTGATTTATATGTGTTCTGCTGGGGTCAAGGCATCTGTGACCAGCATTTATCTGAAATATCATCCAGTATATGACAATGGTGAGCAGGACCAGGACACTGTTATAGAAGACATCAGAAAGCCTTAAGAGCCTTCTAAAACTACTTTGATCCAGATATTTCAGAATCTCACTCTCTAAAAGCTCATCATTTTCACTATGGTTTTCTTATAAAATAATAATGCAGTCCTTCCAAATAACAAGGTGGTTTTAAATTGACAGAGAGAAAATGACTGGTGTCTAGAAGCCTGGGTTGGTAATGCGGCTGAAGTACCTGCAGTGGGAACAGCTCCAGGGTACAACAGTTTATAATTCTTTTCCAGTTCATTTGTTCAGGTGTGATATTAGGAATACTCAAATACTGTGAAGCTACAGAATCCAAACTCTCACTTGCAGAGATGACTAGAGCAGTGCAAAACTCCAGTTACTGTGCTGAGACCCATAAAGTGTCATAAGTGTTCCTTTGCAGCACCAGCCTTTCCAATTGTTTCCTTTTGCCTAGAGATGGAGGTAGTCAATAGAACAGGAAAAAAAATTTACAGAATTCTGTGTTGGATTGTTCTTTTGGAGAGAGTTTTCTGCAGGAAAAATAATTCTGTTCCATCTGCTGCTCTGTGGTGTACAGTGCTATTGCTCACACCATTGCTGGCTTAATAGAAAAAGAAAACCCCAAAGCTTTCACTCTTTCCTTCCTCTCACTGCAGGGAAGGAGATTAGAGACCTGAGCAGAAGTAGATGTATTGTTCTCTGTGGACACCATGAGAGTGCATATATTTAGTAATCATCATTTTCCACAGTGCTCTGCTGAGCTCCGTTTGCTCGTTCAAAAGTAATTATGGAAGAAAAGAATCACTCCTGCCCCTCTCTGCTTCCCATACGTTTATTCTCAGGGAGTTCTTCGTGCCCCTGTACCGCCCTGAATCTATAGTTTGGGATGGAAATGGAGGAATTTATCCAAGTACTTTTCCTCCTTCAGGAAGTCAGTCAAAGTAGCTGCTAGCTGTCAAATGTTAGCTTCAGTTTCAGGAAGGAAAAATGCTTTTTAAATATGAGAAGTGAGAATATATTGTCCTTCCTGAGACTGACGAGGACTACATGCTTATTATAGTCAGTGAGCTGACAGGCAACACTAAATGTGGGTAAGGCTGGCAGAGCTGGAAACTGAGGTACACAGACCTGGGGGATCTTAAGTCCTGCATTTGGATTTTTCTGTTTGTTGTTTTTGTTGTTGTTGTTGTTGTTTTGGGTGGTTTGGGTTTTTTGTTTGTTTGTTTGTTGTTTTTGTTTTTGTTTTTGCTATGTGTGGAAGAGCAGGTTGTTTGAAGTTAAACTACAATATTTGCTGTGGCACAGGGTATAGAAGCAGGATCAACTTTCTGATAAGGAGTTTTTTTCAGGTATAGTACACAAGGGATTAGAAAAACAGGAGCTATTTAGTAATTAAGGAGAGGACTGCATGGTGCTGAAAGGACCCTATTCCTAAGGATTTTTTGATTTTTTATTTTTCTTTTTATTTCCTTGGTGCATGGATTGAGAGAAGGAAGGAGAATTATGATAATTATTAAGCATGTTACACTCTAATTGAAAACTTTTGAATTGCATTACAGCAGCTGCTAACAAGCCACATAAAACTAGATAATAAAACTCTGATGATGATGAAACACCACCATTTTTACCATAAGCTCTTGAATGACATATGTTCAAATACAGAACCAAATTTTGTGTGGAATGTATGCTTCTCTCCCACCTTTTTTTCTATATGTGGATGTTATAACATCGAACAATCTGCAGTTTAAATTATGATTGTGATTCATTGGTGAGTGTGGAAAATCAACTCTCTTACTCTTTTCTACTCATTAACTTGGTGGATGTGGGGTTTTGGGTTTGTGGAGTGGGGTTTTTTGTTTGTTATTTTAAAATACCATTCTGTTCCCTAATCAGGACTTAGCAGATACATTTAGGAATATGCAGAAAAAATAACTTTCTGAAAAGATGCACAATGTTTGTCTCCTGATTAGTGGATTGTGGGGAATGACTTCATGTCTTCTCTGATTCATTTATTTGATATTAAAAAAGGAATTATTTCTATTCATTCTAATTCAGGTGTTTGAATTTAAAAAAGAGAAAAAACCACACCTGTATTTTACAGCTCCTCAGAGATTAAAAGGAAGGTAACTTTAACTACATTATATCTATGACAAGAATCTGAGTTTTGAAATCTAAAGCAGAATTTTATTCTACTTCTGTTAAGGTAATTTTAATATAAAGTTAATAAAGTAATTTATATTTAAGAACTTTATTCTACTTCAGTATCTTTCAAAACATTACCCATGTTGGTTTATAACACAGAATTATGTCCTTTGTTGAAAATGTGAAAATTCAGTCCTAGTACATGATACCTAGGTAAACTTAAGATATGAGCAACTGCATATGATTCTTTATTGACAAATATCAATAAAACAGCATGTAGGCAAATCTTGACAGATGAATATTTAACTCCATGTTTGTACACAGACTTGAGCAGGGGGTCCTGCACTTACAAGGCTCAAAACAGGCAGGCAAAGTAAATGCAGATTTTTTTTTACATTGTAATTGAATTAAACCCCTTATTTCTCTCATTGCATCTCACTGAATTCTCCACCAATCTTTACTAAAAAAAGCATGATAAATTGCTTCTGTGCTGGAGCCAGGAGGGGAAGGCTGCAGCGTGCTCACCACAGCAGCTGTGAACGTGCAGCAGCAGGGATGGCAGGATTTAGAGGTTGGACCATTAAAGTTCTCCATCCTGCTGCGTCCCTTGGGCCACGGCAGTGCTGTGCTCTGGCAGCAGGGGCTACTGCTGAATCTTCAGCTCCCTATTAAGGAAAAAAAAAGGCGATCTGACAACAGCATTAGTTATATATGCTTTCCTCTATCTTCTTTAATATGTATCTTCAGATGGAGCTCCTCACTTCAGCATAGCTTTTAACAAAACAGCAAACTGACTTACATGGGAGAGACCTTAATACACAAGCTGATAGGACAAGGCAGCAGTTTTGAACTAAAAAAGGGAGAGATTTAGATTAGATGTTAGGAACACATTTTGTATTTTAGGGTGATGAGGCACTGGCACAGGTTGTCTGGAGAAGCTGTGTTAAAGGCCAGTTTGGTTTGGGCTCTGAGCAACCTGGTCTGGTGGAAGTTGTACCTGCCCATGGTGGGGATCTTGGAATTAGATGGTCTTTAAGGTCCCTTCCAACCCAAACCATTCTATGATTTTATGGGTGTTCATACACTGAATTTTCTTGAACTCTTTGAAAGTCTGGAGTACTGACCTACAGCCAGTAAATCAGGTTAAGTTTCTCTAAGGTTTAGTTTAACTGTGAATTGGTTGCAAATATGCTGTCCCTCATGATGCTGTAATTCAATAGAAATTGTTGTGCTGAGTTAAATTTGCCATGTCATGTGAAAGGTGAGGGGTTTCTGACCTCTCTGATGAATATTTATATAAAATCAAGACCCAGTATTTTTTATGATCAGGTGAAAGGAATACGACCCTGTAGAACATAGGTTTGTTTCCCACAGACTTCATTTGAAAGGTCTCTCTTCCACAGATCAATCTGTGATTAATTGTTAAATGGTTACAATTAGCAATAGCTCAGCATGATAAGTTTTCTATCCTTATTTCAAAGTCTAGTATGAAAACAGAGCAATTTACCTGCATATTTCTTTCTTTGAAAGTGGCTAACTGTGAGCCGGAGATCAATGATGAAAATTTGGAATTGAGGATAAATTACCTGTGGAAATGGATAAAAGGTAAAATATCCTTAAGCTTTTAGTGGTTTTGCTGTAATTCCTGCACTATGCCTTTCATATCTGCAGTGTGGTTACTTATGCTGGGTAGTGAAACCTTTCTAAAACTCAGTTTTGCTTTCTGCTTCCATGGCAATAGATGCTCTAAAAAACAAAACCAAAAAAACCTCAAAGTAAGTGCAGATGCACTTCTCGTTTTCCCAGTGTCTGTGCAACTTAACACTTCACCTTCAGAGACTGCTGGAAGAGCTTGCTGGATGCTTTTCTGAATCCCTTAGTGACTCTGCTGATGGTTGGCAAAATTTGTCTCAGCAACTTTCTTTCCTGTCCCTCCTCTTTGTGACTGAGCCACATGGTAAGAAATGATAAGTTATTTGCAGTAGTTTTTCAGATATGTGAAGCAGATGTACTTGTCCAGCGTGCTTCCATGTAAATAAGAACAAATGATTCCTTGGACTGTTTTGTCAAATTGTAGGCCAAACCACGGGATCCTGTACTATATCGTGTCCCAAATTTAGTAAATTTTTGTACATTTTTATTTTATTTTCAAGCAGCCCTGTATAGAAGTAATGCAGTTTTGAATGGATTGAGGCTCTTTACAACCTATTTCTTCAAACCCGTAATGTTTTCATTTGTAATGTTCTCATTTGTGTATGTATTTTTTAATCTCAGGAGCAAATCATCAGCCTTCAAAGGTTTTGAGAGTATTTCCTTTGATAAAATACTTTTGACCTATTTATCTTGGTCTGTGTGATAAGTATAGTTTTACCTTCAGAATTGTCTTTTCTGCAAAAGAAATTTTAAAGGATCAGAACTCAGTTTCCCTTCAAAAAGAGGAGGCAGATATTATGTTTTATTTTGATCCATATCTCCATCTTATTGGATAAATAATTATCAAAGCTTCATATTGCTGTATAAACTACTGGAAAGGACTATGGAGCAGAAGATTGCAGGTGATGTTTCTATATTTTTAGGGTGTTTTTACACCACTGACTATTAAATTAGAGATACAGGCACTACTTATCAGATTATTGCTTTTGGTCTGCTCTGCTGATACTGAGATTGCTTTGAGAGCAGTGTTGTGAAGAGACATCCTTCAAAACACTGACCCAGCGTGAAATGAATACAGAATGTTTCAGCTGCAGGACTGTTCCAAAACTGTTTATATGAGCTCACAACTATACTTGCAAAACTGAGAAGCAATTGCTGTAAGCTGAGCTTTCTTTGTGTCCTGGATTAAAAAAAAAAAAAAAAGGCTTCTTCCTTCTACCAAATAGCTGGAATAAGATGAAGTGTATTTATGACCATCCTGTAAGTATTTTCAATGTAGATGCCTTGTTTTACAGATAAATTGGCAAAGATCTGGTATGGGTGACAAAAATCCCACTTTCTTTTGATGTCAGCTCGCTCTTTCCTGTGGAAAGGATAGGGAATGCTCAGCATGCAATGATACTGCTCTGCAGGGAATGATGAGTGCAGTCTAACAATATATTCCTCTGGTAGCCACAGTGCTGTGCTTTCCTTTTGTCTGGGTGGAGTTCTACTATACAGACACTGAAGTATCTGCCTTCTGGAGGAGGTTATGCATGCAGAAAAAACAGTAAGCATGAAGTGAAGGTGTTCTGAGCTTGTTGGGGGTCTTGCCCTGCATCCACAGATAAGAGCAAAAAGTAAGAATAAAGCTCTTGCTTTAAAAACATATTCACATATTCATAAAACAACTGAAGAGTGCAATATTCTGGTGGAAAAAACAACTCTCCCTCTCATTTTGGCCTTGCAAACCACAAAAGGAAGTGAAAGAGACAGCGAGCCCTTCAGTGTATAGGTTGTGCAGTCACCTTGGGTGGTGGCTCTGAGGATATAGCACGAAACCTGGTGCCTGGTCTCTTTTGACCCAAGGAAAAAATGTGAATCTCTAATTTCCTACCAAATGCTCATAGATGTCTTCACTGGTAAGTAATTAAGTTCCTGTATGTAGAGAAGAATCCTTCAGAAAAATTGGGTAGGGTGTGGATATCATAATTTTCTGTAGAGCTTCTTTCCTTAAGGCAAATATTTAATGCAGCAAATATGTAAGTGAAAAAGTAATCAGGGATTTGTTTGCTGAGAAACACTGAAGGACAAAAAAGAAAGGAGGTGGGGGAAATAGAAAAGCAGTATTCTATTCTGCCAACAATATGATTCAGAATTAAATTCCTGCCTGCCGTTAATTGGGATTGATTGTCTGTTTCTAAATTATGCATAGGAAAAGCAAAGGTATTACTCAGTGGGGTTAATCAGAGAGTCGTGAGAGCAAGTTTGACGTTTTCCATTCTGCAGCCAGGATTTTGCATACAAATGTTACAGCTAAATATCGTGGTTTTCTGAGGTATTGAGATTGAGCTCTTCTGAAAACCGCTTCATTAATTTACAAGTCTGAATATTAGATTTTTATTCCTAACTTTAGACACGTAAACCAACAGATTCAGGTATCTATTTTGGTGGATTAATATCAGTAAGTACATATTTAGGTACTTAAACTATTTTCAGAAACCCAGAAATGCCTATGTATAAAAAAAAGGTTTCTGCCCCTTTTCAGCATGTGAAATTATCAATAAAAGCTAAATGTAAGCTGCTGAGCAAATGGCTTCTGTGGACAGCTGAGGTTTGTGCTGCAGTGAAAATGTGAGGTCTAGAACGCAGTAATTAGAGAGGGTAGTCAATATTTGTTAATGAAGGCAGTGCTTGTGATCTGTCTTTGAAGGGGGAGCAGAGCAGCGCTGCCCTTCCTGCAGTGCCTTATTGACCTGCTGCAGCAGCCACTCTGCTCATCCATGCAATAATGGACATGCTTTCTTTGAGAATAAATAACCTACTCTCCAAAAGTGCTGGAAGTAGTTCAGGAAAAATGGAAGGTGCTTGGGACTGCAAGGTGTGTGGGTACATAATGTGTGTGTGCAATTACAAGGGGGTTTGGTGGGATTTACAAGCTCCAATAGAGGCCTTTTAAGAACAGGGGTTTTTTTAAAATGTGACTTTCATTTTTGTTAAATAGACCAGTCTAAAGGGTTCATGCATAACTCAAATGAGGGAAATTTAGTCTATGAGCAACTTGCTGCTGTGAAAGGATAATAAATGAAATATGAGGTGTTTGGCAGACAAGCTCCAGAAATGTTTCGGTGATTTACTTCTCTGGGAAAGACTGCTGCCACGTAATTCCATTAACTGTATGACATGGCTATGCAGTAGCCAGGCATGTCACTGCCCCTGAATTTCCACTTTGTGCACTCCTTTATTTGTGCTGTTCCCATGGACTGTTTGCCTGCATCTTTCCTGGGGTGCCAGCCTCTCAGAGGTGATCAGAATAGGCAGCTTGTGGTGCTGACCTCTTCTATATTGTAGCTGTCAGAGTGAGTTTGTGAGGATCAAAGATGGAGAGAGGGGGCTCTATTAGAAAACCAGTCTTGGCATGGCATTTCTTTCAAGGCTATTCTAAATCTGGCTGAAGATGAAGAACGTGTCACTGAGGTCTCTGCTATGCTATTTAGTTCCACAATTACAGAAGTACTAAAGATGGAGAGCTGCTTGTTTTCCCACGAAAAGGGAAAACTACCTCCTATTTCCTTTTAGAGCGAGGTAAATGAAAGGGAGAACTTTTGGGAATTCTCCTATGAAATGTTAGTACCTTGTTTTAACCAATTTTGTTCAGTGTAGGTATGTTGCCATGTGCAGGATAAACAAGTACAACCTCCCTCCCAAATTCTGCTTCTTCAATTTATCATGCTTTTTATGGTTATTAACATGATTTGGTAGTGATCAAGGCTGTTCTCAGAAGATCTTACAGCACTCTATAAACATGCTGGGTAAGGTCTTGATGTCTCACAGTACTTAGAGCTGCTTTGCATAAAGTAAAACCTTCCTTCCTTCTGCTGACTCCTGGGCTCACAACGTTTGTGATTCCCGAATCTATCACTTGGAAGCCTGCGCTGACCTATGTGGGTTGACTTCTTTTCTTCTTTAAAAATGCTGCAGTTATTGAAAATATTTTATTTCTCAATTAATATTGGGAACAATGAACACTTAATATCCTACCACCATTGTAATGGAAAAGCCTTTTTGG
Source organism: Brachypodius melanocephalos (assembly GCA_013398615.1). Taxonomy (NCBI): domain Eukaryota; kingdom Metazoa; phylum Chordata; class Aves; order Passeriformes; family Pycnonotidae; genus Brachypodius; species Brachypodius melanocephalos. The sequence continues at coordinate 4,805,617 of VZSR01002340.1, forward strand.
AAGTGACTTCTGTTGGGATTGCTCTAAGTTAGGAGTTACAGGATGGCCAGTGACAGAGCACTGGTGCTGGTGGTGGGTTTTAGATTGCCATCCTAATCCAGTGGACATTTAAAACTTCTTTGCCATGGTGTTTGCAAGATGGCCACATAAAGCTGAGTGGGTTTTACCTGGTGGTATATTGAAACCACTTGTTGACTTCTATTTATCAATGGTTTTCCTTGTAGATGATTTATGTGCTGGTGTTCACAGTCACTTACGTTTTCTGCACTAAACTCAGTGTGGTGGGATCTGAAGGTGGATCCCACTTCAAATACCCCTTCTGTGGTCAAAGATAGAGGGTTAAGTCTTCAGCCAGGCCAGAGCCATAGGGAGGGCAGTGTCTTTTACACTGGTACATCTAGGGGAGAGTAAAAAGGGTAGGAAGTCAAGCTTTTGAGTACACTGAACACCACCAAAACTGAACACTGCTGTTCAGACTTATTTTTGCTACTAGTTCCCTTTCTGGTAAATCTGCTCACTGTACTTGAAGTGTAGATGGGGTTTTATTTGGGAAAGTGTAACCCTAAAGCACAAATCTTATGTGACTAAAGAATGAGCTACATTGGTCTATCTGTACTTTTTGACAGATAAAAATCCTTATTTAGATATTTCCTCTCTGCAGTCTCGCTGGAACCATGAAGTCCTTTTCTTTCAATGCAGCTGTGTGTGGTTGGAAACAAGGAGGGAAGAAGATGGTGCTTTAAACATTTGTATCATTGTAGGAGTTCTGGGAACACAGCGTGAAGAACTGATGTTCTGTGTACGAAAATCCATTTTCAATGGAAAATGTTTGCTTAAAAGAAAGTATATTAAAGTAATGTTGCTTATTTCAGTTCTGTAAATTTTACGGAAGCCAGGCTGGAGTAGGAGAGTCCAGTTTTGGTTTTGTAAATCCAAAAAAACCAAAACACAGATGACTGCTGCACTTACTGTTTCTAGCTGAAATGTCGTCTGTCACACATTTGACAAAAACAGCCTTCCCATCTTCCTGAGCTGCTTCTTGTGTGTCTAACCAAGACAAACCAAGCCAACTACAGTCAGAGAACTGTGATTTACACATGGTGGGGATATATGACAAGTTTATCTGGGTTTTAAACTTGCTGTGTTTCAGTTTCCATACTCAGCCTCAGCTGTTGCTGAGCCCTTCCTCAGCAAGGGAGGCTGATGTAGAAGGTGTGAGGGCAGCCAGCTGCTCCTGTGCAGCTCATGTCTCTCAGGTTCTCCCAGGGACACCTTTTCTGCAAAGTTCAGTCTGCTCAGGTGGTTCTGTCATGAGCTCTTTTTTACTCTTATTTCTTCTTTCCTTCTAATTTCCTCAACGGTCTGAGCTGGCCATACAAGTTTATATTCTCTCCTGGTCTCCTGGGACCCTTGGAAGTCCTTTTATTTGAGATATCTGCCACAGTTCAAGAAGTCCTAGTTCTGTGCTCTTTTCTCTACTGCCTTGGTATGTGATCTTCCTGTGAATTTTTGTCTTTAGGATCCTGACATTGCCCAGGAATAGCTCATGGTAATTCTAATTTTTTTTTTTTTAGTCAGACTGCGCTATAACTGTAAGATTATGTGGAACATAAAGGCTGTGATAACACAGCACTGTAACTGCAGTGACAATCAATTTTAATGAAACACAGTCCTTATGTAGTGAAGGTTCCCAGTGGTCACCCAGATACCTCAGAGAATAACTTGGGTTTTCTTGTGAAACTTGTGTCCAGTTTTAAACAAAAAATGAAAAAATAAAAGAAAAAGTAAGCGTTCCTCATTAGTACTTTATGTCTCTGAAACAGTCAAAATGAAACTGGTGAGCCAGTGGCAGTTGTCTGCAATTAGGTTTATTTTTAAAACTTCTGTCTTTTTCTTGAATGTATTCCAGATATGTATTCTTATCTTCATATCTCTGGAAGATACAGTGTGCATCTGATAGATAATTGTAAACTTGATAAACTTTCCTTGCACTTTTACACACCTTGACACTTGAACTTTTAAATATCATTGTTGTATACGTATCAGTACAGTGTAAACGATGGGTTAAGAAACACATCTTTTCTTAAGAAGGCAATTTTTAACTGACTTTTGCAGTGTGAATATTAATTTTTTTTAAATTTCTCTTGAATGTAGTCAAGCCACTCTGTGCCTACGCAAAGTTTCTTTGGTGTCCTATTCTGCATTTAGTTTTTCTCTCTCCTTCTGTGTCCCTTGATAAGACTTTTGAGGTTGAAGTAGGATATTGAGGTTCCTGTTTCATGGACCAGGTTGTTCCGTAAATAGGACAGTAAATGATTGGCTGGCTACTTTTTCATCAGGAAGTTTATCCTGCCTTAGAGATTTATCTGTCACTGGAAGTAACATCCATGCTGATTGCTCTGAAGCAGCAGTGAAACACAATAACCATGACTGAATTGCTGCTGTTGGGACAATGGTGGAGGGGAGTACTGCAAAATAATGAACTGCCAGGTTCCAGTAGAATTCTGCCCTTTTTTAGTATAATGCTTGTGATTTCCAGTGGCTTCTACTTCTTGTCATGCTTGCTACATAGGTGTTTAAGCTTTTATAACCATACCTGATGACAGTCATCTAGTCTTTTGGCAAATCATCACTTTCAGTGCAGAGTAGCTCCCTACACACATTGGGTACTACTCACTTCTTGTTACTACAGAGGAACAAAATTGCATCTGTTTCTTCCCTCAAAAGTGGTAAATTTTAGGTCATTTGGTTGCTTCTGATTCAAGAGAAAGAGTGGCAGAATACCTGGCTAAAAGTTTGTAATCTGGAATAAATGTTTCCTTGTTGTCCTGAGTGGTTAAAATAAATGTCAGCTGATTGTGGGGGCGTTAAAGGACGTGACACTGCTTAGGGATCTGGGTTTCTTCCTGCACCTGTCTTTGCTCTGCTTTTTCCAGCTGATAATCTATGTGATATATTTGAAACCTAAGTGCAGATGTTATATAATGAATCACTTCTTTTGTTGGGTTGTGTATCTTTACATCACTTCTTCCTTCATAACCTGTTTGAGGGGCTTTCTGTTAAACTCTCAGAAATATCACAAAGGTGGTTTGATCATCCTTCATGTCTCTTGATATCAATCCTGTGCCTATAGACAGATTTTTCTCTTAAAAATACTTAATCTGAAAAAAGTAGTTTAGTTTCAAGCACACTGTTATATGGGGAAAACCTTGCTGCTTTTTTCTTGTGTTTTTTTTTTTTGTTTATTTGGTTGAGATTTTTACTAGGTTTAGCTCTTCTAAGTCCTAAAATACTTGTGAGCTTATCAGCAATGCTTCTCTAAAATATCAACAAGGAGTATTGCTGAGAACTCTGTACATGAATAATCTTAAAATACCGAGAGAAATGTTATATCTGCTGTCTTCCCAGAAGCCCCGTGCATCACCCAGTAAAAATAGATTAGTGATGATATAGTAGTAGCGAAATTCTCAGTCTAGAAGTTGTTCCCTTTGGAGTGGGATGTGCAGAACTAAATCCAGACAGGCACATGGGAGACTGGCAACCCTGTGGGTAGGGATGTGAGCGGGGAAAAAAAGCAACATTGGTTGCATTTTTGGAATAGCTCTTTTGATGCTGAATCTGGGAAATCATGAGATGACTTTTAACAAAATTCCCTGGATCCTGGAAATTTGCTGTCTTCTCAGTGGAATTTTTCCATACAAGGTCAGTATTCAAACTCCCCAGTGGCATTTTTCAAATATACTTTTAGAATAGCTAACTCTTTAAACTTGGCAGAGACAAGCAGCTGCAGCTCTGAAATGATCCTTGGCAGCTGATTACCGCTTTCCCCAGCTGGCAAGTTTTCCTGTTGTTTTCCTCTTCCCTTTTGTGTCGGGCAGTTGGTGATATTTATTTGTCCTCTAATGGGAAAGCAGTTTCCTCTATCCCGTACCAGAACAAAGTCTGATTTTTATTTTGATTCTTGAGTCCTTTTTTTCTTTCCTCTCCTGCATGATTGCCTAAAAACATCATGGGTGCTGTCAAGAACTTCATGTTCATTTTTCTTGCCTTATAAATATCTGCACAGCCTCAAGTTATTAATGACTGTTTCCTTCTCCTGTGTTCTTAGTCAGTGGGATTATTAATGCTGGTGTTATGCACATAGAAGTCTGCACAGAGAATTGAGGAATATGCTGAGGACAAAAAAATTCATTGTAGAGGCAAAGATTTTGAACTTAGATTTCTTGAAGCAATTCAGCAGCTTACCATAGGAATTTTTATGTTTTCAGTTCTCCATTCAGGATATTATTGTAATTCCATCATTGTTTCCTGTTTGAATGCCCATATTTCCCATGTTTCTTCATTAATAGTTTTCTGTTTGTTTGGTTTGGGGTTTTTTTCTTTTTTTCTTTTCTTTCAAAGTATCTCTGTGACAAATGCAGATATCTCTAAATTGGTTTTGCTCTTGCATATGAGAAAGATACAGTGGTGAGAGTGAATTTTCTTCTTTGGAAAGGAGTAACATGTCCTAGTTTCTAATGGAGCTCATTTATCTCACAGAAGTTGGAGCTACCTTTCTGAATGGAAGGGTTTATTAAACTAACTTTACATGTTTTCTATGGTGTCTTCTTGATAATCTATGATCTCGACTAAACTTAATCTCTCATCTAAACTGAATCTCTCTATTGCCCCAAAGTACTCCTGTAAGATGTTCCTCTCCTCCCTAAATAAACTGTGCCAGATTTAATAGTCAGCCAAAAGTAAAAATTCTAGATGAGTGAAGAAGAGTCCAAATTAGGGTTTTTTTCCCCATGGTATGAACTGCATTGTTTGAAGGGATATTTTAGCAGGTGTTCTTATTGTTAGTTTCTAAATCCACTGGGGCACCATATGTGTCATCACTTTGCATATGACTTTAGCTAAGATCCAAGGTGGTGCCGAACTTCATCTATGGAAATTATCTGCAAACCTTTTCTCTGTGAATAATGATAAATTGATAGTGCTAGTATGTTTCCCTGCTTTTTCCTAATCCCTGCCCCACTCCAAATAAAAGCCAAAGATCCCAAACCTAACATGTTACTCTGACATTTATTACATCCATTTATTTTTATACAAATAGTTGTGCCATGCCTTCATAGACCAAAAATGTAAACATTCTTTCCATTCTGTGAAGTTACTGAACTCAAAAGCTCTTCAAAGGACCCTTGGGAAAGAAACCCACCAGAACAGCTTTGCAAAGATCTTCTTGTCTCTTTTGTTGTTTATGTTTTCTTTCTGTCATGTACACAAACAGTTCAGGACAGGGAAGAACTTAAAACACTTGAAACGTAGCAGATGGAGACAGATAATGACTAATAGTTAATGATGGGATATTTGTAGTATAAAATATGCTCAAAGTAAAGCAGTTTGCCCAGAGGTAAACCGGTATTTGTGTTTAGAGGAGGGGCCATTTTATGCTGCTGTACTTACATTTAGGGGATGTTGCCCTTTGGATATGGACAACATAGTCAGACAGTTATTCTGGAGGTGGCTTTGGCTCCCAAAGCACTTTTAGCAGTCCTGTGGAAGACACTGGTCCGTTGACAGGCCAGCCAAATGGCAGAGAGGGAAAGAGAAGGAATTCCTTTTTTCCTGGCTTAACTCTGACACTGATACTGTGTTGTACTGCTGTGAACTACCTGGGCAATGGCAAGCAGAGCATCTTCAAAAGTTTGGTGATGATAATACATGGAGAGGGAGCAGTTGGTATGGGTAGGGTAGGGATGCTTTTCAGAAGGACTGTCAGACTGGAAAAACGGATTGAGCGGACCTCCATGTAGTTCATCATGGGCAATATAAAGTTTTACTGTCCCTGTTGGAATAATCTCTGTGCAATAGCAGAAGCTGGTGCCTGGAGAGCAATACACATCATGAGACAATACTGAGCCTTTGTGCACCGTGTTGGGTCATGGAAAGTGAGCCTGTTAGTGGTCAGACTCCATCAGGAGTATTGCCTCCAGTTTAGGTAGATATGAAGAGGAAATTCTTTACTGTCAATGTGGAGAGACACTGGAAAACTTGCCCAGAGAAGTTGTGGATATCCCATCCCTGGAAGTGTTCAAGGCCAGGTTGGATGGGGCTCTGATCAATCTGGTATAGCGGAAGGCTTCCCTGCCCATGGCAGGGGGCTGGAGCTAGGTGTTTTTTAAGGTTTCTTCCAACTCAAACTTTCTATGATTCCTTCAAAACTAAACTACTGCATGAGTTAGGGCAGCAGGTAGTGCAGCTTGACCCAGAAGGGGTCTGACAACACTTGTTAGATTGCCTGTTGTGATCTGCAAATGTTCCTGTAAGAGTTTAGATGCCTTGCTGTTTAACTGAAAATTTAAATGGCCCAAAACATGGGCTTGCCAAAATAATCTTTGTTGTTGGTTGCTGTTCTTTGTAAGGCAAATAGAGCAGTTGTTTTGCCCCCTAAAGGAGAAAAATATGCCCAAACTGCTTTGTCTTGGATAGCAAAAGTAATCATGTTTTTGTCAAGATTCCTGCTTTCTCTAGCTCAGCTCCATAGCTGCAAGAACTTAAGCTATATTCTCATTGAATATATCATATCATATGTGATATTGAATCTTGAGATATCTTCCTCATTTTTTAGGTTACTCTGAGATTCTGTCCTGAAGGAACTACAGACTTAAGATAGAATTTATTCTGGAATAGTAATTTTTCATTTTTCCTTCTAAGAGTTCAGGTACATAATAAAAACACCAGATAAGGTGATAATGATCTCTAGGATCCAAATCTTGCAAAAATGTATTCCTCAAGGTGGAGCAGCAAATACATGCCTGTTGTAGCTGGGTATTTATTTCCTTGATTTTGAATTGATTTCCCAGCTTCATGCATCTACTTTGAAAGTCTTATGAGAATATCATCATTCATATAAATAGTTTCAGCTCTGGAAGAGGTAAAAAGTCATTATTTCCACCCCACCTCCACTCCCTCCCCACAGTCTCATGTCAGTCATGGTAGCTGATGGAAAGGCTTAAGAAAATATTCTGATGAATGCCTTATGTTGCAAGACAATGAAGATGTTCAAGCCCTGTACAGAAGAGGTCAAAGAAATCCTTGGAGAAAGCAAAACTGAACTGTTTGGTTGGTGAGGGTTGTTTCTTTGTTTATTTTTTGTTATTTTTGTGGTTTGTAAACACTTCTGTTATTTTTAGTTTTTGAAGGTGTAAGTGTATACCACAGAGCTGTTCTGGCTTCAGTATGTCTTTGTGTGCACCCATTTCAGAGTCATAATGGGAATGCCCTAAACCATAAAAAGATTAGGAAGGAACTAAAGAATAAGGAGCAGTGTTTGCAGGCTAAAATGGTGAGTCAGAGTCATGGGTGCATGTGGCCATGGACTTGGCAAAATGCTGGGCAACTGTTCAGAATCTGCAGTGTAAAGGGAGAGGGGCCCAAATTAAAGTGTGTATCTTTTTGTGTGCAGGTGTGCTGTGTTTGGTTTGGTTTTTGTTGGTTTGTTTTTTCTTTTATGGCATTGCTCATCTAAACACTTCTGTATTTAAAAGAAAATTTAGAAAAAAAAAAAATTCCAGTGTGCACTGGCTGGATAGCATGAAGATTTTGGCACAAAGCAAACTTAGAGTAAAGAGCTTTAGTTCTTGTTTAGCTCTGTGAGTAATTTCCACTTTATTTGACTCTTGCTGCATGAAAATATCTTGTGTGCTGCCACTGCTGATTAATATTTTACCATTTTAATTCAGAGGGACACGTACAGAATGTACAAGTGTAAGGGCAATCAGATGTTGACAACCTGATGTGATTTGATCATGATTAATAATAACTCTGCAGGACCTGGCTTGTTTATAGACTTCAAACCAACCAGCCAAACAGCTTCACCAGCAGCACCCCTTCCCCCCATATTCTCACCTTCTCTAATACGAAAAAACTTCTGTGTTTCTGTGCCTGTCAGTGCTCTCCAGCAGCTCCTCTTCTGCTTTCTTTCTTGCAAATCTGAGCCAAATTATGGACTGGACTGGAGGAGTTTCAGTTTCGTTTATCAAATTTTCCTGTTTCAAGGAGTTGACACTTTTTTTTTCCTGTTGGCTGCTCTACTGAAACTGGATATTGAGTAGATGAGGGTAAAATTCTGCTAAGCTACTGTTTCCAGAATGCCTGAAGCTTTGTCCCTTTGCTGTGATGTAGTGTGTAGCAACAAATTCTAACCCCAAAATACTCATTAATTTTGGTTGTTTATTTAAAAATAAAAGTTTTTTTGAATATAATCAAACATAGCTATTGTTCTGTTATATTCCTGGAAATGGGAGAGAACACGGAAACGTTCCTCTGAACACACTTAACACTTTTGCTTATTTTGGGTTAGAGGTTGGTAGCCTTCCTAAATCAGCATTCAGTGGAGATCCTTGCTGTCAAACAGGAGAGAGTAAAAAGCAAGCAATGTTTACCATCATGTATTGCACTTAGTGCATAGGCTTCCTGTATATCCCAAAAGAACTTCTCGTATCTTTTTGCTTCCACATCTAAGCATCATAATCCCTTAAATCCCCAGAGAGATCACTGAGGAAGACAGTAAGGCTTCTTGTGGTTCACAGAGTCCCCACAGTCTAAATAATTGTGACTGGAATCTCTTATAGCCATATCTTTAGTGTTTCTCAAGCCCTTTGTGATAACAAAATGGATGGATTTTCCCTTTTAGAATAAAATATTGAACAGTCTCTCCATGGAATAGGAAATTCAGGTGTTTCTAGCAGCTTGCTGCTGCTTTAGAGGGAGGTGGCAGAGGTGCAGGATGTTTGTGGAGTTCAGAGGAACGTACTTGAGGTCACTTTGGCAATCATCCACTGCTGCTGTGCTGTGTTGAGTCAGCTGGAGTATTTATATCCACTTCTAACACCACTTCTGATAAATCACATATGTACATGTCTTTGCTGTGACAAATGCATGTCTTAAATTTGAATGTGATTTCTTCTGAGTTGGGGAGTGGATGCATTTTGAAATTCAGTTGTTTTGGATCAGGTAGGACTGAACTGAAAGTCTTTTCTGGGGTGCTTTGTCATCTTTTTGTAGCTTCCAGGTATGAACTTATTAAAGTTTCTAGTTGTTCTGGAAGAGAGGGACTGATTAACAGCTAAATCTGAAACCTGTTAGACTACAGATTTTGCTATATTGTGTCCCATGATCCTGTGGGATTGCCTTAAAATTAGATATTAGATTACAATTTCCTGAACCAATGGAGATAAACTATTTCAAGAGCCAAAAAAAAGGACAAAAAAAAAAAATCCCAGGCTTACAATACAGCCTTAATTATTTGTCATGAAAAGCTTAATGGAAGCTTAAATAAAATAACATAAGTTTAGATAAATGGCAGTGTAATGTATGATATAATGCTACTCAATCCTAAATAACTGTAGTCCAGATGTGTAAGCGCTCTTTGCAGACTGTGGGATGCAGCTGTTTTCCTGTTGATGACAGCAATCACTCCTAATGGTTATAATGCTGAAGTCAAAGGTAACTGCAGACCACAAACTCTGAAAACCACAATTTTTCTTTCATTGATTTCTGTTGAGCTGTTTCTTCCTTTTGTAACCTGAAATTTTGAGGAGAAAGAGTGTAAAAATATGATGTTTCTGCTGTTAAAGTTGCAGGAAGTAATATGACCAAAAAGATCATTATAATTCATACTGAGCTTTCAAATTATACGTTCGGAGCTTGAATGAAAGGGTCAGAAAGGTTTCTGGGTGAAATAGGGGACAGTATTGAGAGATGATGATGTTTAAACTCCGTTTCTTCATGGGAACGCTGAGGATCTTTGCCCTGCTGGTCGTTAGGAGAAAATGAGAGTGGTTGATTTACACTGGTAGCATCAGACTATTAAAAAGTACTGTATCCTTCTTTCTCTTGTATTAAGCTGAGAAAGCTATAGTGCATACTTCTGATAATGTAGTTTTCTCATATTTATCTGCCCAGGATGGATTAGACATGTCAATAATGCTTCAGGGCTGGCTGTTGGCCCATGTTACGTCTTTCTGTTCATGTGTCTCCTATTGACCATTAAATATCAATTTTCTGATGTGTATGTTCTCACACTTCACGAAGCAATAGAACAGTAGACACATCCCCCCTTTTTGTTAGAATTTTTAGTTCCTCCTGTTTTAAAAAAAATCAAATTGAGGAATGGACTTCCAAAGAAGCTGCACGGAATGAACGACACATGAGTGTCCAGCTGTCTAGAAAGCTGCTGGCATTATCCATGACTGATGCCAAGGGATTTATCTTAAGAGGTATTTTTTTTTTTTTAAAATTGAGATGTGGTGGAAATTGTCAAGTCTTTTTATTTTGCCTGAAAATGTTCTCATAGCATTTCAATAATGTAACAGTCAATGCAGAAAGGAGTCAGGAGCTTTTGGCAGTCAGGGCTTGCTTGTTTCCATGCTGACTTTTGCATGGTGCAAATGTGTAGCTGTGGAAGTGTTGGAGGCCTCCTGCTGAAGTTGGGTATGAAGACCACAAGGATGAGAAGCAAAAATGGAGGAGCAAATTACAAGACCTGTCTTGTTTACAAGTTTCCTGCTATGGGATAATAACTTATAACTAGATATATAATAATATATAAAATAATAACTTACTACTAGACAGTTTATTACTGCAAAAAGAATAGTGAGGCTACAAGTGAAAGTAATTTATAGAAATGCTTTCTCTGAATTTATTAATGTGTTTCTAGTTCTTAAAAAACTAAAATACAGCACTGCTCTTTTACAGAGTGACAGACATTCTGCATTGCCAGAGCTGGTCATTGTTTTCTTAAGAAGTGAGGGTTCCCAATGGGCCTTAGAGGTGAGATTAGAATATAGCTTCCATAATGTGGAAAGGAAAATAACTATTTTCTTTTTCTATGGCACTGAGGAAAACGGAGCCTGACGTGTCATGATTTTTTTTCTTTTTAAAGAAAAATTTTGAAGACTCATTTCCTTTGACATAGGTACCCACTCACACAATCTGCTGTTAGTATGTGTTGAAATACTTCTTCTTGCTTATTTCCTGATCTATGTCACTAAGTTATGAAATTCAGAACTTCCTTTTTCATAGAATGAGTTGATAATGCTCACTCTGTGTCCAGTTTCAGGATTGCCTCCCAAATAAGTAGGTTTACTCGCACAAAATCATTGGAATGTAAGGATTTCTGCTTGTGGCACTGGCACTCCTTTATAGGCATGGGCAGCTGTAAGTAGTTGTTTTTCGTTTTTGTGGGTGTTTTTCTTTAATAGTTACTGGTTTTGAAGTAAATAGGTGTCCTCTGGGAGAGTCTGAGAAACATCTGAAAATCAAGGCATACACAGTTTTTCTCATCCTGGCCTGTAGCTGGTATGTGTACAGATCTCTGGAGAAGAATTAGAAATCAGCAGGAGGCCACTAACCTCTCTAAGTAGCCTGTGACCAAATTTTCTGTGCAGGAGTGAATCTGTGGTCTAGATCTAGTTTTTCTGCTGATATCAGAAAGAAAGCTTGTTTTTTGCTGTTGTTGAGGAGCAATTCATCTGCCAACATCCAAGGGCAGTTGCACTAAACCGAATTCTCATGGCTTGGATGAGCAGCAGTGGGAGCAGAACAAGAATGTGTTGACCCGAGGCAGCTACTCCTACAAAGGGAAATAGAAGCTTGTGACCTTCCTCATTGCACACCACGGACTTGTCTTCAAATTTGAACTTGGTTTCTGGCATTTTCCTGACCTTTCCTTCCTATTTTTCTGTCACATGCAGTCTGAGAATAGTGATGATCTTTAAATTATGGATGGGAGACAAGGGGTGAGTGTCACCATGGCCTCCCCACACCATTACCTTGCAGTGCATTGCCAAAGGTTTTATTTTCCTGAAAGCAAAGTTTAGGTAATACATTTACTAGAGTGCTGTTTAAATATATAAACATGGATTTATAGGTATATTTGTACATATCAAAATACAAAATATAACCTACCTGTTTAAAATGTAAGTACAGGCAGACTAGATAGAAAATGTTTTATTGTAGTTCGTACATATGCTGTATATCCACATTTGCACTATATTGTATTAGTTAATGAACATAGAAATGCAGTTACTTATTCATCCCTGCTGGTACTGCATTCTTTGGACTAATTTTTCTCACCAGTGCAAAGACAATCAAAACTTCAAATGTGTCTCCAAATTTTTTTTTTTTAGTGAACAAGATCAGTTTATTTGTTCTGTTTTGTGCACGTGTGTCAGTCTTGCTTGTTTCTCAGAATGTGTGGAGTCTTCCTTTGTAAGTATGTTTTGATTTGTGCTGTTTATGTTTTTTTTCCTTATCCTTATGTGTAGTAAGTGCAATTAAAGGCAAACTATGAGAATTCTAGACTTTCAAGGTACTGCAGTGACTCATGTGCTAATATTCTTTTGTGTTACCTTGTAGCAAAATAATAAAATCCTTGCAAGATCCCTCTTTGTTGCATTATATGTTAGTAGCAATAATAATACAAGCCTTCATGAGATGCTTGCTGCCAGCAATATGTACAGCAATAGGTTGTACTAGGCTGATTACTTTTATAGAAAATCTGAAATAGAGAGAACCTGCTGTATGCCTCTAGTGTCATGTATTTGTCAGGAGTCCCCCTGGAAGCCCTAACTGTGACCAAGACCCCCAGTATTCCTCAGAATTTTCTAAACAGTTTCTGGCAAAGAAAGACCCCCATTATTCATCAGAATTTTCTAAACATTTTCTGGCAAAACCTCTTTTTCCCCCTTTTTCTTTTCCCCCCCCAGCTGCAAAACTGGTTGCTTATTCTTCTGGGGGCAGGTAGGCTGCAAAGAAATCTCCGAGCCATTCAAATATAAACAAAAATAAAACCCAGGAGTATTTTTGGTGGCTCCAGTGGAACACACAGCTACTGTTGGCCTAAGTGGCCCTGTAAGTTTGGGTTGTAAAAAAGCTAACTCTGTTGTGGAAGCTAGCATGGGAGGTGGGTGGAATTTTTAGGTTTTGTTGGTGTTGTCTTGTCAGCTATCAGTAAATCTTATGATGCTGCTTTTCCTTCTTCTTGTCAGTGGACCTTTCAGCTGTGAGCAGGGAGGGAGCGTGCTCCAGGTTTGCCTTATCAAATACCCTCCAAAATGAGGTTTCATCAGATGGCTTTGTGCTCAGTTAATCTGTGGAAGGAGCCTCTGAGTAGAAAAAGACAAGATGGATTGTATAATGAATGTGGTGTTGTTCTGAAAACTGTTACAGACTGCCCAGAAAAGTGTTTGTTTGGGTTGGATCTTGTACCTGTATCTCTAGACCTTAGAAACCTCTGGCAAAATGGTGCCTGATGAGTTTGGAGAGGAATTTAAATCAAATCAATGTGTATTATATGAGTGGATCTGCTAAATGCATTTTAAGAATTTTTTTCTGCATTCTTTGCCACTAATAAGTTATCCACATGCAGTGGGCTAAAGCATGATGTAATATTTAATACTGCTCAAATACCACTGCTCCTGCTGTACCTCAGATTACCCTTGCAAAGTTCTGAAGTTGTAACAACTATTTTTTCTTTCCAAGTTTGATTGATGAAGTATGAGAGCTTCCAGTATCTACATGGAGGAGACAAGCTCCCTGAATACCCATAATGTCGTGAGTTACTTCATTGTGGTAGCTTTGGTTTCTCTACATTTCCTCACTCTCCTACTGTTCTTGGTCATTACTGTAGGATAATTTACAGAGGAGGGGATGTACAGGCTATTCTTTTTCCAGCATTTCTATCTTTGTTTTGCCAGCTCTGTCCAAGAACAGTCCTTCAGTTCCTGTACAGAATTTTCATAAACTCTTAAGTGAAGCCTAAGGAGAGAGGAAAGCCCTGTGGGCACAGTTCCCACCCATGTGCTGCTCTGATGTCTGTTCTGCTTTCATTGGGAACTTAACTGGTAAATAAAAAGCACAGAGCAGAACCCCTGGGGTTGAGCTCTTCCCCAGAGCTGGATTTACTCTTGCATTGCTCAGACCCACAACCAAAGAGCTGTCTGTGATCTCTCTTTGAGCCTTGTGAGCCTGAGCTTTGGCTGGCTCAGCTGTCAGATGCTGAATGTCAAACCTAGGAGGCTGCTGCTTTTCCATGGAAACACTCTGTGAGATTGCAGAAATAATCAGACACGTCTGCTGGTTGCTGTGCCCTATTGTTGGGTGCTTCCAGACAGTGAACTGAATTGTCCTACCTTGACAGACTGAGTTTTTAGCTGAAATCTGCTCTACTTTTGTCATACCTCTTGCTTCTCCCTCTCTGTTGTGAGGCAAACCTCTTGATGCTGGCTTTCCATTTCTCTCTCTTCATGCATAACTCGCAGAACCAGATCCAGCCCTCTTGCTCCTGGGTAGGTACCACCAGTATGAGCTGTTTCAAGCCTCAGATGTGCAAGGTCTGAGCTGCAGTGTGTTCTTGAGGGACCCTGTGCCATCCTGCATTCTCCTTAACAATTCTTCCGTGCACTACATTTTGCTGTTGACATAAAAATAATTCAGTATTTACAATGTAAAATTCTGTTAATTAGCTGTGTCTTTAGTATCAGCAGTTAGCAAGAGCATTTTCTTTACTAGAAGAAGGGGCTGAAATCTAGAACATTTCGACGGCTGGATTTTCTTGAAATTAGATTTTATATAATTTACTCTCCATAATACTTGAAAATTACATTTATCAATGTGCCTGGATAGCTCTAAATATGCTGCAGTATTGGCTTTAGGAAGAAACAGTATCTTTGCTACAGGCATTCCCAACTCCAAAGCACTACTGATACAGCTCAGTGGGAGAGGTGCCACAAACTGCTTGGAAATGAAAGGAACTCTGGTTTACAGAATGTGTTTCAGTGTATCAGGCTGCTTCTGTGCCTGATCTGAAAATAACTGTCTTTGAAGACACAACAGTTAAAGTCTTGTTTCTTATATTTCTTTCTGTAACTTCTGGAGAACTGCCTAAGAAGGAAGGACAACTTCCAGGCTTGTGGACCAAACAGATCACTAAGGCAGCCTAGTACAACTCTGTCCGTGTTTCTTTGTTGTTCTTCAGTGACAGTGGCCAAAAATAAACGGGAGCAGCTGTTATAACATTGGAAGAAGGATTGCTGCAGGGGATGGAGACAGTGTCACTGAGGTGGAGAGAAGAGGGTAGCTCATCCCTGCTGCAAATCCCCCTTCTGTAAACAGTAGCGGTTTGGAAGGGAAAGCTTTATCACCCGAAACACTGACATCATGTGAATCAAACACTGACATCATGTGAATTAAATACTGCCTGTAAGAAAGAAAGCAAAACAGCTGCCCCTTTTTCCATGCCCAGCACACATCTCCTCTCAGGGCATCCCATGAAAGAAAAATAAATGCCATAGTCCTGTTTCTTGTGGCACTGAGGAGCACAGGGCAGACTGAAATTGCTGGGGAAGTAAGGGGAGTGCAGCTCCCAGGCCTGATGTCTCCTTCTGCATCTTCAAAGCTGCTGCTGAGGAGTCATTTGCTGTCTGCAGGGCTGAATTCATTGCTTTGCTGCTGCTAAGTACCATGGTTTTTATGAAAACAGCCAGTTGAGATAAGGCAGGAGAGGCAGTAGAAGTGTGGAAGCAATGGCCCTTCTGTGCTTATCACAAAATTGCTAAATCTTGATATTTTGAAAGAGTAAGAAGGGGTTTTTTTTGCAAATTTCAGCCTTTATGCTTGCTTACAAGAATAGATATATGTTTTCATACTCTTAAAAATGTAGGCATACTGATTCCTTGAGGTGCACTTCTTCAGTACTGGATGGTTTGGAGCTAGAAGGAATACATGACAATTTTGTGCCCCTGTCCTCGGCACTGGTGGGGCTGCACCTTGAATCCTGTGTTCAATTCTGGGTCTCTCCCTACGAGAAATACATGGAGGTGCTGGAGTGTGTCCAGAGAAGGGCAGTGGAGCTAGGGGGGTCTGGAGCACGAGAACTGTGGGGAGCAGTTGAGGGAGCTGAGGGTGTTTAGCCTGGAGAAAAGGAGGCTCAGGGGAGACCTTATTGCTCTCTACAGCTCCCTGAAAGGAGGTTAAAGCAAGATGGGGTTCAGGCTCTTCCCCCAGGTAACAAGGGACTGTCCTTCGGTTTGCATCAGGGTTGGTTTAGATTGGATTCTAGGAAAAATTTCTTCACTGGCAGGGTTATCACGCATTGGAACAGGCTGCTTAAGGAAGTGCTGGAATCACCACCCCTGGAAGTGTTTAAAAAATGTGTGGATGTGACACTTGGGGGCATAGTTTAGTGGTGAATACAGTGATGTTGGGTTAACAGTTGAACTCCATGATCTTGGAGGTCTTTTCCAACCTAAACAGTTCTGTGAGTTTATATTTATATTGAAGTTGATTCCTCTGTAGAAACAAAGGTGAGATTATAACAGAGCAGATCAAGGTTCTACTGTTCTACCTTGTCTGGCAGTAAATGTTGCAACTGTCAGGAATTACTAGCCTGTTTCAGTAGAACTCTAAAAAATGGTGAAACAAACGGGCAACAATTTGAAACCATGCGTGTGTGAGGCCTGACACATCACTTACTTAGGTGCTGTGGTTGGTTTTAGTTAAAGCTTTCAAATCTTACGCAGACAATGGTGGCTAACTGCTATCTGTATGCCTCATTTTAATCTCACATAACTTGTTTAGGGTGAATAGATTTTTAAGTGGTCGTTACCAAAAAGACCCTGCCTTATCCAATTTGAAAAACATACATTTCTAAAGCTCATCGACCTGAATAAAATGCCAAACTCTTGGTCTGTCAGATAGCAGCTGGGACTGGAAAAGCTGAAGCACATGGTGTCATTGTTGTGAAAGACAATCCTTTCAATGGAATCAATTCAGGACACTGGATGTCAATATGTTCTTTATTTTCCATTCATGTCTTCCAGCTAAAACCAGTTTATTCCTAAACCTCTGTTTCTGAGCCAAACAAGACGGGGAGATGACTAAATTTTCTTTTCTTTGTCCACTCCTCCTCAGAATAATTTTGGATGTGCTGTTTTCCTCTGTCCCTTTCAAGAAGCTTGAATAAAACTTTTGTCATATGAACAGAGGATACCTTTTTTTTTGTATTGCTCCATGTATGTTACCTATTGTTCTGTCAAAGATTGTAGTGTGTCCCTTTGTCCCTTCCTTTGTACCATGGCTGCTCCATCTAGTTTATTTTTTCCTATTGTATCTGTGCAAAACCAGACTTAATAATTAAAGAAATTCCAAGTAAGAAGCTGAAATGGATTCTGACTGCTGTTACCCTTTATTCTGCTAGCAATCCTCCTATAATGAGTACAGCTAGTTCTTGTTCAAGAACAGATGGACTAAGGGTTTTTATGGTGTATGGAACAGGTTTTCCAATACCATGGTGGCTTATAATATTTCAGTAAACAACTTAATTTTTAAATAGAAAGCTAGAATTAACATAAATCTAGAAAATTGTTTTGTAGGAGGTGTCCCTTTCATGATGGAAAAAAGACTGAAACTGAACTTGAATTCCTATAATTTTGAAGTGAATTTGCTAAGAATTGTAATTGCTCCATTTTTTAACCCCAGAAATGCATAAAAATCTATAAGTACATCAAAACGAATTTCTGAGCCACTGTCTTTATTTCTAAGAGGCAAAAAGGAAATGGTGTTGCTGCCTTTCACAAATTTTTAATGCTGAAAAGTTTTTGTTCTTAACAATTGGCAAGCTGAGTAGGATATTTGCTTTCTTCCTTACTTTGTTGTACTGCTGTTGCTGATGGATAATCAGGTTTGGTGTCTATATAAGCTTAAGAATTTTTTGATGATGTAAAGATTGCTTATTTAGAGGAAGAAAATGGAGTGAAATTAGCAGCGTGAGTCAGAATGGTCTACTAGTCCTGGAGGGCAAGCTGGCAGACCTGGGTTTTGTCCCACACCTTTCACCAGTATCCACAATAACCTTGTGAGTTCTCTGAGTTTCTTCTGAAATCTGGGTCCTCTTCAGCTTCCTGTGGTGGGGACTTTTGTGTGGGTTACCCTTGTGCTGTCAGCAGGGATCTGAAAGGCTTCCAATGGTAATGCACCAGCAGTTTAATAGTGGTGTCTCTCTCTTACCAATGTAAACTTTACTGGGCTTGCTGTGAAACAAAATAAGCATCCTTGTGCAGTGAGGATGAGGAAAACTGAAAATTGGGGTGGGAGGAGAGAGAAAATCATAAAGCTCCACGCCTGAAACTACTTGCAGAAGAAGACATGTTTTGTAATGGTGGGGTCCAGCTCAGGGTTGTTCAGTCTTTTAGAGGAACAAAAGCTGCTCTGCAGGACCAGGTAGAAGATTAAAGGAGAAAGGAAACCATTTTCCCTTCCTCAAAAGAATAATTTGCTAGATCTAAGTTAGCATGCAGGAACCTGAGGTCCAAATTTGGTGCAGCTTCAAGTAAAATTACCCAGTTTTTTTGACACATCATTAGTCATAAACACTGAGTGGTTTTGAGAGTGAGGCAGAGAAAGTCTGTGTGAGTCAAGGCATTCAGTGTTTCAAACCTTAAATATTTTGAGACTATGCAACTCGTCATTATTTAAAACCTTAATGTGCTCTTTCAAAGCCTTTTTATTTTGCAGAGAAGATCATTATCGGTTGGATGTGAAAAGCCACTTCCCTTTTCCCTGCAGACATCATCAGTGGGAATTCTCTGAGCTGGTGCACACACCTTCACCGTGGGTGTGGAGCTGTGCAGGGTCTGGCCGGGTTGAGAGGAAGGAGGAGAGCAGAGGTTTCAGGCACACCTTTGATATGGAAAAAAAAGTCTTTTCCAGACACGCCTCTCCTGGCAGTGCAGCAGAGAGACAGGGCAGTTTTGCCTGCTGCTGAATCAGCATTGATCTGGGCAGATGCAGAGCAGATAAGCCTGAGACCAAAAGAGAGGGTCTGTGCAGTTCTGGTTGAGCAATAGATTGTGGTATCTTGAGGTGAGCAATTTCAAAGCCCGGCAGATAGAGATCAGGCAGCAACCGTTTCGTGCTGAAATCAACCCCATTCAGGGGAAATAAGGCTGCCTTCAGAAAATCGTTTTGTCAGGGGGAAAACCAGATCCCAGCCAATCTCCCCGATCTCTCCCTTTTAATAGCAAACAGCACTCCCGCTTAGCTTCACCTCCACCTCGGCGGGTGTTTTACCCCGTGCCCAGGGCGGGAGCAGGCAGTGTCAAGGTGAAAGCTGGTCGGCAGCAGCTTTTGTGTGGCGGCTGCCTGCGAAGGCAGGGCACCTGGCAGGCATGCCCAGTCAGCCCTAGAGCCGGCTGTGCCTGTGCCGGGCTCGGGAGGCTGGAGCACAAAGAGCGCTTGTTGCCCCGCTCCCCGGGAGTCTCCCAGCGCTCCCACTAGCCGGGGAGGACTGGTTACCATGGAGGCTGCCATCTGTTCGCTCCCTGCTGGAATGTGATTATCCTCGCTGGGTTGGGAACCAGCAAAAGCAGGGGAGCGTGTGCTGCCGGCAATTATCTGCAATGGAGTGCGTTAATGGAAGGCTGGAATTAGCTAGCTGGAGGAGCACATAAAAGGATTTTACCAAAACTGTTAATGGTTTCTAGCCAAGAGGAGCAAGCTTTTTGCAAGGTCGGTGCTAAATTCATTTCGTGTGTAGGTAATTTTTAATTGATGTAGTGGCTTTAAGATTTGGGAATGGTAGCACCATGGAAATAATGCTTATTGTTAGGAGGGTGTGGGGGGATTGTGCTTTAAGGATTTTCCTTCGTCTGTTGCAGTTCGAGCAGTTTAATCTGGGGTAGTTAAAGTAGTAAGTCAGAACAATAACTGGCCGATCTGACACAAATGGAGCAATCCATATTTCTCGTCTTTATGAAATGCTGTTTTGCTGCCAGATCTGTTTGATTTACATGTCTTTTCACGCTGGTTGCTTTTTGTCTGAGTGATTTCTTTTTGGACGTGATACGTGTTTGGTTTCCGTACTGGCAATGAAGGGTGAGACGAGGGGGAAATGTTCGAACAGAGCTGGTGATACAATGGATGTTTAGGGTGTTTTATGCAGTTTGCCCAGAGGAAGCAGCGTAAGGGAGGCAGAATGCAGGAGCAGGTTTTCCACTCCTCGTTCCCACCCTCTGTCTCTCTTTCTAACTCACCAACTGACCAAACATTTTGGACTAGCTCTGCTACAGATCCTAATTGTATAAAGGCTTGATGTGAGTTTTTGGGATTCTCTGCAACTATTGTGACTGTTTTGATGACAGGATTTAATTGAAATGGGAAAATAAAATTAAAGTATATCCTTGAAATGTTTTCTTGTCCTATAAAATACTTCTTTTGCTGTGTTGCAGGAGCTAGGTGTATTCATTTTTTTAATGATATATACGTGGTGAACATTTAAGTACAATTCAAATTGCTGACTTAAACGAAGGACATTAAAATTTTGCACCCCCAAAATGCAAAATGTTACTTCAGCAGACATTTTTAGTCACGTATGGGCTTTCCCTTTTCAAATAGAGGTCTTAGGCTGCATCCCCCATGCCAGAACTGCCATTTTTATTTGGTGCAGGGGAGAACACTACTAGAGGCTTTTAATTAAAACTGTGTCAGCGCTAATTCAACCGCTCTGTCCTCTGCTTTTATGCACTGAAAATGTCAGTGCATTGGAGTCTGGACGGAAAGTTACTCATAGAGTTAATAAGTCACGATTGCAACATATTTGACTAAGATAAATTTTTAACCTACAAGATGCTTTTCAAGTCTTGGTGCCTAACAAAAGTGTGTGGGAGGTTGAGAGGGTTTTTATTTCTTTGCGTACTTTAACTGTTTGTGGTGAATGAGCTTTTCTTGTGCCTGTGGGAGGCTGGTATATGTGCCTGAAGTCCTTTCAGACATCATGTAACACTCTCATATTGGTGGAACTGGGTGTGCACCCTTAATGAAAGCTGTAACAACTTGTAATTTAAAAAAAAACCAACCCTTTTAAAAAATTCCCTTCCTTCCCCAGAATTTGAATATTGCATTGCCTTTGAAGTTGGTGATTTATGCAAAACTTGCTCTTAATGGGCTGCAGTGGACTTGTTCACACGTGCAAGTCCCAAGTCTGTAATTGCATTATCAGAGGGAAAGGGGCAGATTGGCTTTTGTGCTTGGAAAGAGATTAGACTTTCACCCTTCAGGTGTTATCCTGGACCTGCCTGGAGTGAAGGGCAACCCTCCCAAGGTTATGCTGCTGTGGGATGTGTTTCTCTTCCCTGCTCTGCTGGGGAAGGCAGCAGTTGCCCACAGGATTCACTGTCACTGCGTGTGAATTACTGTCTCCCTGGCAAGTCTTCACAGACAGCAACAATCCTAAGGGCAGGAAGGTAATGGTTTGTGCACCCTTTCCGGGGCTAATTTCTCCTGATTGCTAACTGGAGTTGTGCTGAGGAGCCTGTTTTCCCACTGCCTGTGCTAAACCTGTGTCAAGGATAAATAGGGGACTGCACATTCACATTCTGCACTCTCCAGCTCTTATATTCTCTGATGAGCACCATGCAAATGTACAAACAGTCTTAGGCAAAAAAAAATTAAAAAAATTTCTGTCTTGATTGGCCTATATGTGTATGTTGAATACTTTTTTATTATTAAATTTCACTTTAGGTCACTAGGTCAGTGTTGATTTGTGGATATGCAGGATTTAAAGGCTAGACACTGTTTAATCCATTTGAGCATCTGGCCTTTCGTTGTAGACATCCCATTTCCATGTAAGAGAGGAATTGCTTAGTGTCTGGTGGAAACTAATGATTTTTTTTTTAAGGCTTTTTTTTTTTTCAGTAATCTTTAGCAGGTTATTACAAGTGGCTCTGATGTTTATGCTTAATGCAAATAAATTATTGTCAATGTAATCTGCTACATGATCTCTTGAAGGAGATTTAGTCTAAAATACAGGCTTTGGGGGCCAGCAGAGATGATGGGTCATACTGAGAAGTGATTTGGTTTGGGTTATTTTAAGAGGGTAAGCTAAACTTAGGTACGTCATCTCACAATAAAAGGGCATTTTGATTGAACTCTCAACTAAATAGTGTCTAGAAATACAACGAGCTCATAATAATCTTGTTTATAGTGTCTGTGCTCATTGAGCTTTCAGGAAACTTGTCGTTAAACGCTAAAATCCTGAGTCAATATATAGGAAAGTGGCTTGTGCATAAACGATCACAATTGTTTTCTTCAAACAGACAAGTCTTTCTGCTTTTCACTTGACACATGACTGTGGAATGCTGTTTGACATGACTTGGGTTTATTTATACATTGTGTTCGGGCTGCTGCTTGGTGGAGGTTTTTAAACATGCTTCATTTTCAATACGCTTTGTTTTTGCTGTTTACTCGTGTATAATGAACATTAAAACAAAAACCCAAAAAAGCCCAGGCTCCTCACTGTCTCCTTACAGCAGCGTGGCTTTTTCAAGGTTAAAGCTCCCTCTGAAGGGCCAGCTGTTTTGAAAAGTCCTGGTGCCTGTTTACAAACTGTTCTCCTTGCAAGTCCCATGGAATAGTGGAGTTCTCCAGACACTGGATGTGGGAGGATAAACCTGCTGACACAGGCACTGCTGCTGTTGGTCTGTTTGCTGGGCCTTAGTCACGTAAAATTGCTGGTGCCTTTTATGCTTTCTATGGGTGGGGTCAAAATCCAGGCATTAACACTTCTTGTTCCCACGATTCTGGAAAGCGCCGTACCAGACTGTAGAAAACATCAAATTGGTTGAACTGGTTCTAAAGCTGATCACCATCCTAAACCTGTGCAGTGAGATGGGAGAGACTGGCAGATGAATTATTTTTGTGAATTGTGGTAGGTTATTTTTAGTCTTGCATTTAGTACAGAAGTACTTATGTCCCTCCTTGTGGTTCCACCTCATTAAGGTGTCTACTTGAAGGACCTGAAAACTCAGAGGTGTTCTGCAAATAGTTTCAGAAAATATTCCTCCCAAGTAATTGTTATTCAAAGTTGGAAGAAGAACAGAATGGGAAGAAATGACTGCATGCCAGCAAGATAATATCTTGAAGTGGAATTATTTAATTTTTTTTCCCACAGTTCATCCAGTTGCTCTTACTATATAATTAGCTGTTCATTTTAAGTATAAAAATACTACTTGGACTCATAAGAGCCATGGGAATTGTTTACTTTTTGATGAATATCTCAGCAAATTAAGTCCTTGAGTGCATTTGGGAATGTGGAGCTCAGGATTGGAAGGGGCCATTTGGTATTAAGGAGGTTTTTGTGTGGGATTTCCCCGCTGCCACCCTCAGTCACAGGTAGCCTTGTAACTTATCTGTCATTTAGATGCTCAGCAGGCTTTTCTTCTGGCATATGGCAAATCACAGACTGTTATGGCTATGGGGAGCAAACTTTAAAGAGAGCTTTAAACTCTGCTAAATGATGAAAAAGCCAGTGTCACACTATGCTTCAGAAACTGAACACGAAAGACTGAACTCATTGCCAGTGTCATGAGATCCCTGTCAGTAGAAAACTCGAGCAGGCACTTTGAGACATGAATTCTGCTCTCAGGATGATGCTTTCTGGGCTCAAGCCAGTCTCCAGTGCCTCAGAATGATAACCCAGAGCAGCTAGATTTTGAATTGAGGGAAGAATAGCCTTCTAGTCCTGACAGATGGCTAGCAGAAATGCCTTTTCAAGTAGAAGTGCTTTTCCAGCTGCTGATCTTTGGAGGAACCTTCATGGCAGTTTTTGTGTACTTCTTCTTGCCTATCTGCAGACTTGTGCCCTCTTCAGATTGTACTTTTTTGCTGCGGTTTTCCCACTACCAGAGATGCACTTTACCCTCATGGAGAGGGTGTAGGTGCAGCTAACCCTGACATCAAACAGTGTTGTAACTTGTCTGTTCCCCTTCTACTTGCAGTAACACTTACCAAAACCCCAAACCAAATCCATGTTCACCTGCACAATTAGGTGTGGACTATGTTTCTGAGTATCTGTTTTAAATTTGTTAACTAGGATTGAGACAAAGATTTATGCAAACTTTTTCAGCAAAGGCTCATGAACTGGGGATTGAGGATGCAGATCTGAATTACAGACTTTTCTACAACTGAGGGTTTTGTTTTGAAGGCTGTAAGTAGTGTCATGGGTGGTGTGGTGTATTCCCCCTGGAGAGGTGTTGAACATAGCTGCTCTTTGAGTAGTAGAGGGAAAATTAGCTCAAGAGATTGTAGTAATACTTTAAAGAATAATTTCATTCTGTAATGAGTCATTCCTGCAGGGCAGGAACTGAACTTCTCACCTGGAATTTTTCTTCATCTTGTCTCCTTCTCAGTATCAGCATCTTTTGTGTTCTCCTACACTGCTGTCCTATTTTCTACACAAGCTAATATTTATCTTTTTATTCTCCTCCTTTTCTTAAGGAGGTCACTGATGCTCAGAAAGATGAGTGAAAGCATGAAGTGGCTTTTTTGTGATTCAAAATAGTTTTATGGCTTCCCATAAAATGCTTGCAGCAGTTACATTGAGATTGAAACATGGAATAAGTAATTTATTCTCATTTTACTTGTTCAGTGTGGTTGAGTATTGTTCAGCTCCCTAAAATATCGAAAGGCTTCATAGGTTATATAAGATTACCTGCTGCCTTTCTTTAAAGATCCTGTGCCACTTTTCTCTACAGCTGAAATTGTTCTCTGGCAGCTCTGTGTGTCAAGGCAGTTTCCAAGACTAATTTTGAAGTCTGTTCTCTGCAAGTAGCTCTTGTTCACGCCATTGCTTGGAGCCTTATGTTGCTGTTATGACTTGGCCACCCACTATAGTGTAACTGGCAAATGTTTTAGTCCCTTGGCTTGTCAAGATTTCTGTGTGTAAGTCAGCTTCAGCTGTGGAAGCTGCTACAAACACTCCCAAAGATAGCTGCTATAAGCCAAAATAAATTCAAAGGCTCAGCGATGGAATTAGAACTTTGCCTGAGAACTGAAACACAACAGTTAAAATCCAATATGATGAAATACTCACAGTTAGCAGTGTGAGCACTGCTTGCTGCACCCCTCTGTTGTCTGCTAGCATCCTGTTATTTTGGGGATATGCTCATTTTAAAATCTCAGTCTGGAACACTGGAGATGAAGAGATTTACCCACGAATTTTGCCCACTTGTTCTGTAGGCTGTGGCCCGGTTAGGTCATAAGAGACTGAACATGTGTGTGTGTGTGTGTTAAAAAAAGCTGATTTGATTGATTTTAAAATATAGTCTTTCTAAACAATCGAAATAAATTTTCCAGATATGTAACTGATTTTACTGGTCTTATTCCATTCCTGGTGTTTCCCTGGTTCGCCTGAAAATATTCCAAAATTTTCCCACTGTTGAAAAATTCTGAAAACTGTAGAATGCATTTTTAGTTGCTGCTTAACACATGAGCAAACCTTCAGCTGGCAGCTGGGGTGGTTTTTGTGTATGTGTGTCTTCCATGGAGTGTCCTCAGCTTGTGTGAGCCATAGTGTGATATTCCCTCAGTCTGATACTAAACATTTTCAGTGCAAAACAATGCCCAGGACACAGTCATGATGAGAGGGAAAAGCCTCTCAATCCGATGTGATCTACTTACTGTTCTTTGATACTCTAGTCTGTTCATCATGTTTTAATGGATTAAGATTTTCTTTGCACTGCATTAATCCTGTTTATCACAAAATCGGGTGGTGTTTTAGAATTTCCTTCCATAAGAAAGGACAACAATGAAACAACCTGGCTGTGTCTGTTTTATAGCTGGCATCTTCTCTGATTCCAGGTTTTTAGAGTTCAGAGATAGCAGTAAAGGAACTGTGGGGGAAAGCTTATTGATTGCTTTTGTGTTGAAATAAATGATGAGAAGTCATTACTGTCTGGCTGATGAGGTCTGGTGTGTGGATGGCAATAATTTAAAGGAAATTACAGTTTCATTAGTGCGGATGTGGTCTCAAAGGCTATGTTTAACTATCAGCACAACTTCTCTATATAAAAACAGTCACAGCCCTCTCTGATCTTTCACCCCTACTGCTCCAAAAGCTGAAATAAACTTCTACATTTTCTTGTCACCACTGTCTGTATTTTTACCTTCCTTCTTTGAATCCAATTGGCCTGTTGAGTTCCTTGTGATCATTTTTCTCTGCACAGT
Source organism: Brachypodius melanocephalos (assembly GCA_013398615.1). NCBI lineage: Eukaryota > Metazoa > Chordata > Aves > Passeriformes > Pycnonotidae > Brachypodius > Brachypodius melanocephalos. The sequence continues at coordinate 4,831,663 of VZSR01002340.1, forward strand.
TGAGGTACACAAGGCTGGATGGACTGGAAAAAAATCAGCTCTATGTATTAATAGCAGGGCAGAAAAAGCCTCTCAAAGAAGGGCCTAATTTGCTGAGTGTCCTGTAAATACTGCATTATATTGACCCTAATAGGACAAAGTAAGACTACAGCTGTAGATGTATTTGAGGCTGAAGGAAAGTATTGTGAACAGATAATGACATTTTTTGTCCTGAAATTGGTCTGGTGAAAGATATCCTTGCCCATGCAGGAGGACTGGGCTGAATGGTCTCCATCCAAATCATTTTCTGCTTCTGTGATTTTTAGGAACTGATGTGCTCTGGAGAAAGCTCATCTGATACTTTCTACAGTGTGACAGGGAGGATGGAGGAAGGTGGAAGGGGAAATGTCTTGTGCTTTCAAGTTTCTCCTCCTCAGAAAGCATGGAGTCAGAGCTAAGGTGGAGTAGGTTAAAAACACCTGTACTGTCACATGTTCTGTTTAAGAAATGTAAATGGGATTCAGGAAAAGAGTAAACAAATTCATGGTGAATATGTCTTTCAGCATCTGGTAAAATACAGATGCACAAATGAAATGGCTGATCCATAAACTGATACTGTAAGCCATGGGCTTCTGTGTTTGATGCCTTCTGCAGTGGATTACCCCAACATTTACTACTGCTTCTTGTCAGATGAAGAATATTTGACTGGTTTTTTAATCATTTTCCCCCCCAATCATGTTTTCTGTAGTCATATCTACCCCCAGAAATGTATTAATGCATTCCACTCTGCTGTTTGTTGTGAGTCTTCCGTGCAGGTTTTATTAACTCAAACCAAGAATAATTTGTACTTTATTTTTAGTATCTAGCACTGCCCTGATTTGATTTTTTATGGAAGTGAAATCACAGTCACTGCAATCTGATCTGCTTATTTTGTGAGTCTGTTGTTTGGCTTTTTAATGTGGAAGGGGTAATTTTAAATTTAGCATTTCATCCTTTCCCTGTACTGCTGAATCTAAGGACAGTTCTGGGTGGTGATCTTGGATCATGGCCTTTTTTTTGTGGGCTGCACGTGTGCTTTGTGTGTTTGTTTGTGACCAAAAGCTACATTAACTCGAAAATGAGTCTTCTTCCTTACAAAATAACATGATTTTGCAGGATATATATTTATTGTTTGTATATATAGAAAGGAGGTTTTAGAAATAAAAACTGTTAAACTATTCTTTTTTTAACAGAAGAATTGGCAAACCCAGTTGACAGAGACATAGCCTTTGACTACTTTTCATGTCTAAAACCAGAAATCCTTTAACAATTGCTGATCTTTCTTTACTAAAGAAGATTAATTGACAAATGGACCACAGATTCCTAATTTTTATTTTCCAAGTATAGAAGGTACTTTAAGCTACAGAAACCCATCTTTATATGGTTAGTGTAAAACATAGAGTTGCCGTAGAAGAAATGGTCCTTTTGTAAACTCTAGTGGAATAGGTGTCACTCAATGATCTTTGATGTAGTTCTCTGATTTCATTGAATTGCAACCATTTCATTATTTGTTTGGAGAGTTTTGTAGATGCTTGTGTTACTCTTACTCTTGGACTAAATTGCAGACAACAAGATGCTACAGTGACAAATACTGTGCAAACACAGGACAAAAAGTTCTTTTCCTCTAAGAACTTCTATTGTGTGTTCTTTGAGCAAAACCACAAACTTTTCCTTTGGGACACATCATACAGCTGAGCTGGAAGGAAAGAAAAATAGGATGGAAAAATACCGCTATTTACTTTCTAATTATGGCATTGTAATTGTTCATCACATCTACCTCGAGATTGCTTTTCTTGCGACACGACGAAGTCACAATCTCCTTGCACGTGAACCAGGAGAGAAGAGTGATAGATGTTCCTGGTTTTCAGAATGTGGAGGGGAAAGTGTCCTTTCAACAAATGTGTTTCTGTTGGGCTGCAGATCCAGTGTCCTTTAGTGTTTCCCACCTTGTTGAGGGTTAGCTGCCCATCTTTTTAAAGATATTGCTGCTTTTCCTTGTTGCAACATTCCCATTCCTAAACATCCTCCTTGCCCAGCCCGCTTCCATGTGGATTTACCCTCCTCCTTTTCCTGGTGATCACTGATTCCTGTAGGTCACTTCCTTAATACAGAATTTCCTCCATCCTTTTATTCATTATATCCCTGCAAATCTTGAGTTGTGATATGGCTGATTTTTCCTTCCTTACATGCCACTGAGGCAAAGCTTGAAGGGTGCACTTTAACAAGACAGCAGTTTTAAATAAGTTGTGTGCTTTGGGGCTTTTTAAAATATATTTTGTTTAAGCCATCCAGGTTTCTGCACAAAATCACTTGTTCCTGATTTCAGCCTATGCCACAAGTCATGGAAAGGACAGCATGTGGAAGGTCTGACAGAAGTGAGGGTCACTTTGGGACATGGCTGTGTGGTGTCCTGTAGCAGACCACATTTCCCTAAGAATAGTTGGGAGACAAGTGGAACCCCTCTGCAGACTACTCGTGAGAGGGGCTTTGAACAGCACCTCAGCCACTCCTTGGGGATGAGGACAAAGCATGCTCTTCTCCCATGCCCCAAATCCTGTGATTTTTGAAGTACTGAGGTGTAATGGAGAAGAGAAAGGGGGGACCACTGTGAGTCAACCAGAACTGCTTTATGGGAGTCCTGTCAAAGGTGCCTTCCTCTCTTGGACTCACTGAGATGTCTACAGATCTCTCACATGGAAAAAGAGAGTTGAGAGGTGTTTCCATATTGGAATTCAGAAGTTCTCCTTTGGAATTCTGTGTCAGGGTTCAGGTGGGTTACTGATCCTTTGGCTGGGACAAAAAATCCCTCTCCATCACTGGCGTACACAAACTGTGCACCACGTTCTGATGCATGACCTGCAACAATCCTTTCCAAACAGTTTGTGCCTGAAGTGAGTCTGCAGGAAGGAGGAGAGGAGCAGAAGACAGCCACGCTGAGTGCTGGACTGTGATTCACTGTCACATGAGCCAATTTGGTTTTGGGGGCTGTGTGTCACAGTGGCACACTGCTCATGTAGCTCTTTAATACTTAGTTCAGCTTTCCAGGTTTCCTAACAGTACTCATGTGACTTACTTCTCAGCTTCATCACATTAAGAATATTCAAATGAGTTATGTACACAGTTTGAGTCCCCTTGTCTGCAAAACTGGGAAAGTACTGACAGAAAGCTGGTATTGCTTAGTCTGAGAAGTGCTTGGAGGGGGAAAAAAAGTAAGTGCCAAAAAAAAAAAAGTGTGAGATGTTTGTGAAAATTTTTAATTATTGGAGTGAGGAACTCACGTATGAGCCAATAATTTTGATTTGGGGTAACATAGTTTCATACAACTAGTCTGCTGTGCAAGGACTAAAAGGACTGTGTTTAGTCTGTGTAGTTATTCTGGTTATACTAAATGATTGCAACTTCTTATCTTAGTAGTATGACTTTTATGACACATTAATGAGAATGTTTGTTTTATTTAACTAGTTGTTCTCCATGCCTCTTCAACTGCCTTTTAGAGAAAATAAGTAAAACTAACCTTAATTTTTAATGAACTTTTCTTTAAAGTTCACAGGCATGTTTTGGTAGCAGGGAAGACACAGCTGCGCCTCTTGTGGATGAGTTTTCAGCTAATACTTGCTTTGTGTGATTTGCATGTTTCTTGCTTTTAGAGAAAGCAAAGTTGGGTGTAGAACACTTGTGAAACCAGGGTAATAGGTTAATGAGATATTCCCCCTCTAGCAGTTTAATCTCTTCCAAATCTCCTTATCTGCTAGCTAATCAAATAGATATGGAACAATTAATATATTACTTTTTTTAAAAAAAAAGGAGGATTTAAATGTGTATTTCAAAAAGGGGCAGGGGTGACTTCTTTATACCTGTTCATATATTGCTACTTCTGAAAGTGAAATAGGATCCCCAGTTTCCTTCATCTGTGTAAAATCCCTTCTTTCTGAGTGGTAGCAGAGCTGCAGTTACTCTCCTGTCTGGCCCCTGCTTTTCCTTGTGTGACCCCCTTCTCTTCTCCTTGCTTGCAGTGGTCAGTAACAATTTATGCAGCTGCTTATCTAAAACAATTGCTTCTTAAATTCTTTTGTAGCTGTTTCTCTTATAGTTTTCTACCCTACTGTATTGTTTGTGTCAATATTGGATCAGGTTGCTGACCCAATCTGAATTTAAAACCTGGCATGTACTTGTATTAGGCATTATCAGTGGTATTCCTGGGTTGGGAAGAGTAGACCTGGCTGAAGAAAGGCTGGCAAAGCCCTCACTCACTGGCAAATGGACAAACCAGACTCCTGGGGAAAGTATTTTTTTCCAAATGTGGGAAACTGAGCAGAAAATTTATCTTCTCAACAAAGGCTTTCCTGGAGCAATAAGGTGTTCTGTTATAAGGGCACCTCATGTGCAAGCCCAAGCAACAGGGGGAAGCTTTGAGTTCCTGGAGGTGAACTTTCAAAATACAAATATAACTTCTGCATTGGAGTTTTCTTGGTCTGATTATGAAACTCAGCTAATGCTATTTTTTATTTTAACGATGCATTGATGACCTGGGTGAATAAAATTTGTGTGTGCCTTTAAGGAGCCTGGGATTGTTTGCTAGGAGTATCAGGGATGAGGAAATGCAACTTCCTAGCTCAGCAGTTGAAAAATAAATACTCAAAACAAAAAGAAAACTTGTAAATCTTGGCCAAGGTGCTAAAAATGTGTTCCATTTAAGTTTGAAATCCATATGTGTGGAGCTTGCATCTGCTCATCTCAAGATGAGAAAGGCACCAAAGCATTGAAATAACTGGAGGAAAGTTGGGGTTTTTTTTTACTGGTTTTGGCAATATCCTTCTGCTGTGCAACATCTGTAATAGAAAGGAAATAATTAGCTGCCCGTTCCAGAGGGCTGTCCCCTCAGTGACAAACAGATTCTCATGGATTGTTTTGCAAGTGTGCTCCCAGTAACCCTTGGTGCTCACCCCTCCGAGCAGCTCTGCAGTGCTGTGAGTGGGGATTGTGAGTGGCTGGAGATGGCAGGGGCTGCAGGAGCTGTGGCTTGGACCAGTGCAGAGGTTGGAAATGAGCTCAGCTGGCTGCTATATTCTGATTCATATCATCAGAATTGAGAGGGCTGGATTTAAATCCCAGGTTTTTTCTCCTGCTGAGATGAATGTGTGCCAGCTGGGGATCACATGGTGTGGGAGCTCCGAACAATAAAAGAAAGTTACTCGGGGTAACTTCCCTTTCCAGTTAATCCTTTTGCTTTTTTGCAACTGTGTATTTCCTCAGTTCATAATTCACTCTAATATCTTTGTTTTGTGCCCTGGAGCACGATATGTAGTTTATGTCATTTAAAAATTGATTTTAAATTATTCTAATCAATTTTAATCTGTGCCAAATAAATAAATATTTTCATTACAATTCTTTAATATAGATTCTTTTGGTCAGTGCTCTGGTATCCTGTGTGTCTTATATACTTAATTGTAGGCATAAATTTAAAGAGAGGTTAGGAAATGCAGAAGATGATTTGAGATGAGCACCATGCAATATAAAGGGAGAGCAAAGCACCAAACAGAAGAATGTACTAACTTGTCCTTTAACCTTGGTGCTGCTTTAATTTCAAACAGCAAGGCAATTAATAGTGACAAAACTTTCACAGTGGCCGAGGTATTAGACAAAACAACTTACAGCAGTCCCTCCTTCTCCTCCTCCTCCTCTCCCCAGCAGTTTGTGCGTTACATAAGCAGATTTCTTTGTTTTTCCTCTTTGCTCGTGAACAGACTTCACTCTTTTCTCTGGGCAGGCTGGTTCGCGGTGCTTACGCTTCTCCTCTCAGCACAGGCTTGCCCTCCGAGAGGAGGAGCATCGTGTGCCTGCGAGAGCCAGCATGTGAGCTGTCAGCACATACCCAGCATCTGGGGACAACTCCTTGCTGGCAACTTGTAGGGCTTGTAAATGGGATAAATGTGAGCCTCTGGTAGGGCTGTTACCGCTGCAAAACCAGTCCTTGTGCAGTGGTGCTGGATTACACCTGCAAACAATGTCTTCTGAACGAGGTAAGGCTGACCGGGATGCTGCTGGTAAACTTTAATCTCTTCCAGGCTCGGGCTGTGTTTGTGTCCAGAGACACCAAGAGTTAAACTCTCTAGTCTGAGGCAAATAAACCGGTGAACATCAGCTGCCTTGTGATGCAATACGGCTGGAATGCTCTGGTGGCTTTTTCCTCCTATTCGCAGTAAATGAGCTTGAAGTCTCCTGAACTGATTGCCTGATACATCTGCCACACCAATAACCCGCTACTTCTGGCTTATTTTGCTGCTGCTTTCACCAACTCGGGACTTTCTTAAAAGCAAATCAGTTTTTCTGATGTTTATAAGTGGTTTCAGTTCCTGGCTCATTTGCCAGATTCACTGAGCTCTGTTTATAGCTGTAAGGTTTCTATAGAACACCTCCAGGAGAAAGCATTGCCTCTAACATTTATATCCTGCATAAGATTTATATCCTTATTTCAGGAAATAGGTGTACACTTGTGACTTATACCCAACCTTTCTTGTATAATGTTGCAATAATCCATTTAACTGATGTTTATGCTACATTTAATGTACAGAATTGGCTTCCAGAATTTAAAAAAAAATCTTTTATTGCGCCATCCAGTTGAAAGGTTTTTTTTCCATTGTATGCTTGTAAATGAGTTTTAAAGAATGCTATTGAAGACACTGCTTTACTTCTGAGTGTATTTTTCAGTTCTGAGAAAAATTCAGGTTGAGGTAAGTTCAATCAAAAGGCATACCCAACCCTAACACTTAATATAAACCAACAAATATTCTGAATTTGGTTTTTCACAGAGAGATGAGTGAAACTGATCTGTGGAAGGTTTAGCATGCCAATCTCCCCCTCTGGAAAGCCTTCTGAGACTAAAGAGAGGGAAGGAAGTTACTGGCAGAGTGAGTTTGAGATTTGCTAGAGAAGCTTGGAGTAGATGTATGCAAATAGTTCCACCCAGTTCTCCTGATTTCAGTAGTTGTGGGCATCTGCTTTTTTAGGGGAGTACAAAGAACACTTGTTTCAAAAAAATTCCATTGGCTCCTTATCCGCTTTATGAGCAAGTTTGAAACTGCCCTTTCCCCTCTAGCTTTTAATAATCAACAAAAAGGATGGGAATCACACCTTTCCTCCACTCCTTAAATATCATTTGGTTGTATCCTGAGAAGAATTTACACGTGGATGTAGGAAGCTTTCTTTCCCTGATCTGTCTCTTAAGAGCTGTTTTCTGGGCTATGTAATGTGTATCCTTTTCCTGTAAGTGTGATGTGAGCCCTTATGGATTTTTCAGGAAGGATAATGTGGTGTTATAACCACAATTTCCTCTTTCCCTTTGGCTTACTTTCGTTCTGCAAAGGCCTAGGCCTACAGGATTCTTACATGTGACAGTGGCAGTCTGAATGTCAAACAGAGTGGTGAAGCTGTGATATTTAACATTTTTTTTAGATTAACCTTGTGATGCACAAATAAATTTGTACATGCTTTAAGGTGGCACAAATTATACTATCAGGTGTAGGATATGGATATAGACAGTGCACAGAGAAAGGGTGACAGCAGGTAGGTCCAGCCTGTGTTCATTTTAAATCCAGTGGACAGATATCCCTGGATCTCCCCAAACAGTCTCAGAGAAGCAGTGGGTGTCCTGCTGAGGCACTGGCTGCCTCCAGACTGAAACACAAAGAAATCCTTCCAGTGCTGACTGCTGGGACTGGGTGAGAGGGCAAGAGGAGGGACAGTACCTACAGGAAGTATAAATTCACATAGCAGTGCATTCATTGTTATCACTGTGGGCAGCTTGGGCACTTGAGTGTCTCCAGGTACCCGAGCAAAGCAGTCTGTCCAGGCACTAAACGCCCACAACAAATATGCAGAATGTACCTTTCCTGGAGCATTGATGTTTTTGAAGACTTGAACTTTATAAATTTATATTCTTTTTGTAGTAGTATTCACTGTAAAGGAAAAAAAAACTGATTTCAAGCAATGGCTTTTCAAAGGGTCATTGGTACCATAACTTAGAAGTCAACAGGAGCTCCAGTGTTTTCATTAGTGCCACCATTATGCTTTTCTTTGTGCCTGCAGCACTGAGTCTTATGTTAATCTTTTACATGATAGGTGCTGTATAAACAGAAAATGTCTTTTGGTTTACATCAATGCTTGTAAACCCAGTGTATTTGTTGAGTCTTTATTAAAAAATTCAAAATATTTATGTAATTCTCCCCTTCTGCCTTGGGTTCATAATTACTATAAAACAAAGGATTACATTTCTTTAGTATTAAGAGTTTGGAACTTTAATGTATTTTTTACGGTTTGACAGGCAATGTTTGACCTTGAGAAGGACAGGTAGATAAGAAGCACAATCTTTCCTTTACATTGGCATTAAATATCTACCACATTATGATCGCTCTTGCCTGCCTGTGAAAAAACCCTTGCAGTCATGACCCGTCGCTATAAAAAAGGAAACAAAAAAAAAGGGGAGGCAGCATCTGGTTTACGTCATGTGAGGTGGAGAGGGATTGGAGTATTGCCAAACCTTGTATTAGAAAAGAAATTAAATGCTTAACCTCAAATAAATATTATTTTTATGAGTAATTTCATAGACTTTACTCTCTGTTTTGGAAAACTTTCCCTACCATGCAAGCCATCCACTTTTTTTAGTGACTTAAAGGAGAATTAAAATTCTCCTTCTTCTGATGCCGAGAGCTGAGGCTCTAAGGAGGACATGAAATATTATTTGGGAGTCAGCAACGTTCTGCTGGGCTGCATTTTTGCGAGCAGCTCGAGTGATCCAGTGGGCAGCTGCTGCCAGGAGGCTGCCAGGTCCCTCCCTGGGGCTCTTGGGCTCATCCAGGAGCCAGCTCAGCTCGCTCCCACTGCACAAAACTCCGGTGGGTAAAAACAGCGTCCGCTCGCCTGGAGCTGCGTGGGGTTACACCGACCTGAAGAGAAAACCAGAGCCCTGGAGCTGGTAAGAAGTGAGCAGTGGGAATTACAGGGATGTGGAGGCATGGAAAGGATGGAACTTCTCGTCTTGGTGGGGCTGTCTCACTCTGGGGTGGCTGCAGTTTGGGTGGGAACAGCCTTTTTTTTGGTCTGTCCTGGGGCCTTTGTACATTTTGCGTTTTGAAATGTTTGCAAACTGAAAGGTCGCACATCATTGAGGTGTGCTGGACAAGGTTTCAGCCATTTCAAAATTATTTTTCTTCTTGAAGTCTAGTTGGATTTAATGTATTTTTACATTACATTACTTTTTTTTTTGAATAGCATTTCCTATCCATTTGCACACGCAATGATAAATACTCATAGGAATATTATGCTTTTTGGAACAGTGTGATAAATTTTCAAGTCTGCATAGAAACAAGATACTTGAATTCTCCAGCTTCATAAGTTTTAAGAAATGACGTTCAAAATCCATCATAGAGTTGCTGTTTTTATTTTTTTTAAAAAACAGTAGATTTTAAATGGAAGTCTAGAAAAGAGAAGAGAGAGAACTAAACAATAGAATACTTCAGAATTTTAGTCTCTCAGCCTGTTTGGAGCATGAAGTGTAAAGCTGTTTCAATCTGTATAATGTTCAAGAGGCAAATACATTCATGTGCAAGTCTGTTAACCTGGAGTGAGTTCTGTGGACAGCACAAAGAGTGGTCATCTCTGGCAATTAAGGGCTAAGGGATTTTTTTCCCTATTTGGATTTCAGGCAACTTGTATTTGGCTTCCTTACATAAGGATGATTATGAACCAGTGGGCTAGTGTGAACTGGTGATTAGTTTCTTGTTCCTTACGGAAAAGAGGCGATGTAAAAGCTGGCACAATTGTGGCAGGCTTTGAAGAGTCTGGACGAGGAAGGTCCCTCCTGAATGATTTCACAGGAAGGCTTTAAATGCACTTAAACGAGGCTTTTTGTGGCCATTCTTCACTTTTTTCCCCTCAACCAGGTCAAAAGCAGGAAGCACTTGAATTCTTGTGAAGTGTCCAGCTTGGGGTTCTTTATACTGCTGGTTTGGTGCAGCGAGCATTCCCAGGGAGCCGCTTGTTGGGCAGTGTTTGGTGGCTGCTGGTTGTTCATGACTTGGCAGGGATGCTGCGGGGCTGGGGGCGGCAGGCAGCGGCCGTGGAGCAGCCCTGGTGCCGCACAGCTGCACCGTGGGGCCGGTCCCAGGGCCGGGAGGGCTCCTCTGCATCCCCGCCTTCCTCTGTATCATAAAGGTCATGAGTTTACATCGACTGGTAACCTTTCATGTAACAGGAAGCAGTGCCTGGCAGCCTGCTGTAATGCTATTGTGCAGTTCATACCCTGCTGCCTGTTCTATAATTAGGACGTATTTCAAGCCATCCGTTTTCAGATAATGTTTGTTTTTATTATTTTTTTCCCCTCCAGTCCCTACTGTTTTCTCCAGCACCACTGAGATATGATTCAACAAAATCAACCTTACCTAGTGGCTACTTGCTTCTGGAAAGGGAATCTTGTCTTCCTTTCCCTATCGATAAATTTTCATCTTTGCCCAGGCTCCAGTGCATCTAAGGTGAACGAATGCATGGAACTGGCTGCTTGGTTTTGTTGGTGGGGTTACATTTCTGATGGCTTAACTTTCCCAGACCACATCCTAAGGCTAGATGGGTGCCAACACTGGTGCACAGAAAGTGGTGGGAGCTGGCAGCCAGGAGGAGGGAGGGAGTGGGTGGAACAACTTGTGTCCGTGACAGCTGGCTGCTGGATGAGCTCTGGGTTGTCAGATGCTGGCAGGACACATGGGCTGCCTCAGCAGCTGCATCAGGGGAACAGTTTCCATCTATCAGTGATAATTTTATTGACTTGTATTGACTAATTGACTTCTTTCTGGCTGTTCTGCATTTTGGATATACTATATTATGTATTTATTTCTTTAAATTATTTGAATGTGCATGTATTTTACAACTTCTGCTCAGATCTTCTGAAATAATATATCAGTTACAGTTTCAACCTTCTGTAATTAGATACTTTATTTTTTTCCCCTTTGGGTCTGTGGGGGCTTTTTGCTTTGGGTTGTATAGCATCCTGTTTCTAAAAATGCTTTCTCCTAGTCCTTTTATCTACAGAAATAGCTGATTCTGTGTCTCAAACCATATGGATAGTTTCCAAAATAGCTCTGAGTTGAGATGAAATAACTGCACAGATAACTGGGCAGAGAACAAGACTGAAGTGTCAGTGACTGGTTAGAGAAGTTCAGAAGCAATGAATACTGAGCAAAATGATGAAATTTGGAGTTAGCTCAAATTTCTCTAAGCACACTGTTATTTTTATAATGGCTTATGAATTATAGAGGGGGAGGTCTTTCTGTCATTGTCTGAGTAATCCCCACACTTGCCTGGTAAGTATATGCTAATGAATCCTCTTGAATTATTCCAGTGATTTGTATGAGAATAGTCAGCTGCATTTTTCCTTCAGCTGACCCCAGTGTTGCAGGTGCTTTCCTTAGTATGAAGTTAAATTGGGCTGCCCAACACGGTGTTATACTGTTTATCTGATATATGATAAAAGAAAGAAGAAAATAAATCATAAAATGCAACAAATAAAGTGAGAGAAACACCAGGCTCAGTGCAACAATGCTTGCCTAGACAAGTGGTGCTTTTGTGATCATTTACAAATGGGGTGTCTTGTTTAGTAAATAGGAGCCTTGGGCACTTAGTAAATGATGATTGTCATCTGTGCAGAACATGCTGGTGACAATTAAAAACTTATTGAAAATTTTCATTGTTGCATAAATTAATAGTTGGGGGGCATTGCTCACCTCACACAGCTCTATGGGAAAAACTAAAATGAAAAAATAATTTTGGGGAAACATGGAGGAGGTGTATCCTGTCAATCTTTTCTTGTGGTAGGGTTCATAACCAAAGTGACTACTAATGCAGTAGGAACTCAAGAAAGCCACACAAAACTTGCTCAAGCCCTTCCTTCATCAAACATGAAGGAAGCTGTAAAGAGACCATGGGGATAGGGAGGGGAGGAAGTGCCCCCCCAGGTACAGAACTCAGCCGTGCTCCCACTGCCACGATGGGGGAAGAGGTTGAGAGATGTAGTCAGGACACTGCTGCTACTTTGTGAAATGCAGTCCTGTGAGAAGCAGCTCTCGAGCTGAAAGTTGCCACCATGAGTCATGGCACTGGCAAAAGGCAGTGCTGAGAAGGAGGGAGGAATTACCTGAAGTTATCTGGTGCAGAAAGGAGACAGAAACAGCAGGGCAGCTGACTTGGGCTACAGGGTCAACGTGCCCTGCTTGTTCCTGGAGTGATGGAGCTGATGCTTCTCACTGTACCCATTTTCTTTCTTGGTGTTTCTTGTTTTGGATCCTGTGGTTTTTAGCTACATGAAGTTCATGGTACATGGTTGTAGGGTCAGGAACTGTATCCACTTGTAAGTCTTGTTGTTGTAACAAAAGCAAAGAAAAAGTATTGTCCAATTCTGCTGAAAGATTTTGACATTATTTCATGAAACACAAGCCGTGAGAAGTCTCTACAAGTAAAGGAATACTATTGCACATTTTCTCTCTGAACTTGTATTATCAAGCACAAAATCTAAAGACTAAAGTGAAAACAAGGCTTTGAGGGAACATACTGTAATACAGGAACTAAGTATGTGGAAGAGGGGTACTTTATGCCTGTAAAGAGAACTCCTTGCACTCAGTGCTCTCCCTTCAGTCATGTCTTTCTGGAGATGTGGTTTGAACATTTATTTTCTTTGTGTATTTAAGAGACCTCCATTAAATAGCTGGTGAACTATTCCACCATCAGCAAAGCCATCACAGTGTGTACAAGTGTAGGTGAGTAATAAAAACCTTAGTGAAGAAATGGTGTGGTTTGGCAGAGGACCTCAGTCATAAGCTTCTACTTTCAAAATACAACCATCTGAAGTTCTGTACAGTGCTTTTTGTTTAATTGGAACAGCATCAGCAGTGCATGTTGTATTATTGTGCTAATCTGAAATTGAAACAAATGTTGAAAGATAATCCCATAAAGTGTTGTTGACTCATTTTAATAAGAGTCACAGCAGATGAGCAGGTTTGCCTGCAAGGAAATTACTGTCAGAGCCAAAAGAACGAAGATCACAGCCAGACAGGACAACAGAGTGAAGCACACTGAGTCTGCCTCCTGTAGCCAGCATTGGCAGGACATTTATAGTGACTGTGGAATTCACCATTCAGTTCCCTGCTTTGTGTGATTCACTGTATGATGAGACTGAGATCAGGTTACTGATAAATCTTATTTAGTTAATATTTTGGTGTTTTCTGTTAAAGCTTGGACTTTACAATCTTGAAGTTGTTGCCTTAAATATGTATCCTACATAAAAGTGGTGGCATCCATAGCAACTCCATCTTTTTAGTAGAAATTACTGAAAGCTCTATTTCAGTCTAGAAATGAAAGTTGCCACGAGAAAAATGCATGATTTCTTCCAACCAAAACAACAGTAATGCTTGGCAAAACGTGGGAAAACAAGCATGGAATGCTCAAGTCTCCTAAATACCTGCAAATCAAAGCAGTGCAGTAATGTCTCATCTTAGACCAAGCAAATATGGGAACATTTGGAATTGGGTTCTGTCACCGATGCTCTGCATAACCCGCCTCAGTTTGTTAAAAATGAAACTATTTCAAAATTGTTTCTTTTTTTTAGAATAATTTGGGTCTTGTGCACAGTTAAACTTGCTGAAGTCTCTTTCAGTTTTCCTTCTGTATTGCTGCTCTGTCTATTTTTGCCAGTGGTTCACACAGTGTTGTGCATACCACAATCTGGAAACCTTTGCTCTCTGTTACTAAGTAAGGTACTGTATCTACCAAGAAGTTAAATATTTTCTGGTTCTTGGCAAGTATCATGTAACAAGTGTTTGGTCTGACAGTTTGAAATTCAGTAATGTTTCCTGTTTAACTTCATCATCCCATGTTGTGAGTTCATGTGGTCACTGAACTAAAAAAAACAGTATTTATATACTTTTTGCAATCTTTAATTTATATCTACTGTATTCACTTGAAGATTCATTTACTCCATGCAGAAAAAGCTATGAAAGGCAGGTGATATTGGTTTGGTAGTTCTATTAATGTTTGTATATCGTGAAAAATTATAGTTTTATATGGTTTACATCTTTTTTACTCCCAGAAAATGGTCTACCTTCTTCTGTGGAACTTAGAATATTTTTGCCTGTGTCTGGGGAATAGCTCTGCAAGAAAAAAAACCCTACATTTTTGCATTTTGTCAGCATACATATCTGAACTAATGCTTTAATAGAACCTGATCTGTCCCCTATATTTGCCAAGATTCCATTTTTCAAAGATAATTCTAAACCGTCTGTTATTTGCTATTTATTTTTCTGGCCGGCACCTTCTTGCAGAAAGAAAACTAATTTATTTGGTGAGACAGCCCTCCTGACTTCAGCAAAAGCTATTTTTTTCTCTTTTTGCAGTGTTTGGTTATCAGCTATTTACAGTATTTCAGCAGTGGCTCACCACAGTAAAGGTTGGCCTGATGTTTAACCTTTATATAGCTCATCTGCACAGAACAGAATATCAGTATGGAGTTTCTGCACTGTTCTGCAGCTGGAAACATGAACAATTCTATCACCACTGCAGCGGGAGAGGTGAAGATGTATCAAAGCACAACCGAAAAATTAACTTGGAATGATAGTTTTCATAGAAATTGAAGGAAAGAAGAAAGAATTTTTTTTTTTAAATGAGAGAAATGTTAACTTCCAGACTTCCTACACTCCTCCCTCACACTCCTAATTCTCAGATAATTCGAGTTTAGTCCAGTTGTTATTGACATTGGGTATGCTTCAGCAGTATAAGCCTCTTAGGAGCATGTCAGTTCCCCACACAGAAAGGATAAATCTGTGAAGGGGAGGTACCAGGTTACTTGAGACAGGTTTGTGGGCAGGTTTGGACACAACTGAGTGCAAAATCTCTGACCTCATGTACTGGCTCAGGCCTCAGCCTGTGGTGTTGTAACTGAGAAGCCACTTTCTGCTTCCTTGTTTGTGATCAGGAAGCTGCTGCTCACTATTGTTCTGTCCTTGCCACAGCTCCTGTAGTGTTTGGTGAGTAAGTGGATGGGTTGGAGTAGTCTCTGGTAGTGTCAGTGTTACTTGGCACTTCTCTGAGCTGCCCAGGGGAATGTCTGGTTTGGTTGCTGTGCCTGACCCAGTGCCTTGGCAGAGTCTATTTGCTGAAGCCTCACTTCTGTCCAGGGCTGGGTAGGAGGTGTGAAGCTTTGCACTGATGTCACATCCAGCAGTAGAACAGCAAGACCACAGCCACTGGGGTAGGTGCTCTTGGAACTTAACACAGGGGGCATGCATAACTATATAATTTAAGTGAAGTAATATTGATCCTTTAATTTTCCCTCTTGTCACAAGAGACTAATGCTTTCCTCAAAGATTTTGTTTACATCCCGGAATACTGCATTTCTTTGGTTCAGAATGTATGAACAAGGGATCACAGTGGCAGTAAAAATCAGGCAGTGCTGCAGCAGT
The DNA here is from genome assembly GCA_013398615.1 of Brachypodius melanocephalos. NCBI lineage: Eukaryota > Metazoa > Chordata > Aves > Passeriformes > Pycnonotidae > Brachypodius > Brachypodius melanocephalos. The sequence goes on from VZSR01002340.1 coordinate 4,847,178, forward strand.
AGAGAAGCTTGTAAGTGGGAATGAAAATAAATACAACAGAAGAGTGAACAGTGTTGAGATTGGCTTATGGAACTGCTGATGGAGTACCTATCAAACACTAAGACGTTAATGTAATCTTTGTTAATATAAATAAGCCATTTTTTAATCCCACTGGCATTTCAAGCTGGCTGATTGTTTGTCTAAATGTTCATGGATCCAAGTTGTTTCTAATTAAAATGCTCTGAAAAAATAGATAATGCATCACGTAGCTTCAAACATACTTGCAGATGCAAGCGTGTTTGCAAGCATTCTAGCTTCTCATTTCCTTGCAGATGATAAGCAAAATAATTAAGCGGTTATCAAATTTGCACTGTTTATTTCTCTTTTCTATTAGTTACTATTACCTCTTTCTCCCTTACATTTCTTAAATCTTTCCCCACCTTTCTCTTCTCTTCGGTGTATTTAATTATTCCTGATTATAAGAAGGGAGTATTAATCATGTACCAGTCAACACAGTAAGTGGTTGGTGGTATTTTGTTATGCATGGCATTTCTGACTTCAGGTAAAATTTCTCAGTTTTTATAATTGATAGCAGAAGCATACAAGTCTTTCTTTAATCAGGTCAGAAAAAATCATTATGGAGTTCTACTTCAGCCCAGTAAAAGGTGCAGGTTTTTGTAGCATATCTGCGTTTTTGCGTATCTAATGGGATTTTATGTTGTATTTACATGGAAACAACTGTATTTTGAAAAGGCAGAGTGTGTTACTGCTTACTTAAACCTAGAGAATTGAACAGCCCTACTGAAATGCATGCTGCTGGTTGTCGAGCAAGAATTTGGGTTGAATATTGCATGTTTTGGGCTTTTGTTATAACAAAATGTATTATTATATTACAATACACTTGCATACGATACACCAGATACAGGAATTTTCACCATGAGTTTGTTGTGTCTGCCCCAATTTTATTGTCTGCATCACCTGGCAGGTGGTATTGTTCATTGCCTAGAAACTAGGGCTCAGATTTTCATGGATGTTAAAGGATGCTTTTTTGCCCAGAGAATTTGACTACTCAGTGTTGTATAGAAGTAGGCTGTGGCTAGATTTCTGTTACCTTTTTACTATTCCAGCTTTACACGCCTTGAGGATGTGACACAATTAACAAAATTGTTAGTTTGAAATATAGGTTGAATGTCTGTGGTATACCCCTCTCAAGCAAATACAGTTTCCAGAGAGGAAGGAAAATTTGTTTAATGGCTTGTACAACAATAAAAAATTTTAAGTTGCTCTGTTTCCCCACACCCCCATGTGCTAAGTTGTTGGTGTGAAGCCGGAGCACATTTTGAATCAGAGAACCTCTTGGAGCTTTTGTTTCCTGTAAGCAGTTACAAAAATCCCATTCTAGAGAAGCACTCTTTTCTGTTGCATGTGTTACCCATCTGTATTACAGTGGACAAGCTTTACAAAATGGCTCTTGCCCACTAAATGCAACAAATATTTGCCAATCTAGTGGGGACCATGTGATGCTGACAACAAAATTGATTCTTAATATTTTTGCATTAAAGATTTGTTTTCAGCTGTTGCTGGTTTTGCTGGACTTTGTATTAAGGCTGTGTGTGTGCATGTGTAAACCAAGTAGGATGACAGTCTGAACAGCTGCTTGAGGAACTGGGGTTGTGCTGAAATGATCTCATCAGGCAGGCCTAAGGAAGGGCTGCTGCTGAGAGGAGCTGTCCTGTCCCCTTCCAGCCATATTCCCAGCTGTTCCCTTGTGCAAGCAGCAGTGCTGGGGTGGCCGTGAGGTCAAACCGATCCAAAATGCACTCCAGCTTCCACCTGCCGTGCTTGTGCTGCTTGTCTCACAGTGCAGTGAAACAGGGGCTGGAGCTGGCCCAGGGGAAGGAGTAGCCAGAAGCAGAAGCTGGAGCAGAAGGTGACAAGGAGGGGGGACCGTGGCCAACCACAGAGCAGCTCTATTCTCAGCAGCAGCTCTGTGCTTGTCTTGGCGTTATGTGATTGTGAGCGATAACCTTCAGCAGGCGTCAGTGCCTCGATAAAGAAAGCTCTGTGTGCAAAATAAGTTCCTATTCTGACCACAGCAGAACCTCATTTTCTTAGGAAATCCTTTTAATAAATAAGGTACCATTTTGATGGAGATTTTTAGCCTTGGCCTGAACAGTTGACACAGCAATGCACCTTACTGACCTGCACTCTGGGAGCTGTGGATTTTGCAGCATGTTGGCTGACAAATCTGCAAGCTGATTAGCTCTCAGAAAGGTCAAGGCTTCACGCTTTGACCCTCATTGCAAACTTACAAGTGATCTGAAGATAGGTTTACAAATTGTGTGCAATTGCCTACCCAATTTGTTCAACCTACTGAGAGGAGTTACTCTTCTTAAATTTGTTTCTGAATTTAGGATTGCCTAATTAGAGTGCAAACCGCTGCATTCGTATGGGATTCTGTAGGGAAGGGAAATCCTGCCTGTCAGATCTTTGTCGGAGACAAGGAGAACTTGCTGTTACAGCCCCTGTACCATCAGCTTGGTCTTTCTGAGAGGTTCCAGTACTCCCACCCCCCCAGGAGAGACAGAGACGGCACTTAAAGCACCTTGTTAGGCTTTGAGGAATGATGTGGGACAAAGCTCTCACCAATGTAGTACAACAGAACTTTTTGTGGATGGGAGCGATACCAAAGGAAACAGAGTCAAGGAGTCTCTGCCTGAGATTGCAGGCAGCTGAGATGCTTCTGTAAGTTGGGGGCCTTGATAGATTATCCTCATCACTCTGGAACAGCCAGAGTGGCTGTTCTTATGTTCTTGGGAGATGTCTTGCTACTTGGACGAACTAGAAGAGGGAAAGATGCTGTGCTGCTGCTGTGGGTATTGTGCATGCATTTTCAGCTGAGTACTGGGGCTTTGGTAGCATGGATTGTTGATCTCACCATGGAACTCTGCAGAAATCTGTTGGTAGAGGCAGCCTCTATGTGTAAGGCTACCTCAGTGTTGAACAGGAAAAACAGGCTTCCAGGAAATAAAGTATAAATACTTGAAAGTATTGTTGGAATCCAGAAAATATTGAAGAGCCATTAAGCAGTGTAGAACAATAGTTGCAGCATCCCTTTCCACTGCTGTTCTAAGAGCAGGCTTGGCTGTAGCTAGGAACGGGTGGATTTTGCAGTGGAAGAGGGAGCTGGATCAGATCAGAGGGTCCAAATTATGCAGACCAGTTGCTGTTCAGAAGACAGAGGAAGATCACCTTATGAAATGATTGAGTAGGTTTTGGATTTGCTTTTTATGGAAACATGCAAAGAAAAACCCAGCAAGGGCAAGCAAATGGAAAGAGTGGCAAACAACAACAGTAAACAGAGGTGCAGAAACTCCACCCTAATATTTTTTAAAAGATGAAAATAATTATGAGAACACCTCAGTAAATAAATGGGCTTTCCTCCTTTTTCTTGCTCCTCCCACAAAAATCTAGTGGATTTTCTTTTTTTCATTCAGAGGTAAATGAATATTGACCTAAGTGACAGCTCAAAGTCCTTCATATTATTCTTTCAGGTTTTTGATTGTGTTTAGAGAACCAATTGCTTTTAAGCCCCAAAACTAGAGTGCATGCTATTGGCTTCTCTAACCATATTCTTGTATGTGCTTTTATTGCAGTTTCCATTGTTTGAATATGTTTTACTTTACATTTTCTTCTACATTTCTTATCAATAACAGCATATTGATCTTATAACTGAGAACAAACTCCATTCTACTAAGAAAGAGTCAGCTTGCTTTCTGCTGTACATCTTTTTTTTTTTTTTAATACTTAAAATAGGGCCCTTTCCTACCAAAAAAGACACAATTAATTTAGCTGACTTTTGGATCTTTCCATCACTAATGAAATAAATGTTCTGAATATACAGCATTTTGTCCACACTTTGTATATAGAAATAGGATAGCTGAACAAAAATGCTGGTTTTCTACAGTTCTGTTGAACCAGTAACGATTCAAACAGGAAAAAAATCTGTTAGATATTATGTTCCTATAGAAGAGCTTAGGCTAGTCATGGTGGAAGTATATTCTTAATATCCAGCTCTTCAAGGTTTAAACAACATAACAAATTTCAGTGAAAGGCAAAGAGTGCTCTTAGGATGAGACACTCTTAAACATTTTAATATTCTCTGTAGAGAATTGTTAGGACTCGAATAAATGTTCTGGTAGTCATTCTACCCTATACTCAAACCCGTTTCTTACTTTTGTATGTATTTATTTTTCAGGCAGCAGCATCTGTCCAAAGCCCTTAATACTGTCTAGAGCTTGTGCAGCGGGTGCCACAGCCAGGCTTGTGGAGCAGAATGCACGCAATGAAGCGGCTCAGGGAATAAATGGAAGTGCGCCACTCAAACAGTCCCCACGCTCAGCTGCAAGTCCAAAGCCACAAGGTAAGTACTCTCAAATATTTTTGTTAGGGAAGTTGTTCTCTCAGACTTCTGAGAGCAGCAGAGCACCTTGAGAGAACTGGGTTTGAAAGAGAAGAAAACCATGGGGCATAAGCTTTCTGCTGAAATACAAATGTTCTGTAAATGCCTTATGTTTCTGTAATTTCTGTCTTATTTTTCAAAAGTATTGCTGTGTTTGAGCTGGGAGGTTTGGACACTATTTGTAAACTGGAGCGTTTGGCAGTCTGGCTTCAAGGCAGGGGTGGTGGGAAGATATTCAGGGTCTGTGGAGTTCTAGTAGAGATTGAGAGGAGCCTCCCTGCAAGAGTATGTGGAAAAATGAGAACTTCATGTTTGTGCACCAAAAGCTGACAAGCTGACAGTAATGTAAACAGAATTAGATTAATGTAAACTAGAATTAGATTTCCCTTCCTTCTGTCTCTGTCCATAAATAATAACTTTACTTTTAAAAGCTAAATAGATCAACTTTTATATATATATATATGAATATATACACATTTTATATATATGTATAAATATGTATAATTTATACATATATATAAAATCACAATATGTATTGAATGAAACCATCTTTTTATGTGATCTTCTCAGTAATATTGTTGATTCTGCTGTAGTTGATCACAGCAAAGGGTCACTACGTTCCAGAAATCTTGAATTCAAATCAAATCTGGACTGATATTGTTTAGACGTGACATGCAATAGGAACTTTGATAATTTTAAAAGTTAAAAAAAACCCCCAGAAGAGTGAGTTTAGAAGACATACATCACAATGCTGCTTAGTGCATTGGATTCTGAGACACGGTGCTGATAAGAGAGAAATGAGAATTACTTACAGAAAAGTAGAAGTGGAGGGCTGACCCTCGTTGAATGCCAGGTACCCACCAAAGCTGCCCTACCACTCCCCTCTCCAAATGGACAGGGGAGACAAAATATAACAAAAGGCTCTTGAGGTGAGATAAGGACAGGGGGAGATCACAAACTGATTACTGTCATGGGGTAAGTGTTGAATTTATTATTCACCAAAATCAGAACAGGATAACGGTAAGTAAAAAAAATAATAAAAACTTCTTCCCCCCGACCCCAACCTCATTCCCAGGCTCTGCATCCTTTCCCCAGTGGCAGACGGAGCTGGGAATGGGGGTTGTGGTCGGTCCAGCACAGGCTGTGGTCGGTCCAGCACAGGTTGTTTCTGCCACTGCTCAGGCTGAGGAATCCTACCCCTGCTCCAGCCGGAGTGGAGTGCTTCCTACGGGAGATAGTTCTCCATGAGCTTCTCCAGCATGTGTCCCTCTATGTGCTGCAGTTCCTCATGAGCTGCTCCAGCACAAGTGGAGGGTGCAGACCTTCAGGCACAGCCTGCTCCAGCATGGGTTCCCCACAGGGTCGCAAGCCCAGCCAGCAAACCTGCTCCAGAGTGGGCTTCTCTCTCCAGGTCTGCAGGTCCCTGCCTGGAGCCTGCTCCAGAATGGCCTTCCCATGGGGTCACAGCCTCCTCTCAGGCATCCACATGGTCCTCCATGGGATTCCTCCACGGGATTCCTCCACGGGATTCCTCCACGGATCTCTGCAACCCCATGGCCCTCCATGTACTGCAGCAGCCCAGCTCCCTCACCATGGGCTGCAACACGGGCTGTGGGGGAATCCCAGCTCTGGTGCCTGGAGCACCTCCTACCCGCTTCTGCACTGACCTTGGTGTCTGTAGAGTTGTTCCTCTCACATATTGTCACTTCTCTCTTCTCTGAGCACAAACATATCTGTACAACAACTTTTTTTCCTCTCTCAAATGTATTATCACAGAGGTGTTACTCCCTTCTCTGGTGGGCTCAGCCTTGGCCAGTGGCGGAGGCTCATCCTGGAGCCAGCTGGTTTTGACTCTGTTGGACACGGAGGAAGCTTCTGACAGCTTCTCACAGAAGCCACTCCTGTAGTTCCCCCAGCTGCCAAAACCTGGTCACACAAACTCAGTACTAGTTCACAGCTAAATCAAATACAGAAACTAGAATCATACAGAGTTATCATGTAGTGGAGTCAAAAGTATCTGTGTCACTCAATGGGAAAATGCAGCTTGAAGAGTCTTGCATCAGTCCTAGGTTTGTCTTAGACTTAAGAGTAGGAAGAAAATTTTTGAGGTGTCAAGAAAGTTTTGTTTACTTCTGGAGAATGAGAGCAAAATAAAGCTGTGTTTTTTTGTGTAGTTTGCTTTTACAGAACATTTGCCAGTATTGTTAACTAAGATGTTTTTGCCAGTCATATGTAAACATTACTTATCTGAGGAGCCTTTCTGCACCATTTCCTAGGTCTCTGGAATGAACTCTCTACAGCAAAGAGAACATGTGCTCTTCCTAAGAAAAATATTTTGGAAGTCATTAATGGATAAATAGCGATGTACTATTAATAAAAAGATTTTAAGCCTTTCAAAAACAAAGCCAACACACTTATTATAAAATTTTAGCTATTAGACAAATTAGGAGTTGTGTATTATTGGACCCCATTCATTCAAGTTACACAGCTGTTGTTGCTCTTTCCCAGCCATGTTTCCTTTTGTTTGTCAATATTGTGTACTCCAAAATGTGCCACAGCCAGCAATTGTGTTGTAGTCTAGAGAAATGCAGCTGCGTAGACGAAATTCAATAATACTTTTGTAAATATTATTTTGTGTCTCCTTTGTTTATGGGTCGGTCTCCATTTATTAATATTAAATATGTGCATCAGATGGAAGTTTTACAGTATATCTTTTGTTTGCTTTTTATTGAATTGAAGCAAAAGAAACCAGAATTAATGAGAGAGGCATTTGGGAGTCTAAATGTTCTAAGCAAACCAGGCTACACTGGTTTATTGGTTTAAAAGTGGCCACTATTTTTCAAAAGAGCTTTCATGTGGAGGTACAGAAACTTTTTTACAGCAGCAGGAAACATTTTTCCATATGATTGTTCTAGTCATGCAGGTACTTAGTGGCCTTTCATAGTGAAAGGAAATAAGATGACAGACCTGAATTGTGATGCCAATGTACTTGGTTGTGGAGGAACTAACTGCAAAATGACCTTCATCTAACCTACCAAAATCATAAAAATGAGAGATATAAGCATGACTTTGAGGTTGTGTTGCAAGTGTGGTACAGCCATTTTCAGTAAATTTTGCTTTATTAAGGGAAACAGAGCTTTAATATCGAGGAAAAATGTTCAAAATCTTGCACTTCAAGTGAACCCCGTACTTTTGTCTGTGCTTTGTCTCTCAGAACTAGTTTAAGTATTTGGAAACAGTTCACTCAGGGTAGCTAGGTCAAGTGAATAAATTTCCGCACACAATCCAATATAAAATCCTTTCTTTTCATTTTTTCCCTCCCAGCATTTTAAGAAGAAAAAAATCTGTCTGATACACTGTCAGTAAAAGCAGGATTTTTGTTCTCCAATAATTCCTTCCATCAATTTTTGTTCCCCAATAATTCCTTCCATCAACAATATCACAATTCATATGTCAGGTTTCTGTCTGGAGCAGAGTTTGATTCAGGAAAATCTTTGGAACAAATTTGGAACAAAGCCTGAAGCTGGCGGAAAGCTGATGAGGGAGCTGAGCAGAGGAATGGGGGCTGCAGAGCAAAGCAGTCACAGTCTGTGTGTCTGTACCAGCTGTGAGATATGGAGTTTGCCTTTTCACCAATGCAGTGCATTCCCTGATAAAAGGGACTAATCCAGACTGGAGGCAGTCGGTGGAAATAGCAAAATAGGCTACCAAATTCAATACAAATATGATCCACAAGGGAGTAAGCAAATTGTTAAAGAATTTGAAATTTGCCCTTACCTACAAATATTTGGGTAGCAATCTGAACCTTGCAATAGCAGAACTCATGTAGAGCGACATGTAAAAATTTCCTTTTTTTTTTTTTTTTTTTTTTTTTTTTTTTTTTTTTGTCTAATTTCTTCTATTCCTTGCTCTTTGGTCCTCTTGAATCAGGTGGTTTTTTTTGATGATGCCAAATTGCTAAATACTGGGCACTGAAACTGCTGTCTGTACCAGGCAGTTTTATTGTAGGATGCAAAATATGTGGAAATGCCAACACTTCTTCAAATCAGTGAAGTGTCTTGTCAGTTCAAGACTCTGCATCAGTTGCTCATTTAAATTTTTCTAATGAGAGCCTAGGAGTACTTATGAATCTCCTGCTGAGGCTGAAGAGGCATTTTTGTTTGGGTTGGAGGTGAATTTCCACTCCAAAAGATGGCCTGGTTTGTGCTACTGTGAAATGATAAGGATGTAACAGATTCAACATTTAGACTTTGGCAGTCAATTTTAGCTTCCTGTCTGTTGTGTAGCATGAATCCTGTCTTCCTTCCTCAGCTATTGTATAGTCTGTGGTTAAAAGTTTTCTGTGGCCTGGGCTTTAAAAAGGTGAGAGACCTCTTAAAGGTCTGAGATGTGGATCGTACTTCCCTGGCAAATGAAACTGGTACAGTTAAGGGTGAATTGACCCAAAACTGACAGCTGTTCCTAGGTAGGCTTCTCCAGTCTTGGTGGTCCTTTAACAAACCTGCTACAGGGTCTCTTTTATCAACCAAACTGACAAATACCAAATTATCTCTGTGAAGAAGACAAAGGAGAGAACAAAACATGTCTGATTATTATTGGTCTTCTCTCTTGATATATTATTGAAAGATTCTTCTTGTGGTGTGAACTAAAAATGTGGAAATGCACATCTCCAAGAGAAGATGATTTTTTTCTCTTTCTACTGAGTTTAGGTTACTGGTTATTTCACGTTTCACTCTGAAGTGTTTAAATCTTTGGCATCTATTCAGTAGTGCTCATTTGATATTCCTGAAGGTGATGGAGCATGCAGGGAGGTGATGATGGATGACTCAGCCAGGAGAGCTGTAGTTGCTTACCACAGGAACTTTTAACTTCATTTTCCTTGAGTCAAGGCATAGCAGCATTTTTAACCATTGAACACACTATACTTTCTAAGACAAGAGATAAATGGCCTTTGCTGATATGCTTTGGAGTCTGCAAAGTGATTGTACCTTTTGAGCCATTTATATAGCATTACCTGACATTTCCTTATGTATATATGCAAAGTTGAATGCACAGCTAGGCAATGCAGCATAAATCTTGATTTTGGCTAGAGGTGTACAGTATCAGCTACCTCAGTATATGGAAGGGTTTTCTTTGGGCAGAATAAGCAGTTCATATCTCCTAATGAGCTCAAAATTCTACAGTACAGAGACAAGAGTATTTATAGACTAAAAGAGAGCTCTGTATTATGCAGGTTACTACAATAGGCCAGTCTTTTCTCTCTTTTTTTTCTTAAGATCCTTGCCCTGCACACACTGAAAAATAATCTGATTAAAACAAAACACTACAGAAGTACATTGAGGAGAGAATTAATGGAATTTGCTTTCCATAATCCCTGTTAACAAGGCTGACCTTACAGGAAGGTTTGAGGACTGTGGGTTGTTGGGTTTTTTTTTACACTTTTGATTCTTTTCTTTCCATTGATCTTGTGACTATTCTTTCTCCACTGCAATATTTCTGGCCCATACAGTAGCTACAGCTGGTAGGGGAAATGCTGTCTGCTAGGTGCTGATAGGGAGTAAGGAATAAAATATTTTGCATAAATGAATTGGCTGTTTAGTTTGTGGTTCTTGTCTCAAGACGTTACATAGATTTTCAGTATATGGGGATTGTCCAGTTTGACAAGAGGTTTCTCATTGCTTGCCATACGTAAATGCTGCTTAGCTGTGGTTTTTCAGTAACAGCTGCAAAAGTGTGTGACACTTCCACAAAATGCCCTAGAATTTGATTTTTGTCCCAGTGGAGCCAGTATAAAAATACCTACCAACTAATTCCTTCTGCTTTATCAGTAGGCATTAATTCCCTAAAGTTTAGTAGTTTTAATATATCCTTGTGAGGATATTAACATTGCATGAGATGTACAGAAGAATTGAAGAGATGTACGAGCCCATTACACAAGAGAATTCACAGCACTGGGGGTTATTCAGAGTCCATTGCAAGAGCAAGAAATCCTCCTGCCAACTGCTGCTGTGCTGGCCAGCAAATCCACTCCGTGTCCCCTTTGCTGTCCACCTCCTCCCCGAGGGGATGGCAGTGCTTATGATCAATTATGTGCCCTGCTTTTTCCCAGCCCGCTTGTGTCTCCTTTTTTCGGCTGTCCCATGGCCTTTGTCAGCACAGCCAGCTATTCAGTGCTTGGACAATTATCTGATGCTCGCTGGCCTGATTCTGCCAGGCCTTGCCCGAGCTCCCTGAGAAGAGGGAATTCGGGGAAAGCCGCTCCACTGCATTGCAGCTGCAGCCTGAGGGGCTTCTCAGGAGGGACTGCACTTACTGCAGACACTGAAGCAGTTGCACAATTTATTAATCTGCTTGTTTCGGGGTTGCAAAGTAACTCTTTCAAAAGAGCAGCATCCTGAGTCATCTTTCTGTACTGTGTCCTTCCCCAAACTTGCTTTTTTTGGATGTGTTAATAAATATAAAGCTTCTGAGGACTGAGGGTGGACATATGCACAGTAAAGGCACCTGACCTACAGTAATTGTCTTCCTTCTCCCTCTGATTATTTCATCTATCAGTCTTTGCAGTTGATAGGATTGAGGTCTAAAGCTTTTTGTGGCAAATTCATTTCTGCACAGAGTCTCTCACGGTACTTTTCAGACTGCAGCGATCACTGCAATCCCACTTAACTGCAATTAGGTTGTTGGAAACACAGACAAATATTACCTCCTCTATTACCTATTAATTTAATGAAGGGAAGAAATGAAAAATTGCCCTTAATCGAGTGTTTCTTCAAGTTTATCACCATCTCTGATTAGTATATTTTCAAGAATTTTTTCAACATCCCTTTCAAATGTTGGTTGATGGGATTTGAGATCATTCCTGTGCTGCATGGGTTTTCCAGGCTAAGTTAGGAAGATATTCTAGCATCAGCAATGCAAGGAACATGGCTTTTCCACATCCATGTACTGTGTATTCTGTACTAGAATTTTTTTCCCTACCGCAAGAGTGGCATGTGATTCCTAAAGCCAATTCAAGTCCTCCTTCCCTTCATGGTTGCTCACTGGCAGAGTTAATTTAAAGATTTTAGTGCTGTGACTAAAGCTAGTTGCTTTATGTGTCACCTTGTCTTTTGTGTTCTAGTCACTGCTGTATTAAACAGTGGCTGATCATTAACAAACTAATTAGAAGGACTTATGGTAAGAATGGGGAAAAAGCAAGTATAAAAAAATTCAGGGGGGAAGCTTTTCAGCAGTATAATTAGACAAAGGTTCAGTGAGTAAGGGAATTTTAAAGCTGAAGGCAAATAGCTTTTCTACTGATGATTATTATTGAGGTTGCAAGGGATAAGGTGAAGGATGAGAGTTTTGGGGCAGAAATTTAGATCCTTCTCTTGAGCTCCACGGTATGGCTCTTTCCTTTGTGCTTAATTATTTTTTATTACAAAACCTGCAATAATAAACCTCTCCTATGTATTTCCTAAAGTGCACTATAAAAACAAACACACAAGAAAACTCCCTAATTTTCTAGCTTGTTAAAGTAGCATATGGTTCAGCTTTTAGTCAAGAAATGTAACAAGATCCCTAACACCAAACAGTGCTTGAGGAATTATACGAAGCCCCTGTATTTGTAAAGCAGCTTTAAGGTTAATTAAAGCCAAGAATATGTCTTTTTCATTGCTGCAATAAGTTCTTTATGCAAAAATCTCGTTTGTGAGAGTAACCTGGTCTTGCAGAAGGTGTCCCTGCCCATGGCAGGGGGTTCGGAACGAGGTGATCTCTAAAGTCCCTTCCAACTTAAACCATTCTATGACTATGTATTTTAGCAGCTGAAAGATATATGAATGATCAATTTTTGTTGCTGTTGTTGTTTGCAGTGCCTCCAAAGCCAATTTATCTGCAGAAGGCAACATACCAAACCCCTAGGCATAAAGCTTTAACAAATCAGAGACCAAGAATGGAGGAAGAGACACCTGCTGCTGTTTCTAGTGTCACAAAGGAAAAGACCAGTAAAGTGTCAGATCTCATCAACCGTTTTGAGGGAGGCAGGTACGTAATGGAATTTGAATTGGTTTGTGACTTTGTTTATTGTGTGGGGATTGTTGGAACTTGAAGCTTTGAGGAAGACTGTTGGTACTGTGGTAGGGCTCGCTCCTCTCCCTGCTAAAGAACTTGATGGCAAAACTGAATATGTTTTGAGATTGTGGGAGCCAGTTGTATATTTGGCTTTACAAGGCATGCTTTTTCATAAGGCATTAGTCCTAATTTTCATGAAAAAAAAAGAAACTTGTAGCATTTTAAAAACGAACTGAAAAATGTCAGCAATTCGAAATAATATTGAAGGTAATATTAAATACTTTTGTTCTTGAAGAAGAAAAAATACTCTTATGAGCAAATAGAAAAGCCTGAAATACTGGTTTTAATTTTATACTGTCTTCTTAAATCATTTATATGAAGAGGGTGAACTCTACAAATTATTTGTCATGGTATGGCATACATCCCTAAATGTCTTGCTTTGTAGTTCTTGGTGATTTTGGTGGAAGAGCTCAGTGCTCTTCAGTTTTGGTTCTGTGGTTTATGGGAAACATTTGGAACTTTGGGAAAAAAGAACCACAGTGAACATTGCTTTCACAAAACGGTGTTTCTTGGGTGTCTTTAATTAGATGCGTGTGATGCATCTCTAAGCAGATGCATTATGAGGTCTAAAACAGAAGTTTCAAATATATCTGCTCTGTATAAAGAGAGCAACTTCCCAGAAAGCCCATGACAGAACAGCTCAGGAAACAGTCCAGCGGCAGCTGAGCATTGGAAGTTTTGGATGTGGTTTTTTCGTGTTTCTTTGGGACACTGGAGTTCTGAAGGGATGCCCCCTGTGGGCGTGAAGGCAGGATGTACAACAGAGTACATGAACGCATGACCTTCTGTGGAGCCAGAGGAATAGGGCTTCCATTGAAAGAATTTCCCCTCAAGATGGGTGAAATCAAATCCTTTGTATGGAAGCAGCTGAGCATTGCAAAAGTCTGTTTGTCCATTGGAATAGAAATAATTTCAGACCTTCATCTGCAAGAAACTTCTGTCATTAGGCAGAGACTTAATTGCAGTTGGTGCTCAGAGATGGGGAAAAGTGATTACTGCAGCACTGGTGGTCCTGTGAATCCTTTTAGCACCACTCTCTAACCTTGCTATCACTTTCTTTTCCAACCTTCCTCCAAAGCATCATCCATCTTTTAAACAGTGCAGTATCCTTAGGAAAAAAAAAATTTAAAAATCCTTTCTGAAAGTAAACTCTTCAGGTTCATTGCACCCTGCACCACTGAGCCCTACATTTCTTCCTCCTATACCTGCCTGCTGCGTTGTGCAGGAACTTCTTCCATATTATACAATAAAAGTAAACTATAAAGAAATAAAGAAGGAAAACTTTCTTGTTAATAGATCTTTACAAGTAGGGACATTTTGTGGACTATGGGAAGCTGAGATGCTTTTGGGCAACATCATTTATTAGGTACACCAGTAATATCTGTCCAA
>VZSR01002340.1:4861219-4897680 GCA_013398615.1 Brachypodius melanocephalos
GGAAGAAGATAAAGCTAGTGTAAGTTATTTTTGATCTATGTGCACAAAACTGCAGAATACGTTTGCAACACTTGTATAAAGTTCCTTATAAATAAGGAGTAAAAGTACAGCTTGTAAGCAGTTTTCATGCTTCCAGAAGATGGAGGTCCATACTAGGAATAGCTAGAGGAGAGTCAGGAACAAGAGATAATGTGTTTAAAGCAGAGACAAATTTTGGAGGAAAAAGATCTTCAAAAAAGATGCAGCACGAAAAAAGGACATTGCTAACTAAGGAAACTGGAGAAGAGATAAAAACATAAAGGTCCTCATTTAATATTCTGAACTAAGGAAAGGGATGCTAAATGTTCTTTTATGTGCTTGATGAATTTTTAGTAATTAAAGAGCTGTTAGGGGATGGGCTATTTGTTAGTTTAAGCAGTAGACTAGGACTTGGGAAACCATGAGTCTTGCTCCATATCTGCCAAAAACCTCCTGGGACACTTTGGGCAAGTTGCTTCATCTATCAGTTTCTTGGTTTCCTGCTCTGTTTCGTGGAGCTAAGAACAGAAATATTTAGGTTGCAGAAGATCATTGAATCCAACTGTTAACTCAGCAGTGTCAAATCCACCACTAAACCACGTCCTCAAGCACCACATCTTCACTTCTTTTAAATACCTCCAGAGATGGTGGCTCAAAGTTTTCCCTGGACACCCTGTTCCAATGCCTGATGATCCTTTCAGTGGAGAAATTTTTCCTAATATCCAATTTAAATCTCCCATACACATGGGATTCAAGATACATAGGGATGCAAAGGCTCAAAATGGACAGAGCTCTGGGTTTCTAGTAAGAGAAGCTTGTTTGTAACTGTTTTAACGCAATTCAGGTCTCAGAACTTCACAATATTAACACAGGAAAAAAAAGATTTTTTGGGAGGAATTGGTTATATTGCGCAAGTCTTCTGTTTCCCATACCAGGATTTTCTATAAGTCCTTATTTAACTCTTCTCTCATCAGTGTTCTGTTTGCTTGGTGTCTTTAGCTCACTGAATCCTAGCGATTTGAAGAAAGATTCCTCTGTTCTCCACATCACTAAATCTCAAGGAAGATATGGGTCCACGCCATCAGCTCAGCCAAAACTCCCCTCCCAGCACTCACTACAGAAGCAGGGAAACAATACCAGTACCACTGACAAAACTCAGGTTGCACAGGTGCCCACGGCCAACGGCGTGGTGGCCCAAGACCATCCAGAAGACGAGGACCGGAGATCGCCGGAGCGCGGCTCGGCTGTGTCCACCCCGGTCCCAGAGGATGCCATGGACAGCAGCTTGGTAAACGGGGAAGGGGAGAGCACCCCCAGAGAGTCCTTGCAAAGTGGGACTGCCTCTGAGGAGCAGATGCTCAACAGCTGCCACAGGACTCCCAGCAGTGACACACTGCTCCCACCCGAAAACGAAACCCTAGAAATTAATTCTGATGTCAAGGAAGGACCAGCTGAGGAAAGAAGTAAACATGATCAACCTGTAGAAACAAAGGTAAAGAGAGAAATGGTTTAATTCCTGATCTATCACTACTTTTTGTATTTTCTCCAGTTTTTTATTTATGAAAATAGGCTTCCAGGAGCAGGACAGAAATTGAAAATATTTTGGTTATTTTCCCTCTCAAAAAAGATGAGAAAAAATTTTTTTCTTGCCTTTTCCCCTCCTTTGCTCTTTTCCTCATCCCCTTGTATCTTTCCCCATTAGTTATCTGAGGTTTAAAAAAAAGGAAAACTCAAATATGTGTGCCTGTTTAGCACCATGCTTCAGCTGTGCCAGCCTGCAAGGGACACACATTAGTGGTGTATATGAAATAAAATGCCATGTGTAGTAAACTGTAATGATAGAGCTTCAGGCAGAAGTGTTGTGTGAATCCCTAATTTGGATGTAGTTATCAAGTCAAAGCTGGAAAGGCATTGGCAGTCTGCTAGTGATCAGATAGATGTTCAGGGTACACTAAATATATGAGTTTTTAGCAAGAAGAACTTACATCATGGTGAATTTGAGCTCCCTTGCAAGGAAGGTTTTAAATGCTTAAGTAAAGCAAGTGGGTGGAATGAAATCTGTCTTGGGAAATTATTGCTGAAAAATGGTGCATATTTTTCACTTGTAAAAGTTTACTTACGCAGTTTGCCTCCTTGTACCAAAGCAGTAAATGTAATTAACAGTTCTGGTCCAGCCACTCCCTGTTTGGCAGGGAGAACCTGGCAGACCCTCCTAGCCTTCCTCCTCACCACAGAGCCAAAGGGCTGATGCTGTTATAAAATTCTTGATGATAAAATTCCTCACTGCTGGCCAGGTGTGCACCAGCAGCAGAGTCTGTGCACCACTGCAGCCCTTGAGTCTGGTTAGTTGGGGTCACAAACACACATGCCTGGAGGTAAATTCTGTGAGGGGGAGAGGTGGCTCTCAAATTCTCATGAATTATTGGATGAAATATCCTAGGTAATGATAAGAAAGTGGTGGGTTGTATGGGTTTTCTTTTTTTTAGGGGTTGTTTTTTCTTCTGGTAAGCATAAGCCTGGGTACAGTCCAAGGCACTTTTGACCTGCCACACCTGTCATAATGTTTCTGTCTCCTGTTGGGTAATGCCTGTTTCCCCTCTTTATGCCTATAAAGAGCTGAATTCTCAGTGGGCAACGATGTTAAGCTTGAATCCAAGTCACGCAGTAAGGTGCTGGCAGCATTTTCAGGGAAAAGCTGAAAAGGGAAGCAGTTCTGTTTTAAAGTTCAGGAAGGAACTGGGCATGCACTAATGGCAGCAATCTCATTAAAATCTGTCTTTGAGCTGCTGGGACCAGCACGTGTGATCTGTCTTATATTGACAATGAGTCAGCTGGTGAGGTGTAATGTGACAGTAGCTAGATGTATATTGTTCACTGGTGCTTGAAGGGTACAGAACCAAGACAAACCCATGCAGGATGACTTTTAAGCTTGCACTGGTGCAAAACCGAATCTGTAAAACTGAACTGGGTTGCAGCAGCCCTTCCTGACATACCTTGTGCAACAAGGACTTCCCCTTTAGTCTAGTGAGGTTGAGAAGTGTGTCTATCACCCTTTACAGAATCAAACACTGATTTTAGTTTGCATTAATGCAACCTGGAGATGGAAATCAGCCCTATGGTGGTCTAAGTAGCTGCTGCCATGCTGTCTGGATTAGGAGAAGGATGATGAGCAACAGGAGAGTTCTGGTGGAGCTTTAAGCTGTTTCTGCTTTCAAGCACATACTGGTAAGAAGTAAGAGCATTAGACAATCTGTGATTTTGCTAAATGCCTACTTAGTCATTATAGAATATTAAAACTGGGATGCAGTCCAGTTGAAGTTGCACTGCACAGGGTAACAGCACTCTCCTGCCCTTTTGATTAAAAATAGAAGTACAATTGAATAAAAGCAAAAGGAGCAGATGCATGTGAGTCATAGTCAAACTTTATGAGTCCGATATATGTATTTTGATGCTGATGCAAAGTATCTTGTCTCTTACATGCCATGTTTCTTAGTTCAGGAAAGAACAGAAAGTGGTGCTCTCTCTCTTTGTAAATGTGTACACGTACAGTAGAAGTAATCCTAAATCCACAGCTGGAAGGGGTGAATTAAATAGGGGACTGGTGCAAAACCAGTGCAGAAATTACTTTTTAGACTTGGAAAAGAAGAGTTGTTTTGAAATAGTATTGCTCTTGCAATTATTTTCCCCTTCCTTATCACTGTAAATCTGACTAAAGACAGATTATTGCAGGTTCTGGAAGAAGTTGAGCAAAATTTATTAAATTTGACAGTGATCTGAAACAAGTTCCCCAAACAACCAGAGTAATGTATCCTTTATTTCTCTTATTTACTGAACTAGTTTGAAAGCAATGAAACACAATCATAACAAGCAAAAAGACAATTAGAAGTGAGAAGTTTCCTGCCTTGCAGCAGAAACAGCTCCTGTCATAAGAATTGGTTTGTCTAAAGTGCGGAGGCTGAATAGTACAAGAACAAATCAATCAATCAACTTCCTGAATACCATCTTGTGGGGAATCTGCTGCTGCAGCTAACTGAAGACAAGAGGACAAATGTGTCAGTGTTTGTTGTGAGACTGAGAGGAGACAGGGATATAGACTGCCTGCATGCCACAGATGGAGAAGAATCCACTGAACATCTTTAATAACGTCCTTATATGACGTCGTCTTTTAATGATAGTGTTGGGGGCTCTGATGTTGCAGATGCAAAATCTGGTGGAGATACTGGATCTCTAAACGTAGGGCGATGTTTCAGTTTAACCAGGCTAAAATTTTTAGTTTTGCCAAGTTAATTCTCTGCCAAGATACGTTTTACTGTTGAAAGTCTTGAGAGGTTCTATCAACTTCTTAATTTTAGATTTTTTGGTCTTCTTTAGGAACAATAATGGGAACAAAGCTGTGTATCTTCAGCATAGGATGTATATAAATATATAAATGCAATATAAATGCATAAATCTTCTCGTGAACTTCTTTAGGGACACCAGGATCTTTCTGCTTTTTTGGTTGCTGTACAAGAAACAAGCATGGTGTAATTTAAATTATATTTGTTCATACTCCTCTCATCCTGTCTGTGTTGTTTAATGTATTTCCTCAAAGCCCTCAGGGCAAGGGCTATGCCTGAGTAAAGGTGAATCATACACATCACTGTCATGCTGGCAGGTACAGTTTTCTTGATAGTAGATGGCTCCTGTTTGGTTTGGAGAATAAGAAAGCTCATACTTTCACCAGCATTTTTCGCACCTCTTCCTAATTTCAGAGCTCAAAATTACTTGTTTTAATTTCTTAAGCATCCACAGCAATATAATTATTCTAAGGTTGAGCAGCTTTGTACTAAAAAACTAGATCCAGCTGAAACCTTTACTGTAAGCATTGGAATAGAGATTCAGGTTTGCAGTCTCTGCTGATGCACCCCTTGGTCTCTCTCACACTCCTGATATTTTGGTCTGCAGAGGAAATCATGTACCTGTGTAATGTAAATGCAAATCTTCTCTATATAGCACACTAGCCATTTCTGCTTGCTTTTATATGTTGAGTTGCCATGTGTTATGGATTGTCACAGAAGTTTTGAAATGTTCCTTGAAATAATTGTTCCCTGAAGTTACCTTCCCCTCCCCTCAACAACACCCCCTGCTTCCCCTCGAGGATGTGCTGGAAGAAAAGCAGTAGCAGAGATTTCTGTTATTTTTGCACTGATCTAACCTTGTAGGCGGGTGTTCTTATGCTGGAATGAGAACATGCCGCAGTGATTAAAATATAACTCATCCATGATGTGCATTTTCCCCCCACATAGAAGATCCCTCTGTCAGGTCATGCAATTGGTGTAGAAAGGAGATGCAGGTTCAAGAATTAAGAAGAGATTTAAGGTTGATACTGAGAAGATTAGAAATCTGGGCTCACCTCATTTTATGTGATTTTTCTTTTTTTTGAGTTTGTTATGGATGATTTTCCCTCTCTAAATTAGTTCAAGTAACCTTCTGTAAACTATGGATTGGTTCCACAGCACTACTTCAGGGAGCAAGTGGGGTTGTGGGGTGAGGAAAAAAAATAAAATAAAATTACAGAGGAACCAGTAACCTCCGTGGTTTTGTGCCTCAAGTCCACACGTGAGATCTTCTGTAAATGACTGCAGTAAGCAGCAAGCTGTAGCTGTAATATCTAATCCTCCAGCTCCCTGCAATGTCTCTTGACAGCACTTAAAACACTGTTCTGCAGGTTACTGTGGTTGCTATGCTGATTTAAACAGATTTAATGAACAGCTTTGAAGTCACTATTGAAAGCCTGTTTTTTAGGGAGGAGGTTTGCCATGTAGCAGTGCAACTGTGAACACTGCAGATTAGAACTGAAATACATTGAAATTCCCAATACTTATTGAATACCAAAATGGGGAAAAAATGCACTGAACTTCCTTAAATATAAGACTGTACTTTAATATTCTGAATTCTTCACACAATTTTTGTAAGGATACTTGCAAATGTTTATGATACTCTTGTGGGAAGCAGTGCGCAGTCTGAAATCAGAAACTGCTCTCTCAATCTCTCCTCTATTTTTAATGAAGAATTTTTATGGTTTGTCTAGCAATTTCCAGTTTCCCATAAACGATGTGATAATACTGCCATTTATTTCAGGAAGACTCTGATGTTGTTAGATGTGAACAGACTATCACTAGATCTGGAGAAGGAATCTTGCAACGGAAGTGTCAGTTTGTTGAGCCTGACACTTGCAAGCCTGAGGCATTTTCCTAATGTTTTGATATTGTAGAAAGCTGTCCTTTCATTGTTTGTTTTGAAGTAATTTTGCCCAACAATTTGTAATTATACATTCTAACATATTTAGTTAATATTGAAAATTGAGTGAATGTTTTAAGTTTCTGTTCAGCAGAACAAGCAGAAATATATTTTGCGGAATAAAATGTTTTAAAATGAAAATTTCCCTTTATATGCAAAAATGACATACATAAAGATTTAATGAAGGAATCCTCTAATTGCCATCAACAATTACTCAGCAGTGAATGTATTGGTGAGCATAAAACATTTCGTACCACGTTTTTCAATGATTTTGTTCTGCAAAGAACATGCTGTTCAAATAACTTCTGAAATGGGGCGGGGGTGAGCACTGAGTGCTCCCATCTGTTCTCTCTTAGTCTGCAAATCAGTTCCTCCAGCTCTGAAAGGTCAGTGGTACTCAGTTACCAGGATGTGAGCTGATCTGTTGAGTAGGGAGTTGGTGCTTTGGCAGAGATCCTTATACAAACTGGAAAATACTAAATCTTTTAGGCTTGGAATTTTGCTCCACAACTTGACTGATTTTTAACGTTCCATGACTTTTGCATGTGTTGATTAAACCGCAGGAAATTACATATTTTTCAAAGTTGGCGTTTATTATTAAATGTTAAACTCGTATTTCAGTTTTTTGGCTATAAGGCATTTTCAATTTTTTTATTATTATTATTGAATTGTGTTTTCTTCTCTAGTACCCTAAGAGCTGCTCTTATTTTCCTCCAGGAGACAGACGAGCAGAAGCGTCACAAAATTGCCAATGAACTTCTGCAAACAGAAAAGGCCTACGTTAGCCGACTTGACCTCCTGGATGGGGTACATTTTTCTCGAATTTGCTTTTATTGTGTTGCCTTGAATTCACTCAAATGGCTATGCATGAGTGTGGATATAAATTACATGAGGTGTGGCATGTTTTTCACATTTTGCTGATTTTCCAGTCAGTCATTTTCTGCTGCCACGTGGCTTTGCCTTTGCTTCTATTTGAAGAATGCTATATCTTTAATAAGTATTAGAATTTTGTGGCTATTAATGTGATATGTTCTGTGTGTGGAGATGTTACTATGAGCAATCATGCTGGTAGTCAACAAGGAGGATGGATAACCATGTCTTGGCTTCCAGTGAATTGCAGTGAATGCTGCAATCACCCACTCATTAGAGAATTACTAAATCCTTCTAATTTGAACCACCCAATCAGAATTTTTCTTTAGTCCCAAAGAACCTAGAAGTTGCCCATTCCAAAAAGTATATCTTCTATTTTCCCATTATATATTTAGAAACAGAAATTACTGTTGCAAAAAAAGGGTTGGACTCTGATGCTTTGTGGAATCTAACCGATACTTCTTAAATGTAAAATCTGTACTGGAGTATTTTCCTTCCTAAGTCTTGTTTACTTTCACATAACACATATACATTTTACATTGATACCTCTAGCTTTACATTGCTTTACTACAGGATATTTTTCTCTATTTAATTTAGACTCTTCAGTTTAAATTTCTCAGGTCCAGTGCAGAAGTTTTGTACAAAGAGTTGATGAAAAGTAAAAAGTCTCAACTGATACAATAATTGTTCAGGCTGCTTTGGGATCTAAGTAATTGTCCTCATGAAAGTGAATTTACACAGCAGACCCACATTTTGATGAATGTATGGTGACTTTCAAAAGCAAAAGTATTGCAGAAAAAAGAAATTGATGTAGAAAAGTTTTAAAATAAAGAAATATGTTTACTTTCTTCATGGATTTTTCTGATGAGTAATATACAACTATTTTATTTGATGTTTTCATAAGTGCACTACTGCTATGTCTGTTTTCCAAATATTAGCTGGCGGGAATTCTGAAAAATGAGTTTCAAACACAGCTGCTTGACTGCTGCTAACGAGAGGAAAGCAGAAGACTGGGAAGGGACTGTTTTTCTAAACTTGGTTAAGAAGTTGTGTAATCTTTATGGTCTTCAAAGTAACTAACTGTCCTGTTGGCAATTCAGCAAACTGGGCATGTTTTGGAGTATATGTGGCAGTATATGGCTTTTTTTCCTTTTAAGACACTTCTGCTGTCTCAGTTGGGGTCATCAAAGTTCCTCTTTTCAGACTCTTCTTTTGCAAGTCCTTACCCAGATTTCTGAAGCTCTTTCCAGGGAGATGCAATCTGTTTAAGCATGGGAGATGGTGGCAGAGGGGCAATAGCTCTCCAAAAGCACTGGTTTTTTTGGTGATGTGCAAATTAACAAATGCACATTTTGTAGCTGCACCTAGTCAAGTTGAGCCCACTGAAGGAGAAAGAATATATCTAATTTTAAAAGAGACTATAGTCCACTCAGAAATGTCTCCCTTCTATACTTGAAATGATATGTGGGGACCACTCATAGTCTGCCAACTACTTTGATTTCAAAAGGATAAGGGGATACAGCATTCACGGAAAGCAGTGGGGCTAATGGTGATCAGACATCATGCTGATTGCAAAGAACAGAAGAGTGGAAAATACTACTGGAAGGCTGGGAAAGCTGAGACAATCTAGCTGTTAAAACAGACAGGATGTCTGGAGCTGATTCAAAATGGCACAGCTTCAGTTTGGCTCTCCTCATGTCAGCCCTGCCTGCAGTGCTCTCCTGGCTCATGAGAAAGGAAGTGGGGTGTAAGGGGAGGAGGAGCTTTAAACTCCCAGTGAGGGAAAGGCAATGAATGAGTTCATCACCACTGATCTATATTATTGAAACACTAATTTTGCCTCAGCTGTAGCAGGAGGGGTGGATAGGTGGTCTTCCATTGATTAAATACAATAGGCTGACAGGCTTGGGGCTCTTTTTCTGTATTGCAGGTATTCTATTCCAGACTCCTTGAGGAAGCCAACAGAGGTTCATTTCCACCCGAAGTCATTAATAAAATATTTTCTAACATTTCGTCAATAAATGCCTTCCACAGTAAATTCTTACTTCCGGAACTTGAAAAAAGAATGCAAGAATGGTAAGAGGCACTTCACTGGTTAATGCACTCCTAAAACTGTGTCTGCAGAAACTCTCTTGCAGGGTTGAGGTAGGGAAAGTATCTTCCAATTAAGCTCTCCAGCTGCTGTGAGTAAGAGAACATCTGCTCTTCCTAGGACTCATCAGAGGACTTGCATCCTTTGCTCAGAATAAAGGACATGGATCTCATTGAAGCCAGTGAGATTACTCGTGATCAAACGCATTGCTAATTTAGGGGTTCAGACCCAAATTATGTACTACCCAGTGAATTCACTGCACAGAATACAAAGTTGGGGTAGATAACATGTATGTGGTTTATGATAATGCTGAGTTACAGTAACCTTTGTTGTTACTGCCTTTTTTAATAAGGTGGGACACATTCTTCTTCGATGTTTTAGTTTTCTGTTTGAAATTAAAATCCATGTCAGATATATTTCAGGGCCATATTCTCCTCAGCTTTTCTTGACTTCTATTTGGAGCCAGCAAGGATAGAACAGGTGTAGACATACTCTGTAATAATCATATACAGATGTAGTGTCTTTATCCTGCTTTGGGTGTGTGTGTATGTGTGTGATTCTGGAAGTATTAAAACACAGCCATGCATATTTGGTCTCTTCTATGAAAAACAAAAAGAAAAGGTCTCAAACCACTGCTGCTTCCCTACCTTCTTTGGGGAAAAGATAACCTCATTTAAAAAAAATTAGAAATACAGTTTCATCCAGTTATTTCACCTCAGCACTTGTTTGGCTCCTATATCCTACATTATCTAGCATTTATTATGAGGAATTCCAGTGTTTGTCCATACGTAATTTCCAGTTACACTAGCATATAACTCCTTTATTGTCAAAAAAACACACCAAAAATGAGAAAAAAGCACTTTCTTTGTGATAGGTATGAAAATCTTAGACCATACAGTGGTGCTTTAGAGAGCAGCTATACATCTCCTGACTCTGTAAGATGATTCACCTTTAAATGATGATTCTTTAAAATAGAATACTTACCATGCACAAACACATGGTACCTGTGTGTAATGCAAGGAAGTAAATAAATAATGCAAGGAAATAAATGTAAGCATTGTGAAATATAAGAACGCTTGCATTTTCAGTTCCCCACAGAATGACTTGAATAAGTGAAACCTACCATTTCTTTTAACAAAAGTTGAAAAAATCTGATAGGAAATATGAGTGCCTGGATAACACTAGAGCACATGTTCATGAGAAGTGGAGTTTAGATGTCATGAGAAGTTTACTTTAGACTACATTATGCCAGTGCTGTGTAATTTGAAATGAAATTCACGATGTAATCTTAAAATTCTGCTCTAGACCCTTTATGGAGCACAGAATATGGGTTGCCTTACCTTACTTATTTGCAGAGTGCTAAACTGTTATTGTGTGTATAATTATATAGTTTCAAAGGTTGAAAAGTGCCTTTGCAGATAAACTTTGACTCTTGGTGCAGAGCTAACAAATTGCATCACAAGGATATTATCTTTTCCACATGGTGTGAAAGCAACCTTTGTGCCGTACCTGGGACAGCCTGTTTAAATGGCCTTGAAATGTGCTTGTGGGAGGAGTTAGAAAAAAGTGTGCAGCTCTTGAAGACAGGCTTTTTCTGATCATTGCTGAAAGAAAAAATCTGGGGTAATTTTCTCTCCCCATCACTGGTCTCTGAAATTTTCTGGCACAATAGCTTCTGCCAGATACAGTCTTCTCAGCAGTTCTTCTCATTAGACACAAGAAATTAAGTGTGTTCTATGGGTAGCTTTTTGTGCTTTTATTATTCTTTATCTTCCAGGAAAAAAGCTGGATAAAAATTTCTCACTCTGCCTTGAGTTGTGGTTTAAATTGAAAAGTTAAAGTGAAAACTTAGAGAAATACATAATTTTGTAACTGGGAATGCAGATCAAAAGCAAATTCTTTTTTGGAAGAAAAGGCAGTGTGAATCTAAACTTATCAAGTGCAAGTGAAATTTCTGGTAGCTGCATTTTGAGTGAGTTGATCAACATCTGGAGCTGCATATCTCTTACAACAGCTGGCCTGAAAACACTGGAAACATCATTGCTGCAATATATTTCCCATGAAGAGTGTGTAACAGAGCATAACAAGAGCATAACAGTGATCCCATTAAAGGGTTTGGCTTGGAACAGACCTTAAAAATCATCTAATTCCAACTCCCCTTCCAAGGGCAGGGATACCTTTCACTAGACTATCAAACAAAATAATTAGATACAATACCCTGAGTCTTCTGTACCCAAGGATGACCAGTAGCAGATTCTCTGGAATGACATCAGAACACTGCCTGATTTCAAAGACCAGCTTCCCACTCTGTCTTGCCCCCTCACTGCCAGCCCCAGCAGCAGCCCAGCCCTCTGCCAGGTGTTACACAGGAATTCTCTGCCCTGCACAGGGAGCAGCAGCTGGACCAGCTTTTGACAGCCCTGCAATATTCACTATTCAAGTATGACTTCTCTGCTCTGCACAGCTTTTCTCTCAGAGAAGTGGTGTGTTGGAGTGGGCTGTAGGAGTAATTGCAGTAGATTTCTTCACTTTAGACCACTATGAGAACACTGATTTCAGACTCAGAAATCCATGCTGAGACACTGAGTTTTTGAGTCTGTCCCTGAAAATGAGACATGAAATGTGCTTCCTATTGGAGTTCTTGGAGATGCCTCTGTGCCACTCCACACTTTTTGTGTGCCTTGGGAGTGCAGCTTCTCTCAGCCTCTCCATCTGTTACTTTACTATTCTGTCTTATCTGAAGACACCATCAGAAACTGAGAAAAACGTTGGAAAATTCTCACAAAAGACTGTAATCCAAGGGATTATTTTTCCTTCATATGTCTCCTTAGATAAAAAGTAATTAAAAAGATGTTAATATATATATTTATACAAGGCACGGAGTGGAAGCTGCACAGAATGCGTTTAGCTCTCAAACCAAACCACAGGTTAGATATTTTAAGGGTTAAATTATGGTCAAAAGAAGGTAAGGTAGTTTTAAGGAACTGCAGATGTTTTGTAAATAAAATCTTTCATGTCTTCAGTTTCTAGCTTTTCTTATTTTAGTCCTCTGCATGACCTGTGGTGCCTATGCATCATCAAAGGGGATACAAACACTCTTTCTATGTGAACTCAGATTTAATGCTTACCTTGGAACTCCATATGAGGCGATCCCAAACAGGAGGATCCTCTGTTAAACACCTGAAACCTTTTATAACCTTGTGTGACCTTTTTTTTCTTTCCTGTTTGCTCTGAGATTCCACCCTCTTACTTTGCAGGACTACCACCCCTAGGATTGGCGATATTCTGCAAAAGTTGGCTCCTTTCCTCAAGATGTACGGCGAGTACGTGAAGAACTTTGATAATGCAATGGAATTGGTGAAAACGTGGACTGAACGGTCACCTCAGTTCAAATTCATTCTTCAAGACATTCAGGTAAAGGGGACAATAATGCGGATCCTCAAATAATATATAAAAATACACAGGCTTGTGGATGAACAAAGAATTAAAGAGAAAATTAAGTACCAAATCCCTCAGAATTAAGGTAGTTGCTTTTATCCACTTCACACTGTGTTTTTCCCTTCTCCTTCCTGCGTATATGCACAACCCACCCACAAAAATCCAGATTTTTCTCTTGCAAAAGAGAGGAGCAAATTGTAAAGGCTGAAACATCTGAAGACTAAAAAAAATAGTGCATTTTGTTGTAAATACCAGAAGTAAATACCATTTTAGGAGGATAAAGTGAAAAGGCAGTGCAATTCTAGATCCCTGCACTGCATCCACTAACACTGTGTTTGCTCAGAGCAGTGCTGAGCACAGAAAGCTGAAGAGCCCAGGGATGCCATTCTTTCCCAAAGGCTCGTTCCACACCCTCTGGTGCTCCCTGTGGGTGTCTCTGGGAAGTGGCACGTGTGTCCTGCTGCAGTCTGAGCACTTAGAAATAGGATGAAACATTTCCACTTAAATTTTAGTGCTCTGTGGGGTTTTATGGTTGTAAGCCAGGGAGGAAAACACTGTATGTTTTAATGTGGTTTTCATTTTTATAATCTAATTGCAACTAAAATTATGGAAATGAATATACGTCTTAAGATATTAGGGAGGGAGGACACTGTTGAGGGAGTTGATATCATAAATGAAACTCAAAGAAAGCATTCCCTCCTCAGGCAGGTAAAATACACCTCTGTAGCCCATTTAAGTGATTGTCTATAATATGTGGTCATGAACTGTTCCTATTAATTCAGAGGTATTTCTCTTGTCTGTTATTACAAACCCATTTTAAAATACACTGAAGTTCAAAAGACTTTTTTTTTTAAGACTGTCAAATACTTAGAAAAAGTTTTACAGTAATTTTTTTTTGTGGAGATTTTCTGATTATCTGGTTTGGTAAAATAGTTCTGTATTCTTTCAGAAGATCTATCATGCTTGTTTCAAAATACATCGTTTATGTTTCATCAACCATAACTTTTATTTTACGGTACCGTAATGACATTTTTGCCTGCTTCATTAAAATATGTTTACAATTTTTTAGAAGGAAAAAGTGTGTGGAAATTTGACATTGCAACATCACATGCTAGAACCAGTCCAACGCATTCCACGCTACGAGATGCTTCTAAAGGACTACCTAAGGAAATTGCCTCAGGATTCCCTAGACTGGAAAGATGCTGAAAGTAAATATCTT
This sequence comes from Brachypodius melanocephalos, assembly GCA_013398615.1. Lineage (NCBI taxonomy): Eukaryota > Metazoa > Chordata > Aves > Passeriformes > Pycnonotidae > Brachypodius > Brachypodius melanocephalos. The sequence continues at coordinate 4,875,136 of VZSR01002340.1, forward strand.
CAGGCCATCAAAGGAGCTATAATAAGATATTAGTAAGAGGATACTGTAAATTAAAGATATTTTCAGGAAAGGTCAATTGAAGAATTACCCATGAAAAGAATGATAGACTTTCTTCAGTGGAATCGTAGCATTCCTTGAAAAAAAAAACCTGTTTGAATTGAAGTTAATGTAAAAACCATAAAGCCTTTAGTATTCTCTTAGAGCACATAAGTTTTACTTTGATTTTGGAATAGCCCACAGGTTTTGATTTGTTTGCTTTGCAGATGATCAGGGCTTGTGGTGGCTTTTTTTTTTGTTGGCATTTTGGTTTGCTTTATGCACATTTGGAATGTGTGACTGTTATTTGTAAAAAAAAAAGTGAAGTTAGACTCATTGTACTTTTAATTTTCTGCAGGGAAAAAGCACAGCCCACTTTTAAATTTCTTTCTCTCCGTATTTACACAAGAATGGTTCAAAATATTTGCATGGAGTGTTCAAAATCACTTGCCAGATAGTTCTTTTAAATATTTCATTTTTAGTACCATTACAGTAAACGCTTGTAAGATGAGCTGTTTCAACTGAAAAAATATAGTTTGACTTTCTGAACTACTTTGAGAAAAGGAAGGAGAGAATCATGACTGTTCTTGTCACAGAAAAATGCGATTCTAAGTGCTGAAGTGCTACTGTAATCTTGCAATAATTCTCTTCTGGTCTTTCCATATTATAATTTCTATTTGGTAGCTGACTTTTTTATGGCTTCCACTTTACCTTGTTTTGTTTTTATTGCTAACTGAAAAAAATTAATTGTACTTTGTAATTCACATAAAAACAACAAACATTTTTGTAGAATTACCTCTGCCCCCCCCCCCTTTTCCCCCCTACATAGTACATTAATAAATGAAAGTGCAGTTTTTGGTTTTACTTACTTCCTTTTTCTTCTGTCTAGAATCCCTGGAAATTATATCCACTGCAGCGAGTCACTCCAACAGTGCAATAAGAAAGATGGTAAATGATCCTTCTTTTCCTGATCACTTTTCAATATATTATATTTCAATATTTGGTGAAGCTAGGAGAGTGAATTGCAAATCTTCCCTAAAATGGCAAGAATTGATTTCTTGGGTCGAAGTGATGTTCTTACTGTATTTATACAGCTCCTGGAAATGATACACAAAATCTCTCATTGCAACAAATTCTCTCCAGTGGAAAATGGGACAGACTTAGTTCTTCTCGTGGCTTAACTCACTGATACTGCACTGAACTCTTAACCTTGCTTCATTTGTTTCTGTGAGTGCAGGATAATATTTGTAAAGAGCAGTTACTGTTTCTCTGCCTGATTGGGCTGGGATGATAGGATCTTAATTGAAATGTGAGATGTTTTGGGCAAGAAATAATGCAGACTGTATAAACAACTGACTGCATTTTAAAAATTACCGAGGATATAACATTTCTAAAAGTACTTCTTGGTTTATCAACTAGATTAATGAGTCAGACCACACATTCTGGGTATAAATATATTTTCCAAAGCTAAGTCTTCAGATTTCTGCCAGCTCCCATCACTCCATTTAAACTGCATAAAGATCTGTGCTTTCAATTAATAAATTTTATAACTGTGTTTCCACTGTAAAGGAGAATCTAAAGAAGTTGTTGGAGATATATGAGATGCTGGGAGAAGAGGAAGACATCGTGAACCCTTCAAACGAGCTGATAAAGGAAGGACAGATCCTCAAACTGGCTGCTCGCAACACGTCTGCTCAAGAGCGGTACCTTTTCCTGGTGAGAATGGTGGCTGCTGATCATGAGAACTTGGAAATTCTCATTAAACTGAAACGTAAAAGCTTAGGATCTTTGCCCTGATGGATTGTGTGTCAAGGTCCCAGTGAGTCAGGCTTGTGGTCCTGTGGGAGCTTTTTATCGTGGCAGGTCATCCTCTCGGCTGGAATTCAAAAAGCACAGATATGCTCCCTTACAACTGCCTTGGAAAAGGTTTGGTGTAGTTTGGTGCTTCCCATGCATTGAAAATTGCTGATACATTCTTGCTTAGGAGTCTCTGGCATGGCCCCTCTTCTGGTTAATAAAGGGTAGGGACAGGATGCTGAGGCACAGCTCCTCCTGATCTGTGCTTCAAACAAAAGGAGAAATCATAGAATAGTAAGACTCAGCTGGGGCTGGAGCCTGACTTAAATGATGTTCCCTTCATATGAGAGGTGACAAGCTCAAATGTACTGTGTCTGTCATGGTCTAGTAAGGATTTCTGTGAAATAGGATTCAACTGAAGTGAGTTTTTCTTTTTAATAATTAATTTTGAGAAAAATGAGAGGGGTAAAAAAGTGAGAAAATTAAATCACTTTATATCTGATTTAATAACTGTGCTTCTAGGCTGGGGCTTTAGACATTTAAACATTATTTAAAGTTCTAATTTAATAAAGGAGTATGTCTTTGTCCTGCTCATGTACTATTTTTACCCCCTGTGATAAGGAGGGTTTCAGGGAATAAAAGCTTTAGGAAATGTTCTTTTGCCTTGGAGAAAAGACAAATATCTTCAAAAAATATCTTCAAATAACATTAGTTATAACTTGTACAAAACAAAATTATTTTGATACAGGATAAAAATAAATGTATACACTGAAGGTAGGAGTTCTTATTCTACAGTTTACAGTAGATTGTGCAGAATTGGGGCATAAAAATGGGTATTTGGTTAGAAAAGCTTTACATCAGCATAGAATATCTGGTCTGGGTATAATTTGATAATACATACTATGAAGACTGCTGTATATGCAGAACAATTATTCTTACATTCACTGAAGCTTGAATCCCATTCACTGTCCTTGAATCCTATTCCTAAAGAAATAAGAAAGAGAAGTTCTTGCATTAGAGCTTTGGTCTCCTCATGTATCAGCTGATCAGGAAAGAACCTTCTTTCTCACCTACCAGGTCTAGCTTTGTGATATTGTCCAGCTCTCAGCAGACAAGCTATGGCTTTATCTGTGTTTTTCTGTGTGCAAAACCACGTGTTTATTTTTCCCCCCAGTTTAACAATATGTTGCTCTACTGCGTCCCCAAATTCAGCCTGGTAGGATCCAAGTTCTCAGTTCGGACCAGAGTCGGCATAGATGGCATGAAGATTATAGAAACTCATAATGAGGAATATCCACACACTTTCCAAGTGTCTGGAAAAGAGAGGACACTGGAGTTGCAGGCCAGGTAAGCAGTGGTTTTGGCCAGTTTCTTGAGATCAAATATATGCACCCAGAAGAGTGGATTAACAGATTTGAAGAACGATGCAGTGGATTTCACCTTAATACTGGTACTTTGAAAATAGCCTAGGCTGCCAAAAAATCATGAATTGTCAGTCCAAGAATCTCTCTGAGCAGAAGGTGCATCTAGGATGCACAGCACACTGGCTAACATTGCAGGAATGCCCGAGATAGCTGTGAATGGGCTGGCTGGGAATTCGAGAGCAGTGCCCAGGCAGCCTGTCCGACTGAAGTGTTTTAGGACACTGGGTATGTTAATCACTGGTGCCTCTGGGATCTCAGCTGCCTTGGTACCAAGGAGTCTCTTCTCAGGGCAGGTCCAACAAACCAAGCTCTATAAACCCAGTGGGTATATAGAGAATAGAGAGTTTTCTGCAGCAGTAGGTAGGCATCAGCTTTTCTCTGTTCCTCAGGCCCATTTCCCATCTACTTGTTTTCTTCCAGTCCCAAGTATCAACCTCCTCCTGGAAAGCAAGCTCTCCTTTTCATTCTCGGGTCCTTTTCCCAAGTGCAATTTTCAGGTGCACTCTTCTGACTGGCACTTTTTCTGCTTTCCAGTTTATTAGTCCTTATATCCTCTTTTTGCTGAGTTACCTTCCCCTTACATTTTTGCATTGCCTAGACTAAATTGCCCTTATCGAGACTCAGATAAAGTGAGATGCTCCTCCCCTCCTTTAGGGCCTGCTTAGAAATCCTATTCTTAGCAGTCAGGATTTCACTGCAAGGAGGTGAAGATTAAATAAGCAGGAAAATGTCCATGGTGGGTACAATTCTATGTTGGCATCATGCATTTGGGGACAAATGATAGCTTGCTAGCCAATGACCTGGCAAGCTACTTTCCTTTATGGAAAAATCTGTAATATTTCATGAGAGTTCCAGCAGAAAATGTGCAAAAATAACAGCATATAGATATTTACTTACACTTTAATTCAATTTCAAATTAAATATATACTTTGAAAAAAAAGATACAAAAAACTCCTTTCCAATAAGATCTGCAAGATTTCTGGACGTGTTTTTGGCTATCAGTTGTATCTACTCTAAATTACTGCGTGATATCTTGCTAAGTGTTTTGCAAATTGTTATGTCATATACCTATTTCAATGGTGAAAGGTGGCATCTTGCTATACCATTTCTGAAGTGTGTTTTAATTGGAAGAAAATTGATACAACAAAGTAAGTTTATTTTGTTAGCTTTCCTACATTACCAGTAGGAGAAGGTTTACTGCATTAGTTTGTTTTAGGTGAGGGAGGCACAAATTTTTATCTTTTACTATATGATCACTGTTAGAATACATTAAGTCTGTACAAAACTTTGAAGAAGTAAGTGCCATGAAGCTCTTATTCAATTATATTAGAAAATCTTTATTAATGTATGAGTAGTGTGTGTATCCCATGCCTTAATGTCCTTAATTCATGAGCTTGTATTAACACCGTAATAATTTTTAATTTGCTCTTGGCGTATTCTTTAGTAGTAGGCTTACATTGATTTTTCAAACTACTATTGGAATACATTTTCAATCGCTGTTTTTAAACAGCTGGTAGATTATTTTCTTGGAAGGTTGCTGGTCAGGTACTACACTTAACAGCTCAGCTTCTGGTTTTCACTGTAAGCAAGTAGGAAGAATGATTTTGGCTCTTTGGACACGTTTTTTCTTCCTCATGCAGATGGTAGGTGAGAAGGGAAAACAGCTGTTTAGGATTCTGCTCGCTTAAAAGTTCTGCTAATACTGCAAAGCAACACATGGGGAGCTGTTTTAATTGTGGTGTTGTAAAGGTTCTCTTTTGCATCCTTCAGATCAATCCACAGAAAAATTCAATTTTGTATGACTGGTATTACATGGTGCAGCAGGGGTTTTTTTCCCCAACACATTATCCAAGGAGGAGGCACTTTTGGAGAGCCACATACACTGAAGTGTTAATTCTCATGTTTCTCGCTTTTGTCTTCTGATTTGGTTTGTCTGTTTGTTTGAAGTTGGACAGTTAACAGTACAATAAGTATGGTTTAAATTCTTGAGAATTACTGCAGAGTTACTTGGCTTTTGCAAGAAGTTGTTGATAGTGGGATAATGTTTCCTGAAGTAGTCTCAAACTAATATGTCAAATATTTCTTTTAGTTCTGAACAGGATAAAGAAGAATGGATAAAGGTAAATTCATCTACATTCTTTATTTTCTAAACACTTTGTCACTAAAGCAATCAGAAAAGTAATATTCATGTTTTCTCTGTTAACCTTCTCTCTGCTTATCAATAACTGGTGAGAAGGCAGAGTCTGTTTTAAATTTTACCATGTCTAAGAAATTTCTCCACTGTTTTCTTAGGCACTTCAGAGTACTATTGAAGCTTTTCAGCAGAGGAATGAAACTTTCAGAAATGCAATTGCTAAAGAATATGAAGACATGCCTGTTGAAGTCTCTGTAAGCTGCTGTTATTCCTTTGTAACCTTCTTAATACCCATTGTGTTCTTCAGCAAGTGGAAAACGTTTGGCAGAAACTTTGTTTTCAAGCTCATCACTCTTATAGCAGAGTAATCACAAAGCAGTCATCTTGTTGGTAACTGTTTTCCTCCATAATGCCAAATCTTGTAAACGAGCCTCTTTCTTTCTTGAAACACGTAACAGAGCAGCCTTTCAATGATGCATCATGATTTTTGACTGGGTTCTTTGTTATTTCTTTTATAGATTTCAAAATGCTATGTTCTGTAATTTCCTTTCCAGAGGAAGAGAATAATTATTTTCCCTATTTCAAATACTGTGCAGCTTTTTACTAGCTTTTAAAATTCTTTTTTACCCTCCTGTCCTTTAGAATGCTGAGCTTGGGAAGAGAGCGCCGAGGTGGATCCGGGACAACGAGGTCACCATGTGTATGAAATGCAAGGAGCCCTTCAATGCACTGACAAGGAGGAGGCACCACTGCCGGGCATGTGGACACGTAAGTGCAAACCCCAGCAGCTGTCCAGCAGGCCTGGGAGGGTCTCCAAGCACCTGCCTGGCTTCTCATGGCTCCTTGTCATCAGAGAATCATAGAATGGCTTGGGTGGGAAGGGACTTTAAACGTCCCAACCCCACTGCTGTGGGCAGGGACACCTTGCACCAGACCAGGCTGCTCAGAGTCACATCCACCCTGGCCTTGAACACCTCCAGGGATGGGGCATCCATGGGTTCCCTGGGCAGCCTGTGCCAGTGCTGTGCAGTCTGCTGCTGCATTTGTAGCTGAAAAAAGCAGCTCTGCATACACCAGGGGCCCTCTGCCTGCTTTAGGTGGCACAGTGAATTTGGGAGTCATTAAGGAGCAGTGTACATTTGTGTATAATGTCCCAAGGCCACACAGTATATTGTTAGTTTTGAGAGACCTTTATTAATACGAAGAGTTTCAAGACCATCTTAAGATGGCATAATCCAGCATTATTTCAGGCAGCACTGGCTGACTCCACCAAAAGACCATAAAACCCTGCAGTTTCCCCTTAGGTTAACTTGGAGCTGCTCCCAGCTGGGTTCAGTGTGGAACTGTGTAAACACGTGCAAAGCATCAGGGAAGGAGGGAATGGGAGGGTGGGGAGGGAGTACTGCTGCTGCTTTCCCTGTGGGGTGCTACACAACACATCCAGCTTGAAAATAACCATCATAGAGCTGGCAGAAGTTAACATGTGAGCTGTCAGAAGCCAACAAAAGAGGAGCAAACATACTGTGCCTTCTTCCCGTGTCACCCAGCAGCTCTGCCCGTCTCCACCAGATGGTAGTACAAGCTCAGGTTTACTATTTGTGGTACAGGGTGTCTTGTCTGATTCCTTTCTTATGTTTTTAATTGGTATGAGGGCTTGCTGCATTCATAATGCTGTTTTTGTGCTTTGCAGGACACCAGAAACTTTTTCAGAAGCTCTAAATTACTGACTTTACAGTTGTCATAGAGGGTTTTTCCCCCGGACCTTTCTGTCTTAAAATTCTGTTAATGTTAAAACCACAACCTCCATTTTTATTTCCCTTTTTGTTTAGACTCCTAACCACTTCCCTCTATTGCAGTTCTGTCACATCTCCCAGTGCTTTAATTTCAAAAGATTTTTTTTTCATTAAAGTTAATTTGGGCTATTAGTGGTGGCTTTCCTGAAGTGACTAATTGGGAATATTTAACTGGTATTGTCTAGAGCTACAACCTGAAGGTGGCGATCTAGATTAGCACTGCAAAGCCTTGGTCCACAATAAAGTTTTGTTCAGATGGGTTAATGGTTCAAATCTATTTATCTACATTTCTTTCTTGAAATAACCACACTCATGTCTTTTATTCAGGACAGCTTTTTTCATGTGAAAGAAAAATTCTGTGGAAAAACACTGCTAAAGGAACAACTCTGATACTTCTCTTGCATTTCAGTTACACATATACTGAAAAGGAAAAAGCAGGGAAAATCAGTCGATATTGGCTTATTTATTCTGTGCATTTATGATTGGATTTTAAAACTGTAAATTTTATATGTATAAATATATATACATTTAAACATGCAAATATTTCTTAGCAAGTTAAAAAAGTAGCCATTTCTGATTTTAATAGTATTTTATCATTAAAAGGTCATCTCAGTTTTAGGTTTTATTTATTCTTGTAACCTCATTCTGGTTACATAGAAAACCATTTGGCAAATGTACCTTTTCAGGCTGGCATATAAAGAAACTGCCAGCATGGCTTGTGCGATATTCTGATTCTATACCTAACTTCAAACTACAGATATAATAAAAAGCCTAATGTGATTTTTTGCAAGGTACAAAATTTCCACCAGGTAAATAGGAAGAAGCACTTCTAGTTAAGAAGTAGTGGCACAAATTTGGAAAGTCATTATTTTCAAGTAATTTTCATTGTTGACATAATATAAAGACACTTTTCTTGGTCCATATAATTAAAAATATACTGCAAAATACTGCATAATACTAATTTTTATTTATATTTTAATCAACTTCTATAAATACTTAAATCTTATATGTATGGTTTTGTTTTTTTTCCTAAGGTGGTTTGCTGGAAATGTTCTGATTACAAAGCACATCTCGAATATGATGGCAATAAATTAAACAAAGTCTGTAAGGATTGCTATCACGTAATAATTGGTTGTACGGACAGTGAAGAAAAGAAGAGGAAGGGCATCTTGGAGGTATGTCATGCAAAAATACTATATTTGTATAACTGCAACCATTTTGGCTCATCAGTAGGTGAAAAGTTGTAGCATTCTTGCAGAGTTTATTTTCCCTTTGAGAAAATAAAAAGTATGTGGATCAGTTTCATCCTATTCCATCGATTTTGGTTTCCAGCACTCACCTTTGCAAAATTGCTTTGTTTCTTGCAACTACATTTTTAAAGGGAATCATAAAGCTCAGAACTTGTTTGCTTCTTTCAGTTACATCAGCTCCTGTGAAAAAATTTATCCTCGTTTAAAAATTTTCAGTTTTCTTCTTCTGCACTAAAGCTTTCATAGCAACAAACCTCACGGCTACCGCTTGATATTTGAAAATATATGCTCAGACTGAAAGAACTGGGAATGGAAACAAGGAGAATGGAGGAGAATTTTGCTCTTCCTTCAGAGTCTGAGTAGGAAGATACTGTTTTGTGTATAAAATGGACCTTTAGGTTGCCAGGTTGCCCTCAGCTTTTGGCATCTGAAAAGTCAAGGTCAATGGAAATTATACCACATAATCATTTTGTGTTCTTTCTTATCATCTCAGGTTTACTTATTTAACTTGAGTAGTATTTTACTCTGTCTGCAGATTTGAAGCAATTAATCTAATCTTTTCTCTAGGATTAGTACTTGAACGTTTATGTTATTCTTAGAAATGCGTTCAAATTTGATTCTGTCGTAATATTTTGACTGCCAAAGTAGATAAGTTGCCATGTTGGATAGTAAGTGGCACTTCAGTGCCTAACATGGTGTTATTTTGGAAATCAGACATTGTTGTACATGCTCAGATACAGAGAAAGGCTGGCTGTGGTGGCAAAATGAAAATTGGAGTGATATAGAAGTCTATAATCCAAAATAACTGATGAAAAAAGGAACAGATTACACTTGCTAAGGGAATACATGTTGTGACTGTATGTGTTTAATATATATATATTCTCCATAAATCCAGTCCTTCATGATCTTTCTTTGATATTTCCTGAAGCTCTTCAGCAGGTGCTATCCAAGAGTTGATATGAATGGTGATAAATTTCCTGCTTTTCCATTCTTTCTGTTTTTAGTCTTTATTGAAGGAAAGTTTATTTTCCTTTTTATGCTTTCTATTATCTCCTAGATTGAATCTGCAGAAGTCTCTGGAAATAGTGTCATATGTAGCTTTCTTCAGTACATGGAGAAGTCCAAGCCCTGGCAGAAAGCATGGTGTGTCATACCCAAACAGGAGGCTCTTGTGCTCTACATGTACGGTGCTCCACAGGTATGAACAGGGGAAATGGAAAAGATTTTAGTAATTATTGTCACTGGGATTTGATGAAGAGACAGCAGATAGCTTGGGAATGGAGGAAAGATCCAAGTGTTTTCACCAAACTGTACAGCAAATGAGAAGTAATGGGTAGATTTGTTGTCTGTTCTTAATGAAGAATTTTTTTCTTCTTAGGATGTTAAAGCTCTGGCTACAATTCCTCTTCTGGGCTACACAGTGGATGACACTCCAAAAAGTGCTGACCTCCCCCACAGCTTCAAACTGACCCAGTCCAAGTCTGTGCACAGCTTTGCTGCAGACAATGAGGAACTGAAGCAGAAGTGGCTAAAAGTTATCCATTTAGCTGTCAAAGGTGAGACACCAGAATGTCAAAATGAACTGCAAGTGAATTTAGAAGAGCAGCCTGAATCTTCTAAAAGATCTGAATGCTGAAGCTCAAGAACACATGGCATTTCTAAAAGATTTCAGTTGAAATTGTGGTTAACCTTTGTGTTGACCTTTCTTTGCTCAATCAAGGAAAAAAAAAAAAGAAAAAGAAAGTTCTTACTACCATACGCATCTTGGCACTTTATGTTTGGGAAAGAATTCTGGTCTTTTTAGGGATCTTTTTCTTATATTTATGTTCTGTCAATAAAAGTGATGTACAGGTCCGTTTCAGAGACTTTTTAAAAAAATGTGAATGCTATTAAAAATACTAACTTTACTGTACTACTTGTTTGTTGTAATGCAATTTTTTTAAAATCCAGTTGCTCTTCAGTTAACATTTGCTACTTTCATTAAGAATGCAAATATTTGAAGCTTCCTACTTACATGTTAGGACTTGCAACAGGATAAAAGATATACCTCCACATTGCCAAAATAGATCTGTACTTAAATATGCAGGGACAGTTTGGTTTAATGTATGTAGTTTATAGATTGATTTCCACAGTTCTGTACATATGTTGTATTCACTTGTATCTTTTTAATTAAAGTAATGCAAATTGCTTTCACAAGTATATTGGCTTCTAAGGTTTCAATTTATCAAGGAAAATATCTAATGATTTTCAATCTAGAAATAAATACCTAAAATATGAGAAAACTATATATAATATATGTACAGTATTAAAAATGTACAATACTTGATTATTGCTTTGATTTCATGATCCTGGGTTCTTATTAGTGAATAATTTATTTTAAACAAAGGCATGTTTTCTATTCGAAATTAAACGCAGTCCTAAATTGAAAAATACTGTTCAGTGATTTGTTTTAATAGCTGACACTTAATGATCTTGATATTTTTATGCATCAAAAAATTAGCAGTAATGTAAGTGGCATGCAATGGACAAATGAGTTCCAGTTGTGTTTAAACAAGTAGTTGCTTTTCTTCAGTGTCCTATCACTGTTAGCTTTTAAGAGTGCAGTAGTTTGTTGCTGAAATGCAGTATGTAGTTTAAGAAAAGCAACAGATTCTAGTAACCTACTGGGAATGTGTATTTTTGCTATTATGGTTATTGGAGCAAAAAGAACATTTTGACTTTAAGTTTTTTGATTTTTGTAGAAGATTGGGTATTGTAATGCTTATTTGTGACAACAATCTTCAAGGATTATTGTTTTAAAGTGGAGCCTGGTTTAAAAAAATTTAGTATGAAGTCTGAGCTTGCGAATCTGAAATTTTATGAACTAACATTATTTGTTTTCTGCTTCTGGGTATAAGGGCTCACTGGCTTTACAACATTAAGTTCCTTATGAACTTCCATTCCTATTAGGGTTTTTATACATAGAGGCAAAAGACCTCCCTAAAATTTTTACTGTAATATCCTTGAATGAAATATGGCAAACCCAGAGGCAGTGATTGACTATCAATTAAAATCATTGCTATCCTTCCTTTTTGAAATCCTTAAAGGAAGAAATATATGTAACTTCTACGATCAACTTGCCATAAGAACATTCAGGAGTCTTTCTTCTCAATAAATCTGCAATCTGTACTTTAAATCATGTCAAGCTGAAGAGCTCAGGTTCAATTTTGTTAGTAACATGACAGATTTAAATTGTTGGGTTTTTGTAATGACTTTGCCAAACAAACTATCCACTGAACTCCTACTCCTCCTTTACTCTTTCTGCAACACTATAGGGGAATAAACCCCAACCCATTTTGCATTTAGCAAGGGATTAATATCTGTTTGTAGTGTCAAGCACACACGAGTGTGCAGTGTCCATCATTGCTTCATAAGAATGTAATGTAACTTAACGTTAGTGGGATGGATTTTGCTCTCACCTGCACAGATCCAAGATCTACCACAGCCTTTAGATTCCACAGCTTTACGCCAGTGTTAATAATTATCAGGGCATGGTATGGTAGAGTACTAGAGACTTGGTGCATGTCAGTTCTGAATTTTCTTCCCTGGGTGCTACCTGTGTCCAGATTATTCTGGATATAACCCTAGTATTGCTTTTATCCAATGTGAAAGCTCTTCTGTAATTCTCTTAGAGATTTTAAGTTACTTCTACTGGCAGCTGTGTTTACCTTTAGCAATGAGGAGCTCAAGCCTGTTTTGATTCATGTTGGAAAATACCATCAGATTTTTGCCAAGGTAATATAAGGTCTCCCTAGCTAATATATGTAATCTCACATATACCTTGCCAAGGGATGGGAGAACATTCAGGTAAGCAAGTAGAACTCTTGGTGGCTATCCTTCCTTCACGGCCATCTCCCAAGAGTAGGTATCCTCTACAAGAGCCTCAAGTGCAATTGTGGGATGTGGAGAGTTGTCTTACCACATCCCAGTGTATAAAACCTGTTTCCCATGCTCAAGGTGTTGAGTGTAAAGGAAGAAGTTGCTTTAAAGGAGTTCTTGGATAGGAAGGACTGAGCTGTACTGAAAATCCAATGACATGACTGTAGAATCAATTAGGTTGGAAAAGGCCTCTAAGATCACTGAGTCCAACCATTGCCCAGCACTGCCAAGTCCACCACGAAAGTATGTCCCTAAGTGCCACATCTACACACCTTTTAAATACCTTCAGGGATGGTGAGTCAACCCTTTCCCTAGGCAGCCTGTTCCAGTGCTTGACCTTCCTTTTGGTGACAAAATACTTTCTAAAATCTGACGTAAAACTCTCCTGGCCAACTTGAGGCCATTTCCTCTTGTCCTAATGCTTTTTTTTGGGGAGAAGAGACCAATCCTCTCCTCGCCATCATCTCCTTCCAGGGAGTTGTAGAGAGTGATAAAGGTCCCTCCTGAGCCTTCTTTTCTCCAGGCTGAACACCCCCAGCTCCCTCAGCCACCTCTCACAGGACTTGTGCTCCAGACCCTTCACCAGCTCTGGTGCCCTTCTCTGAGCCCACTGCAGCACTTCCATGTCCTTCTTACCCTGTCTTTCATGTCCCAGAACTGGACATGGCATTTGAGGTGCAGCCTCATGCATGCCAAGAACAGAGGGACCATCACTGCCCTGCTCCTGCTGGCCACACTGTTGCTGATACAGGCCAGGACACTGCTGGCCTTCTTGCCCACCTGGGCACACACTGGCTCTTGTTCAGCTGCTGTCAAACCAGCATTCCCAGCTCCTTTTCCACCAGGCAGCTTTCCAGCCTTTCTTCCCCAAGCCTGTAGTGCTGCAGGGGTTGTTGTGACCCAGGTGCAGAACCCAGCACTTGGTCTTGTTGAACCTCTTAGAGCAGGCTTGACCCATTGATCCAGCCTGTCTGGATCTCACTACAGAGCCTTCCTGCCCTCCAGCAGGTCAGCATCCTACCCAACTTGGTGCTGTGTAGTACATTCTGTTTTCTAAGCTCCTGCAAACCTAATTCTACACCAGGTAGGAAGCCCCATTCCAGTTAAGTGATCAGAAATAGCAGTCCCTGTGCTTCCTCATTGACACAATGGTATTGAGTAGTTGAAGCTGCTTGAATGGCAGCATCTCCCAGATGAAGCCCTGCACTTGGGCATAAGCAATTTGACAAGAAATTAGCACTGGGAATTGTTTGTATGGATGTTAGCCTCATGTTTGCTCTCAGCCATTAAATTTTATATAGCACAGGATATTTTATTTACCCTAGTGAAACCCATTTCATGTTCTCATAATCAAATGCTTGGTCAGAATTGTTCTCTTCTGAGTCAGAATGCCTTGGCACTCAAATACATGGCTCTGTGTGTATTTTGTGGGAAAAGTATGTATTACCAATATTAAAGGACATCAGAAGATGGAGAAATTGCTTCTAAATGTAACCACCCTGTTGTCTTCATTCTCAACAGACAAACCCTCCTAACAGCATCCCAAACTTTAACTTTAAATTGTAAATTACGACTACAAAGGAACAAATACAAAGTTGTAGCTGCTGTGGCTTAAGAACTATGATGAAAGCAGTGAAATTAAAGCCATCATTCTAACAAGGCAGAAGCTGTTCCCATTTGAAATAAATTCTTAAATTCTTTAAGGAAAAGAAAAAAGGCATTAAATTTGTGAGCATTTCCTCTGTGTGTAAGGAAAAAAACTGTAACTAAGCATTCATTCATAATGCATGAATGCATGTGAATGACTCTGCTGAATTATTTAAGTTTTGCAACTCATGTGTTCAAGTAATGATTGTTTCCCACTTTAAAAGTGATTACTCTTCTGTGTGATTTAAAGCAGATCAAAAGTTATTTTAGTGGTTTTATCTGTGTTCAACCAGAACAAGACTTAATTTTATCATTCATATTTTTGGATCATAGTAATATATTTTTTGAAATTACTTATTTTTTTCCCTTGCCATGCGAAAATAGTGTATAATGATATCTGCATGTGTGCACCATTCCTCCAGACCCTCTAAAAATTCTCTTTTTGTGTCAGGTACTCCTGCTTGGTTGAAGAGCTGCTATAAAACCTGTATTATGTAGTATTTCAAATCCCTTTATGCTGAATAGTTTTGTTTATTCCAAAGTGTATTTAACTTATATGTGCAAAATAGATATTGAGAGTACAAAACATTCTCTTCTATTGGGAGTAGAATATTAAACCACTTTAATTGCATGTAAATACAGAACATTTTTATGCAAAACCATCTCAAAGTGCTTTATAAATCTCAAAGATTCTAACCCCCTTTCATAGAAAAGAGGATTTTTATTGTTCATGTTTTTAAGTTATGGATGAAGACAAGGCACTGATTAAATATAGAGTAAATACACTACCACCTAAGTAAAATTTAGGTGAGATTACAGAAGTGTTCTCCACACACTTCTCAGTGGAGTCAGAAGGAAAAAAAACCCCTCACATATATTAAAACAAGTGGGAAAGATGTGGAAACACTTGACAGGTTGTTTGGCTTCCTCACCACATAGCTAATATAAAAAGTCATCAGCTTTTCATTTCAAGAAAAGATTAAATAAAATTAAAAGAGGGTAGTTATTTCTTATACTGAAGGAAAGACTTTCAGGGAAGAAATAAACATTCCATGTAGAAAGAATCCTAAGCAATAACAAAAGGTCTTTCTCCATATAGCTGGTATAAACTAGCTATATAAACAGGCCTGCTGGAGTTATTATATCTCCAATGATTTAAATTCACACAGAATCTGCCTTACATTATATAAGGACACCTGTGGAAGATGAAACTTCCATCAGTGTGGGAGCTGCTGAGATACCATGTCTCACCTGCTCAGGTGAACTTCAGATGGAGGCAATTGATGTAGAGGTGAATGTAAACAACCGGAAACATATATCCAAAAGTAAATGATTGGGGAGAAATAGTTTTGTGGCAGAACTGATTTATCCTTAACGTAAATCCCTTGGTGAAATGGGTATCATTCTTAGTTTCTGTGGTGTACCGTTATTTGAAATCTGAAATTAAATACATGGGGTCAATGTTTTTTGCTCTAGTCTGTGGCCCTGTTGGTGTGAGCAGTTTATCTAGCAGGTTCTGACCCATGGGACTGTAATAAGTATGTTCCTCAGATAGGAGTTTTAATCTGCTAGTCAGATTGTTTCCTAAATCCTTTTCCTTTACCAGATCATAACATTAATTTAATGATTACATATGTGTGTGTATATACACATATGCATGTGTGTATATGTATATATGTGTATTTATATATTTGAGACTATTGTTCAGCTGACTTGTTTTCAAGCAGTATTTTACAATCAAAAAATACACTGTGCTGCATTCAAAGTAGAATGTATAATGACTGTGTTGAGTATGCTTTCCAGAAAAAGATGGAGGTAGATCTGCTGTTGTGGCATGTTTACTATTTCAGCCTATAAAAACAGACACAAAAGCACCCACAAACATGCAAATTCCAGCAAGGCATTTCAATCAGCTTCCTTTGAAACCTCGTGATTAAATTTCTTCCCAGAATAAGCTGTGGCATTTTGTTTCACCCCTTCCACTTCCTAGCACAAGTGAATGTAGAACATGTTTTTTTCTCAAAATCCTCAAGCAGATTTCTTTGAATAAAACATGTTTTCAGCAACAGCACAACGTCAACCTACTTGTGTTTATAGTTCATCCTCATAGATTCATTAAGTATTTATGGTGGAAACATTCAGAAAAGAGGGAACTATATCAAAGCATTTTTGCATCTATGTGCCCTGGTATTTTTAAGCCAAATTTGTTGCATGTAGAGAACAGTTTGCAATAGAAATACTATTTTTTCTACCAGTGTATTTTCTATTCTGCAGCCCTTAAGGCAGATTAATACATTCATTTTAGTGGGAGCTGTATCAGCTGTAATGTTTGACATCAGAATTATAGGCTATACATGTTAATTTCCCTTCATTATGGAAGCATTTCCGATTTTAATTGCAAAAACATTTAATAAAAGAAATAATGAGTGGAAGAAGTGTAAATTTGTTTTGGTTTTGCAATAAAGTAAATAATATTAAAAAGGTGAAATACAGATGCCATTGTAAGTTGTGCAAATGTAAGTTGTCATTTTTATGGTTAAGAAATATATGAATGTAAAAAAATTGAAGATATTGTACATATTTTCTGTAATATATGTATATTTGATCCTAAGGTGGGTGGAGAATTGTAAAAATTGAGCACTTTAATTCATGTTGAGTACTTAAAAAGAACAGAAATTTGTATCTTGTAAAATAAAAGCATCATTAAATAAGTATTGCTGGTTGACTCTTTTATTTCATCCACCTCCTGTTCATTTTGCTGGCTAAATCTTTAAGCTGTGTTTCTTGTTGTGTGTGTTGATGAGGACCTGTTTTGGAACACTGGTATCTAGTTTGCTGAAGTGCTGGTTCCTCACAAGTACTGCTAAGTTGGTGAAAGATGTATTCTGAGTTTATAAAGGGTGTGTTGAATGCGATGACCTCCTAGGTGGCAAAGATAAAAAACATAGTCTCTGCAATCCTGCACAGTCTGGTCCAGATTTCCACAATAGGAATGTGACCAGGACATTATCTAAGCGCTTTATGGATTTCTGTACTGCTATCCCGTAGAAAAGTGCAGAAATAAAGGAAAATGTTCGGCATAGCCCTAAATCTTTCTTAGTATAATTCAATAGTAAGTGATCAGCATGATTTCATGTGCTGAACTAAAGTGGTGCTGCAAAGCAAAAAATGATCAGGTAATTAGCTGGATGTGTCCCTTAACAGATCAAAAGTGGTTGCAGTTGCCTCCAATTTCCATCATCTGCACACATTAAACCTGTTTTGATCGTATCTGATTTATTCTGCAGGTGGGCACTGCAATGTTGCAGAAAACACTTCCCCCAAAACTGAGAGAGGAAAAGTTACTGTTGTACTTGATAGTTCCTGACTGGAAAGAGTTGTATACAAGAATTTTTGTTTCATTTCTACATCTTCTTTTCTTTGCATACACTGAAAAAAAAAAAAAACCAAAAAAAAAACAAAACACAGTTGAAATAAGCAGTGATTAACCCCAGAGACAAATGCTTCCCCTTCTGTTTATGTATTTTTCTGATTTTTCTGATCTTTTTTTAACCGTGGTTAACTCTGTTCCAAACCTCATTTTCCCCATTAAGCACAATGCAATGTCTTCTGTATGGAAACAAAAATAATAGCATTTACTCTAAAAACAAGCTTTAATAAGAGAATGCAATTATACGACTCAAACCACGGGAAATGCGTCACCACAGGTCCTACTTAATGCCTTTAAATCAGCAAGGTTAATAAGCACTGATATTTCTACATGGCAGCAAATTGGCCAGAGCCCATCAAGTTGGGGAGGAAGTGGTAGGTGTTGCCTCCTCTGGCTTTCCCAAAGAGCCTGACTAACTCTGCCTCATTACCACGGAATTGTTCTTGGCATTGCGTGAACTTCCTGACATGAGAGAAGTGGCAGACCAGCCTTTGGCAAACACAGTATTTGGAGCCAGTTTGCTCTAAATAAGTTGCTCTGGAGGGTCCTGTGTTATCCCTAATGGACAAGCAGAGGGATCCGTATGATCGTGACCATTTTATTCGGGAGCTGTTCACCCCCTGCCCTATTGGCCCTGTGAATCAGGCAGCCATGGCAATACTTAGCCTCACCAGACGCAGTTCTTGTGGTAAATCAGGATGCACACTGTGGAGTTTGGTTCCTTGAGGAACACCACATGTTGCATGGTGATGTTTCTGTCTCAAAAGCACAATGCTCTGGTGTCATAAGCAGGAAGTGCTGCCTGCCCCAGTCAGAGCTGACATGGCCTCCAATCATTTTCTTACCAAGAAAATTCATTAATAATTTCAACTGCCAAATTTGAATATGTTTTTGTTTGCTAAATGAAGGAAATTTCTGCTATCAGAAGTATCTCCTTATGGAATAGATCCTTAACTGGGAATCCAGGGTAAGATGAATTTCTGGATCCCAAAATGTCTTCATATTAATTTTACTGAATACCACATTATTCAACTTACAGGTTACAGAAGTTTCTGGATTTGATTTATGCTTTTGTAATATTAAAATAACACATGGCTGAAGAAATGGAGATTGTCTTGGGAGCAGAATCTGGGATTACTCTCTCTTTGGCCTCTAGTAACCTCATGTTCTCTTCTGCCCGCTCCTACTCCTGTCTGGGAGCCAGGCAGTCGCAGCATTCTTGTGTGGAGAACGTGGAAACGAACTCTCTTGGGTTCACTGGACACTGAACTTGTATCTCTGTTTCTGTGAGCTTGTGTTTGGAAACGAGGCTGCAGGTTTGTGCTCTCCTATGAATGTGTTTCAACTTCATATGCTCAACTCACTTTTCCAAACTCTAGGTAAGGGTCCCTGCTTTGGGGAATTGGTTTTTGGACTCCAACTGCTACTGAATAGGGGAGCCTTCTCTCAGTGTGAAATTAAATTAAAGACAGGATTTCACTGTAGTTCTGTTTAGATGTGCTGCCTAGCCTGTAGAACTACCTGCCTTACCTGTTTCGTCTTACTTGAATATTTCTTGCTAAGTAAATCCAAATCTTACAGCCCAAGGTTCTGACATACAGCATTTGCAAAAGGTCTGCCTCACCTGTGTTGTATTTTGGAATTTGATCTTGCATTCTAGCACTAAGTTGGTCCAATTAACTGAATACCCTGTAGCTGCTGATGTGCATCCTAGGGTTGTGTTTCACATGGAAAGACCTGCATCCCTACGCTTCAAGACAAATCTGCAGTGCAAAGCAAAGCATGACAGGTGAGACGTGAAGTGTCTGCTATCATTACTCTTATAAGCAGGGTGTGATGTTATAAATCACATATGCTCAACTGTTACACTGCCAACTTAAAATTGTGCTGATCATAAGCAGCATGCACAAGAAAATATACATCATAAAAATAAAAAATGCTCCTCTTGGCATACTATTTTACCCTAAAAATACTACAGGAGATGGACTTATTTAATTACTAGATCCAGAAGCAGAAGATACAAGCTCAATTCCTCCTGAATACCAGCAAGTTTTGGTTGAGGTAAGGATTGTTTGGGGTAAGATTTTTTTCTATATATGTTGCTTCAGTTGAATGCTAAGTGTACATTTTGTTTAGCAATAAAAGTTACTTACTTGACAGCAGATAGGAGGTTATTGCCTTTATTCCCAAAACCTTGGTCCTTTAACATAAAAAGTCTTCACATGAAAATTGAACTGCAAACCATTGGGGTAATGAAAATCTTTTACTGAAGCAACTGTTTAAGTTTGTTATTTCAAGTGACCACCCCATTTGCAGCAAGGAGGGAGCACTGCTGTACAGGAATCCACAAGGATACAGAGATTACTTGCATCTCCAACCTAAGTTTTTATCTCTCTTGGCCCTGTGAGAAAAGGTGATGTCTTCCAAATACCACAGAGCTTGGGCTTTGTTACTGATTTATGAGGTTCGACTGCTGTGCTTGTCTTGTGGCTCTTGACCTCTGCTCTCCTCTCCCTTAACTCAAAACTGCTTTCAGTTTCACAAGCAAGATCTACCAGAAGTCGTGTGACACCTCAAATAGCCAGTGGGTTTTCATAAATAACTTCCCAGTGTTCAGATTAAGAAAATATAAGGAACTCTTAGTTGTTAAGTTCATGTTGTCCAGCAAAGTTGCATCCCTGCCACAGGAAAACTTTGTTTTGTCAGAGAGTGGGTGTCAGCCCAGGTAACATGTTCCTCACAGTCAGGAACTCCTATCAGCACTATGATTTCTTACTGCCAGCTGAAGCACGTAGGAGAGCTTGCTTTGCCAACTCAGCAGAATTCCTGGACTATGGATTTCAAACCTCTGACTTCTGCTGCTTCTGAAAAAAAAAAAAAAGGAAAAAAAAAGCAAGATTCAAGATTTAGACTCTCTCAACTTGGGAAATCTGTGTAGAACAGCCAAACAAAGGGTCATTCTGTCAAGGGAATTCAGGAATTTATTTATCTCATCTTCTAATGGTGTCTGGGTGTAAGAAACTGTTACAGTTACATCTGTGAGGAAGTTGCTCTGGAGAACACAGAGATACCATTCAATTTGACTTCATATAATATCTGATCTCTGCCAGACCCATATAATTGCAGTACTGCATGGTTCCAAAAGGTGACATTAGTAAGGAATAATTTATAGAAGTATTTTGCTAATGGTGTTTTTGCAGTATAAAGCTGTATGAGTGTATGAGGCATAAATGCTACGTTACATACTTGATATATTTCAGTAATAATTCTCTAGACAAAAGAGGATGTCAGGAAATATGCTTTGCTGAGGTGATGGTTTCCTTGTTTGGCATAAATGAACAAATGGCAAATGACTTGTCTGTTATTGTCAGTATGCCAATAAAAAAGATTCAGCTGTCTAAGAAAAATGGAAGCAAATGATGATGCAAAACTAAAAAGAAATACATATCATGGAGAAGAAAGTTTGGAAATGTTCTCCTGAGGTCAAACATAAAATCAAGGAGGCTTATATGGAAATTAGAAGATGACAAATACAAAACTCATACCAAATAGATTTTTTTGCATTATATATAATTAGATAATGAAATTTACCACCAGAGGTTGTCATTGGAGCCAAGAATTTAGTGTGATGGGACAAAATATTATATGTTAAATAAAGCAATCTAATTTGCAGTAACATAGAAGAAATATTGAACTGTCTACTCCAGATCTTACAGCAACATCAAAATTATTTAGAGTACAGTTTTGGAATAAGATCTTATTACTGCATTTTTATATTTTCCCCAGAGGTCTGATGCTTGAAGGTCTTAGAGACAAGGTCCTGAAGTAGATTGATATCAGGTCACATTTGGTGGGCCAGTTCCTGTCCTCATGTCAATTAACTTAAACAACCAGTCTGACTACTACTGCCTTTATCAGATCTTTGAGTTTCTTGCTCAGTACAATGTAAGTCAGCCATGGACATTTACAGTTAAAGCTACAGATAACCATTGCTTGGTAAAATATTTATTGCTTTGGCACAGCCCTCAACAAGGCTGAGGTAACTGTTGGTGCAGGCCATGATACTTCATAGCTGAGGTATTTCTGGCTCTCACTTTAGCCGGAAATGTAAAATGTGTTAAACTTAGCATTCTGATGCTTCTTAGCTTTATATCTTCTTTAGTACTTTCCTCTTGCATTTCTCCTTTAATTCACTTCCTCCATCTCCACTGTGCTTCTCCATTGGTGTATCCAGTCCATGACAGGCCTTTCAACATCTCTGCTAGGCAAGCTGCCTTGTCTCAACTTGGTTCAGCAACTGATATTTCCTCTGTGTGCTCCTTGAAATATTACACGGATAAAATTCTAAGAATAGCCACAGTGGGACAGGCTAATGGGCGAGCTCACACAGTGCTTTTGCATGCTGCTCTCCTGGCTTCCAAATCTTGTCAGCTCAGAAACAGCCCCAGCTAGATTAGATCCCTACAGAGCTGTTTTTATACATGCAATGCATTTCTCCTCAAATGAATCCATACAATATCTGAATCAACTTAAAGTTTTACTGTCTACAGCATCCTTTGGCAAGGAGCTCAGAAGGTCACCAAAGCACCCGTAAGGGGCTCCTGTCTTTGTTTCGTTCTGAGCTGGCTCTTGCTTTTATTAGATGTTCCTAAAGTGTTTCTATTGGAAGGCAGAGTAAAGAAATTGAAAAAAATCTGATTCTCTTTCACCAGATTGCTAATGATTACATGGACCTCTGGTCCTTGCTACCCTGTGCCATTTCTTTTGTAGAGTGAAGGCTCTTGGCTTCCTTAGTGGGTCTTGATATAGAAGCTGTTCCACACCTTTCATCATCCTTGTTGTCCCTCTCTGACTCTCTTCCAGTTTTACATTCTTGCTGAGATGTCCCACTTCTGGTCTAAATTAAGACATAAACCAGGTTTCACTTTCTCCATTTCACAGGAGTGTCCATGAGGTCGTATGGCAAAATAGAAGTAGTAGGAGGAAAGAGATTCACATAGAGAAATAAGCTGGTGTTATCCTTCTTCATTGGGATAGAGCCAGCAGCTTCTTGTCCTGTGCAATTGGAACGCTTTCTTCTTCCCTTCCCTTCCCTTCCCTTCCCTTCCCTTCCCTT
>VZSR01002340.1:4897962-4942065 GCA_013398615.1 Brachypodius melanocephalos
ATCAGCCTTGACAGGGAACAGCAAACCTTTTAAAAATATTATTTGCTCTGTCAAGGAAACATTTCCTTTTGTCCTGGAAGCTGGAGA
The DNA here is from genome assembly GCA_013398615.1 of Brachypodius melanocephalos. Taxonomy (NCBI): domain Eukaryota; kingdom Metazoa; phylum Chordata; class Aves; order Passeriformes; family Pycnonotidae; genus Brachypodius; species Brachypodius melanocephalos. The sequence goes on from VZSR01002340.1 coordinate 4,898,050, forward strand.
GGCAGATGCCAAATGGCCTTTTGGTGTTAATGATCTCTGGGAGCCATCAGCTGTTGGATGCTGAGGGCTAATGGGTGAAACCACTGGATAATGTTTGTATGACAGGAAGCCCTCATCAGTCATTCAGGACCTTCTTCCCAAAATTTTACACGCATTAACTGCTTCTCTCTGTGCTGAATACACTGAATTTTGGAGTGTTTCAATTTGCTTAGCCATCTTTATCCTTTTATCACAAAATATTATTCCTCTGACAATCAGAGTGAAATTGCTTGGCCAAGAATGAGGAACTTTGTGGAAAAGATGTACCAATAAGAACACATATCCTTGTTCTTTCCTTACACATTTGAGTATTTCAAGATGTGAAGACTGGAAAAGACTAATTTGTATATAACAAGAATAAGAATTCTAATGCCATCCAAAACTTGAAACTTTCAGAAGCCTTTCTATTCTGTCGCTTACAAGAAAGAACAAAGTCCAAATGAACTCAGTGCCAGCATATTCATAATTTATGTTTCAGAAAATGCACTCAAATGGAAGACATTTGAAGATGAGATGGCTTATTTGTTGTGATCTCTCATCACAAGTCATCTTCTAGTTTCATTCCACCTCTTTTTATAACACAGCTGAGTGTTAGATCTCACAATTTCCCACTTCCTAAGACATCTCAGCCTTACCTATTATTACACGTCTAAGTCACAGAATTTCAGATGATTATCCAAGAGTCTCACAGCAAAACAAAAAATATCCACAAGAAAGCAAACAGAATAAATATAGCTGTTCCAAGTGTGTCCATTGCAATTCTCAATGTGTGAACAGAAATGGAAGAATATCCTTTTCACTGTGCAGTTTGTAGGAGCAGATCTCTAATTCTGTTCTTCCCCAGAAAGGGCCTTGGTTGTGCCTCTTCCCTGCCCCAGCAGCTTCATTTTCCTGCTCTGTTGGCTTTGTGACAGCAGATGCTCTGGCCATTTGCCACTCAGCACCTTTCCTTGGTGAGATCTCTGGCCGGAATGCGGCCGGCCTGCCCCACACGGGATAACTGTGGCACCTGCTGGAGTATGCCTGGAGATGGTCACGGAGCTGATGAGGGCTCTGGAGTACAAGTCCTGTGAGGAGCAGCTGAGGGAGCCGGGGGTGTTCAGGCTGGAGGAGGCTCAGGGAGGACCTTGTTACTCTACAACCACCTGAAAGGAGGCCGTAGCCAGGTGAGGAGTCTTTTTCCTCAGGTGAGAGTGACAGCACAAGAGCACATTGTCTCAAACTGCACCAGGGGAGGTGTAAATTGGACATCAGGAAGAATTTCTTCACAGAAAGAGTGATTGGGCATTGGAGTGGGCTGCCCAGGGAGGTGTTGGAGTCACCGTCCTTGGAGGTGTTTAAGGAAGAGCTGGAGGTGGCACTCAGTGCCTTGGTCTAATTGACATGGTGGTGGTCAATCACAGGCTGGACCCAATGACCTCAGAGGTCTTTTCCAGCCTCACTCATTCTGTGATTCTGTGTAATAAAATTTGGCAATGCCTTGTGAGACAAGACCACAGCGACCCGGCTACGCCCCTCGAACGGCCACAGCTCCGGCGCTGTCCAAGCAAGGCGCGGCCCAGGGAGCGCCCCCATGGCCTACAACTCCCATGGTGCCCGGCGGCGGCGCTGGTGCGCGCGGCGGGCGCGCAGAGGCTGCTGGGGGCCGGGCCGTGCGCGGGGGCCGGCGCCGATGGCGGCAGGCGCAGGGGGCGGCTGAGGGAGCCGCCGGTGCCCGTCGCGTCCATCGCCCTCCGACACCTCGCCCGCCCTGTCCCTTCGCCCGCCGTTATGGAGGCGCTGATCCCCGTCATTAACAAGCTGCAGGACGTGTTCAACACGGTGGGGGCCGACATCATCCAGCTGCCGCAGATCGTGGTGGTGGGCACGCAGGTGAGGCGGGCCGGGCCGGGGGCGCTGGCGTTCACCGCCCCGAGGGCAAGGTCGGGGTGTCCGTCGCGCTTCCGCCGCTGCAGACCCGCGGCTGCCTCCGCCAAGGGCATGGGGGGACGCGGTAGGCGAGGGCGGGCGGGGCAGGCGGGACGCCCTCGGTGCCCGCGTTTCCCCCTCACGCCTTCCGCGGCTCCGCTGCCTCACCCCGGCTGCGCTGGGAGCGCCTCGTGCGCCGCCCGCCCGCCCTTTGGCGCTTCTCCGGAGCGGTTCGAGCGGCCGAGGAGCTCCGTGGGGCTGTGGGGATGCCCGGTATCCCCGGCTGCCGTGGCTCCGGCCCGCACACCGGGTGTGCAGGTGGCGTCGGGGGACCCGTGGAGCGGCAGCCGCCCCGGTGCGTCAGCGTGACCGCCATCGCCGCTCGGTCCGTGGCTTCCTTTCTTCGACAGCGGCCGCGCAGCGAGGGCTGGATGAAAGGGATGTGGTAGCGGGACGGCATCTTGCAGGCGTGGATGGTTTTTCTTTCCCCCGAGTTCTTGTGCCGTTTGGACTCTTTGTCTTAGCTGGTGATGGGGAGTGAAGGTGAGAGGCGAGGCCGGCGACTGTTGGCTGCAACAGCTGCCACACGTGCGTGGTAATGCTCCTGGGCTTGAAGATAGCTCAGAGACTTTCATATCTCTTCAAATGGGATGCTGCTCTTCAGCAGAACTTTTGGCAGCTGAACATGCCTGTCCAGAACTGCAGCAGTCACAAGGGAGCAGAAGATGAAGCGTTAAACAGAAGTAAAACTCGAAGCTAATGGATCTGTCATTGTGTTTCTGTGAAATTTAAATATCTTTTGAATGGGCTGTGCCCCTTGACAATAGCTTGCTCACCAAAGACTTTAATACCAAGTACTCTGTAATGAGGATTTTTATTAATAACTTATAACACCAGCTGGATATGTAAAGGCAATGGCATTTTTCTATGTAAGATTAAAATAGTATTTTTTCCAGCTTCATTCAGTGGAATATATTGAAGTGGCATTTTTAAAAAAAACGCTTTTAAATAACTCTGTCCCAGTTATATTTTCCTACGTGTAAATACTTTCCATAAGTAAATACTGAGAGTTAAAACAGTATTGACATCTCTGCCTTCAGCAGTCTCCCTATCAGTATCATTATCTATTCAGTGCTGTATTCAGGATATTTATGAACCCCCATGAATTAGCATGAAATTCCCTATTATGCCAAAACAGAATTCTATATGACAGCAGAAAAATATATAGTAAAATATCTAGCAAGCTGTATCTTGGGTTTTTTTTTTTTTGTTTTAGTCAGGGTTGCTGGAAGAAGTTGTCTTTACTGACATAGTAATTCTGTAGATGGTTATTATATGCAATTAGTTTTAGTTGAAATAAAATTTTATTAATCTATTAATTTGAAGTTAGTTTATTGGAGACGACATTCCTGGAGATGTGTCAGATATGGCCCTAGAGCTGACAGTTTTGCTGCTGGTAGCTTGCTCCTTTTTTTTTCACATGTGCTTTTTTAGACAGTCTTGTTTCTTTGTGGCCTTTCAGTTTGCTCACACAGTTGATGTGTCTGTATCCCACTGGCATATGCTGTCTCTGCTTTTTTGTCTTTGAAGAATATTCACAATAAACAGTCTTGAATTTTTCACTTCCATTTTTTCTTGTAGGAAGCAAATGCTGCCACTTAAGGTTTCTGTAATTCTCTGTTAATTGAGTAATGCTTTTTTTTCTTCCAATTTGCCATTTGTCTTTTTTGAATGACCTTTTTACATATTCAACAGGGAGAGGAAAAATGCTTTTTGCAGTAGTTTTCTGTTTATTTTTCTCTCTCTACCCTTCTGTTTCCCATGTTTCCTTTCCCCCACCTCTGTTGTTTGGGATTTGATTGCTACATGCCTTGTGCGATGAGCAATTGAAATGCTTTAATTTTTCCTCCTTCTAGGTACATTTTGGTGCTAATTGCAAATTATTTGTCAGTAAATTTCTCATGTTTAAATGGCCCCTTGCACTTGTAGTGCCACTTCCTGCCACTCAGTCATGAAAATTCCTTCTCATTCTCCCCATAAATATTGTGTAAGTTATTTCTGTATCCTAGCACAGGGTCATTTGAGAAAACTGAGGGCTGTGCTGGTAGAACTCAAGAGGACACCTTCAGACTGTCAGTTTTTCTTCACTGTTTCAGAGTTTTTCTGCCATTCCTGGATAAGTGTTCTATTTTTTCCCCAATTCAGTATTCCAGTTCCGTTTTTAGAACTGTATGACTGAAGTGTAAGAAAAAAGTGTCCAGGTTTGGAATATGATACAAAAATATTTGTTCAGCAATGCTGTAATACTCAGTGTTCTGGTTTATACAAATGCTTTGTGCACTGTGTTTATAAGGGGAAACAAGGTGATATTGAAGTGCTTCAACCAAACACATTAAAACTACAGTAAAATGAGCCAAGGGGAAAAAAAAGTAATTTGGTTAATTATGGCCTTTGGTGTGGATAGGTGGTATCACAAAAATTAAATGCCTACACTCCCAAAGTGGGTGTAAGATCTAGAATAAATTTAAGAAAACCAGCCAGACAACAAAATATCTGCCTAGAAGTAGGTAAAAATTAATTGTCTTTATTTATATTTTATGCCATTAATTCTTGGAATATGTTTGGGGTTTTTAGTAATCATCAGCTTAGTTTTATACAAACTTTAATGTCAGCTTTGTAGCAAAATGCTTGTAATACTGAAATTATAAAATCACCTTGTGGGATTTATTCGCACTTGGTAGTGTTAATTGAAGTAGACACATTGTAGTGGAATGGATGTAGCAGCTGATGGAATTCACAGGTGAGATTTTTGGAGTGACCTTTCATGTGTGCATTTATAAAGTACTTTTGCTCAGTCTTCTGTCAATGCCATTTTGACACTTTAAATGGGGAGGTGTAGTTTACAGTATTTAATATAGTCTTCTGTTGGATGTTCCTTTGGGATTGGCATTACATTTATTTCTTTTTTTTAAACTGTGGTGTAAGTATCATGTTTGATGCTAATGCTAAACCACTTTTTATTGCAAGGTGGAAGATTTCTTGATCTGAAGTCACAATCTGAGCATGTGAATATGTATAAATTTCTATTCTGATAAGATAAATAGTTGGAATGCTAATTTGGCTGTTAAGAAGTTGACAGCAATGGGAAGGTAATGTACAGTCCTGGCTAGTGGGATAGGGAGATAAATCCAGCAGATGCTGCCAAAGCATCCCATCTGAAAGAGGCTGGCACCTTGGTCTGAAAGTTCAGGTGCTCTGCAGAGCTGCTGTGACTTTCCCTGGCAGGGGAACAGAAATTTAAGCCACTTAGCTCATTTAGTGTAGCCTACATTGTGTTGGCAAAAAGCCAGTTTGAGGTGAAGGAAACTCATTTGTACCAAGCAACCAGGAAAACCCCATGCCAAGCACTGCCATGTATTCCTCACTCCTCTCCTCTCTGCGTTGTTGGTTTGATTTTTGTGGGGATTCGTTTGTTTGTTTTGCATTTTCTTTAGTGGCATTTGTTGTTGTTGTTTTGTCCAAAGATCTTTCCTGGCAATTCAAGCAGATCCAAAAACTCATTTGTATATACATTTGAACAGAGAATATAAGAGCATTGCTTCCATGCTGGCTGAAGACAGGTTTAACTTTTTTCTGCCAAATGTTTTGCAAGCTTCTTGATTTAGTTTGGATTTTTTTTTCTTTGTTTCCATATCTGACATTTACAATCTCTGGTTTTGGGTGTAACTGTTTTACTTTTTGCCATCCTTTGCTCCTGTCAAGTCATGCCCTGACTGTTCTGCTGTTTGTTTCAGACAAGCAGCAAAGTGAGGCTGACATTAATTAGCTGTTTATATTTACCAGACATAATATAAATGTTGCTGCTGGTATGATACTGTGTAAACAACATTTAGTGTTGTGCTGTTTCTTTTCTCTGATGGGCTCCCTGTGTTTCTGAACAGCTGAACTTCTTGGGTCCTGAAGATTGCTGTGATTCAAAGGATGGCATTTTCACTGTATTTGCAGACTTCATATGAATTAAAATAAAATGATAGATCTAAGAACTTGATCCTGTATTTTAGCATTCTGTGATTCTTACTATGAAAGCATTATTAAACTATTTAGAAGAAGATATTTTTCTTGTTTGGAAATGCCTGCTTATTTTGGAAGAGTGGAGAGTCTGCACACAATTCACAGTTGCAGTAGGATGTGGATAAAGAAGTCTTGTGCTTCTCTTTTTTTGTGTTTTTTTTTTTTTGCGGGGGGGGATTGTGTGTGTGCTTTGTTTTGTTTTGATGCATTTCTGCAAGGGTCCTGTTTATGTTGTGATTGGCTTTTTTTTTCCTTGGAAAACCAATATTTTAATTAGACCAGGTGAATCTTGTATGTTATCCAGGGGGCACAGTGCAAAGAAAACATATTTTCAGGAAGATGGAGGGGAAGAATATTACAACAGCATAGACATTTGTTTTTTATGATCTGGAGAGAAAATGGCTGTGAAGTTCTTGGAAAAAAATTGTTTGTGTAGTAGCCAGAAAGTTGACTAACTTAGAGATTTGAGATTTGGGTTTTTTTTAATAATACTCTTGTTAGAACTTTTAAAATTTGAATATGCAAGTTGGCTTTGTTTTGATTCACTTTACTGCAAGTCATGAATATAGGAGTATGCACAATACAATGTGAGGTCAGGATGTCTGGCTTGCAAATGTGAATCTTCAAATACCACAGTTCCATGATGTAACTGAGAGTCTGTAAGTTGCTTCTAATTAGATGAGACATTTTTTTCTTAAGTGAATTATTGCAGGGCTTTGGGAATTGATGTACTGGGGAAGAAGACATCTGCTAATCATTGCTGTATTTGCTGTTGTTTGGCACATGGCTACAGTTAGATATGCGGGATTTCTGGAGAATTTTGACTGAACTTAGTTCTGGCATTCCTTACTACTTGTACATAAGCTGTTTTGTGTGGAGGTGTTTCCTGTGACTTCGAGTCTCCCTGAGTTATTCAGGAGAGCTCTCTGTTCAAGCAAATGGGGAATGCCCTGCAGGAACAACAGTCTTGTAGTCTGGACAAGATCTTGCATGTATTTTGCAACAATGAGCAGTGCATTATGCTGGCTTTACTGCTTTCTCAAGTTGAGATTAGCCTGTTGTCTCTTTTGCATCTTTCAGAAGTGTTATTTTGTTTCAAACAATGTCTTAAAATTGTTAATTTAGCCTGTTTATAGCTTTAACATTCTTTTTTGATTAGTAAATATATTTTTAAATTTCTTAACTGTTTAGAACAAGGCTAGCTTGGGGCATTCCTAGTTTGAATAGGAAAATTTTGTTACAATACCTGTTCCAGCCAAAGCAGTTCCTTTGTGGAAATTGCATGTGTAGTCACCTTTTATTCCAGAATAATTCATATTTGCAAAATAAGGAAAGAAAAAAAATTACTGCTGCTCTTTAGTTATAGCAGGCTGAATGCTTCTAGGAAGGCTACAGCAAATAACTTTTTAAAGCACCAATGTGGGTAGTATCCCTGTGGATGAGATCCCAGCACAAGTGCATTAGCTTTTATTTCCCAATGATAGAATCAGAAGTTAGGAAATTCTATATGTACGTATTGCCAAGAGCAGGATTTACCAGCGGGACTTTTCTTCTTCTCGTATGACAGAAACTGCAGAATTGCCACCATTTCATCTCAGATGTCTAAGCCAGATTCATTGCTTTACTTAATAGAACTCTTCAAGAATTATGTCTCATTGAGAAGTCTCTCCTACTTCACAGTTCCTTACTGTCATTCTTGAATGTTTGCGTTGTGCCACTCCAAAAGTCATAGGGAATTCTGGCATCACTGCCTCTGTTTTCTTGTGCTGTCCCATAATCAGTCTGTGTTGTGTTGCAGTAGTTCTTTGCATTTTTTCCCCTGTTGGATGAAATAGTAAAAAAACTTAGCACTTTGCCCTGTTCAAAAGCAATGAGCTAAATTTTGTACTCCTTTCAACTCATTTTTGTTTTGGAAGTTTCCCAGTAGTTTGTTGGACATGTTCCCTTAACCCGTTTTTTCCCCCGCAGATGATACATTGTTTGTTGGCTCCACAAAGACATTATGAAGTCTAAAGATAGACAAAGGTAGGCAGGGGATTCTTTTAAGATGGTTTGAAATTTTTGCAGCTGATTCAAGTCCATTATTATTTCAATAGTACTTAAAATCTCCAACAATCAACAATCTGAGCATGTGACTGTAAGAAATCTGGTGGTTCTTGTGCATCACTGAGGCTCCAGGTGAGCCTTGTGTTAATTTTCTTGGACTAATTTGACTTGATGGACTTCATAAGAGTAAGGGAAGACTTTGCTTATTTACTGAGCTACTTGTGAGCTAAAAAGGGCAGTGAATCACAGGCGACCTGACATTCCTTTAAGGACAGCCTCATGGAGAACAAAGCAATAGTCCATAAACCTGCTTGGGAAAATGAGTGGAGGTCTAAGGAGAGCAGAACTGAGGGAACTCATGGCAGCCTCAGCACAGCAGACTCATGCAGGAGGTAGTATGAGGACAAGCTCGCTCAGGAATGTAAAAATCCTGCCTGCATGGGCAGAGATGGGATTGAGAAAGCCACTGTTACTGCATCAAAGGCAGCAGGAACTTCCAGCACTGGATCAGGAGTTGAGGAACAGGAGAAATGAGGGAAATACAGGCATGCTGCTGGCTGTGACAGGTGATCCAGGGGCAGTGAATATGGACAAGGCTGAGGTGCTTGATCCTTCCTTTGACCTGGTCTTCACCATCAGGGTCTTTTAGGCCCTTGTCCCTTGGGGTTAAAAGTGGAGGATAATTCATTAAGATTGGGTCAGAGCTCTTATGTGGAGGAAAGATCTTTGCATTCTGTTTGGTGTATGGCACAAGTCTTTTCAAACAGGAATTTAAATATCTTAAGGATATTCCTCGTTAGGAATGCTAATGAGGATGTGGAAATATAATAAGAAAGCCAGTGAAGTAAATAGGATGGGATGAATGTGAATGGTTGTTCATTGTGTTACTTCAGCATTTTCAAGATAGAGTCTCTTCCATCTGACTTGTTAACGACCCTGAAGTGTTCTTGAAAGTAACATCTCTGGCTGTTAATGAAGCTGGACAATTATAAAATCATGCACTTGCTGTGTGCTGCTTCTCAATTCCAATAACTGTAATGCAGCAGATTGTAACCCACATTTTCTCTTAAGAATTAGTGTAATGGATGGGAACAAATGCCTTTTGATACTTAAGTGGACACAGCTGAAACATGCAGGGGGACAAGTAAAGAAGAAATGAAGGATAGGGAAGCAAAGCAATCTCATGAGGACTGTTGAAAGTCGAGGTGCTGGTTATTTGGAGTGGATCACAATTCTTACAGCTTGCAGCTTTTTAATTTGAGAGGATAAGTGCACAATTGTTTCCCAGTGACTGCCCTTCATCCTTGATTGTCAACATCATCTTCAGATTAATCTAAACCAAAGATGAACATACAGGTGTTACAGAGGCAATGAGAATGCTCATAAGGTTTCAACACACTCTGACAGCACATATGATGTAAAATACTGAAGGCCTGTGTGCATCATCTCTTTTTATCTTAGTACTTTGAGGGAAAATAGTTTTACCATCCTCCAGACTCAGATGTTTCTCTCCCATTAATGGTGGTTGACAGAGGAGAGTGTAAAACACTCAGCCATGGTAGTTTGACACAGAGGTTAAAGGAGTGACACAAGATGTTCCTGTATTTGCACCCCCCCCCTTTTTTTTTTTTTCCTTTTCTGAGCAATCTATTAAGTTCCTCTAGATTATCACAGCTAATAGATACTTCAAATAAAATCTATCTGATCTGCTACTAAAGGTTAGAGTTTGTTAACGCTTTTCTGGACCCATTGTTAAATGAATTTATAGAGTTCAGTCCATGTTTAAGATTGAGACGAGCATTTCAATGACATGACAAAACAAGTGTGCTGCTTCTACAGACTCACCTAAAATTTCTATGGTATCTTTGGTCATCATAGTAGTGTCTGTTTACATCTGTTGTATGAAGGACTGGCTGAACTGACTTTGTATTCTTAACAGACCCATATCCCTTGCTTCCCCCTCACTGGCAGAACAAAATCAGCTTTGTGTTTACTGCCTTCCTCACTGTGTTCCCAGGCAATTCTTGGTAATGGATGCTGAGGAGCCCAGATTAAGAAGTGCGTCATTAGATAATTGTATTCCAGCAACAGATTGCTTTAGTTGGGAGTGTAATGCAATTTGAAAGAATTTCCTGATGCATGGAGTACTGTAATGTTTCATTTAGTGTGTTTGCAAAGGATCCAGATCGTTCCTTCCCCATCCAGAGGTACCTGGGAGTAGTGTAAGACACAGTGGTTTGCTTCTGTACCTAGCTTGGTGTGCCCATTCTAGTTTCCTGCATTACCACTCCTTTGGAAAGACTAAAGAGCACCAGTGTGCAGCAGCTTGTCCAATGGATTTTGGTTTCCTTTTGTGGTGAGGTTCTTGGTAAGGATTCCAGCTATCCCTTATGTGCTTGGAGTATATATTCATGAGAAGCTGCTTCATCTAAGCCTTTTGAGACTGAGTGATCATTTTTCCTATGCCTAAGAAAATCTTGCTCAAGAGACCACTCATCCAGATTGGAAGAGACCTTCAAGGTCATCTAGTCCAACCATAACCATCAACCCAGCATAACCACCCCTAAGCCATATCCCCACCTGCCACATCCAGATACCACTTAATGTTTGTAATATTTTTAATAAATGAAGCACCGGTCTTCTTTGTTGGTTTGGGTTTTTTTTCCAGTGTAGAAAATGTTAGTCATTTCTCTTGTTTTAAGTAAGTTTGTTGAGAAGTGGTTTGTTATTTGTCTCTATGAAGTTTGTTTTTTCATAGTCTATAATAGCAGTAGTTCTTCAGAAGTGGGCCAGAACAGGAACTCTGTTGGGGAGGCGTGCAGACCTAGTTCATTCTGGTCAGATTGTTCTTAAGTTGATTGATAAAAGTTCAGTGCCCAATGGTCTGTTATAAGCTGCTTACAGGGAAGGTGCCCAAAGTTGATTTGGAAAAGGACAGTTGAAGAAGATATTACTAACTATCTAAGGGAGTTTTTTTAAGGAAAAACAAATCTTAATAAGGCTGTTTTTCTGTTTAACTCTGCTCTTTTAACAAGTCTTTCTAGACCATTGAGCTCACTGATGTCAAATATGAATTAGATTTACTTTGGAAGATATACATAATCTGCATTGGTGTGTTATTTGCCTATTGAGACAAATGATATTTTGGATAAAATATCTTTTTATTTCTGTGCCATAAAACATATACAATAAAGTGGTACAATAAAAGAAGGCTTTCATTTGTTGCTTTTGAAACTTTCTAGGGGTTTTCCCTTTTATTTTCGTATTTATTTTATCATTCTGCGTACAAGCCCTATTTCAATAGGTTTTAAAGCTCTCATATAATATATTTGTGTCTTGTTTTCCTGCACCAGTAGAAATGTACTGTCTGATAGTAACGTGTTGTTTGACCTCTGGTCTACTTCTGAGTTTTAGCAAAGTCACCTAATGTCACAAGATTTCTGAGATTTAAGAATATTCATCGCTTCTTTTATATCATGTTGTGCTAGGTTATATACTCAGCATTTGCTTGAAGTCTCAAATCTGTTATTTCAGAACTGGTAGACTGAGTGGAGGTTCTATAGCAGTTACATAATGCACATTCCAGCTGTCAGAAGCATCTGTTGGTTTCCTTTTTTTTTTGATTTTGTTTTGTTTTCTTGTTTGTTTTTAACAAGAGGTTTGGTAGTTGCGGTAATACAGAAACATTTCCTAGATGGTGGCAATGACTGTCAGAGCAGGTTTTCTCATAGCATTATTATATAGACTTAGAGCTGCTGAAGATTGGAAGAGTTTAATACAGTGCTATTAAAAAGACAAAATTTCCTCAACTAGATTGAATATTATGTTGATATAGCTGGGTCTGTTTTTCATTGTTAGTTTTAATATGGTATTGTCTGAAATTACTTTTAACACCCAGGCTTTCATAGGTGCTTGTTGGACCATTTGTAAATCTTGTACAAAAGTCCTCCAGGAGAACATTTTAAATTTTAATACTCTCAAATTTGTCATTTGTCATTTGTATTTGTCATTTCACAGCCTTTAAGTATTTTCCAACTTTTTACAGTTTGTTGTTATGTAAAGACTTAAATATATACCGAGAGAGAGAGTGTGGGATGCCATGAAACAATATTTGTTTCTATGTTTAGGATGTAAAACAATGTTTGTACTTAACAAGCTGATACAATACATTATACAAAAAACCCTCAAAACCAACCTAACAAAAAACCCCCAACAACCCCCTCCACCCAACCAAGCCTCAAACTGAAAGGATTATAACATTGTAGCAGTCTAATATATACATGGTTTTGTAATGTTTTTGTAATGGCTGCAGTTGGTATCAAATACAGCCAGCCCATGTTAATTCTGAGAAATAGTAGCAGCGGGTTCAATTCCTCAGTTTACAAAGCAGTTTAACTTCAAGATGTTAGAAAGTGACATAGTATAAGACATTGAATTTCTTTCTGAGCATTATAAAAAAAGGCATTTTTTCCCAGAAATATTTCTGGACAGTTTGATATTTGTGATAGAAAATGTTAAATAGGAGATTAATTTTTCTGAAACGTATTATGACTTTAGTTTAACCTTAAGAGATAAAACCCGTGGGACACTTAGAAACCAGGCAGGTTTAGATGGTTCCTGGCTCTTAGCAGACCCGTGTCCTTCCGTGCTTGTGCAGTGGTGCTGCTGTGTCTGCAGGGAGCCTGTCATATGCTCCTTCAGGCACTCTGTAGCAGAGGACAAAACAGAGTGCTGTTTGCAGACCAGATGAAAGCAAACTAAAATATCACAGCATTTTTATATTTCAGAAAGTAATGTAGCTGTGTTCCACTTTTCAGAGCAGTGGAAAAAGTTCTGTGTTGGAAAGTCTTGTGGGGAGAGATCTGCTCCCACGAGGTACTGGAGTTGTCACCCGGAGACCCCTTATTCTGCAGCTGGTGCACGTTTCCCCAGAGGATGGTCGGAAAGGAGCTGGAGATGAAAATGGTAAGTGTGATCCAAGAATGTGTTTTGCCTTTTTGGAAAGAGAATTCAAGTCTTTCTTGTCCTTTCAAATGAAAAATCAGTTGCTCTAATCATAAAACTCTAGTATGTTTTTTAAAATTTGCTTGGAAGAAAACACAGCTGTTATAACATCTGTTTTTTCCATTTAGCAAATGTCATGAAGTCAAAATCTTTTGCATATTCAAAATACCTTTAATGTTTAGGCTTTCATATTCTTGGGAATTTCTTTTGAGAGAAACAGGCCAAAGAGAGCATTTCAGTTATAAAGATAATTGTCTGGAGTGTAGAGAACGATTTTCTTGTGTGTGTTTTTCATCCCTTCCCCTTTTGCTGTATAAATAAGGTGCTTCATTGAGAGGGTGGTGAGTATGAGAGTTTTTAGAAGGAGGGTAGGAAATAGGTAAGTTCTGAATGAAGAGGAAGGAGAAAAAATGAAAACAAACTTGTAGTAGATGCAAACAGAATTGAATTGATGCATTCTGTAGCTTGCAGATGTAGCCCACCCTACTGGGCTGCACTGAGAGGCTCCAAATGCATCAAGCACAGCACTTTAAATGTTCTGAAGCTGCTCACTTTGAAGCTTGTCTTCTGTACTGCTTCTGTTTTATCCTTCAGCAGATCAAGAAAGTGATCTCAGCTGTCCCTTGGGAGTTTCAATGCTCGTTTTATGCCAACTAACGCTCCTGATCTTAGGAAGGAATAGCAGGGGCATATCCACCTTCTGATTATAAGATAAATCTTAGTTTTTTTATGTAGACGCTAACAACTGCACAAGCTTCTGTTAGCATGATAAACTTGGGACTATAAATAATAATTCTCATTGTGTCCAAATTTTTTTAAATTTGTTTCCACCAATAGTAAATCAAGATATCAGAAGTTCTTTACAGCATTTGTTTTCCTGTAATATTTATGTCCTTTGCTTTCTGAAGGACAGTTACTCATATTGTGCTGTTTGAAAGGTTTAAGCTCCAATCTTAATTACTGTCACAAGCAGAGAACACAGGCTTCATAACAATTAGCATGCAAACCATGTGAGAAATTGCAGGGACAGTTGAGGCTGGAAATTATCTTAGGAGACCTCTAGTCCAATCTCAAAATAAGGCCAACTCTGAAGTCAAGACCAGGTTTCTTTGGTCTTTATCTGCTTGGGTCTGAAAACCTCAAATGATGGAGAATTCAATCTCAGTGCAACTTTTAGAAATGGCACATTTGATGTCTTTAAATGCAGTTTTGCATTGCTTGTACTGTGCAGTGTATAGTTTGTATTTCTACAGCTTCTCAGAATGTTTGGATTCTGAGTTGTAGGGTAAAATAATTTTTTGTTCTTTGCAACTTTATGGATGTAAAAGGAGGTGTTCTAGCTGGAGTATTCTGAGAGCAGAGCCTTTTTGTTTTAGGTTGCATTTGATTTGAGGATTTGAATTTTAAATTTAAAATTCGTCGGGATGTTGGGCTAAATTATTATTTATTATGACCACTTAGGTTTTTTTGAGAGGAAACAATATGTAAGATGTAAATGTTATAATCTCATCTTGTTCCTCTGAGAGAGATGTGAGCTTCTTTGGTAAGAACAGAGATTTGATCAGAACAGAAATTGTGATTTGCCAATTGAGTTTGAAATTGAGTCTCTTCTCGCCAAAATTCAGGCAAATTGTGGTCTAAATGGTGGTGTCACTGATCTGGTTTAGCTTATGTTCAGATTGTGGTGTTACATCTGAGAAGATGGGATCAAGTAGCTTGGAAAGAAAAAAGCTGACCCTGACCACCTCTTATCCTGGCTGTGCTGTGAAATGTTGTAATAAGTGCCATTAGAGGTCTATTTTTAGAGGTAATTGTATTTGTAATGAGGTAGATGTTTAGGTGGGATTGAATATGAATTTGGGATTTCTCAGAGGGAAATACTCTTGCAGAAAAGGATTTTATCCTGATGAAGGATTTCCTCTTTACAATTTGAATGTTGGACGAGAGAGTGGCAGTGTTGGCATGCTGCTTTCTGAGTGCTGGCATTGAACTCTCTGTGCACACAGATACTTTTATACAACTCTCTCTACACTTTGGACTTCTGTTTTGTGATTCTCACCTGTATCCATGCTAATGCTTGCTCTATTGGTATTATATATTAACACAGCCATTTCAAAATAGTTACTACTCTGTGGATCTTACAAGCTTTTATTTTATGTCTGTTGGAGCATCCAGAAAGCTTCCCAGTTTTTAACACAAAGCACTTTTGACTGCTGTGCTGTTCACTTAGGGAGGGACAAATGATACCCTTGATCACTGCAATAAATCAAGAGTCAGAAAAGACCAGAGATAAATTTTCCATTAAATGTGAAGTTCTGTACTGTTATAACAGGCTGTTCTGTATATTCTGCAGAGAAAGTGTGTAATTTGATGTGAAGGAAATGTTCTCATCATGCTTTTGCTGTTTATTGTTGGCCTCTAGTGATTCAGCACATATGGTGTGTTTGATGTGATGATACCATACTGTGGTGTTCTCTGATCAAATTGCAAGAGAAGCAGCACTTACCAGAGAACTGGGCCTGGCCTGGTGAATTATTAAATTGGCCTTGCAGTGAAGACCTATAATGGTAGTTCAGAAATGGAAAATAAGAAAGAACGTATCAGTGGCCAAGTAGTAAACGCTTATAGGGTTTTTGTATTTGTTCCAGGATAGGAAACTGAATATAGTTCAAATTCTGAACAGACTGAATTGATACAGAGCACAGGAATATTTAGTTCAGATCTGTTATTTGATAAATCAATGCTGTTTTGTCAGCCTTTTGCTCTCTACTTCAGATAGGAATCTCTTACCCCTAGCTCCCAAACAGTGTGGCCTGGTTCACTGGGCTTGGCTTTGTAGAAGCTCTAGAGAGAAAGAGCTTTCCCTCAAGAGTGATTGCAATCTAGTTCGTGTCAAAGATGGGAAAAGTGGTACAACAGTTAGTATTTGGGAAATTCTCATTGCCATGCTGCAGGAAATCCTCTATGATTGTGGCCTTTTCTGACTTCCAGCAGCTTCTTCCATTGGAAATGAGTAACAGTTCTATTGCTTTAGAAAGGAAGAGGAGATAAATGCATAACTGAATCAGTCATCTTTGTATTGCTTTGAGCTTCCTAAAGGAGTTTTATAGAGTAGGACATAACAAGTATCATTTGGTGGAGGACAGTCCTGAGAAAAATCAAGTAATATGTGTGCTTTTCCTGGGTATTAATTAAGGTTTTCAGGTCTTACTACAGGATATGGAAAACCAGAAAAATATAGACTGTTGCTTTATTCACAAGATGTGTGATGGTTTTTTTTGAAAAGCAGGATCTGCTTGTTCTTAATAGCTGCTGTTTTAGTAATTTCATATAATGTGTAATACTGGATTTCATCATGACCAAAGTGTCATTTCTTCATGCCTTTATCTAGCATTTAATCTTTTTGTAATCAGGTGATTAATTCTTCTGAAAATATTGCCTGAAAAGCTTCCAAAAAGTAACATGACGGAGGGAAGACTGATTTACCAGTTAAATGAGTGATAAAAAAACATTCTACATGGAAACTAGAACAGTGGGTTGCTGAATGTAGGCTAATTAAAGCACTTTCTCCTTGCCTTGAGCATTGTTACATTTAGAGAAATGCAAATCCTTCCTCCTTTTCTAAGAAACTCCTTTCCATTAAATTAGAACTATGGAAACTTTTCTGTAGGTGTTAGCAAGTTAAAATGCAGTGTCTCTGACTTGAGTGTGTCTTTTTAATATTTATTTTAAGAAAATTATAGATAACACTGGAAAAAAAAATATACATAGAACTAAGCCTAGTACCTGGCTACAAATTCCCCATGCCACCAGAAAGAGAATCATGTAAGACTAGACAGTGTCTGAGCAGGAAATCATCTCCCGAGGAGGGACATAACCAGAGAGAGCTTGGTCCATATCTTTCAGATGTAACAGTGGCGGTATCTTGCTGTATATTTTTCTTCCTGGCTTTAGACTTCTCTTTACTCCCTTAGATTCAATATACTCCCTTAGATTCAAGAGGAGATGAGCAATACAATACTGCACATACTGTAGTTTCTTCCTCTATGTGCATTTTACTTTATTTCCTCTGAACAGTAAATAAAACTTGTTAAATAACCTGGAATAGAGGAACCCTTTCATTTTGCACTTATTTTGGAGACTAGTACGTCATTTTGCCTATTCACCGGCAAATACAAACAAAAGCTTTTTCCTAATGATAGCTCATGTGCCTGGAGAAAAGTAGTAATGAAAGTTTGGTTTTAAAAACTTTTCTTTAACAGATCCAAAATCATATTTCTGTTGATGATACACACACCTTTGACTGAGTGAGACATCAGCTCTCCGGATGAACTAAGCTTTTCAAACGGATGAGTTGATCATTGTTGTGCTGCCTGAATTTTGTACCAAACAGGCACAAACCAAAAATATCTTCACCAGTTCATTATGCTGCTTGCACTTTCAGGGTGTTGCACAGAGATCACAGGAAAAGAGAGTTATAAATTCATCAACCTCTCAATAAGAAGTTGGGTTTCTTTTTAATGAAATTTTCATAAATACTTTGAAAACATTGAAAGTTGAGGTGGGTAATGCATATATTGTCTCTTCTTAAATCTGTCTCAGAACTGGTGTTATTCTTTAATTGAGTCTGAAAAATATTGATGCACAGCATCAGATTTCCTTCCCATACAGTAACATTACTTCCAGTGACATTAGAAATGTTTCTTTGCTCTTTCTGGTTCTTGTCATGAGTAAATGATGAGAAACATATTTTGCCAAAGTTCAGCTTTGTGGAGCCCAGTGGTGCTGTTTTCTGTGCTCAGATAAGAAAATAATTTGAGCTGTGGGAATTAGGTTAATGCCAATAATAGTCATCATCAAGTAAACTTTGTTGTATAGAATATCTGATTAATAGGCAGCATTTATATGTGTTTAATTAAGGTCTTATTTCTGTGCATATTGCTAATGTTACATACTCTCATCAATACTAGAATAGCATGCACATCTATCTGCATGTATTTGTGTTCTTTGTAATAGAATCTGGTACTGAAAGTGAATAAAATGCTATATTAAATATGATTAAAAATGTTAAACACCATTCAATGCTGTTTCTCTTTAACTGCAGACCCTGCTACATGGAAAAATCCAAGACACCTTGCTAAAGGTTGCCTTTATCCACTTGCTTTTTCTCCCTGCACCTGAAGTGCATGCTTATGTACACTAATCACATACATTTCACGCGACATGATTGTTGATTACACTTTTCCTTTTAGACTTCAGCTACCGTGGCGATTTTTTTTGCTGTCTTGTGATGATTTATTTTCAGTTTTCTGACCTTGTTGCATTAGAAAGTGATGATATTTGCTTTTCTTCTGTGCCGTTGCTGCTTCATAGAACTTCCTGCACTTTTAATTCCCAAATCCTTAAAAGAAAATTCTGTTGATTAACTTCCTTAAATTTCAGTGTAAGTGAAAAAAATGTTTTGAAAGATTACCTGGTTGTAGGTAAACCATGTGTTTGCCAAAAGGCCCAATTTCCTGTAGACAGTTCTTGTAGAGCAGATTGCTGTGTCAGGGAGCACAGAGGAAATGGCCGCAAACTAAAAATTGGAAATAGAACTTGCCACTAATACTTGGAAACCTAATAGTGAAAGGGTGAATATCGTGCAGTGTGACTCAAACTGCTACCTGTGCTACAAAGCAGGAATTGAACATAACCTGCTTTGCTGTTTCTGGGACTGCTCTTGCATAGTCTCCAAGTAAGTCTGGGTCTCAGTGGTGACTGACAAGAGTGGAGATGTTTGGTCCCTGACAGATTTGGGAAGAGACATGTTCTCCTAAGGCTTCTTCGTTATGCAGAATTTTTATGTATTTTCTGTTTGCTTGCTTTTAGTCCTACAGGTTTTTCTAACTTTTTCTTTCAGCTGTAATTTGATCTCACTTGCACGGTAAAAGCAAAGATGCTAAAAGCTAGACTTTTTCCCCCCAGGTTTTTAAGCTATTGCTAATAATTCTTTTGTTTTCTGTTACAAGCTGATATTTAGTGGACAAGACCATTTCTGAAAGATTGCAGGATAGGTGATTGGCTCAGGCATAGGTAGGAAGGTGGACCTTTTGTGAGACAAATTAGACATAGTAGTGAGGTGCAATGTTTCAATAGACACAATCATAAAGCTATTTCACATTTAACTGTAGAAAGTTAACTCATTTCTTTTTTGCTGCTTGAAAAAAAATCTTGTTGTTTCAATGAACAGGCATTGGAAAAATGTTGGTGAAACATGTACTTTCTCATATATCCATTTTTGTTTTCAGAGGTAGATGCTGCAGAATGGGGTAAATTTCTTCACACCAAAAATAAGGTATGTTTACTCTCTTGATGAAGTAGCAGTGTCATAAATATGTTAACATATATATACTGAATTTTGTTATCTCTTCCCTTGACTTTCCTGAAACGATGTTGTTTATTGGTGTTATTGTATCTGCTGTACTATATGGCAGAATATTGAGGATTTTGTGTTTTGCTTTTTATGAGTAGGAAACTTTTGAAAATACGAAATGTCTGTTGTGCAGGTCATTGATTCTGCTGAGTTATCGTAGTGGGTTTTGGGTTATTTTGTTGATTATTCTATTTTGTGCATTGCCAAAATTAGGATGGACATCACAAAGCCAAGGATAAGCACAAATCATTTCAGTCCATTGAAGAATTGGCTACTTCAGAAGTTTATTAGAAAGCTGTGAAAAAGAAGGAAGAGCCTCATGTGCATCAGGGTTAAGGAGCAGAAATTGAGATGACCTAGCACTTAGGAAGAGAGTCAAAGCTTAATTCCTGCTTGAAGACAGCCATATTTTTGTTGGCAGATAAATTATACAAGTGTATAATCCAAACTCATTTCCTCACCAGAATTCTAGGCAGTGCTAGAAATGGAAGAAAAGCTAGAGAGGAATATAGAGGGAATCAGTGGAAGGATAGCTCTGTGCTAACCTTTTTTGTGTTGGTGGGAGGAGAACAGTTTTTACAAGAGTGGAAGGATTTGAAAATGAAACTGCCCTTTGCCCTCTTCAAGATGAGAAGTTGTTTAGGCTACACGTTGCTTATTAACTTCAAAGGATTACAACTAGACTCAAAATGGAATTAAATGTTTTGAATTCTCTGTAAGTGGACACACATTAACAACTTGTGTCTGACATTGGTTATAAGTGCTAATAACTGCCATCTCACAGAATTAGTTAACAGATTAAATTTCTATAAATTTCTACAAATTTCTATAAATTTTTTTCAGTTTAAGGGCTAGTAGTAATTCTTATATTCTTTTAAAATATTCTGTATACTTAGAGTTTTTCACCACTCCTTGGAGAGAAGAGCATTATTTTGCAGTTAAATAAGTGAATGCTGTTTTGGATTTTTAAACTTTTTTTTTCTTTCTTCAGATCTATACAGATTTTGATGAAATTCGTCAGGAAATAGAAAATGAAACAGAGAGGATTTCAGGAAACAACAAGGTAAATCCTGTACTGTCCATCTGTTGTCTTGCTATTGATTTTCTTGCTGCTTAAACCTTTCTTAAAGAGTTTTGACAGCTAGGAATTAAAAGCACTTAACTGTCCTAATGAAGAACACACAAATGCTGCTTGCTATCTCGAGATTTTTTCACTGTGTTCATGAGATAAATTACTTCAGCTAAAAGAGAGTTGTTCTTTTATTTCAAGATTCTGTAATGAAAGTGCAAAAATTAAACTTTCAGTTAAATTTGCTTTCATTTTTCTACATACCTAGCTTTTATGTGTAATTATAAAATTGGCTGCTGCCAAAGACAAAAGAACCAGTTGACAGATGTTTGGCCTTTTTTCCTTGCTGTGTGTTTTAAGGTATGTGGTGAAAGTCTTTGTAGCATGAAACTACAGCCTCTGGATTTTCATATGATGAATTTAAATAATCCAGGGCAGTAATTATGACTTCTTATTAATGTATTTCTAGGGGATCAGTCCTGAACCGATTCATCTTAAGATTTTTTCATCTAATGTTGTAAATCTGACTCTTGTGGACTTACCTGGAATGACAAAGGTAAGATGCAGAATGCTTCTCTTCTGACTCAGTGTGTATTTTTGAACAAGGTGTGCCTGTTCACTCTTTGCCATTGTTCTGCATTGTTAGATAAACTGCTTCACTGGGGTTAAGTAGTGTTATGTAAATTTGACCTGTCACTGTATTCTGGGGTAAGATATGTGTTTCTGATGCACTTTGCTGGTGCCAGAGATAGATTTGCTTATGTTTTCCTCTTTCTACATATAAATGATGGTAGGTATGTGGGCTGCATGTTCCTTTCCATAGGAGAGGCAGCACTCCAGGTCTCAGAGCTGTACCTGCAGATAGATGAGTATTGGGCAACTTGGAAGATCTCTTCCACATTGCTTCTTCAGCAGTTGCTATGTGTATTTTGTGTAAGAGGCTGTCTTAATTGAGGGTATCCTAAGAGAAATATTCAGATCCTGCCTGTTCAGGTTACATATAGAATAATTTTTTGAGACATGAAGAAGACAAGATGACTTCTTTCACGGCCTATGCACTCATACACACCACACTCTGCCAGTTGTGCACGTGGTTCTTGGACACCAAGCCTCATGCAGGCATAAAGACACAATTTTGAACAGTTCCATGTTGTTTTTTTTCTAGGTGCCTGTTGGTGATCAGCCTAAAGACATTGAACTTCAAATAAGAGAGCTCATCCTTCAGTTCATCAGCAACCCCAATTCCATTATCCTGGCAGTCACGGCTGCTAACACAGACATGGCCACTTCTGAAGCACTGAAAATAGCTCGGGAGGTGGATCCAGATGGTAAGCACCAAGGCTGACTGGATGCTGCAATTCAACTGCTTTTTAAAACTCAATCCTAAAATAAAACTGAAGTTGTTTGGGCAATATATAGTAAGAAAAGTAAATGTCACCACATTTCCTAGAAAATATAAGCTTTATATTTGCTTAAAGACTTCTTGCTGCAGTCTCTGTTACTCAAGAAAATGCTGGGATGAATCATTAACTGATAGATTTCTGGCTTGCCAGCAGGCCAAGTAACTATTCTAATAGTCATGGAGTCACTTCTGTTTCCACAGCAGCAAAATGGTGTTAAGAATGTTTTTCAGAGTTTTAGTAGCTCAGAGTAGTCTGTTAGGGCAATTTCATGTTTTATTGTCCAACATTGTTTCCTTCGGCTGAGAAAATATGCCACCCTGCAGCTAGTAATTGACTGTATAGCTGATAGTTTAGTGACCTTTAGTAAGGATAAGATGAATTTTGGTGCCCTGTATTTATGTGGGAGAGCTGACTGATTTAACGGAGTAGGAAGATTTATCATTTTATATTTACATAAGGACTTGGAAACATATCTGAAGCTACTGGATGCCTGCTTCTTGCTTTTGCAAAGTGCTGTTTGTACCATTGACTAGCAAATGGCACTGTGTGATTTGAAAGAACTTGGATTAATACACTTAGAAAATAAGCATACAGAAAGTAGGTTAAAATTTAGTGTTGATACCCTCAAATTTTTTTTCTATAAAATATAACTCTTCCTTCTTGATTGTTTTCAAACTCCAAGTCTGCATTGGCTTGTCTGCCACATAACCTTGAGGGAAAACCTTTTGGCAGTCTGCTCAGGTAAACTGTCCTGGTTCAAGATATCAGACCCCTTTTATTTTACTCCTGTAAAAATGACCGACAGTGCCTTTGGGATCACTTCCAAAATTCTAAAACTTAAAGGTCTAGTGGCAGATCATGTTGCAGGTTCAGCAGGAGTAATGCTATATAGTGAGAACCTACAGTACCAAAGTAGCTACACTCACGTGAAAGTTTCAAGACCCAAGAACTTACTTATTTCCTGAGATGCTAGTTTATTTTTAGATGCAAAAAGTGTGTTATACTTTAAAGAAAAAGTTCTTGGCACGCTTTTTTTCAGACCAAGAGCTCAGGAAATACTAAGGTCGTAGACAAATCCTGTGTGTGTTAGTCTACTGGTTTAGATGGGCAGTGTTTACCTATTTAATGAATTTAGGTCACTAATTCTCCGCTTTGCTGAATTATGAGTTTTAGGTACTCTGATCAAATCAGAACATCCCTGTGAGTGTTTTCCTTTTGGTAGGTCGAAGAACCCTTGCTGTTATCACAAAGCTGGATCTCATGGATGCTGGCACTGATGCTATGGATGTGCTCATGGGAAGAGTGATTCCAGTCAAACTTGGCATCATTGGAGTAGTGAATAGGTCTGTGTGGGCACATTGGTGCTATTTTTAAAGCTGTGTTAATGTGAAGTAATGCTTCTGCTTTTTTAACCGTGAATAGAGTTTTAAGGATAAGGTGAAAATGTTGAAGTAAACTTCTGAATAAGCAAGTGAGAAGTTTGTTGCTCACTTCTCAAAAGCCTTTGTTCTTCCACTCAACCAACTGCTAACGCAGGAGGAGCAGAGACACTTCTAAAAGAACTGTAGTGTCAACCACTTCTGCTGTTGTTGTTCAGCTTGAGGGGTGCTTCTCGTCAGCTGTTCACATTAGCTGTGATCCAGCACAGGTCCTGTATGCATATGGCTGTGGTACTGTTTGCTGTGGTTTTTTTACATTACTTAGGTCAAATCTCATGTAGTTTTGATAAAAGCATTGCTTAGTCTTTGTATAGTTGCTGCCAATACCTATTTGTTGACAATGCTGCATGGAGAAGCAATAAAAACCTTTACAGTCTAGGGAAGGTGAGTTATGTGTGTAAAGCAAAACCCAGTTGTTAAATGTTCTGTCCAGAAAAGCAAAAGTGTAGATTACCTTTCCTTTGCATCCATTAACTGGTGTGTAACTCTGCCTTTTACCTTCAGGAGTCAGTTGGATATTAATAATAAGAAGAGTGTGGCTGATTCCATTCGTGATGAGTATGGGTTTCTTCAAAAGAAATATCCTTCCCTCGCCAATCGAAATGGAACCAAGTATCTTGCTAGAACACTGAACAGGTATTACTTGAAGATATAAACTGATGGGTTAGACATATGTGCAGATCTTTTTTTATTACCCTTAGTGTCTCTTGTACTGCTGTACAGTAATGCATTAAAGAAAACTCTGGTTGCAAACTCTGGTTCTCTCAGTTTCTGAATTTCCTGTAATTTTCCCAAGTAAATGTTTTCCTTTGGTGGTTATTTTGTGTCTCTTCTCTGTTTTGATGGAGATGATAAAGCTGAAACTTTTCCTCCCTTCTAATGAGGGACTGTTTTCTATTTTTAGATTGCTGATGCATCATATCAGGGATTGCTTGCCAGAACTGAAAACCAGAATTAATGTTTTAGCTGCCCAGTACCAATCTCTACTGAACAGCTATGGGGAACCTGTTGAAGACAAAAGTGCTACTTTATTGCAGCTGATCACCAAATTTGCTACAGAATATTGTAACACTATTGAAGGAACAGCTAAATACATAGAGACTTCGGAGCTGTAAGTACAAATGTTTTCCTGGAATACTGAATGAGTGATTAGGTTGACCCAGTGGCTCTTACTGGCTCTCACTGGCAATATAACTACACTGGACTGTAACATACTCAAAAATGTTTGAATCCAAGCAACTGTAAAAAAAGTTTTCAATGAGGGCTTTCTTCTTATTTGCTACTTCAGTTGTTATTTTCTTCTTTCAGATGTGGTGGAGCTAGAATCTGCTATATTTTTCATGAGACTTTCGGAAGAACTTTAGAATCTGTTGACCCTCTGGGTGGCCTTAACACAATTGACATTCTGACTGCCATTAGAAATGCCACTGTGAGTGTTTTTCTGCATTTCTGAGTGTTGTGGCTGTATGTTAAATAGGAAGCTAAAGTTTAATTCTGTATAAGGGGCATAACTTTGAAATGGTTCAGTGTTTTCCTGACATATTTGGTTTCTTTCTAGTATAGGAATTGATGTTGCTGAGAATTAACAGAGTAAGACCACTTTTAAATTTTGTGGTATATAATAAAATATTCACTCCTTCAAGCTTGACTCTGGATGTCAGTCATGGTAGTCTGCTTTTTTACTGTGTGTGAACAGACAGGCAGGTTTCTGCGTGGTCCTGGAGCATAAGGTACTCCATAGCAATGATCTGTGTGTATGTTCCTATCCTCCTGTAAATGTAAAATGTAAAAACAGGATTTAGTATCAGGAAAGATGTCATATTTCAGGTAAAAAATGTTATATGTGTAGCTAGGCATTGGTCTGTGTGGTCATAAAATAAATTACTCCAAACACTGAAACCCACCTATCTTGTTGGTATGGTATTATATGCCCAAGACTGTCCAATAAATAACGGCAGTTTTTCTCTCTGAAATTAGAAAGAAAATATCTTTGCCTTTGTAATAGATTTCATCTACATGTGGATCCACAAATGTGAAAAAGCATTCTTCAGATTTGTAAGCCCAAAGTGACGTAGGTAGAAATCTCCAAAATTCTATAAGGACGCTGCTTAATTGTTGTTTAATACATTTTGCCTTAAAGATAGCAACCTTTAGCTTTAATTTTTAAATATTCTTATATTTAAACATATATATTTAACATATTTTACTCCTGGGTCCTGTTCTGAGTGTCAGGTGTCATCACTGTGACTTGATTCATTCTGGGCCTCATCAGATACTAATTCTTAGAAATGCATCTTGTTTTATACACAATTCAGCAGCTTTCCACCTCTTTTTAACCAGGGTCCCCGTCCTGCCTTGTTTGTTCCTGAAGTTTCCTTTGAGTTGCTGGTAAAAAGGCAAATCAAACGTTTGGAAGAACCGAGCTTGCGCTGTGTGGAGCTGGTTCATGAGGAAATGCAGAGGATAATCCAGCATTGTAGTAATTACAGTACACAGGTAAAAATGCATGCTTTAGAATTGGGTTTGTAATTACTGGCATGTGTGTGTGTGCAATTGCTTGCTTAAAAACTACCGGAAGTCTCACCAGTAACATTTTGGTTTGTTTTTAGGAATTACTGAGGTTTCCTAAACTGCACGATGCCATAGTTGAAGTAGTAACCTGTCTTTTGCGTAGGAGACTTCCTGTCACAAATGAAATGGTAAGTTTCCATCTACT
The DNA here is from genome assembly GCA_013398615.1 of Brachypodius melanocephalos. Classification (NCBI taxonomy): domain Eukaryota; kingdom Metazoa; phylum Chordata; class Aves; order Passeriformes; family Pycnonotidae; genus Brachypodius; species Brachypodius melanocephalos. The sequence continues at coordinate 4,924,160 of VZSR01002340.1, forward strand.
GTAATTTTACTGGTAGAAGTGCATGTTTTCTGGAGTCCTGATGCTTCTGTTTGCAGAGTCAGTAACTCAAGTTATTAAAGGAATCTTAACTTATTTGTTAAATTGATAGTTATTTAATATGTACACATTTTGAATCATATTCTATATTAGAGTATAGATACATAAAAAACAAAGGGGTGAGGTTAAGGGTTAAGCATATTGTCCCCTATGTTTCAATTTCCCAAGAAGAATTTTACTAGAACTTCAATTTAACATCTTCCAGTCTTCCTTTTATAGGTTGTCTCCCTCCCATGTGAGAGAAGTTGTGCATTTACTGTAGAGTTTAGGATGCAGGGATGAAAATTGAATTGTAATCCTTATTTTGTATGTTTCAGAGGCTTGTAATGCCCTTTAGCTAGTGAAAACTAAAAGTTCAGCTTGTACCTTTATATTAATATGTTTTAATATTAAAGTCTGATTTGGAGTGCCTGTTGGGAAGTAAAAAGTGTTTCAGTATTTGAGTCTGCATTTGATGAGAAAAGCAAAAACAGTTTTGTATACATGCTATCCCTCATAGTGAGCTGTCTCCCCCTGGTTCACATATTGTAGGTGCTTTGTGGCTGAGTGCTCTTTTGCTATGGGCAGTTAAGTTGTGCTTGCCAGCATTGTAGGTCATTGCTCTGCACTGGCATTAGGTTTACTCCCTGAATTTTTGATCTGGGAATGTCTTGCATTGCAGGTTCATAATCTGGTGGCCATTGAGTTAGCTTATATCAATACCAAACATCCAGACTTCGCTGATGCCTGTGGGTTGATGAATAACAACATAGAGGTGAGACAATATGTTCTCTTGAAATGTTTCCTGTCTCTTTAAGTGAAAGTGAAATTGATAGAATAACAAATGCTTCAGTTTCTTTCATTGAAGCAGATTTCCACATTTTGAGGCATTAGAAATGTGATGAATTATGAATATGGTGTATAATCTAGTGATCTGTGGATTTGTTAATTTCTGTTGCATATTACATTCTGGATCACTGGTTGGTACTTCACTGAAAGGATTTTGCCTGTTTGTCAGTATGGAAAATAATATGGGCCCCTAATTGAGTATTGCCTATGAGATGAAAATTTTCAAGGGGAAATTTAAATATGTAATTGTGAAATGGTATTTCATATTGAAGTAACTGCATTTTGTCTCTGACACAATGTATCAGTACTGTTCTCTCATTCATGAAAGGATAATACAAGTACTGTTTCCTCTGTTCAGGTTCTAATTTTTGCTTGGTTTTGGCATTGTTCTTGAATGTCTGTATTTCCACACTTCAGTCTCCCTGAGGCATTCTCTCCATCAGTCTCCCATCAGTAATCTTGTGTTTTTCAAGCCCAAATCTGATTGATAATACTTGTTAGTGCCATCATCCTGTGGAAGCAGTTCAACAACCAATCTGCTAGATTGGAAGAATCAATCTAGTGTTGTTGCAATATTTCATCTCTCTGGCTAAGAGCTTATTAATACCCTTTTGTTTATCCAACACATTGTTTTCATTCATCACAAAACCATAGAGTGGCTTGGCTTGGAAGGTCATCTCATTCCAACCCCTCTGCCATATGCAGGGACACATTCCTCTAGACCAGGTTACTCAGAGCCCCGTCCAACCTGCATTTGAATACTTCCAGGGATGGGTCATCCACAGCTTCTCTGGGCAACCTGTTACAGTGCCTCGCCACCTTCACAGTAAAGAATTTCTTCCTATGGAATATGTAATTTAAATCTACTCTCTTTCATTTTGAAGCCATTCCCCCTTGTCCTGTCACTACATGCTCTTGTAGTGTTCCTTTTATAAACGCTTACATTACAATTTCTGCTCTAGTTTTAACTTTTTACTTCCTTCTATACATATATTCTGTACTGAGTAGATATGCATTTGAATTTGCCTTGGTAGACTGCTCTTTAGTATAGTTCAAAAGCAATGTGTATGGAAACAGCTTTGAGTACAGAAATTAAGACTTAGTGAAGCTGAACATACAAAATTGTATCATCATATGTTACTTAAACTAATTCTTTCCTAATGTTTTCCTAAATGAGACATTGAAAATTTTCAAGACCCAAACCATGTAAACGCAAGCCTTAATCATTAGACAATCAATTGTTAATTTCAAGCAAAATCAGATATTTCTTTGTCCTGACTGCTTCAAATTCTATTTTATTATGAAGTGAATTCTGCCTCCTTCATTTTGGGCTAATCATGTGCTGGCCACAGAATCAAATTCTTTGGATTACTTGGAGGATTTACAGTTTAATGAGGGCTGTAGGGTATTTGTGCAGACCCAAATTGTGGAGCTTTGATGTTGTTTTTTAAAGGCTCAGGTTTTGATTAGGGAATGTGGTGCAAAAAATTTTTGCAAAACTTCTTGTTTTGAGAATTTGGTTTTGACCAGGTGATCGAAGTATTCAAATAATCAATGGTTTCATAGACCACAGTATTAGCATGGCGCTGGATGAGAAGAAATTACTCGTGTTTGTCTCTAAAATGGAAATCATCTGTAAAATGTGAATCTTGCCTATGTTGTTGATACAGAGTAATACATAACTGAGGTCTTGCTGGATTGTTTTTAAAGGAACAAAGGCGGAACAGGTTAGCCCGGGAGTTGCCTTCTACTGTGCCACGAGACAAGGTAAGGAAATGTTTGATTTTATTTTTTACATAAAGCTTAACGCATTCTCCTAGATCCAGTCTAAGTATTGGAGATTTTGATATGCTGCCCTAGTAACAGCCTTGGGAGCTTCCAGGTATTGAGTTTTTGCCTTTCGGTTTCATAAGATAGAAGTAGAATGTCATTTTCTTAAAAAGATGCAGTTTTTGGGAGGTTTTAAATCTGGTATTTCTGAAGACTTGTCTATAGTTGTAATATTACACTTAATACTTGAATGTCATCTCAAGGTATAAAATGCCTGCAGATGTTGAAGATGGACTCAGAACTTTCATGCTTTTATTTGTAGCTGAGACACACTGATTTCAAAAGATAAACAGGTGGTTTAAAATATTGAGTGCCAACATAGTGACTCGTGGTTGGTTTTTGTTAAGTCACTCTTGGAACTACAGTTTGTTGCAGTCTTACTTTCTTTGAGAGCAAGACCTTTGTTGGAAGTGACATTTTTGGTTGTTCATCATAATCCAGTCATGTATTCTGTCTATGGAGTTTGCTTAATTTTAGCAGGTTTTGGGATTAGTGCAGTGACAGGGCTGGAAGAACCAACCAAGTGTCATTGGAAAATATTGTCTGGCTGTAGAAAAGAGCAGTCTGGCACTAAGCTGGACAGTTATTTAATACTATGTGAATTATTAAGAATGCAAAAATAGAGACTATAGGATTCTCCTGAGGTTGTAACAGGAGTTTCTACAGCTGATAGAAATCTACTCACTAAGTTCATTACCTTGAAAAGTGAGACAAAGTCCCAGAGTAGATCTAATACCGCTGCCTTTAATCAGTCTAAGACAACTGATGGATGAACTGGGAATTCAAGGCAGCTGTCTAGAGATTGCTTTCAGTGCTCTTTGGTCCTTCATTTTATTGATTTCATAGTTAAATCATCACTGTAGGAGCTTAAATGAAATTGAAGGTCAGATAATCCAAAATAACTATCTTGGAGATTTTTTTTTATTCTCTTTTCTTTCTTCTTTTTTTCTTTTTTTTTCCACTTCCATTACTGTTTTTAACTGAATTCTTGCAAATTCAAAATATTTCTTTTTTGGATTTTGAAAGATGTTAGTAGGTAAAAGTGTATGAAATTTGCTAGGTAAATTTGGTGGTCTTTAGTTGAATTTTTTTTTCCCCTCCCTACATTTTTTACCTTCCTTAGTCTACTAAAGCTCCAGGTGCATTGGCACCTGCTTCCCAGGAGACTGTTACTGCTGCTTCTGCTGAGGCTGATGGCAAGGTCTGTCTTGATTTTTCCTCTAAGCACTGCATGCACGTTTCTGTTGTGGTGCACCCCAGGTGTAAGGAAAGCAGTTTGTCTCTAGTGATTGTCGCCAACAGTGTGTCCTACCCAGTCTGGATGTCCTCCCCAGTGTGGGTTACTTGGCCCTACTGGTTTTATGTGCAATGGCATGTCAAGACATGCCATGAGGTGGCCAAGTCACTGCTTTCTCTTTGAACTCCTGTTTGCAATGTATTGTGGTGCAAATATGCACCTAATTTGCCTCAAACTGTCAATAGATTGTTGGGTGCAACAGTATTGTAATCACAAGTATTCAGCATGGCTGTTAAACTGCATGTTTTTAATGTGTTGACAGTTAAAGAAGGAGGACAGAAGATTTGCTAAAATGTGAGTTTCCTGCTTCCTGCAGGGAATCTTTACAGGCTTTATTCAAACTGAACCTCCTCTGTGTTGTTTCACATAATTGTTGAATCCCTGGTTTACTTATATTTGTGAAGTGTGTTCTGCAGTGTTTTTTACATGTTAGGTGTGCTGTCTCTTGTGTTAAAATAACAGCTCAGTATTCCTCTGAAGGCTTTTCTGCTAATTGCTCTTGCTTGGAGTCAGAAAAGATGGGCAGTCACAGGTTTGTGTATTAGGAGTACCAAGGGGACTTGGGCTTTCTGCTTTATTGCACATTCAGATTTTAATGCAAAGCTTCCTTTTCTGTCCTGACCAAAGTGGTTAAAGTCAAAATCTAGTCAATAGTAGAATTTTAACTATTATTTTCATCAATGTTTTAGAGGTTTTGATACGGTGTAAAAATTAAAAAGAAATCAAGAGCCACTGTGGAGATAGTGTTGTGACTTAGGAAGTTGCAGGAAGCTGCCTGATTTGGTTTGCATTTCCCATAAAGCCTGTCCTCTATGAAGTGATACATTTCACACTCTCCTGTGTGGCTTTGTTTCTGAGACTACTTTGGAAGTAGAGCAGGCTCCATAGTGGTAACGCAGGAGGAGAGTGGTATTTTTGTCATTTTGAACAGCTGTCTTGCAATCAGAAGTCATGCAGTGGATCTTTCCTTAACAGTAATTTTCTCTTATTAACAGAGTTTGATTTGAATTTCTGCTGTGTTCTACAATGCCTCTGAGCAGTTGTGCAATTTAAATAAAGTTTTTGTGCACAGGTTAGCTGGGTTTCCTCCTGTATGCTACTGCTGATATTTTATTTGGTATGCTTTGTTTCTCACTTTTTTTTTTAGATTTAAGATCAGCCTGTGGTGTTTACTTATAAACACAATAGATAAATTTTGCTTTTTTCTTCTTATATCTGAAGCAAGACATAAATAGTAGTACAAAGCCTTGACTGTTTTTCAAACAGGAGTAGATTTAAAAGCACGGAGTAAATAGAAGAGATATTAGGCTTGTGGAAAGGTACAAAATAAAAATTGCCCCATTCTACATCAAAATAAACTTTTTTTTTAAATACTAATTAACATATGGTAGATACCATCCACTAGTATTTCTTTTGTCCAGTGATTCCTAATGTTTAACAGTTGGGTGTTACATCTTTTTCTCAGAAGATTTGTGAGTCGTTCTTTGTCTGGAACTCCCCAGAATCTCTGATATTCATTTCCATAAGATGAAGACTTTTGGTTTGATTTGTTACAAAAAAAGCCTTTTGTAAATTCTGACACCACAAATACGATCATAGCTGTGGTACCTTGAAACAGAAATAGTTTTTTGCTGCTACTGTAAGAAGCTTCAGTTTGTATTTAAATAAAATTTGAAGAATTTAAATTTGAGTATTGCAAGAGCTGTGGTGATGTTCAAAATACACTTTCAGAATGATCTTGATAGTATAGGATGTGGTGTCAAAGCCAAATGACTTAGAAAGACAACCCCATATTTCAGAAGTGATTTGTAGACCCTTAAAATGTTTTGGCGCATCTCCATGTGAGACATTTTCATACCCTTTATTAGGAAGAATATGAGTTTTAGAAACTTTGATTTTATTGATACCTTTTGTGACCTGTAACCAGCAAAGGGAGAATAAATGTGGGGAATGTGAAGAACAGAACAAAGGGAATATACCTATGAAAATCTTATTTTTTAGTGAGTTTTACCTGTAGTGATTTGATCAGATGCTTCTCTACAGTGCCTAGGTCCTAATTCTGCCATGTTTTTTTCAATGTGCTGTTTGTGCAGGCTCCTGCTGTAGGAGCAGATGGGCCTCAGGAGCCTGGAACAGGCAGCTGGAGAGGAATGCTGAAACCCTCCAAAGCAGAAGAGGTATCAGCAGATGAAAAATCCAAGCCAGCTGCACCCCTACCTGCTAGTCCTCAAAAAGGACATGCTGTAAACCTATTAGATGTGGTGAGTCTTGGAAGACTAATTCCTTTTCTTTGTAGTTTAGGCTCAGGAAAGAAAACATTTGAATTCCAGATCTTGTAACTTTGCTGCTAATATGTGGTATTTCTGTAAATAATTCCCACTATAGCAACAGAGAGCTCTAGCCAGTCTCTTCTGCTTCGATCCTTGCCTGATTCCAATCTCTCTGCAACCTCCCTGCCTGCTCTAGTGTCAGGCTATAATTGGGATAACTGGCTTCTTTTCACAAATTCCTACACAAGTGAACTCCTTGTCTAGATAGCTGGTGGTACAGAAACAAATCGCAGCTTAACTGAAATTCCTGCTCTTGTGCTGAATTTGCATGTTTCTAATAGAGGAGAAGAATCATTAAAGACAAAACCTACTTAAGTTAAAAACAGATGGGGATATTTGAAGTATTTGGAGAGCATTAGAAAAAATGTAGTGGTGACCTCTGACCTTTGTTTCACACATGTAGATTTTGATATGTCTCTAGTTTTATTTCTGAAGAATTACAGGTTTGTTGCAAGACAGGTTACATCTATCAAACTCAGGCTAAAAGAGCAGTAGTTACAGTTTTGAGTTTTATTTACAAAAGCAAATGAGCAGAATTGGTAAGCTGAGCTAAGCTTTTATTTTTTCACACAGCCTGTACCTGTTGCACGCAAACTTTCTGCCCGTGAGCAACGAGATTGTGAAGTGATTGAACGACTCATTAAATCTTACTTCCTTATTGTCAGGAAGAACATTCAGGACAGGTAAACCCAAACTTCCTTGAAATATTTAAGCCATGCAAATACTTTGATATTTTAAAAATCATATATATGATCATGTTCTCATGTTTGTAAGAAGAAAGAAAATAAGTTTCTTTTTTAGAAGGGACAGCAGCAGTAAAATTTGACCCTTCACAGAATGAAACAGTTTGAGGAAGCACTTGTTTTTTTCTAATGGTTTCAAGTTCTCTATAATATTAAGTAAAAAGTTTAATTATTTAGGACTTGCCTACTTTTCTGGAGGGTGCTTCAATTCAGGTGGAAGATCTGCAACAAATAACTGGAATAAACTCTAGGTGCTGTGTAGCCCGACAGAATTTAGCTTTGCCATCCTGTTATTTCAAATGGGAAGGTCAAATAGGAACTAGTGTGTGTGGCTCAGTTTTCTAGCACTTAACTTTAAGGATGGAAACAGCATTAAAAAGTTCTTTCTACTGTGGAAAATGCCTTTAAGTTTTTTGCTTAAAAAAGTCATACTTCTTCTTTAATGAGGAATTCTATAAAACTTTTCTTGCTTATGTCTTTGTGAAAAGGTCTAACTTCATATATATTTATACTTTTATGTATATGGGAAGTTTGGGGAGGAAGTACAGGAATCTGGGAACCAGATCTTAGAGCAGGTTAGTGAGGCTCATAGGTGTTTTAGTCTATCCAGTAAACTAATACCTTCAACATAATTTTTAGTATTTCATGGCAAGGGAGCGCTTTGTTTACCTTAACTTTACTGTTCATACTGTGTAATATCAGAGATATGAATTATTTCTTTGCCTCTTTCCCTTCCCATTTACACAGAAAATTTGGTTTTAGGGTTGACATACTTTAATGTGTGTCACCCCTAGCGCAGTAGAGATAGGTTGGTTTCTAAAGAGCAAAATTATTTATCCCTATTTTCTGTTCTATATTATTCATGTTTTTTTACAATGCAGCTTTTCTATTTAGGAGGAATTTATTTTATATTAATTAATTCTACTCTTAATATTGTACATGATGCTGCTTTTACTTGAGAGAGATTTTATTTATGGTAGTGGTAGATTCCTGGTAGCTTGAGCCAAGGCTGTGTGTAGTTGATTGCCCTCACTGTGCATTCTTCAATCTGGAACAGACATGATTTTGAACGGTTATTTTAAAGAAACAATCTTGATGTGCTTGCAGTGTGCCAAAGGCAGTGATGCATTTTCTGGTGAACCACGTGAAGGACACTCTCCAGAGTGAGCTGGTGGGCCAGCTGTACAAATCCCTGTTGTTGGATGACCTTCTCACAGAGTCTGAGGACATGGCACAGCGTAGGAAAGAGGCAGCTGACATGCTAAAGGTAATGAAAGGAGCTAAAGGAGCTCATAGAAGCAGTTCACCATATCAGTGGGAGGCTTTTTGAAGACTTGTCTTCCTTTTTTCTTCACTGCTTTTTAAGAGTATGCCAGTGTATTGCTTTTCCCTGCTAGAGGAATTAAAACCAATACATGACCAGAAAGGATTGCATATGAGCTTTCAAATTTGCAGTTTAGCGGGCTAGATAGAAAGCAGGTGCAATTTCTCCTTTATTTTCAAGCTTCACAGCATTAAAACTGTGTATGGTGAAGAAGTCTGCCCTTCCTGAGAATTTAATGGGTTGCCACTCCTTTAGTAATAAAACTGATTAGCTCTGATTTGGTTTTTAACTTTGCACTTACTTCCCAGACTGCTGCTATGATGTCCCTGAGAAATCTCCCCAGCATAACTAACTGTGGCTTTTGTGTGTTCCTGTGTGCAGGCCCTCCAGCGAGCCAGCCAGATCATTGCAGAGATCCGTGAGACACATCTTTGGTGAAGACTGTATCAGCCACACTATTTATATGCATTGGAGGTTACATTGGCTTGACAATTGCTAGGCATGGTATACGGAATAGAATTTTTATTTATGAACTCTTCTTATCTGTGTACTGCAACTGTGTAAATCTGCTCATGTAAAGACAGTTGGTTTGATTTGCAAACAGAAAAATATGCTGTATTTTGCAAAAGAAGTCATATTTAATCCATATAATAAATGGCTCTAAATGTTTCCTTACCAGGTTTCTGGTGCAAATTAAAGCAGACCAAGTCTTCTGTCTCAGTGACAGTCTCATTTGAACTTGGGGAAAAACATTCAAGTTCCAGTGCCTGACTTGCTGAACAGGTTGCCTGTGGTTAAGACGACCGGTGTAGTCTTGTGGCATAGTTTTAAGCTGCTTTTCCAGTAGAAGTTTCAATACTGTGAAGAAAAGAGAGCACCGAGTATTTTCTTTCATGAATATATTGCATGCACTGTGACAGATGGAGGTCTCCATTTTATAGCACAGTAGAGATGTCGAGCGTATTACTATGTATGTGTGTTCCCTTTTTATTTTTCACTTTGTCCCCAAATGTTTCAATGGCAGACAAAACTTCAGATTTGATTTCATGGAGTATCATGTAGGAAGAATTAGCCTGGAGCTTGCGAACAAGAACAGCCTACTCAAAAGTGGCTGCAGAGTTATTAACGTGCACTGGAGCTTGAGTATGAATGTTGGGGTTTATAATCAGGCACAAGGACACCTTCCCCTTGCTCCCCCCTGGGACCAAGCCCCTGGACCATCTGTTCGTAAATTTGCTCTGGCAGAACTGAACAATAAAATGGATTTCAAAACTGTAACGTTTTGTAAGTAAGCATTTCTTTTAAAAACAGATGAAGTTGGCCAGGGAGAAGGGGATGCCCACAACTTCTGCAACTGCTGGAATGTATGACAGTATGAAAGAAAGTCTGTGGAATTGGAATATTTATGTCAGAGATTACAGTTGCTTTTGAGGAAATTTTATTGTGCTGTAAGTAGCTTTTTTTTTTGAGGACAATCGTAAAATTATAAAATTTTAGGTTGGAAATTAAGTTGATGAGGTTTCTTTTTTTCTTCTGATTATAATTCATACAGATAACTATCGATCACACTAGCCTTGAAAAAGTAAACATTTTAATTTTATGAATAAAAATTTATTTAAATTCCAGCCAGCATACTTGCATGTACTTTTCAAGCAGATTCATTTTTTTTGTATAAAGTGAAAATGTTTACTATAGTGTTGCTGATCCTTTTGCTTTAACACAACTTGCGTGAAAAACAGGACACTGCTGTTAACCTCCATGGCTTGATTTTATGGCATTGGGCCAAGATAGTGAGGTTTTTATTACCATATGCAGTTCCTTCCCCCTGAAATCAGTTAGCAAAAATGGAATTCGTTTGGTAAGGATTTGAAAAGATTTCAATCTTTGCTAAAGATTAAAAATCTAAAAATTCAGTTTACAAGAAGCTCTGTTTAAAAATATATTTTTCTCATGGTAATCTTCAGTTTGGCATCAATATGAGCACAACGAGTCAAGTCTGACAGATGCAACTTTTGGATACTTCATATATGATCAAAGGTAATTCATGCAGAACACAGGAATATATATTGTGTATTTGTAAACAGCCTAAAAAGTCATGGTGTATGCATTACATGTAATGAATACAAATGAGGTACTTTTATCTTGCATTGTATCCAGGGATGGTAGTTCTCAGATTTAAGAAACATGACTGAAGTACAAACCACTTTTTAAATCAATTTGGTGATCAGTGAAAGCTTTTGTCAAAAGCATTACATTTCTGTTTGGAATTCACCTGACACCTCTCTCCCTTTTGCTTTCAATATCCAAGAAGTTTTCAACAAGGTAGTGCCGTCCAGAAGTGATCTGCTACCTAAGCTTTAACTCCCAAAGTTCAGTCAACAGTCTCTTGGTGAAGAAATAATCTGATTTGTAAAGTTTTGAAATGCTGCATCAAGCAAATGAATTTCATTTATTGAAGAAATTCTTGCAAGTGATACCTGGCTCTGTAATGTCATATGAAATTTCCAGTGTTTGGTTTCTGAAATGTTATGACGTTTTTTGTTTAAGTTTCACAAAAAGTTTCAATTTGGTAATGTTCGAGTGCCAAGAAATGAACTTGATTTGTAATCCTTAATGCAAGACTTTGAAGGTCCATGCTGTAACAATCCTGTTATTTAATAAACAGATAATACATAAAACTAAGTATGCCAGAAATAGTTGTAGTTGACTATTGACTTGTAGTTCTGGTGGCAGGACTTATATGCACTTGTAAGTTAATAGTGTAAGTACCTGTATGTGTCCAGCCTTAGTTAGGATTTCACTTGTTCTCACTCTGTTCTGCATTCTTGAATAGTTCCATAACTCATAATGTAGGCAGGCTGCTCATGCCTACTGATGGTTTGAAACAAGCTGTGTTCTAGATCTGAGCTAAAGTACTTCAAATGTCACTGTTACTACCAGCATTACAAGAAATTATGGGGAAGCTGTGGAAAAAAGCCTAATGGAGGCAGCAATGGAAAAATTCCCAGGTTAGACTGGTTGTTTGCAATTGTCTTCTAGATAATTTTATTTAATTTAAACTTGCAATAATTTTGTCATCAATGCACAAGTTTTAGCTAACTTGCTCTCCAGTGGGGAGAGAATCATGAAGGGGAAAACTCTGTAGCCAAATGCAGATTAGTAAATGTCTGACGTTACCTGAGCTGTTGTAGTCCTGCTGTAACTAGAAAACAGTATCCTGATGTGAACAGTTTGTATTTAGTAGTCAGGTTCAAATTTTACTTTGTGAAACAGATGGGCAAAAGGGGGTGGTGGCTGTGTGCTTCAAACCTTGCTCTGAAGTAAATAGGGCAGAGCTTGTGTAAAACCTGCCTTTTTTCATTGCTTTACGCATGAATGACAGATGCCAGATTGGATAAGGCAAACTCAGGACCCTGCTTTGTGGACCACAGCAGGGGAAAGAAACAACTTGCCACTTTGTTGTGCCCCTGTTGGGACTTGAATGGAATTATTCTAATTTTTTTTTCCTGCAGTTTTCTCCTTGAGCTGTGAGAGCAATGGGTAGCTGGTGTTCTCTGTAGTTACTGAGGATCTCACTGCATCTGCTTTTTGTTGCTAATTAAACTGCTTTGAGGTGAGAGCTAGAGGGTTGGTTCCTCAAAGTGTAGTACCACCTGGATATGGTTTTGTGCTCAGTGGCACTGTTTAAACTAGTGAAGGTGCTTTCATGCTCCCATAGTTCTGAGTTTACCTGCTGCATGCCCTTTCACCCTTTACCTCTTGACTGCTAGCTGCCACAGTAAAGTTAAATTCAAGTCTTCCAGGTTGTGCTGTACAAATGTTTTTGGTATAGCTTTTTCAGTTTGTTGGTTTTATGTTTTTAAAAATATCTTGCCCAAGTAATTACTTTTCTTTTTGCACTTTTAAATCATGCATTTGTAGCCGTGTTAAATATACTTTATTATTCATTACTCCTTGTTCACATTTGAACAAGTTTGAACAATCTCTGATTATCTGAATGTAGCTGTATGTAAGAAATAAGACCAAGCTAAGAAAGAACAGTTGACTTTTCCAGTCATCCTTGATCCTTGGCCCAAGTGTTCAGATGCTCAGTTGTCATGGCCCTGTATGGTCATGGCAAGTAATGGTTGTATCCAGCTGTTTCTCTGGGAAGAGTCAGGGAAGGGTTTGGATTGCTAGGACTAGGCAAGCATGGACTAAATTTCTTGGGGTTTATGAGTCTTATTAGAAACCTTGCATGCAAGGAACTTTATTTCTTTGTTTCATATTTCTAAAAAATAAATTTACTAATTTAGTAGAAATGGATATATATGTGCACCTGCACCATTTAGCAATGACAGAAAACAGGCAGGAAAGAGATCAGACACGAAACACTACTTATTCCTAGGAGTTTTTCCTGTAACCAGAAAGAAACTCTCAAATGGGCTCTGTTGTATTTCTCTGGAGGTGAACATGGGTATGTACTGGAATATTTTGGTCCCAGGTGCATGTCTCTGATTTGCTGTAATGCTTCTGTCATTTAAGGAACAAGGTGGCTGTGTTATGTGCATGAACTTTTCCCCTTCCACCTCCATCCCCCTTTTCTTCCACATGCTTTGAGGTAGAAATGACTCAACTACTTTTCATTGTTATGTAATAGAGATGAGGCTAGAGATGTCTCATTATGAGACAGGTAAATAGGATCTGGTAACTGAAATTAATTAACACTAAGAACATGTTGAGCGTCTGAAAGTACCATATTTCAGTTTCACTGCTGGAAGAATCTGTCATCAATAGCAAGCCACTATATTTTATTACTGCTGAAATCTTGAGTCATGTGAAATCAGCATCAAGTTTCTCAAGTAAAAAGAAACATTAAAAAGATATCTAGAACAATAACAAACCACAGAATACATATATACCACATTCTAGAAGCAAAGATAAAGGCTTCCCTCCTTGTGGCTGCTGTTACTGCAAATTTGTGTTGAAGATTTCGGGGACCAGGAAATTATTCTCCATGGCCTAAGAGTGAGGCCTGATCCTTGAAAGCAACACTGCAAAGCACTTGACCTTTCATCAAGTATTTTCTGGTCCAGAGACCCTGTGGTGCCATTCACCCGCAACTCCTGGGCAGCTAAAATTACATGGCTTCATATCTTCTGGTATAATGTGCTATCTTTCAGCTGACTGCAAAACCTACAGAACGAGTAGCAGGTTATTCCTTCTACAAGGAATGCTGGATAGCATGGATGCATCCATGTCATTCACAGGATCAAAGAAGAGGAACAACTGCCATTCCCCTTCTAAGTCATACTATGCACACGGAAGGCTTAGACGGGGTTCATCAGGTTGATTTAAGCTTTGAAAGGGTCTGTACTTTCAGATTTCAAACTGAATTTGGAGTGTATTCCCACCCACGTGAAGGCTGGAAAACTGGTGCAATGTGTCCCCATACATAATCAAAAAACAACTTACAGTAGTGCTTAATCATTTAGTCCTTTATTAGGAATTTTCTGCAGCTTCTTTCAAAGCAAACCTGTTCAGAGAAACATGACCATGGTTGTCTTTGGCTCATTTTCCTGTAGGTTATCCTGTGGAATAACTGGTCACTGCTCTCCTACAACACAGAAGGCTGTTAAAGGAGGCGAAGCACATCGCCATTGCTGGACTTTGAAATGAGTATTTTCATTTTCTTCTTGTGCAGATCCTTATGAATGGTGCTTTGAATAAGGCAGAGTATCTACAATCTCTTCAGTAGTACCACTCAGCTCCTTTATTTGAACTCTCTTTCTTTTGAAAAGGAAACTGATTTTGGGCAGTCTCTGAGCTGTGTAGTAATGCACAGTACAGAAATATCTTCAAGTACATCTTGAAGCAGCAGAGTTAGAGACCCGTCATTTTAGGGAGATATTCTGTTGTCACAACTGCAGCCATTTTATAATGTAATAATTTTTCTTTCCAACCCTAAGTAATGATACTCCATTCTTCAGAATATGCTGTCCGAGAATAAGAACAGTCTCAGGATTAGTTACACGATTCCCATTTATTGAAACTCCTCCATCTGTAATTTTCCGGTACCTTAAAAACAAAACAAAAGCAAGTGTTAATTGCAAGAGAAAGCTATTTATTGTTAAGAAATGGAAGTTCACTTAGGTTTGGTTTTTTTTGGTGGATCCATAATTGAATACATTTTAATTCTCCTGCAGGTCAACAGTGACTGAAATTAACCTTAGCCTCTACTACTCCAGTTCTTTCTGAGAAGGGTAAATACTGTTTTGAGTATTACCCACGAGCACAGATGAGAACCTACCCACTAGGTCCATCTGGAATGGCATTTGCTTTGCGGCACAAGTCAAGAACAGTCATCCCAGGTTCAAGCATCAATTCAGCAGAAGTAGTTTGTCTGAAAAGTTCCTGTAACTCTTGGTCAGACATTTCTTCCAGTGCCTCCACACTGCTGTAGTAAAGGGCCTTAGTGCACCTGTGAGAACAAAGATCATTCAAAATACAGAGCTAGTCTTCCCTTCACACAAAGTGCTACTCAACTCATCAGATTCCCCTCCCCAGTTTCTTTTGAGAGTCCAGAAACTAAACAGAAATATCTTAAATACACCTCCATTTTTTATTGTACTCTACTGCCCTGCAAGTTTTTTAAAAATATTTTCAGTGTATTTTTAAGTCTACAGGATTATTACATTTTTCTCTTTTAACATCTAAGCAACAACTTAATAGATTAAAATAGTCCCTGAAAAGCTATGGAGAATTACCATAGAATAAATCTGAAACAAAACTGCTTGATACATGAAACTTTACCTCTTAGCAGATTCCAGCCCCTCTCTACCATGGACAAGCTTAGTTACTTCTGCAGCCAGTCGTTTCTGAGGGCCCCATTTCTCAGGTTCTTTAGCATGCATTTGCATGATGTGGGCAATCTCCTCAAGAGGAAGGAAGGTGAATAGTTTCAGGTATCTATGAGCAGGGAAAAAATATTTTGTCTACATAGCCATCATTACAGATTTCCTGCCTTTGTCATTCAAACCTAAGTAACTGCACTAAAATGATTCTTAGTCAATTTAAGAAATACATACTAAGATGCTGTGTCCTTTCAATCAAATCTTTAAAACTCACATTTTACTTAATATTCTGCCTAGGGTCAAGTCTTCAGGCATAAAATAGTACCAGATGTTTTTATGAAGCTTGTACTCCAATCAACAATTTAGTTTTCTTTTGAAACTTTTACAAGATTTATTGGAATCATGTGTCAACTAACAAGGTTTTGTATTTATCTTAGGAGATCCACAATATGCTAATGCAAAATCCCACTGCCAGTCTGTGGCCATCGTGGGACAGAAACATACCTCTATTGGCAAGTATCTCAGCAGGAAGATTATTTAATATAATCAAGAATTTGAAGATGCATCCCTAACCCTACTCTTTAAAACAAAGTCCATTTTAATGAGATTTCAGTCTCATGCAGTGTATTAAAGGTACCTTTACTGGTAAAAAGTCTGAATGGCTGAAATATTTTTGTTTTAAGTACCCACATACCCTTCTTTTTTGTCTGAAAGGTGCTATGGATCTGAACATTGATTTGAATTATCAGAGGATAAACCTTTGAGAGAGGTAGGTTATAAGGCAGGTCCCAATATAAAAAGGAAATAGCTCAGATTTAACAGTGCTATTGACAGATAAAACAGATTTAGAAAAGAACGCAGAACAACTTATTAAAATCAATGTAGTAAGTAGTGTACTGAAAAAAACTGTGATGCTACAGCACTAAAGCTAACATGCCATGTAAGAGAGTCAACCCACAGGCAGAACAAAATGTACTATGCTTCACTCCTTTGTCATCCACCTTCTAATTTTCTAATGTGTGTTTCAGCATAAGGAAGTTCCACTATCCTGTCTACTTAGGAACCAGTCATGCCTGTTCATTTCATGAACAGTTATAATAACCCATACTTCTACATGGAGCTTGTGTTGCACATAATTAAATGAACAGTTACAATGAACAGTTAGAATCAGGTTTTATCAACAACGACAAAAAGCAAGATAGAGAAACACTTACTTTTCAACTACGTTATCTTGCTGTCTGACAAAAAACTGATACAGCTCAAATGGAGAAGTCTTATCCCTGTTCAGCCACACTGCATTTCCAGCAGTCTTTCCCAGTTTATCACCAGTAGTACTGGTAATAAGAGGTACAGTAATTCCAAACACGTCTGCTCCTGTCATCCTGTGAAAGAAAGAGTCACTGCATGTTAAAAAAAAAAAAAGAAAAAAAAATCTTGGTAAAGCTGACTAAAATACAAGCATTTTAAAGATTCTATCCTTGATGCAAAGCTGGGGGTGATGGGCAAAAAGATGCCAGAACACTGTTCTGTGAAGAGAGCTTTAGGGAAAAAACCAGGACCCTAAGTTTTTAAGTTCTTTTGTATATATCAAAGACATTTATGTACTTTAAATAGTTTATATATGATATACCACAACTGCCTCTACTTTGGTGTGATTACACCAGGATGTGTGTGCTCGATTTTGTCTCATGCTTCAGGGTGTTTGACTTTGGTTTTTGGATGCACTAACACAAGAACCTATTATTTTTCTTAAAAATTCATATAAACCTGGTCAAAATGTACATATGTACCAAGCTTATGATCAGGCCAATTAATTACTCTTCTCAAATCACAGAGATTAGTGTGTGGCCAAATCTGTTGAGTGCTGACTTCTGCTCCTGATGCTTTAGAGATTGTCAGCACCAAGTCCACAGCATTTTGTCACAGAATCACAGAATTGGTGAGGTTGGACAAGACCTCTGAGATCATCGAGTCCAACCTGTGAGCGAACATCACGTCATCTAGAGCATGGCACGAAGTGCCATGTGCATTCTTTCCTTACACACCACCAGGGACAGTGACACCACCCCCTCGCTGGGCAGTCCATTCCATCGCTGCCCTTCTCCGGACACCTTCCAGCACCTCAGCGTCCTGATCTGAGTGGCCCAGGACTGGACACAGCACTCGAGGCGGGCCTCACCAGCCAGTGCCCAGTACAGGGTGACAGTGACATCCACCGCTGGTCACACTACCACTGACACAGGCTGCCCGATGTCCAGACCCAGCGCATCACCTCCCACCCCGCGCTCCCGCCGTACTTGGTGACGAGCTCGTATCCGGACATAATGTTTCCCATCTGGTCGTGGCCCCCCAGCTGGATGCGGCAGCCGTGGTGCTGGTGGAGGTGCAGGAAGTCGTAGGCTTGCAGCGCAGGATACAGGAATTCGGCCAGGCTCATGCCCTCGGCGCTGCGCAGCCGCGCCTGGCAGCTCTGCCGGCTCAGCAGCGTGCCCATGCGGAGGCGCCCGCCGGCGCCGCCGAGGAAGCGCAGCAGCGGCTCCCGGCCGAGCCAGCGGGCGTTGTCCAGCAGCGCGGCGCGGCCGAGCCGCCCGGCTGCCGGCTCCCAGAACAGCTCCCGGTGGTTCCCGAACAGCCGCTCCAGCCCCGCGCGCAGCGCCCGCGCGT
>VZSR01002340.1:4942165-5025577 GCA_013398615.1 Brachypodius melanocephalos
CCCGGAACCGGGGATGGGCGGGGTGAGCTGTGCGGGAGCGCCGGGGAGGGTGTGCGGGTAGTGAGAGCGGCCTGAGTCGGAAGGCTGTGGTCATGCTGTGCGCTGGCTGGTGCTTCTTCTCCGCGATATTAAAGTTGCGACAAAACCGGCGTGTGTTGGCTGCTCCTCCGCTGTTTTTTGTTTTTTTTTTCCTAGCCCGAAATAACGGGATTTCAGGTGCTGTCAGGCGTTGGAAATCAGCCCTTCAGCTGGTAGTAAGGCGCCTGGCAGAGCGGGTACCACATGCCTCAGTTAGTCACACCGGGGCTTTAGAATTTACAGAATTTATTAGCTATTACTATTCTATTACTAGAATTTATTAGCGATATTACTAGAATGTATTAGCTATATAACTAGAAAATTTTAGCTATGTTACATATCTTGGATGCTTGGGAAGAGGCGACTCAAACTGTAGATAGAGGTGTGCAGCTGTGGGCATGTGGGTGATAAAAGGAAGACTGAGGAAGCATAAGTCCTCTGCAAGGGAATGAAACACCTGGGATATGGAGAACGCTGAGATATGCAACGATTTCTTTGCCTCAGTTTTCACTGGCAAATGTTCCAAGCACCCTGGCACAGTTGCAGAAGGAAAGCTGAGGATGAGGAGAATGAACCACCTGCTGTAGGAGAAGATGAGGTTTGAGCCCGTCTAAAGAAACTGAAGGTGCACAAGTCCATAGGACATGATGAGATACATCCACAGGGCCTGAGGGGTCTGGTGGATGAAATGTTTGAGGAGCTGTGGCAGTCTGGTGGAAAAAGGGGCTCAGTTGGTCAGAGCATGGTGCTAAAAGCCATGTTACCTTTGAGACAAGGGCAAACACTTTATAGGCATGGTCAAAATCTTTGCCATACTGTGTTAGAAGTAATATGTAGAGGTGATAATACAGTGGGAGGATCAATAAATGGAAATACTGTGCAGTCCTTGAGAAGTTTAAATTGTTAACTCTCCAAATAATACTGTCAAGAAGGCAGTATCTAGTTCTGACACACTAGATCCCAAAAAATAGCCATTATCTTGTAAAGGTCTTGGTAATGTTCTCCATGTATCACTTTCACACTCAGCTGAAATTCCTATTCTCTAGCACATTTAAGTGCTAGCAAAAACAATGACTGTGGAAGTCCTTACTTGCTGTAGGTTCATGTGAATGCCTAGCTGGAGCAGATGGTTTTATTCCTTTGTGCTGGAAGGGGCCACTGGCTTCAGATAATCCCTTGCTCTTCTCATGTTGGCTCACAACAACCCCCTGTAATGCTACAGGCTGGGAGGAGTGACTGGAAAGCTACCTGGGGAAAATCAGCCTGGGACTGCTGGTTGAGGATGGCTGAACATGAGCCAGCTGTGCCCAGGTGGCCAAGAAGGGCAGTGGCATCCTGGCCTGTGTCAGCAGCAGTGTGGCCAGCAGGACCAGGGCACTGATTGTCCCTCTACTGAGCACTGGTGAGGCCACAGCTCAAATCCTGTGTCCAGTTTTGGGCCCTTCATGACACTAAAGACATTGAGGTGCTGGAGCATGTCCAGAGAAGGATGATGGAAGTGGTGACAGACAGAAGCTTACTTCTTTGAAATCTCTGAGATGCTGTGTTTTGTTAGCATCTCTCCCTTTGCAATGAACCAGTTAATTCTGTTACAGAGCTGATTTTTGCCATTTTGTTCTTTATTCATATCTCCTGTACTTCTGCTTTCATTTCACAGGGACACTCTGTGACTGCTGGGATGGTGAGCCAGAATAAAGCTCCACAACAGCAACACAAGCTTTAGAATCCACCCCCTCCAGCCCCTCTCCAGTAAATTCCCTGGTGGTGGGATAATCAACTTGTGATGGCAGATGATCTGGTTGTGCCTACTCCCTTCCAGAAGCACACCTCATACCAATATACCTCTTTTCTTATTATTGCTTCTGGTGTATTATTGCTTATGCTTATCCTCTGAGGGTTTTGTTTCTTTATGAGGCTTAGGGGTGGGAAAAGCATTTGCTTTCATTGTCCAAGGAGCAGTCATGGCTAACTCTGTGGTGGCTGTAGGCAAGAGGGCAGTGGTTATTTTCTGCAGTCCTTCATCCCTCTGCAGCTTTTATCTCTCAGATTAGTCAGGGCATTTGAAGGAGTAGCTTTCCTTTTCCTTTGATGTGGTTTGTCACCCTCGCTCACATTTATTTTATTTCATTTGATCTTTTTTTCAGTATATCTTTTTTTTTTTAATCTTGTCATCTTTCAGCTGAAAAGTAACTAGTTCCCTGTATCCTTGTTTCTCTCCACCCAGAGATATTTGGTGCTTGTGTGTTCCTTTCTTCTCTTTCTCTGCTGTAATTGGTTGTTTAATTTTGTTTCTTTTTCATAGACCTCTTTACATGTCCTCTGATAGGTGCATAGCTGCTTTTAGTTGGTCTTTGTGCCATATTGATCTTGTTTTAGATTGAAATTTAATATCCATCTTTCAAACACCAGACCAATTAATATGGAATATGCTTTCATATTTTTCCATGCTAAATAATTTTGCTGATTTTACAATGACCCAGGGGTTTGCAGACTATGGTGCTGAGAGCTGCTTTTGTCCTTGACTTTAGACTCCATCAAATTCAGTTTCAATATTGGATTTTTCTAAGATAACCCCAAACCCAGAATCAACTATGAAAATCCTCTTTATTTTTAAAATGCTGTTGTGAGAATGTTGTTATTTGTGGCTTGTTAGCTTTCAGCAATTATTTTTTACACAGCTTTTTTAGAAATGACTATCCAAACTCCAGAATCTCTCCATTCTTCACAAACAGTCATACAGACCTAATTTTCAAATAAATTTGAAAACTGTCTTTGGAAGAAAGTTCTGCGTCTTCCATGAAATTTAAATAATTATGCAATGTGTACAGGCACATGGTATCTTTTCCCCAAAGCTTGTGGGTTGGTATCACTCACTAACAAAGTATTTGCTTGTGGCATAACTGAGAAAACTTTGTGACTATTTCATAACCCTGCCATACTATAATGGTCAAATCATTTGTTCTGAAAACCAGTCACTTGAAAGATTAAGGCAAAGCCAAGGGTGATCTTTCTTGGCTGTATAATGGGATACCAGTAATGTAACCAGGGAAAGTAGGAAGTGTTTGGGACTAAATCCCATTAGGAGACAGGCTAAGCCTAAGTAGAAGAAATGTGAATGCAGTTAGAGATGATTAAGGTGCTTAGTCTTTCCATTATAAATCATCAATCTTTATGTGTGATTGTCTTCTTATAAATCATAAAGCAATTTATCTTAGCCTTGTAAGCAAATGATTTTTCAGTCATTTTGAAAGCATTTTCCCACAAGAAATCCAGAACTGATAGTAAAGGCTTAGCTTCCATTATGATAAATAGAATAGTCATGAAAGGATCATTATTTTCATGGCAATGTACTTGGAGAAAAAAAGAAAAATAGAGATTAGAACAAGAACTAACAAGAGATAATAATGAGAATAAGGATGTCTGTTTTTCTAATTCAGTTGTTCAGAATGAATCCTTTATTCTGTCTGTCTGACTTAGTATTCTGGATGATGCTGATGGAAAGGAGAAAACCATTCTGCTTTCAGAATATAAAAATAAATATGAAAGCTGAAACTCCCTCTGCATGCCAGTGCAGGTATGTAAACTTCCTGGTGGTTTGAAGGAGAGTCTATTATTTGGAGAGTTCAGGGAACTGCTGTGCGAAATTAAAGTGAATATAAAATGCTGGTATGAAAGGCCTGGTTGGAGCCTGGGGAGCACCCCCACAGTTCTCTGGGCAGTGTTTGATGTCACTTCCAGTAGTAGGCATCCCTCCATTTGTATTTTCCTCCTTTTTTTTTCCCTGGGCCTGTGGCTCCTTTGCCCTTCATTATTCTCAAATAGATGTGGACATAAAGTCAATCCTTATAGTATTGTGTGATCTAATACTCCAAGAAAGGTAACATTTCCTATAAACCACAACTCTCTCTATGTTAGTTGAATATCAAATCACCCACGGGCCTTGGAGACAGTTACAAGAATTTCCCAGACGGGCTACTTAACTGGAATAATTTTGAAGTTACTAATTAGTGGCACAATTGTCTTTTGTGTCCCACCATCACGAGTGCCAGGCTGAGGGATGACTGCAGAGCTGACCCATCATAAGTGAGTTGTTTGCTTGAGTTTCTACTTCATGCCTGAGTTTTCACCCTGTATTTGATTCATATTCTTCCTTCAGGGAAGATCCTCATTCCATTGCAAATATCATTATTAAATGTAACTCAGTTTAAAACTCTGCTTCGATTTATGCCAGCATTTATTCCCTTCTTATACAATAGAAGGAATTCCTGATCCGCTCTCCTCTTGGTAAAACCAAGTTATACGTGCATCAGCCACGAGGTGGCAATACAAGAGCTTGATATGCTGAATTTTAGTGATATTCGTGCTGGGTAAGCTTTGGGGGATTAACTGTGTACATTTACAGTGTTTCTGCAGAGTTTAGCTTTCTCTGCCAGTGTGTAATACGTGCTCCACATCTGCATAATTGACTTCATGCAAAAGCCGAGAGAGACTAAGCTGATTTTCTGCATCAATGACTGAAGCCTTTATGTGGCTAATAATTGATATCTTTATTTAAGTGACTCTGTAGTGGATGAGAGATGCTACATGAGGAACTCGGCTGCTGTTAAAACTAAAATGCCTTAAGAAGGGGGGTGCACTGATAACATACAACTGTCCCACAGTGAGTCTTTTCCTGGCCTTAACCTCTGACCTTCCTGAAGACCAAGGAAACGTGGACACCTCACGTGTGAAATTCCCAGACATGATTGCTTCACAGCATTAAAGTCTGCCTTTTTCATCCAGGTTTTTGATTCACTTCTCAGCATGGCTGATGCATGTTTTTCTGCCTTATAAGAGCATTCAACACTGGTGTCAAGTGGAAATAGTTAATTTCCAGTCTTTTTCATCCTTTCTTGTCATTTTCAGGCATTAGGAAAAGTAATAATATCTCTCTACTTTAAAGGAGTAGTTTTCCACCCACTGTAATGGAGGAAGTATTTTAAGACATTTTCTATTTTGACATTAGCTCTTTCAGTAGCAGTCAGTGCTACAGCTTTTCAGAAGATGGGAGTTCTCTGTTTTCTCATTCAGATAGACAAAAAGGCTTCTAGCATAAGAAATGGATTGTGGACTTGGCAGATGCCTCATGTCACTATATTCACCACAGTGTTTATTTGAACATAGCGAAATTATGGATGAGCATTTTGTTATTTCACATGAAAGTGCCAACAGCCTGCTACTGTCTTTTCCTGACATGGAAACAGTTTTCCTCTGAGTACTTTATGGGAAATCTTACTTTCAATCAGACAATGCA
This sequence comes from Brachypodius melanocephalos, assembly GCA_013398615.1. Lineage (NCBI taxonomy): Eukaryota > Metazoa > Chordata > Aves > Passeriformes > Pycnonotidae > Brachypodius > Brachypodius melanocephalos. Next base: position 4,947,537 of record VZSR01002340.1, read on the forward strand.
CTATGAAGTCTGTTAGCAAATATGTCTTTCAGGTACATACAAGTTTGTGGTTTAATAAATAAATAGCAATGTAAGGAGAGGAACATAGTAGGAACCCTCAAAAGAGTAAATAACTTTTGAGAAGGGAACTTCCCTAAGAAAGATTTGAGATTAAATTCTGCCTGTGAGTTGGGTGTTCAGTCTGTCAGAACTGCTGCAGGCACAGGAGCTAGGACTGCCTTGTATTTCAAATAACAAAAACCCTTCTGCACGGGCAGTGATGGCCCCTCTCAGTTTGGTTGCTTTGCTGGACCAGGGGCACTGCCACATGTGCCCCTCAGAATTCAAGATTCACAGCTGTTAAAGCTTGAAGGAAGCTGATTTGGCTGCTTTTCCCTCTGCACAATGCTGACCATGGGATTTAACAATTGACAGAAACTGCAGAAGTGAGACCTGTGTTTGGCAGGAGCAGATACACCACAGCCCAGGTGCCTTTTGAAAGGATCTCTAACTCTGTTAACATCAAGCAGCTTGCTTAGACAGTTGATAAGCAAACTTTGTCTTCAAAGCTGATAACAACAGATTTCTCCTGAGAATACATGCAGGATCCCCAAAGCCTCTTCTCTTGAGGTTGTTTGCATGCACGTCTCAGCTTTCTTGCTCAGATACAGCACAGCCTCAGGCTGTGCTCCTGGGCAGGTAACATAAAAAAGAGCTTTGAGAAGCTGGCTGGTGATTGAAGAAATGAAAGTGAGCTTTGGGACATGATGTTTGAGGAGCTGGATGGCTACTGCTTTTCCCTTGCAGCTTTCTACAGTTATAATCAGCAGCTTGTGGGCAAGATGCTGGACATAGATCCCAATGGGAGCCATTTTTCAGGGATAACAAGCAGCTGATTGTACCAGCAGAAAGGTAACTCAACTCAGTGTTGAGTTGATAGGGTAGTATTTCTGTCCACCTAAATTGTTCTGCAGTGTCAAATGACGAAAGTAATTTCACACTTCTATTAATCCATGGGTTTTGGATATTACCCTGACAGCTGTGACTGTATATCATGTGCCTCTGGGAAGGGAGAATCTGAAAAGGAAAAGTGACCACTAGCCTGAAAGTACTGTGCTAAAAAGAGAGAGGCCACACACCATCTACTTTTCTTCCAGAAAAATAAAGTACTGTGTCTTCTCTTATCATGTGGTTTACCTTGAAGTGAATACTGAAATTTGTTGTATTGCTCATTTCTGATCCTGATTTAAGGTGTTTAGTATATATTCCAGCCAAGGAGAAGGAACCTGGTGACCACTTAAACAAGACATGAAATTATGTTCCTTGACATAGACAAGAGTATCAGTGTTTATTCCAGGTTGGTGGTTATTTTCTGTATCTATATCTATATCTGTTACTGATGTTCACAGATGATTAATTTGATGGGTTTGTGATCTGAAAGCTAATAATTCATATTTCTGCTCTGTTCCTGGAAGGGAGAAGCTTGCTCTTTCTTACCAGGAATCACTAGTCAATGCACTCAGTTCAGGCTGTTCATATCTTGTGTATTGTTATGTGATAAGGGGGAATTACAGAGTGGGATTCTGCCTGAAATCTTCTAAGCCTCTGGGAGTTTCCCTAACATGTCACAGACTTCTTCAAATATGTGATAAGACAAGCTGCAAATACTGATAAAAGATAGAGAAAAATGTTTATTTTTCACAATAGAGGGGGATTACCAACTGGAATCCTTTATAGATCAATGTTAAGATCAGTGCTGTTTGAAATACCTATAACAATGTGAACAAGTAGTTAGTTAGTGAATGGTTGTTGAGGAGAGAATGATATCAGCTCCCATAGACATTTCAATGTACTCCAACCAAATCACATTTAGAGATTTGCTGAGTATTGAGGTGCTATCATATCTAGTCTGGCTTCTCAGACATCATGGAATTGTCAGACTGCATGGAATTCAGGAGGAGGAGAAACCTTAATGTTTCTGCTAGGTTTGTAAGAAAAAACAAAATCTGTTTTTCTAAAGCAGGATTCACTAAGAGAAATAAAATTTGTTCCTTCTGTTATGAGAAATGCTTTGTTACAAGACCCATTTGCAAACAGGGAGAGTAACTTTGGTCTGTGCCCAAATGCATTTGTAGTTTAAATACAAAGTAAACCAGTAGTTGGTACAAGCAGCCATCGAATATGAAGAAATAAGCCCTCACTGCCCTGCCCAGCCTGCCTTGGAGTCTCCCCACCTTATTCAAGATCCAGGACCCTGTTACAGCTCAGCCCAGGACACCTGTCCTGTCTCCTTTATAGGGGAAGCCCTGCCTGGCCTCCTTTTGCTCCTGCTGAAGCCCCTGGTCCTGGGTCACCCCTTGATGTACCCAGTGTGGCAGGGGTCTGCTGGCTGGGGGGCTGCCCTCAACCCCCTGCTTGTCCCCTCTCCTGGGGCAGCCCAATGTGGCACTACAGAGTTGTATCTAGGAAAGGCAGGCCTATCAGTGAAACACAGGATATCTGGGGATGCCAGGTGGCTCAGAAGGGTGGGCTTTATTTTCTGTCTTTCCTGAAAATTGCTACCTTCACCTGCAGCTCTCAGCATGAGCCTGTCCCTAAGTCTCACCCCTCACCCTTAAGAGGCAGCTATTTGTCCCCTGCCTGCAGATGTCCACAAGGTCTGCTGCATTGCAGCTGGGGTTATTAACACTGCAAGGACACGTCAGCACTCCTGTGTGACACTGGGAAAAATCCATAGCCCAGAATCTTGAACTTTCTAAGAAGTAGTGGCTTTTGCTGGCTGTGAGCTGCAGTGAGAGTCTGGGTGAAGTGTCTGTCAGCCCAGAAGTGTTGTTTTAGCTGTGAGATTACAATGTTGGGAAGGCCAAACCAGCAGAGAGGGAAGAGCAGCCTGAAACACCAGCTTCTCCATGGTGATTCAATCCATGCCAGGAGTGAACTGGATGCAGTGTCTGCTAAAGAGCATTAGATCAGCCTAATGCTCGTTCTCATGATCAGCTGACAGCATGTCTGTGCTCCCACATGTCCCCAGAGATATTAGGTGGTGGCGTTTGCACCATTATTTGCCTTCCCTTTGCCAATCCACCCCTCTGCAGCAGCTGCAGGCTGGGAGATGTCCGTGGAAATTGAAGCTGCTCAGTCATGATTTGAGTAATGGAGACTTAGAGATTTCCTCAGTCTGTTGAGATAGATCTGGCAATGGTCAGTCTTCCTTATTTCTGTGGGACTCCAGTGACCTGAAAACCAGGTGAACAATGGCCTTGTACATCCCTGTCTACAATTGCTTAATTATCATTGCAAGTAGGGAGAGTGAGGGTTCCTCAGTGCTATATGTATCTTAGCATTATGGCTAACTATGGGATATTGTTAGCTGTTTACATTGCTTAAATGTTAATGTTAAACAAGACAAGCTGTTTCAGAGCCCAGGATAACTCCTGGCTGCCAAATAGAAGGGAAGAAGTCCAGGTGCAGCTGTGTATGCACTTTAAATTTTTGTGTGTGTGTGAACCTGAAATAACCCTGAGGAATTCATTACTCAGTCTTTATCATGAGCACACAAACAAACATATTTTCTATAAATAGCAGTTTCATTAACAGTGGTGGGTAAAGGAGCCTCTTGCGTGTGTGGCCTTGATATTGTGTTTGTGTACAACCAGTGGATCATTATTAACATTTATTAGGGTTAACCATGATTGCTATATAACCTATACTAATATATTACTATATAACCTATGATTGTATAACAGGTTGTACCTCTACACACATATATGGGACTAATTTTAAAGTGTATATAAGATTTATGTGTATATATAGACCCATATATACATAGGCATGAATACAGTCCTGTAGTCCTGTTAAAGTTCACAGAAGCTCATGTGAAGAAGGAAGAGCAAAGCACAGGGAAGTCACCCTGGCTGTTTCCCAGCTGGCTAAAACTAATGCAGCTGGCTCTTGCTATCTGTCTTCCACAGGATTAGATCATGGCGTGTTGACATTTATTTGGTCAAATGCATTTGAGTAAAGAGGAAGAGTAGAGGTAACTTCAGAGGTCAACATTTTAAAATAACGCAAACCAAAAGACCCAGAAGTGTGGTCCCTACACTAAGCACATGCAGCTTTGGCAGCTTCTTTGATGGTACTTTGGGAAAGCTCAGTAATCCAGAGCGACTGCTGGTTACCTCCAAAATATATTGAGGTATTTAGGGACTGACAAACATTTTAAGTCCTCCTTTTTACCTTTTGTGACTTACTGCATTCAGTTCTTTGGAGCTTTCCACCCCATATCTCCTGTCACAAAAGCCTCAGAAGAGCTCTCCCTTCCCAACTGCAGGAAATGGACATGCTCAGAGCCACAGAGCCCTCCATAAGAGATTGTTTCAGCTTGAGCTGTTGACAAGTCCTGGGAACCAACAAGTTCAGACCTGGAGAATGGGAAGAGTGCAGAAGAGCCAAGTCAAAAGAAACCTCAAACCCAACATTTAAACCCAAAGGGAAATCTTTCTGTTCACAGTAGTCCCTTACCTGAATGCCTCAGTAAAACAGCATTTTTGTCTCAGGGCATAAAAGGTACCCCTTGCTTTCTTCTTGAAGCCCCATTTCAGTTTTGTTGTGAGGGGTGAATAGCAAGGCAGGATCACAGAATACATTGAGAAATGATCAGGATAAAAAAGATTTAAATGCAGCCATTCAAAGGTAAGTGGTAAATCCGTTAAATGCAATCGGAATTATTAGACTATCAATCAGTTACAAAAGCTTCAGTGAGACACCACCTCAAGAAAATGTGCAGCAACTACAGGACAAAGTACTTAGAAAGGTGGGGAGTCATTAGCCATGAGTTTTACCTGTTCTCTGTGTGCTACATGATATAGATGTTTTATCACAGTGATATTTCTACTTCATTTATTTTATTTGAAGCAGATAAGTCACTATTTCACAGGCAGCAGTTTTTCATAAGACAGCAATTTAACAGTTGAAAGCCTTTTTGCTTTTTCACATTTGTACTCCACTCACCCTTTCCAGTTTAGAGGTTTCCACATCAGCATTTTCAGATTATTTATTTTTTTTTTTGTTGCCTGCCTGGTACATTACAGTGTGGTCCTTTAGTGCTTACCTAAAGGACTAGGACCACTATGTGCAAATACTGGCAGGGGGAAAGACCAAGGTGGGGAGGGTTTAGCTGGAGAAATGAAGATGTGTTAGCCATGATGTGTGAAAAGCTGCAGCAGGGCAGGTCCAGGACCCCTGGAGGGTCTCCCCAGGGGATGACTGTAGCCTAAGCAATTGCCACTGGTTCAGCTGAGACCCCTCAGGACTTGCTGGAGGCTCCTGGGCAGCTGCTCAGTGGTGCTGGGATGTGGCCACCCTGCTCCTTCCCATCCTGGTGCGAGGCTCCTGCTCCAGGGCTGCAGTCCTGGGAGGCTGGATGGCCATTTCTAACTGAGCAGAGCCTCAGCCTGTCTTTGGGACTACCACGTGCTGCCCAAACAGAGGCCCAAGCCCCCTTTTTATAGTTTTTCTTTATTTTTTCTCCCCATAACAGTTGAGTTATACCAGGAATTAATTTAGCTTTGGCACGTATAATTTCCACTGTGTTTATAATGTGTTTCCTTTGTGCACGATTTTTGTTTGGTTGTTTAATATTACCTGATCTCTTGCACTGTGATGGGTGATGAATCTTTAGCTGTCGTATTATGAAGCAGTTCCTACACAGTATGAATTCAAAAGTCTGCACTTCCCATTCCCTCTCAATAACCTGGGCATATATTAAATTTCATTTCTAATTACATATGTTAGGGTGAATTATGAGCTGTTACTCAAAATAAATTGTTCTTTGATGTCGGTTCAGCATATGAATGGCCAGTTGTAATTATACCAAGTTAAAGCAGAACTTAGTGCTATTGTACCTAGTCCAAAATAATTCTGTGTTTCTTTTAAATGGAATCAAATCAGCAGTTTTCCATTGTATATCAGCTCAATGCAGCCATTATGAAAGATTTTTTTCCTTTGTAGATTTGAGCTAGAAATGCAAGTGGCATGTAATGGCATTGACAGAGGCAGAGGAAAGGTGATCCTTCCTAGTGTGCCATCTCCAATTTCCATTTCCCTGCAAAGGGACCAGCCACCGGTGATTCACTGCACTTTTGCTTCAGTTCATTTCCTTTTTATGAATGTGCTAAGTTCCCAATAAATGTGCCTATTTATCACAGGAAGACACCATCCAGTGTCTCAGCTGCCCTGTGGAGTAACATCACAGAGATCTGTGCACAATTGGGGGTAGGGAGAGAAAGAGAGGACGCACGTTCTGTTGTCTGTCATTTAAAGACCCCATGGATGTTCCTGGGATTATTTTGATGTTACATACTGATCCTTTGCCGTGCTGGAATGCACAGACACGTTCTGCTGGAGCATGTCAAGCCTCTGCATTTAACACAAACACAGGACTTTTGAAATGAGAGGACTAAACGTACTTCTGGTGTCAGACCCTAACTTCCAGGGGTTCGGTTATTTAATCTTTAGCTAGCGCACATTTTGTGCTGGCTGGGATTTGTTATCAGCTGTGTTTGCAGGCTGCTCCAAGGCTTTATGGAGCTGCAAGGCTCTTTAGCATTTGTGGTTCTGCTGTTGGGCTGCCTGTTTTACAAGAGCGTGTGTGTGTTTGCTCTATTTTCATTTTAATTATCGGCAGTAAATACACTTCAGGAGTGAAATATGTTTTGTCAGGAGAAATCTGGAAGTGCTTTCTCAGGAGAAAAATAATTAGAAAGGTTAATGCAATCCACTCTGTATAAGACTTCAAACTCATTTGCTTGGAAATGTGAAGCAGATGCTTTGTTCACAAAACTATATTAAATTAGCCCTGGGGGGTGTCCCATTACTGTTTCTCAAGTACAGCAAAAAAAGGCAAATTAAATCTATATCAATTTTCGGTATTGACGATACAGTTGGCTTGTAAGTGTGTATGGTGCCCCATGCAAACAGTCTTTTTACTGCGTGCTTGGTTTCACACAGGCCTTGAGAGAGTAAAACCTGGAATTTTAGTTTTATTGTATTAAAGCGATAGATCTCCTTGTCTGAGCTGTGGAGGAATGTGATTTTAACAGGATGGCAGAATCAGTGCTGGAAACCCTGACCTGCCAGCCAGTTCCTTGCAATAACTGGAGACCGGTTTTGGGAACAATTGAGGGGAACCAACAGAGCTGGTGGGTTACCCCTGCCTGAGAAGGGCTTGCTCTTTTTTTGTGGAGAGGTTATCAGGATAGGCTGTATGTGCACACTGGATTGTAAAAGGCCTAAAGCTGCTCTTTTTGGACTTCTGTAGTCTTTGTGCTGGGCCATGAGGAGCTAAAGTGTGCTGGGGGTCAGAGCCAGCAGCGGTTTCTCAGTTGGTTCGTGTTGGCAGGGCAGTACATCAGCTTCTATGGAGTTAGCTCTGGCACACTGACAGTGACACTCCCCTGACACAAATCACATCCATGACTCTCACTCAACGCCTGCTTGTGCCTGTCGGGCTGAAATTTTGGCTGTGATTTCAACAGACTTCCTTGAAGGATGTTATAGCCCAGACGTTTCAACCAGAAGAGGCAGAGGCTAGCCCTTAATGGAAATAACTTTTTGATTAAGTCAAAGGTAGATAAATCATCTATTGGGCTGCATATAAAACCAGTTGTAGAAGCATTGGTTATGGAGATCATGTTTCCTCCTGTAATCCAGACAGGAAATAGATTTTACAGCACAAAAAAACATGTTCAGGTAATGAACCTGTTATGCCTTGAACCTGCTGTGACCCCACTGTCTCTGCTAATGTGGGCTGAACTGCTGAAGAGATGCATAAAAACGAATAAAATGGGAAATTTAAGTTCTGTGAGTTTCCTCCCTTTGAGATTAGTGGGTCCATCAGTCATTTTAGTTACAATCGGTTTGTTATCTCTGCAAATAATTTTTTACTACTGAAATCATAGCCATCCTTCTGCTGGGATTAAGGCAGAAATTTGCAAGGAACAGAGGTAACTTTGGGGCTAAGATAAGAGAAGTTGTTTTTCAAGAAAGCACTTGAGAGGAATTAATGCTGCTTAATGTGTTTCTTGATCATTGCTAGAGCCCAGATCTCATATGTTTTCTCAGGCTGATGGGGTAGCAGTAAAAAACTTCTGCATTTTATTATCTTGTTCTATATACTCCAATTTATTGCTTCCCCTTTGGCTAAACCCAAAGATATATGATACAGGTAAAGCTACTTGGCAAAAACGCAGAAATGCAGTTCAGTCTGAGGCACAGAGGGAACAACTGCAGAGGCAAATTTCCTAATGGAATGTGAAGTTTTCATTTTAGCACTTCGCTTCTTTCCAGGTCTCCTATCTGGGTGACCCCCAGGAGTATTATGCTTTAAGCACCATAAATGCATTGCCTCAGGACTGCTGGTGAAGGGCCCAGCCTCAAGTTCTCCTCTCACAGTTGTGGAGTGATAATCAGGCAGTTCCTTACTTAGCCTTCATTGCTACCTGCCTTTTTTTTTTTTTTTTTTTTTTTTTTTTTTTTTTTTTTCTTGTAAACAGCATTCCTGTCATCTGAAGTGTGATTTATTTATCTTCTGTCTCTGAAGACGTTACAGCATTTGTGGTGGGGGTGATGCCCTTCCTAGTAACTGTTTGGCTACCCCTTCTCCACAGCTTGAGCCCAAGCAAACTTGTCGGCACCCATTTCCCAATATAAATAAATAATATATATGCATGAAGGAATTTGTAGTTAAACTGCTTTTACTTCCTCAGCAGTAATATTGCAAGTTAAATACAGCAACAGGGTCAAAAGTGGCTTTTTTCTGGCTTAATTCCTTCATCTCTTCATTTGTGCATGCTGCTTTTGTAGGAAACAAGAGCACATTCCAACAGCAGCTTCTCTGGCCCCAACAACTTTTTCTGTCTCCCCTCCAGAGTCTCAGTTGCTGAACACCATCCAGTAGGCCTGTCATGGGGGAATTTCACCTATCAAAGGTGGTGTATGATGAAAAGGAGGAAGAGAATTTGGTTAAAAGTGCGTTTTACCCCATCAGGCTTTTAATTTTTTTTTTTTAAATGATTCTTTTGACAGCTGGAATAGGAGTGCTTGCACATGAAACTGCAGGCAATAGTTCTTAACTTTTGATGGGTATACATTGATTTTACTCTCATAATTCTTCTTGTTTTACTTGGATGCTGCCTTATCAGAATCAGGGGCCCTACAAGATTCCAAAACAATGCTCGTACCTTGTAATGTGGTAGCCTGTTGGGTTTGATTTCCTAAATATGTTTCAGGTTACATCCACACCCTAAATGCTTTTAATAGTTTAATTCTATTGTGTCGAGGCTGCTAACCTTGATGTCAAAAGGCTCGTGGCTCCAGCTTATGTTAACTAAATGTGCTTTATGTTGCAAAATCTCCTCTCACAAAATTCCTGGGAAAATGATTAATATGCTGGTGATTAGGAAAGCATGAGTCCACCCTTAGGATTTACAAGAAAAGGCAGGGTTATTAGAACCTTTTTAACTAAAAGGATTTAATGAGAATCCCAGAATGATTTGGGTTGGAAGGGGCCTTTTAAAGACCATCTAGTGCAATCCCAGTGCAATAAGCAGAGATATCTTCAACTAGATCAGATTGCTGCAAGCCCCTTGCAACCTGGCCTTGAATGTTTCCCAGGATGAGGCATGGGAAGGAAGCCATTATCTTTCGAAATTTGCTATTCAGCAGTACAGGAATTCTCAGTGATTGCTCCTGGCAAGTTGCTCCCAGAAGAGTTGTGTTACACCTTCATGGGAGAATTTCCCAGGAACAGGATTTGGACTGCCTGGTCCCTCCTGCCAGTGCTCTGGAAGCGTGTGGTCCTGGTGTGTTTTGTTACCTTGGGCCTAAATATTTGTGGCACCATCTATGAAAGAGAGACTGGCTGGTCCTAGGGAGGGGACATGCTGGTGTGAGCTCTGTGAGCTCTTTGGGTAGGTGAGGGGCACAGGGTTAACTGGGGATCTCCCACCTCTGGGCTGTGTTATCTCTGAGGTCACTGGGGACTACTGTGGGTCTCTGGTGCATTTTATTTATTTGTGTCCTCCACTTCCCTTTGCTTTTGGGAATACAAAAAGAAAAAGTAAAATCTAGAAGTAGGAAAAATTATGTTCAGTCCAAAATGCCCTTTTTTTTTTCCCCCTCCTTAAAATGAGATGGTTTCTCTTTTCTTCTAAACCTTAATTGAAACTTTTTCAGGGTTTCTGAAGCTGTGCCTCCTCTGCAGCCTGGCTGCTGGGGAGACAGGGCACAGCAGAGCAGGAGGCTTTGGTGTGCTCCATTTTCCTGTCCCCCACACTCAGCTTTGCTGCAGCCATCCTGCCATGGTCAGGGAGGTGCCAGCAGTGCAAGGTGCCAGCAGCAAGGCCAGATCCTGGCAGCAATGACTCTACTGGAAATAATTTCCCAGTGCATAAGCCCTCAGGCTGCCCGGTGTGGCAGTGCCAGGTTAGTCACCAGAGGGCTGTGCTGGCACTTCCCAGGCAGAGGCCAACGCCTTCCCTTTGTTGCTGCCCTGGGCTGGCTTCCAGCAAACATCGTGGGGCAGTTCCAGCAGCAGGGAAGGGCTGTGCCAGGTGTGAGCTGGGGCTGGGGCTGGCAGGAGAGGAGCAATGCTCTCCTCTGTTAGCAGGGTGGTTTTTCTCTACAGCTGGGCATTCGCAGGGATTCATTGGTTTCTCTGTGGCTGCAGTAATGCGCCGACGAGACTTCCAGTGGAAATTACCTGGGAAAAAACCGGAGTAATCCATTTAAACCAAAACTGAGGATGGGTGTGCCTTTCCAGTCTGGAGTTTAGTTGGCCAGCTGTGGTTTGCAGTGCTAAATCACAGCTATAGACAAAGGACCCACAGGGAGTGAAACTGCATGAACCAGTCAGTTCCTGGTTGAGCACATATGGCACAGAGCAAATGTGTCAACATGACCCCACCCTGAGCTTTACCTCTTCTGCACTCAGCAGCCTTGGAGCAAGGAGAGCACCTTCCTGAGAGTAGCACTTGGAGACCCACAGCCCTATTCCCATCCCACATCTGGAGCAGCTGGGGAACACTCCCACTTGGATGCTTTTTCTATTTCCTTCCTCTAAGACTTGTTCAGAAAGACTGGAGAGGCAGCAGGGAGGTGTGGTAGCACTAGCTAGTGGCAGTTTGAGCAGCAGAATTCCAGCTTTTCTCCTGACTGGCAGGTAGAGGTGAGGGGAAAGCCTGGCACAGAACGCTTCCTTTTGCTAAAGATCCATGTGGTGTTCCATGTTTCTCCACAGAAACTGAGTCAGTCCTGTTGGTTGCTAATGAGGTCCCTCCTTTACAAGGTCAGCTTTTTACCTGGGCACCTTCACTTTGCTCAAGCCTCATTAAAGCCAGTCAGCACCTTCCTTAAATCTATTGGCTCTTATGGGCTGACTGCTCTGACTTGGGACTATCAGTGCATGGTCTGCCTGTGGCTGAGATGCTGAACCCCCTTGGAGGTCTGAGGCTGCAGTTTTCCAAGATGTGAGTCCTCAGCTAGCCCAGAGGAGAATCCTTGGACAGGCATTTCAGAACCAAGGCTTTAAGTTACCAGGTAGAATCCGAACAATGTGGGTTTGTGAGTCACACGCGACATGCTACTGCAGCTCTTCTGAGGTTAGTGAAATCATGGGCTATGATGGGTATCTTTATGTCTTGTGTAGTGGTTGTGTTCCTGACGCAGTGGGCAAGAGGATGCTTCCTGAAATTAATTGCTTTGGGGGCAATTAACATCATCCACGATCATGAAGCAATGTGAGCAACAAAGCTTGTGGTTTTTCTCATCTCCCTAGGGAGGAGGTGCAGGTCTGGGACGTGAGTCAGATGACTTAGAGCAAGAGAAGACTTGAAAAGGACGACTCTTGTCCTCTGAAGGAAAGAGGAAGGGAGAAGCCCTTTCCAGACTAACATGAGTGGGCTGAGACCCACTCTCCTGGTTCTGCATGCTCCCCTGGCATGAAGGGAGCATGATGGCCTGGCATGACGGGCATGTATGCAAACACTGGAGACTTTTCTTGGCGACTTTTCCTGAAGTGCTTCTCTTCTGATCAGCTAACTACACCACTCATGGGATCAGGCTCACTCTGTCATTCCTGAAAGCCCTGCCCCAAAGGTGTGGCATCATAGTCTGGCCAGTGATCTGACTGTCTGGAGACCTGACCTTGGCAGCCTGACCAAAAAGCCACTTGATATCAATCAATTGCATGAAATAATAGCAAGAAAGAGGATATATAAGAGATCCAGTTACTGTCATTGTGGTCTTGATTTCTCCTGAGGATAGCAGCAAGAGTCTCTCTCCTCTGAATAATAAGGTGCCCATCAGGTCACGTGTGTCAGAGTCAGAGCCAAGGCTGGTGATGTGCCCAAGCAAAGTGTGCAGGGGCGTCTGCAGGCAGAGCCTCAGCCTGTCCCTGGCTGTGTGTGCCTGCCCTGGTGAATGCCACACACTCCTGATATCCAGGCAGACTGCCTGTAGAGCTACAGGCTCAAAGGAGCCTCAGCAAAGGTGAAAAATACAGAAGGAAGAGTCAAAATGCCAGACTTGATGCAAGGGTGGGCAGAGGAAAAGTATAGTCATGAGGGAGAAAAGGCAGCCTTTTAAGTTGGTTTAAACTAATACAAAACCGCACTCTGGGCCAGCAATGACATCCAGACTGAACAAGATTTCTGTGTCTCGCATGATGCAGGCAGCTGTGATGGCTGCCTGCTTTTGCTTTCCACAGTAAATATCTTTTAGCAAGATTTGAGCTTCCAAGTGCTCCACAAAGCTGCTGAATGATCATGTGTTGATTAACCTCACTAAGGAAGCACTGCAAGTACTGGCCATTAGTTGAAGACTGGTCATTAAGGCTGGCAAGGTGTTCTTTGCAGAGACATTCTAAGTGCAATTTGCTGGTGGTTCATAATACCTTGAGGCTATCACTCTTTGGTTTCATCCTTTTTTTCCCCCTCTTTCAGTTCAGTTCAAAGTCAATTAAATCTCACCTTACATCACAGGCCATCTTTCTGCTTGATGCCGGTCTTTTGGTGAGTTTGTGAGAAGATGCAGTGGTGAGGGGGAAACAGGAAATCTACTTGTGTACCATGGCTGAATTTCAAGGGGAGAAGCATTTTTCAAATCTGGGTGACACCTAGTAAATCTTTAGCAAGCAATGAATGGGCCACTTTCAGACTGTTCTTATTTATTTTTGGAATGGAGATTAATATTTCATCCCAGAGGTCAAGTAGCTTTGACTGATCTCTAAATTACTGACCTGCTTTTTTACGCTCTCTAATGATAATTCCTGTGCTTACCATCCTGTGGCCCTTTGGAGCCTCACCACTTCTGCTGGAAATAACCGGTTTTCTCCAGAGATTATGGCAATTTACACGTTCTAGAATGTGTTCTACCAAACCCTAACAACTGGAGCATATATTTTATTAGATTAGTGATTAACTTATTTTCCATTCCATCTGTCTTGTTCCATCCCTCTCCTTCATCCCAGAGTGATTATTCATATTGGATTTTTCATCCTCCTAGGGCACTGAGCACATGGGAGAAGCTGGAAATCATCTCATGGTTTTGGCTTGGCCTGTTCTGACGCTGTGCAAGGTTAACAAGAAAGCAATTCAGCCACTGAAATTAGCACAGTTCAAACTTCTCTTGATGGTTTCTTAGCTGGACAGGCCTTGCTGGAATAATTTTTTCTGTTGGTCTTTGTAGTTTAGAAATGGAAGAGGATCTACAACATAGGAGAAATAATGAGGAATAATTTTATTATCATAAACATGAGGTAAGCACTCCCTGTGAAGGAAAACATATTAACTTAAGGAGAAATCTGAGCAGATCTCAGCTTCTGCAAGGTAATTTCTGCAGAGCTATAAAACTACAGAGCTGAAATACCAAATGTTATGCTCTGTCTGAAAATCTGGTTGTTCTAATTAATCTGTCTTCTGCCATTCCAGCCAAGCTAGTAATGTAGTTTTTTTCAATGCTTAGAAGATGGTTTTAGTAGTGTCATTAAAGGAACTACTTTTGCACAAGCCTTAATAAATTCTGAGTATGAGCTGACAGTTTGCAGTCAGGATCTTCAAACAATTCTTAAAAAGAGCTGTTGGATCATGTCCTCCCTGACAGGGAGACCTTCCTGGGCCATGTGTTCTTGTATTTTTTTTTTTTTTTCTGATTCTGGCAGAAATGTTTGGGAAGACTGTGCTTTTATTATTGACATTATGGGAAGGGTACCCTGAAATACAAAGGGATTGTTTTTAACAAGGGGTTCCTTGCCTGAACTGGGCTAGAAAAACCAGCTGTTCTAGTTTACCTGAGCTATTTGCCCTTCTAATTCTCCTTTGCAATGTGAGGGAGAAACAGTAGCTTTTCTGCATTTCTCTTCTTTCAGGTGAAGGGTGAATTTGCAGAGACAGTTGATTGATCAATCATTGCTGCTCTTGTCCATGCAGAGTGCATTTAAAATGAATGTTGAAAGTGTGCCGATTTCTTACTTTTTTTACAGTTAGCTTTTGGCATGAGGTCTCACCTTGTGCTCTTAAATGCACTGCAGACATGCTTTAAAGGCAACAGTCAAAATGCAGCAGGAGCTTCTGTCTGAACTTGGCACCTAAACACCTTCTTCCAGGATTGTGGGGGCGAGTTGCCAAATAAATTCTACTCAGCGTTATCTCTGCATCTTGCCCTCACTTGGCACAGGATGAGCCTGTGCAATGGGAAACAAAGCTACAGCTTCAGCAGAATGTTGAAATGTAGTAAATTAAAGCCCCCAGCCAAATGAAACTTGTAACTGGTGTGTCACTTTCAAGTGAGAGAATGGCTCAGGCAGGTTCAGTGTTCTGCCTGGGTTGCAGAACTGTTGTAATTATCTTGTGTGGTTTTTAATACTTCTGAGAAGAAAAAAAATAAAGATGCACTAATTTTTAGAGCTACCCTCTGTTGCCAATATGTAGCTGGCATCTGAGAGCATCTGAGCATTTTGGCCAGATGAAGTCTTTGTGAGCACTAAGTCTGGGTCAAAAATTGCTGTTGCCAACACAGGCTGAGTTACTTTTGAAGTAATGTGACTTCTGGACATAGACATTAGACTGTCATTGAGACTGTAATTTAATTTCAAGATCAGACCTTTTCTCTCTGTTCCAATGCAGAGCATCTGCTGGAAACATGAGAGAACAGACTGAAAAATGTAATAATGTAGTTTTACTGTTGGTCTTTCTTAACTTTCAATACTTAGCTTTTTTCCCCACCTCGTTCTCAAGGACATTCTTATTATAACCCTTGCACACAAATTGATATAAATACACTCAAACACACAGGTGTACTGAGAGAGACATTGGAATTTGGTGTGCTTGAATAGATTCCACACCTTTCCAGAAACAACCTAGGTGATGTGAGAGCTCTCTTGGCAAAAGAATGCCCTTGAGGCATCATATTTGCATGAGGAAGCTCCTAAAATAGAGATGTGTGGGAGTTGCTGAATATATTTAATGTACATTTGTCTGTCAGAAACAATAAATCTCAAAAAAAGAGAGAAAAAAATCTTGATAAGTTGATAGTTATTTAAACTTGAAGGTGAAGTAACACCCAACCAACTCCTGAACCTGCTGTGCCTATTGCAGTCTGAATGCTTGTGAATGCTGCTAGTTCTGCTCAGAGCATTCCAATTTACCAGGAAGCAACAAAATAAAGCACTTTATCTGAAACAGGTACTTTTAATTCATGTCACTGCATATATATAAAAAAATTTATAAATATATATAAATAGAAATATATCTATGTGTGTATATATATATATATATATATAAATTCAATGTTTCCAGAAAACAAGCCAGACTAGTGCTTGGTGCAACTAGTGCTTGGTTCCACTTTTGAAGGGCAGCACATCATCATTTCACATACCTGTGGGCTCCTGGAAAACAGAGAAATTTCGCCTTGGTGGAAAAATAGTCCTTTCAATAAGGTTTTTCAAGGCATTGAAAAAGCAACATCAAAACCACCACCTACAAACAACAAACTACCACATCAATGCTTTTCCGAGGAAGTGGCTTGGATTGTCCCTGGAAAATGATCTGAGGTGGGTATTTGAAGGAATGGAGTAGTCCCTCTGTGTTTGAGATGGAAAAGGTGAGGTTAACTCAGCTCTTGTAGCTGATGCCAGAGAAAACTGCTTGTTTTGAAGGGCATAGGAGATTTCACTGGTGCCCAGAGGCTTTCATTGATCTGACAGGTGAGCAACAATAAACAGAATACCTTTGGGTGTGGGAATCCAGTAAACTCCTCAAGAACAGGTAAAACTTGTTGTTCTTTTCCTTCAGTACATTCTGAGCCATACCATTTATACAGAAAATGAAGTTTAAGCACACTGTTCAGGCTGTTATTTCCCCTTACTTTTGTACTTTGTGAGCAGAGGCTTAGATGTGCAATATTAAAAGGGAATTCTGTACATAAGTGGCATTATATGTTTTTTTTCTTAAAGTGCTTGCATGCTTTAGGAATAAAAATTCCAATTTTTATATGCAACTCATGATGGCAACTAGGCTTCAAACATCCTGAAAGGAAAAGTCCAGGCTAAAGATTTCTCTTATGATAAGGGTTTTTTATTGGTTCCTAAACCACCTAATTCATTTTGCTCAGTGCCTTGTATCTGGACTCAGTGCCTGGGCTCTCAGGGCAGTTTCTATCTCAGGTTTGTAAGGACAGGACTAACTCATCTATTAGTAATTACTGCTGATGAGTTTATATATTTTCAAAGAACTTCAACTGAGGCTGGTCAATACAGTATAGTTGCTGAGACTTGGGGCTTTTAGCAGATGCTCCTTAAATTTTACATCAACTAAGGAGGAAGCACGGGATTTACCTTGTGAACAAACCATCTCCAACTTTATTGCTGCTGTTAGAATAGCAGATTGCTGCAGCATCTGCTGCCTTGGTTATGCTAGTTATGCTGCCTTGGAGGCATAACAAGTAAATTATTTCAGTATGAAGTTCTTTCATGCAATTTTGGGCTCTTCTCTCCTAAGTTATGATGTCTTTTCCTTTCTCTTTGTTCAGCATTTACTAAATGACAGATACAGTACAAATTTTACTCATCCATTAACTGCTATCCACTGCTGTGCCCCAGGTCTTTCTCCATTCTCCTTACTTAAGTAGGAACAAGGTTTAAAAATATGCTCTAAATAGGTTTAAAAATATGCTCTCAGTCTCCCTGGGCACTTTAATATATTGCTTATTTTTATCTAGGTTCCCAGGTAAACCAAGCCCTCTAACCCAGGCTGTTGAAAAAAAAATCAGCAGAATAAAACCAATGTCTAAGTTGCCATATTCATTACAAAAGAAGCTTCAAAATTTCAAACAGCACGTTTTTATTCTTCTCCCCTTTGCCCCTAATATTAGTCTCTCTTTAAGAAAAGAAAAAAATAATGGAGACCCATATACCAAAATGAATCTGTAATTGGAGACTTTAATGGTAACTTCTAATATTTACTATTTAAAATGTTTATTAAAACTAACATGGTAACTTTAATGAGAAAAACGAGTTCCACATTATGCAAATATTTGCACTGGTGGACCAAGATTTGAATTCATCTGGATTATAGCTGGTGGAAACAGCTAAAAAACAAAGTCAAGTTTCCTCCTTGTGTCTGAGACCTCTTTCACAGCTGACTGGGTTGCTCACTCATCAGCTGGGCAAGACCCAACATCCTTGAAGTTATCTCTTAAGGGGAGTGTGACTGCTGCTTTATGTGGGGCTCGCATACAAGCTCCTGATCAGGGAGCAGATTAAAGGAATTTCCAGAGCTGGCCGGCTCTGGCTGATGGTGACTGTTACAGCTGGAATGTGAGAGCTCTACTCAAAGGAGAGCATAAAAGGATGGAAAATATGGTGAAGGAAGCTGTCACCATTATGGAAAACCAAAGCTCAAGCAAAAGTACAGTAGATTCTGAAAACAGATATGGGGGAGCTCTTTTAGAGTGGTGATTTTAAGACCCACTTCAAGAAAGCTTGTAAGCAACTATTTTTTCTCTCAAAGTTGTGTTTTTCCTTTCAAGTGTATGGATTTTTTTGAGAGAGAACTGTTGGCTTGGTTAGAACAAAAGTAACAACATAGAAGTACAGAAGCATTCAAAACTTGTGAAAAATCTATCTGCTTTGCTGTGAAACTAAGCTTTGTGCTGGGGAAGGAGAAAGGGATCAAGCAAGCATCTTGTTCTGGTGTCAGTGGTCAAACCCAGTTAATGCCAATCTTAGTTGGAACCAATGTTGCTCTCCCTGCTTCATGTAGTTAGGCAGGGCCACTTGGAGTTTGAATTCCCAACCAGGAAATGAGTTTGCCTTCAAGGGGAAAATATTTCCCAGTCTCCAGTTAAAAGTTACCTCAAAGATTTTTTTTTTTCTATCCCCATAAGCCTAAGCTGGTTTCACTTTATGACAAGAAGTTTTAAAATCCTAAAGAAATTGTACTAAAGGGGAGTAACTGGAGACGTAACCACTTGCACTGTGCACAGAATAGGAAATATTGAGTTACCAGGCTGTTTTTTTCTTGCCAAGTCTTCCAAAGTGGTAGGACTGGAGCATCTCTGACCTCTCTGGATAGCTGTTTCTAACATGGCATCACTGTGCTGGTAAGAAGTTTCTTCCTGATGTCCAACCTGAATTTCCCACACCAAAGCATGGTGCTGTTGCCCTGCTGCCCCTTGCTTTACCACCTTTCACTACTGGAACAAGTTTCATTCTATGATCTCTGGGGCTTAGTTGCAAGTATTTATAGGCTGCTTTACATCCCTGCCAAGCACTCAGAAAGTGCAGTCCAATGAGCATGAAGAATTTTTAAACAGTCTAAATGATATGCTACTTTATTTCTGGGGAAGAATATGAGTTATCGCTTCAGTCATGGAAATCCTTCAACAGAATTTGAAACTCCAAGGTGTGGTGTTTTTTTTTTTTTAACACCTTGAAGTTTTACCACATCGCTGTTTATACCAAACTACAAGCTCAGCTTTCACAGAAAATATCCATCTTCCTCATCACCAAATCATCTTCCTCACCACCAAAAGCCCTTAGAGTAAAAAGCTGTTTGTGGGGACAGATGTCTCATATCAGCAAACTTAAAAAAACCCACTCCAAACAGACTTTATCTCTGTAGTGCATGCAGTGACCAGACAAATGCAAAGAACTGCACAGCACAGCTGTGAGAAAGCTTATCTGTCTCCTCACCTGCAAATTGCAAGGGTCAGAGACACACAGGTTTGAAAAAGTGATAGCAGGAAAGAGCAGATGGCAAATGATGCAGTGTGGGAATAGTCTGCTAAATTCAGCCACGGGTGAAAGCCAGTGGCAGGTAGGTGACCTGTTGTCAGGGGGAAATATGAGCATGCAGGGCTGTCAAACACCAGTTTACTCAGAAACGCTGAAGCTGGGATGTTCCCACCAACCATTGGGGTACAGTTTTTGAGAAGTATGTTTGGCCAATTAGAGGACTCCAACTACTGGAATAATATTACTGAAGATGGCTTCCCATCAAACCTCTTTAGGGAATAATGAATAATAAATAAGCACAAGGCCTTAGCCACGGCTCTCTTGTCTCTTCAGAACTTACCTTCCTGAGCAAAGTTTCAGTGATCAAGGCTGAATCTCCTGATGTGTCCCTTGTAGCCCTGGGAGCCACCACTCTATCAGCACAGCTACTGTTGAAATGAAGAAGGACCCAAACAGAGGCATCTCACTTTGTTTTGGCAAGAAAATCCTCAAGCCACTCTTGAAACATCCTTTGTTTTGACACCTTCCTTTCCCTCAACCCTGTGGTGAATTTCCTGTCTCTGAGGTTTTGGGTTTTATGGAGGTAACCAACATGTTACCCTGACTGCAGTGCTAAATTCATAGGAGATGGAACTGACTTTGATGTGGGAGCAGAGATGGGACTGCTGGATTATTTCTGGTCTCAACTTTGTCACCTTCAGAGACTGTCTCCTAAGGCAGAGCAAAACCAGTTTGTACTTTATAGCATGCATGCACATTTCAGCATGCCTGTTGTACACTGGACATCTCAAAAAACCAGAAATTGATTTATCTTGGAAGATGCTGGGAGAGAATCATATTTTTCTTAGTTTAGGAGGAGAGTTATTGTTACAGCCCAGAAAGAGAAAGAATGTTGGCAAGATCTTCACAGAAACTCTCCTTTTCCTCTCTTAGCCTGAAAAAGCAATTTTTAAATGGCATGCATGTAAAAATTAAGCTGCCCCCTTCCAAAAAGGTGCCTCTGCTTAAAGGACAACAGCATAAGCCAGTGTAAACTATCAGGTATTTGCTGTCCTTTTGGTGATGTTGCCAGCAGTCAGGAGGGTGTCTTCTTGCCCAAACCACAGGGTCATGAGCATTTAACAAGAATTTCATGTTTTACTAGAATTGTGGTAAAATATTTTTCAGGCTTGAGATGTTACACTGGTTTTTAATTTTATTTTTGCTTTGTGTCTACTGAGGAAAAAAAAATTCTAGCCAAGGTCTTACTGCCTGACTGCAGGAGTGGAAACAGTGACAGAGCAAAATATGCACCACTGGTGGCTGGAATGAACATGTGAGAGATCAGGGACCACTGTCCAGGGCTACACCTTCATTACCTTGGTTTTCTTTCCTGCTGGGAATCAGCTCACTGCTGTTTGCTGACTTTAATGGCTTTTTTTTTCTTTTTTTTTTAAATTCCTATTTAACAATCTGTATCTGTAGCCACTACAGTGGATGTGAAGAACGTGAGGTTGCTTTGTAAAACACAGGTTTATGCCTTTCAGATGCAATAAATAGCTCTTCTTTTATAGCTATGCATATTATAGATAGTAGAATTCATCATGGCCTATTTATTATCCATAATAACCCTCACAATAAATTAATTACAACCCCAAGGTAATGGTGAATTTGTCCACCTCTCTTCAAAACAGCAGAAAGTAACTGATGTGATCAGGAAACCTGTCCTTGGAGGATGGGTAAAGCATGCTGTGTACTCAGGAGGAATTCTTTCAAAGGCCTCTGCTCCAATCTTTCACACCAGAAGACAATCTTCCCTCCATCTCTTTGTGTCATTTAAACTGTGCCAAATCTTCTGCAATAACACTTTTGAAAGAATATTACTGCTATCCAGGGCACCAGGTTTTGACTGTCAGGTTTTAAGTAATTTCAGGTCGAGTAGTAGCACCCCTAAAACAAAACCAAACAAAATGCAAAAACTCCCTACAATGCTGGTGCAAATATTGATTTGTAGATTTTCCTTTTTATCACCATGTATTATATATCATCAGACCTGAGCTTCTCATCCCAGCATCCCTTTATATTAAAAACTTTTACCTTTTGTCCACATACTTTTAAAGTAACAAATATTATCCTGTTATAAAAATAAGATTTCAAGGCTATGTGTATCATACCTTTAGAGCACTTTCTCCCAGCATCAGGAAAGAAAAAGCTCCTTAAGAACGCCTATTTTAATTTTCAGAAAGACATAATACCTCCAGTCCTCTCGCTGCAGCATCCTGTGTGCTGCTGTGTTCTAACTGCAATGCAAAGGTTCTCCAGTCTTTAAGAACTGTGCAGGGTTTAAACTCATACACAGTTTGGAATGGGGCTAAGCCCAGAGTTTTGAGTTAAAGCTCAAGTGTGCTCACGTGTCCTAAGGCACAGTGTGCTTTCCAGGTAGAGTTTAACACTCTGTTGATAGTACAACATCACTGATTTATTTTGTTGCTATTCCAAGCCAAACACAGCTATTCTGGCTGGAACTCATTTTCTTATGACCTTCATGGACTTCAGAATATTTCTGAACTTTCTGAAAGATTTTACCCTCCTTGGCCTATCACTATTATTTTTCTATGGCTCAGACATGGCTATTTCCCTTTCTGATGAAAACACAGGAAAGGATGTATTTTTGAGGGTCAAAAAATGCCTTTAAATTTCTCTAGAGCTAAGGAAGACCTTAAGTCTCTTACTGAAGTTGCAGGAGGACCCAGATGCTTAAGTACAGTTGAGGTAGTAGTGGTGTCCTTCTGACCCCCAGAAAGAAGAGCAGGGTGGGGATTTTGGGGACCCAGCTCCTTTCAAGGTGTGAGTGGTGACAGTTTGACTCATAGTCCTACAGTTGATTACAAATTAGAGTATAAGAGAGGGCTTTGTGCAGATTTGGAGGGAATATGTGATCAGAACTGGAAAAAATGCGTGATGATGAGCACTGGATTTGCAGTGTGTCCCTGTTTCTCTGTGTTGCTCAGGTGACCATGGGCTTGTTCAGAAGCCTCTGATACCGTGGGGGTATTTGCAGTATTGGCTCTAAATTGGAGCTGCTAAGGACATGCCCGTTTCCTCTTTTCTCTATCTGTGCATATTTAGTCTGGTCTGATAGAGGACTAAGAATAACAATATACAAATAAGACAACGGGAGCTTGGGTTGAGCAACTGAAAAATTGTTAAAGAATTTAAAGTTCCTAAACTTGAATTATTTACAGTCACACTGGGTACAGCACTGGAAGACACAGCTGAACAAACAATGCAGGCAAATTCTAATTTCTGCCCCTAAGCCTAGGATGCCTCTAATGTGTATTTTAGGATGTTTCTTGTGGACCAAGACACAATTAGTTTATTTCCCCTTCATATGCAAG
This sequence comes from Brachypodius melanocephalos, assembly GCA_013398615.1. Lineage (NCBI taxonomy): Eukaryota > Metazoa > Chordata > Aves > Passeriformes > Pycnonotidae > Brachypodius > Brachypodius melanocephalos. The sequence goes on from VZSR01002340.1 coordinate 4,970,181, forward strand.
CCTATGATTATATCCAAAGTAAGCCTGTAGAGGAAGGCAAACCCCTGATCTGTGTACAATGTCTGCACTAAAACCCTTTTTGTCTTTGGTGTATTTGAGCAAATCTCCCTGCTGCGTTTCCTATGGGCTGTGCAATGTCTAAACCAATATGCCAGGCATAACTCACAGGGTTGCACCAATCTCTGATGTTTCAGGGCTTGTCCTTGGTGTGCTGTGATGTTCAGCTCAAATATGCATTTCCTCCAGCCTGATTTCTGTTTCCAGATCCTTGTCTCCAATCAGATAATGCTTTAAGGTCATGTTATCTTCCCCGAGGGATGGGTCTGGAGTATGAGTCAGGAATGTAAACTGAGGTTTTAATCAGCAGCAGTTTAAGTAAAGGAATGGAAGAGCAGCTGCTGGAGTTGGAACAGCTTGGGAAGCACCAGTTCTCAACACTTTGCATAGCTTGTACATGATTCACTATGTGACTACTATCAGGCTAGCTCATGAGGCATCCCCAAGAGGGCTCTGAAGAGACACTGTTGGGCTTTTTGGCCCTGAAAACTAAAGATAGGAAAATGTTGGTGCTTCTGTCAGGCTGGAACCTAAGGGCTAAGCATGGTAACAAACAAAAAACCAACCAACCAAGCAGCATGACTGCCCTCAGCTTCCATGGGCTGCCTTTGGATCATGGACTGCCAGGCTAAACAGGAGCCAGGAGAGGGCTGGAGTCCTTGTGTGTGGCCTTTGATGGTGCCAGCTCATTTCGCCTTGAGTTCTTTTATGGGCCCAGAAAGGGAGGCTGAACCTCTCTTAACAGATAGCATGTTCTTTCTCAAAAGAAAAACCCCACAAAAAAAGACAAGTAACCCAAACCCCATGCCCATGCACAATAAAATGGAATATTTTACATAGTTTAATTCTATTTAGGAAAGGAGGGAGAAGCAAAAGCACTAATGTTTAGGAACAGTGACAGTAGAAAATAAGGTAGGAGGATGAAATGAGGAAAGGAATGATTAATTCTCTGGCAATATCATAATCTACTACAAAATTATCTGTACTATTTGAGTTCCTACTAAAACAAATCTGAGAAAGATGGTTGTACTGGGTTGTACTGGTTAGGACACAAGGCAAGAGGACCTGGGGTAAGTTCCTTGTTCAGACAAAAACTCTTTGGGCACTGCTCAGCATGTTTAAATTCAAGGTTTCTGATCTCCTCTCAGGAACAGAGCAAGTGGGAATGTTCTATTTCCCAGGTCCGAGACTATGGTGAGGATGATTCTAATAATTTCTGAGATCCCCAGTGGCCCATGGTGAAGTTTGTTGGCAAATACCAATTAAAGAAAGGTGAAAACAGCAGATTCTGGGTAGTTTGGTCAGCAAAACTGGGCAAAGAAATGATTTGCAGGAGGACTCTGATGCCAACAGGAGCTTTACACAACTTGCCTTCACTAACACTGTCCTCTTGTAGAAAAGTCTAAGTCTCCACGCCTAGATTTAGTTTAAAAATGAGTTTGCCCTTTTGAAGGAAGGCCTAAGGCTTAAAAATACATTTGCTGCATCCCAGCCAAGTAGGTTCACTAATAACAAAAAGGCCAAAGACAGATTTTTTGCATTAGAGAGAGCACTTTATTATTCCTCTGCTTTGTTTTCTTTGGAGTCCTGCTGAAATGTTTTTGATTGCATACAAGTAGGAGATCAGTTGTAATAAGGCGTGTCTCATGTTTCTCCTGTTGCTGCCAGGTCTGAGATACCTCGTTGTGACTTTTGAACACTGCTTTGATTTTAAAGGGGCACTATCATAAATTCATTTCAATTGAAAAACACCTTTAAAATCACTGCATCAATGCAAACAACCCAAAACCTTTGCATTTCCTTTTTAAGGATATCTTACTGAGAGGTACACGTGTATTTAAAAGTACCCAGCACCCTTGCTTGTTTTGTTTCTTAAACAGCATGTGAGTTTAATAAAACTAAATGCATGAGTATTTCTAAAAGCTCCCTTCTTGACCTTTTAGACTGCAGTTCTTCATTCCTGTGCTACTTTGTATTCAGGTTCACTCTTTCTATATTAATTTTGCCTACCACTTCTTTTGGGCCATAAAAATAGACTTGTGCAGGTTTCCTGGTATTCATTCTTTGATGGCACAAGCAGAGTTACTTGGGTTAGCAAGATAGAAGAGAAAGCTGGATTTTAATTGTCTGTTTTCTATCATATTTGAAAAGGTTATAAAAACAATTCCCTCAACATGCGGGGCTGTAAGTTCCCTTTCCCCGTGTTGTTTTTGGACCTGCAGTATTTTGAATATGACATCTTACAAAAAATAACAGTATTTTTAAAACCTCCTACTGGAGTGCATTTGACTGGAGTTATTCAAAGCAAATGTGGAGGTCTAACAGCCCTCTGAAAATGCTCACTGATGGGAAAGCAGCGTTGTTTGCTTCCCTCCCCAGGGCACATTCTGTTCTGTGTGCACTTGTGGGACTTTCTGGGACTCCTTGGAGAACTCTGTGCATCTACCAGCAGAACTGAGCTCCCAGATATCCAGAAATATGTTTGGACATGATGCAGTGGTACGACCTGCTAGTTCTAAATTTCTGGTAGGAGCCAGACCTTTAGCCAGGAGTGTTGGAATGAAGAGGCCTGGTGACCTCCTCTGTGAGGTGCCTTCTCCAAGGATTTTGCATCTCCTTCTGGGCAAGAACGGCTGTTCAGCAGTGAGGGTACAGGATGGGCTCTGTTGGAGCAGCAGGGCTTGTAAACATACATGACAAAATATCCAATGCCATAAAGGTAGTTCACCTCCCCTGATTTCAGAAGAGTAATGCCAGATCACATCTGCTGATAACCCAATATTTATATAAGAATTTCCTACTGGTTTAATGGACAATCTAATCTCTGGGATTTTTATTTTTTGAGAAAAATCTGACTTACTCAATGTAGCAGATGGGGTTTCTTTTAGTGCTTCTTTACCATCTTGAGCATCATATCATGAAAACCTGAGCCTTCAGGTCTTCAGGAATTTTTTCCCCTCCTGTTACCTATTCCCACATATGTAGGCACAGTCCTAAAGTTATCACATTGCATATGATTGCTGTAGGGAGGATGATCATTTCAAGAGAATATGAAGCAGGATCAGATGAATTCCTTAATCAGCACAGTGCCCAGCCTCCTGTGTGTGTCTATTACTTCAAAAATAAAGTCAAGACTCCACTCCCTTTATTATATATAGATTATCAATAGAATTGTTTTGAAAATGGAATTTTCTTAAAATAATCACAGAATCACCCACAAATAATTTCTCCACCAACTAGCAAAGAATGATGAGCTTAAATTCAGCCCAAATCTGAAACAGAGTGCCTTAAACCCAGCGGTTCTAGTTAAAATCCTTTCTGGACACAGTTGTAAAATGCATCAGCCATGTGAGGGAGTATGAGAGGAGCAAGGTCTATGATCTATGTAAAATCAGTTTTGCTGCTGATGCTGATGAAATCTCAAAGGAAAGAGGCTTAAGAACCAGTTAGCCCATGAAAACAAGCAGTACAAAAATAGTAATTTTAACTTCATTGGTGCTTTTATAATGCAGGTAGTGAAACAGCTTCTTGTGCATACTCATAGAGTCTGGAGATTATTATTTAGCTGTGTGAAGAAACAAGAGTGAAAAAGGACTAAATTCTGAGCAGTGCACTTGATGCTTATCCACTGTAGAAAACTTTTGGTATAAAACAGTCTGAAAAGAATTTGCTGCCAACCAGTGTTTCAAACTCCTGTGTATAGAACAAAGGCAGTCATCTGGAGCTCTGACTAGTGGTAAACCTGGATGAAACTTCACCTCACACATCCTGGAGAATCCATCTTTGGTTATTCTTGTATCGATACATACAGTGACAACAAGGTGATTAGGATTAAAAGCTCGAAAAAGCTACTCTCTGTCCACTCAAGTCTTTATAGAAAATCAGCCCCTTTGTTCTGAGATACTTTGTGCTTCAGGATGGCAGCACCAATGCTGTGATTGGCTGCTGTATGATCTCTGTCTTCCGTGGTGCCACGCTCTGATTCAATCCTTTAGTGAGTTATAGGCTTTTGTGGTCCGGCTGTTGACGAAATCCGCCTTCTTAAAGTCAGCCTTTGGAATGGAAGAAACAGAACAATTCATTATCTTCAGTGCTGGTTCTGCAAGGGAAGGGTGGCTCCAGCTGCCTAAAAGCTGAATAAGGAGCCATGGTAGGGGTCTAGGCAGAGTCCTGTGCAGGCACAGAGACAGAACAGGCAGTGCTCGTTTAGTCCAAGATAGATGAGAGGAGAATTGGAACTGCTGAGCTCTCTCCCACTGACTGTACCAGGAGCCTGTTCTTCTAGCTCAACTCTACAGACTCCTAACTTTCAGGTGACTAATAGCTGAGATTAACCTAGCTGAGATTAACCTAGCTGATATTAACCCTGTCAGAACAAAGAACACAGGGCAATGCCAAAATGACTCAGGATTTTATCAATTTTATTTGATTAAGTGATTTCTGTGGCTTATTAGACTAAAGTTTCAAAAATGTCTAGGCATTAGATGGTTCTGAAGTTTTCAGTGCCATACCTGCTGTCTCTAGGGAACCTGATTTGCATAGGAAGAGCAAATAATCTGTATTTTTGAAAATCAGGTCTGACAAACATGTCTTATAGGCCTTCCCAAACTACCAGTAAATTCATAAAATTCATGCCATCAGGGATATCGCTGTATGATAAAGTCAGGAATGCAGTTGTAAAAAAAACACCAGAGACAACAAAAGCTAGTAAAGAATTTATATGGCACAATAGCCTTATCCTTGAACACAGATTTCTGATTTGTGGGGCAGTACCTGCTGAGTGTGATGCAACACTGTTAAAGCTTGTGCTAAGAAACTTTTTTGGAGCAAATTTCAACCAAAAACATCTACAAAGAGAAACGGCTGAATAATAAATGCTAACAGCTTGCTTGAGAACTTGGAACAGTTTTAGGTTATAGGGAACTTGAAGTGACAAATTCTGAACAGGAATTTGACAATTTCTAGACACACAAGAATTGAAAACAGTTTGAAATGCAGGATGAAGGTAGGTAGGTGGAAGTTAAATAAGCTGTGTGTTGAAAAAGCAGGCATAGAGCTTAAAAAAACCAAACTGGTTTGTGGCAGACTCATGCTGGTCATTTTTTGTTTGATCTGACTATGGCAGTAAATGTTTGCCAACACCTTTCCCAGGCCCTGGGTTTTGTCTGATTATAGCTGACACCCGGGCTACCAGGGTGTGCAAACAACAAGGAGAACAAAACTGCTCTGGTTTTCAAGCGGGAAGCTGCCTCGCCCTGCCTTTGTTTTTGCTGGCCCCTTAGTTCCTCTGTGCCAGGTCTGTGGATGGTCACCCACTCTGCATCACTTCTCACCACCTGACACTTCTGGCAGGCAGCAGCAATGCTTCTCATAAGGTTTGCCAGCAGATATAAAAGCACAGAGGGAGAGAACATGAACACAGATGAGCAAAAATTAAGGCCATGCATTATTTATACAGGCTTGTGTACAAGTAAATGGGAAAACCAAACTCAGGGACTACTTGAATCCTATCATAGGCTGATTATTAAATGTACAGGAGAGTGCTAAGGGGCCCAGAGGACAAATGAAAGGGTTCTAGGTCAGAAAGAACAGATTATTTTTCTTTGTGCTTACCTTTTTGTAGGCACTGTGGAGATCGGTGTGTGACCACAGGGAGTAGAGGAGGACTGAAGCAGCCCTGCTGGCTTTGCTGAACATATTGCTACCATTTTGCAAAAAAACCGGTTAAACATATTTAAATTCCCACATCACAATCTCAGTGCATGTACAGACTTCAGCAAACATAACCTCACAGCATTTGTTTTGTCTCTCTTTACTCCTAAGTGCTGGTTTGCCACCCTTTAGGTATTACAGCGTGTTTCAGGCTGTCCTTGCTACTGAAACAAATGAAACATGCCTCCCTGCTTCACTCTTCAAATTTAGGGTAAAATCAAGTGCTCTGTAGCCTACATCTTAGAGCAGCTATCATATTGTGCATTTTCAGCTGAGGAAAATACCCTCAGCACAACAAGCATTTGAAAGCATCTTTCCAGCAGGTAAAATCTCTGGTTAGTTAGACAGGATTTAAACTATTCAGGGCCTCATGAGGCCTGCTTTACTGAGATTGATTTCCTCTTTCATTTTGCAAAGACAGAGCAAGGCAAATGGAATAATTATTCCTATTTATAAAATATAAATTATCTTTTGAGCAAATATTGATTGCACATGCTTACATATTAAAAAGTTATTAAATTTTGGATCTGTTCTCTAAAGTGCCAATATATTATTTTTAAGTACAGACCTTTACGTTCTATAAAATGTATCCCTGCAATTTATTGCTAAAATTTATCAGGGCTGTGTTACAATGAACAGGAAAGACACTTGGGGTACAGACGAAATCTGATGATCGGTTACTAAATACGTATCAAAATGCAGGTAATGTTGTGCAGTTATCTTCTGAGGAGTTATTTAAAATGCTGGAACCTGGTGAATTTATCTATGGTTGGGAGAGTTGCTGTAAGAGATCTTTCTGCATTTCCCAATCAGTGCAATTCCATCCACATCTCTTGTTTGGGCTGTCCTGTACGCTGAGATGAGGCGTTTTTCCTCCCTGAGCGGCAGGGGCTGCAGTTTCTTTTTTACCTGGGGAGAGAATGAGGCTTGTGGAGCCTGTTACCTGTCATTGATGCTGATGGCAATGACCTTGGGCAGGCCGTGGGTGCTGAGGAGCAGGCGGGCGCTGTGCGAGCTGCTCTGGGTCAGGTTGAACAGCGTGTAGCAGATGGACGCTGTGGTCTCACAGGCAACCTCGCTCCCGGGCACACACTCGGGCAGGATTGACACCAGGTCTGGCAGAACCTCTCTGGCTGCAAGATGGAAGAGAGACAAGCAATCCCATTACTACCAGCTGCAGGTTTACCTTATTCCTTCCCATTCTCCCTCATCTGGGAGCTGTGTGCTCCCACCATGCACTCATGGCTGCCTACCTGCATTACATCCCCACAATTCAGGTTAAGCTGCATCCACACTGCACTGGACAGCCTGTAACTTTCCTCATGCACAGTCCATTAATACCTCATGTGCTGGACTGAACTCACCAGGAATGTGCCAGCTGCAGGCTGCCACTTCCCTTTCAGAGATGTTTTATATTACATTTATCTCCATTTGATATGGAGGTTCATTTTGCTTGACAAATTTGGATAAATGTAGGTTCATTTTGCTGGATACACCCTTATAATCTAGAAAACAGTGTGCCCTCTCAAATGTTAGCCTTTGGCCAAAGCTTTTCTTTTCGGAATTTGATTTGAAATTTTCTTTTTGGAATTTGACACATGCTTTCAGTCAATCAAAAAGAACATCTTTTGATAGAGAAAAGGTCCACCTGAAATTCCCCCAGTGTCTCTATTCTGGGTAAAGCAAGGAAACAACTGTGAATGTGCAAGATGAAGCACCTGCCCCCAAGGCTTTTTGCTATTCTGTCCTTCCCACACTCTCATAAATTATTTTTTCCTGATGAAATCCCAACTTATTATCAGTTTAATTTCTTCTCTTTCAGGGGGATTCACCACCTGTAATGGTTAACACCATATGGATTATCCCTTTGAAATCAGCCCAACAGCATGTTGTAATATTTTCATTAATAGGGAATGTTCTCTAAGGATCAAACAAGGCCCGGGAGACTGTTCTGCAGAATTCTGGAGGTTAATCTGCCCCATGAGCCATCTGTATACCTGGAATTTCCCCTTTCACCCCTGGTGGGAACACAAAAAATGACAACAAATTATATGAATACATTTTACCCTGTCAGTAGGGAAAAATCTTAAATACACAATAAATTGAAATGAGAATGAAATGGCTTTTATTTAGAAATGAGATAATTTTAAAAGAACAAGCTATTTTTTTTTTTCTATAGCATCTTATAGCTTCCATTCTCAAAAAGATTTTGCAGGAAAACTGTGTGGGCTGCAAACTTCGAAAGCTTTTTGTCTAATAAAAGACAGTCTGATCTTTGCTAGAAGAATTAGAGCTGTTCTGTGGTTTCCTGCATTATGCAGCTGTGGGAGCACAGAACTCCACACTCACCTTCCTCTTACCCTATTTTAGGCAGAAGAAAAACTCCTTCTCCAAATCTATGTAGACTTTACTTCAATTGTGTATTTTTGAAAGTAACACCAGTGGAAGTATCTGAAGAGGAACACCCAATATAGTGAAAACCTTCTTTGGGTAAAACTCTTTTATTTTAAGCCCTGTCCAGTGGCTGCAAGTATCCAGTGAAAAATCTACTAAACTCACAGATCAGGGTGTTTTTTTTGCGCATTTCTTTTTTTCAAAGCAGGAAGCAGTGCACAGCAAGGCGTCAGTGTGCTCACCTATGTCATTTTGCAGGGAGGTGTTTCGGGAGAGGTTCCTGAGCAGTGACACCGCTGTCTTCTTCACGGCGGGGTGGCTGCTGTCCAGCATGGCTCGGATGCTCGGGAGGCCGTTTGCCTTTTGAACCACAGTCCGGGCCACTGCGAATGGCATCTGGGCAAAGGCAGCTCTGTGTCACTACCACGAGTGCACAGCCTCAGGAAAGGCCACACACAGCCACTTCTCTGCACCAGCTGAAGCATATCTTAAATAGTTTTAAGCCAGAGCTACACATGAGTTGCAACGGGAAAACAATAAAAGAAGTTTCAAGCCCTCTTTCTCCCAAGTGCTCTTTGGCTAGCTCCTCAGACAGAGATCATTAGTTTCTTCAACACAAAAGTGATCTGCTGTTGTGTCAGAGCCTTCCTCTCTCCACAGGGCTGTCTTCCACAAGACACCTTTTTCAGTGCTTTTAACATCTGCTCATCCCTCATTGTGTAATGAATTAGCAAACTCCACACATGCAGAGGTACACAGAGGGAGAAGAAGCAGACCCCATTATCTGCCAAGCAAGCAAAAGCTGCACTGCTGCTTACGACTTTCCCTTCAATGTTCACCATTTTCCTTCACCATGTCAGTGAGCCAGTGACTTGCCAGTGGTTGTCTGAGCTCAGTTGCACTGCAGCCATGAACTCTACATGTTCACATCAAGAACTAAATGAAAAGGAAAAAAATCTGACTTACTGGTCCAGTGCCAGCTGTGAGGTTCTGAAGAGCTCCCAGGGATGCTTCCTGGGTGTAGTTTCTGGTACTCTTTGCTATCAAGGAGAGGTATATCCTAATCAATGTAGAATGCCAGAGCGATTCAACACCTTTGGGATTGCTCTTTTCCTCAGGTAGCGGGGTGTCTTGCTGCTTCTAAACATGTAAACAGATCAAGCCTTTAGAAACAGTGACCTCTAAGTTTAATGCACCACAAGCTGAACTAGCCGTTTTGTAACTCTCTATGACCAGGTTATTTGGAGACTGTCAAGTTCTGAGCTTAAATAATAATAATGTGCAAAATTTCAGTATTTAATGATAGTGGCCAGTCCATCCAGAGAAGTATTCCTTAACTAACAAAACATTTGCTGTGCCACTGTCATCAGCAGCAGCTGGATGAGAGAATTGGTGTCAAGAAGGACTATCAATAAATTTGCATTTTTGGGGCAAGAAATTGTCACCCTACCAGATACATCAATAACAGACTGTTAATTAGACTACAGCCTTATTCTCCAGAGGTTGCTACAAGTCATTAACCAAATGAGATGTAACTAATCATGTACTTTACCTCTTTTACTTTTCTGCTCCGTGTTCCAAAGCAGCCTGGTGTTTTATCATTGTTAGAAATAGTTCTTCTTTGCATATATATGCTCTGGGCATAGCTCTCAGGGAGCTCTATCTCTAGCTGGTAGGAAAGATTGTGAAGAATGCACACACAGTTCTCTGTGGCCTAAAATAACAAAAGAATAGAAATTGAGCGCTTTGGCACGTGTTGAATGGACACGTATAGACAGGAGAAGACATTTCAATTTTGGATCTTCAGTAACTGACTGCAGAGTTTCTAATGCCTCATCAAAGAGCCAGGCTTCATGGATGCACCAGCCTGCCTTTACAGTGATAAATGGAACATGCCCTGGGATGTTCCTGAGCACAGAGGCCAGCTGGCACACAGGGCTGCATTGGAGTGAGGTGCCTGTTGGAAACACTCCTGGAACATCATAATTCCTGAACTGTGCCCGGGAATTGTTTGGGCGAGTGCTGCATGACACAGGCCAGAATTGTGCCAAGAAATGTTTAAGAGCTTAGGAGTAAATATGATCATGTACACACCTCACCATAACATCAGCAAGAGGAAAGCTTTTCATCTTCCCCAAGGAGGAAGCATTTTTCTGTGGTAGAATGCTTTTTAAAATAAGACATTCCCTCCTGAACGTGGCTAAGGTCAGGTCTACAATTTCTACGTGATGAGTCTAGTGGCAAATGGCTTTATTACCAGTTCCTCCTTTTTTGAAAGTCAAAAAGGAGTGAGTGGTTGGTTTTAAGACAAAATGCAGCAGGGTGCTACTGGCACACTTGTAATGTGCTGGATTCTCCCTGAAGCTAATGGCACTGGATACAGGGAGCTGGGGAAGCTCAAGTAACTAATCCTAGAATAGAGCTATAAATGTGCAGTAATTACAACTACACAGCACAAGTTATAGCAAGCCCACCAGGAGTGCCTCACAGGCTGTAGTTAATGTGACAGCTGCTCTTCTCACCCAACTTCACCCAGCTGAAAGATGAGCCTCTACTCCAAGAGTCTGTGTTCAGGGTTCACCTGCACTCAGTGGTGGGAGGAAGAGTGAGAGAAACTGGCATCTGGAGGTGACCATGTCCTTCTAGTTACTGGCTTAGGCTTAGGCACCAAGGAAGAAAAGTGCAGCTTTTTTTTTTTTTTTTTCCCTAAAAAAACCTAGGAAAATTAGTTTTAGTCTAAATGATGTGAGGTCCTTAATCACACTGCCACTCAAAGGGATTTAGGTTCTTCATTTCCTAAGGGGTCTAGTAGCATTAAATATATGGAAAGTAACCAGATTAATTTTTTAAGCTTCCAGCTAGCTAGCACCCTGAGACAACCAAAAAGACAACATCTAACTTTTTTGTGTTTCAGCACTTCTGAAAGCTGTGATTTTATCTCACTAAAAAAAAAAATAAAACCAGAATTTTCTACCTTTCTCTCTAGTGATTCTGAAAATGCTTTCCCAGTGCTATACTATGTTTTCCTAGTGTTATGCTTTCCTAGTGTTATACTATTCTTTTAGATTGCAGGATAAAAATACTTCAAAAAGCTTCTTACTGGACTTTGACCTTTGGTGGCAGTTTTAAAAGCCCTGGCAATAAGTTTTGCAATTATATCACAGCTGTTTCTACACATGGGTTTCTAAACAACAACAGAAAAATGTTCACTTGGCAATTTCCCCTAGGAAAACACTTTTCATCTCAAAGAGTACCTTGTCATTGGGCTCATGGTCTGCAATAGCTCCTTGGATATAATACACAAGAGAATCAATCAAGCCCTCACATTCTCTCATCTTCTTCCTTCCTTCTGGGCCAGCAGAGCTCATGTTTCTGTGCAGGAAAGAATATGTTGGGGAGAAGAGATTTAGTCAAAGGTATTTCTTGTGCTCCTCTGACAAACTTTTCCAGCTAAATCTCAAAGATACTGAAGTTCAGGCTGACTGCTTCTTTTCTTCAGAGGTGTAAGAAAATCTGAGCCTCTTCTAGATAAAACTTTCACTCCCAGACAAACCCAAATACTCCAGGGAAAGAAACTGCTCTGTTTGGACAGATAAGGTAAAACCTGACTCAAATTTTCATCTCAAAGTTGAGTTAATCCTTTTTAAGCAGTCAAAAAAAAAATCCCCAAAAAACCCCAAAACAAAACAAAAAACCCCCAACAACCCCAAAAAACCCCAAAACCCCCCAACCAAACAAAAAAAACCCCCAATGAACAATAAACCTTGGACTTTTTTTCCCCTATTCCATTTTCAGTTATAATTTTAATATTTAGGATGGTGAAAATATCAGAGGAATCTTAGTGTTTATCAAAACACAGAGGGACATATTCCTTTAGATAGTTTCAGGGTGCTTATTTTACATGCTTAATTTGCCCACTAAAAATCACAATATTTACAATTTTATTAATGACAAAGCCAGTAAGGTTTAAACTTTCCTGTGGCTTATGACTGCAAAATGAATGTAGCATTTTATACACTGCCATTTCACTTCTTTTTTTTTTTTTTGCCTCTGGGAAGTAATATTGAGGTTAAAAATTAAGCACTGTAATTAGAATTTTACTTTAGGTCATGATGTTAATGATGTCTCTATTTATGAGTTCATTTATTCTCTCGTGGAATTATATATTACAGAATCAATATTCAGATCCCACAACATGGTCTACTATAAAAACCCCTTTGGAATTTAATTTTACCTATGTATGTCACATTCAAGGCATGTCACCCTTCCCTATGTTTCTGCTGACAGAAATGCACACGTTACAGCCCCTCTGGTGCATAGCAAAAATGGTTTCTGAGGCACACAGACTAAAAATACTGTTAAAGATAAGTGTGGAATTTCCCTCGCCAAAGACACTTCAGCTGATGCAGTGTTTTGTTTTGTCCCAGTACATATTCTAAAATCCCCTCAGCTTTTTACAAGTGATCCTGCTGAATGCAAGGGGAGGCCATGCCCTGGCCTTGCTGTCAGCATGAAGAGAATAAAGAGCTTTTATAGCTCAGGAGGTGGAGAAGAGGCAGAATTAGGGGCACTGTCCTGTTCTGCAAGGGAAATTAATTACTGGGTTCTGTCTCGTTAAAAGTTGATGCTCATCCAGAGACAGATATCAGTGTGTGTCTGTGTGCACACACATGCATGCGTGGTTACTCCTTTCAGTGTGACAACGTGGACTGGGAAGGGAAGAGCTCCTGCTCTCCCACTCATCCAGTCACTGCTGTAACCACCTTACTGAAAACAGGATCACAGAAGAGCATTTCAGGCAAAACCTCAGCTGACGGCTTAGATTTTTTTGCTGATTGAAGCTTGAGAAATTCCACGAGATAAAAATATTATTAGATTGCTAAAAAAACAAAAAAAAATCTGAGAAGTGTCACAGAAATGTATATATATATATATTTGAAACAATTGAGATATTTTGCTTAGAGAATTTCAAAACTGAATTCATCTCGGCTTCCTAAGATTTGAGGTTCCTGTCACTGAAATGCCAGCCTCTGAGCTTGGGAGCTGGACTTCATTGTAATGGAGTTCCAGGAGGCCCTGAAACACTCAGTGCTTGCAACGTGAGGAGAACACAGCCTTAGGGACATTGCTGCTAGTGGGGATGCTCTCCTCTACATCACTCAGAATTGACAATTTGGCAGCACACACCAGTAAGAAATCCCTGACTTCTGTCATGCTTGGCTGTGGTAGTCCTGGTGACATGCTCAAGCTGTGCCATTTGCTGTTGTGGATTCTGTTTACACACCTCATTTATCTCATCTTACATTTGCTGCTTCTGTCCCCTCCTGCACACATGCATGGTGCAACATCTGTAATCAAAATAGCTCTTTGCCCACAGTCCTGTGGCATGTGGCAAGGATCAGCTAATTTCCTGTTGGGAAATATTATTTTGATACAGAGTTGTGGGGTAAATACAAAGAAATTCGACACAGTAAAACCAAGCATGACTTTGAAAGAAACAGGATGATGATAATAAATGTTCAATTAGCTGATAAATGGCACCAAATGGAAGGGATACTCCCTCTAAGCCAACACTGAGTCATACACTGACTGTTGGAAAAGGTTCTTGGACTGCTGTGAATGGTCCATGCAACTGATAAGAAGAAGGATTTTGCTCCTGGGACTCATTCTGCTAAAACTGGTAATGTGAATTTAATTCAACTACCAGACAACATTTTGGGAAATTCCATTCTCTTCATGCCTTGCACAGTTCAAAAATTCACCAAGAAGGGAAAAGTGTCTGGGATCTACTTAGTAACTAGATGTGTCAGGCTTCAAGCTGCATGTTGGAAGTAACAAAATTCCTTTCAGGAATTGGGGGAGCAGATAAACTGAAGAGGAGGCAAGAGGAGATAAGAATGGATGGAAATAAACTTAAAGGAATGGCAATGCTATGCAAGAGGCCTTGGTTCAAAGGCTTATTATCATCAGTCATTTGTTTCACATTCTCTCTTAGAAGCTGCCATTACGAGTCCAAGCTTTTCAACACACGGGGAGAGCTTTGGCTTCATTTCTCTCCAGGGTAAGTGGAAGCAGATGTTTATGCAGCCTCCTGGGCTGAAATGCAATGATACAATTTCCTCCCAAATACATCTTCCACGCTCCTTGTGGATCACTGCGTAATTCACAAGAAGATCAGACAGGAGCTGGGACAGACAAGGTGTGAAAAATAATAATGAAAAAGGAAGGATGACTTTTATTTTACTGGGTGAGAAGAGAGAGGTTATCTGGGTGAAGAGAGAGAAGTTTCCAGGACAGGCTGACTATCCTGGAAATAGTTGTCTAGAAAGTTTTGAAAAACTAGAATACGTAGGGGCACAGGATGCTTCAGTTAGAGGGCAGTTAAAAAGGAAGGCTCTATGAAGTACAGCAGCTTCAGCACTTAAATTAAATGTTTTGCAGGGGAAAATGTGATAACTATAAATTTGGTAAAGTTCAGCATTGCAGAAGTGTGAGAAAAGGTATTTCAAGATAAAAATGGAACCAGCTCATTATCAGCTTTCAAGGTGTGATACAAAGAGCCTTCCATTAAGCCTTCCTTTCAGAGGACAAGTCATGCCAGAGGTTCACTTATGTATATAAATAATCTCAAAACTATGCATTCTACATGCTGCTGGGATCTTATCCTCTCTTGTCCATAGTCCTCAGAGGAATATGGGGAAATATCTTGAAGATTTTTATCCTTTGTACTGCAACTGGAAGCAGAACTTTTATGTGTAGAACTTTCAGGCCAAGAAAAAGTGACTTTACCTCCAAAATCCTACAGGACTTGTCTACAAATATCTGTAATACTCCTCTAGATAGTTTAATACACCAATTTTATTCATTCAGCTTATTGTCAGGCAACCAAGTCTGAAGTGAAGTCTGTCAATTTGGCTTACTCTGTGGGTCCAGGCAGAGTGCTTTTTATCATATTTCACAACTAAATAACACTACTACTTATTTTAACTGCCAACGCAGAATTCCGTGGTGTACGCAGCTTCTTTTTATTGCATAAAGTTTGTGACCTGTGGTTTCTGTAAAGCCTTGCTTCTCACAGGGTTTTAAGACAAAATACAGACCTAGAGAATGGGATTAGCATTCACAGAATCCTTCTAGGGTCGGACTTCCTTATCAGTGGCTGCATACACCGACACAGGCGCCGAGATTCAGGACCCCACAATACTTCTGGCAATAACTGGGGACTGGTCTGCTCATGGACTCATTCCAGTGCTTGGAAGTACCTGCAATATTATCTGCTAGATGTTGATTCACTTCTGATGCTGTTTTCTTGAGGAGGATGAAGGTAATTTATAATTTGGTAATGGTGTGGTGCAGTGCCTATGCCCCCACCAGATGCTAGTGTTGGGTTTGGGCTGTGGTTGTCCCTTTCAGTCAACAGCTGTATGGAAATTTTTGAAAAGAAGTTCTGGCATCCTCCTGTAGCTAAGTACAGTACTATGCATAATGTATTGTACTTCAAAGTACTATTTTTACACTCTAATAGAAGCTGCAGGCTATAGACTTTATCAACATGCCCAACAAACATGTTAGCATTACAAAAGGGAAGACTAATTACAGATTTATATTCTGGCAAATAAGTAGGCTCTTGAAACATATTCATAAGTAACATCATTCCCTCAGTGCACACTCTTATTACTCTGTGGTGTACTCTTCTTTTTATTGAGGCAGAGGTTTTTTGTCAATACATAAGGAAGGAATTCTTCTAGTGACCTAATCTGGGAGGTGAGTCATTTTCCAAAGAAGAGATACAAACTGATTAATCTTAAAAATCTCAGCTATTTAGCCTGTACAAATAGGCAAACCTCATTAAAAACTATTCTGTGCTAGAAAATATATGGCAATCCTGCAGATTACCTTTACCTGGGAATTTTCAAGCCCTTCTTTTTCTATTTCTGATTTTCAGTGTTGAAGCTCTTAAAAATGAGAAGGACTAGAATACGGACGTCATATTTTTAAAATAGATAATGTATCCTTAAGCACCTACATAAGGGCAGATTTAGAGACTTTTAATTAAGATTGGAGAGCTCACAGCAGCTCTGGAGCAACCCCAAGCACTGACTTTGTGTCCAGAGTATGGTTAACCCAGGAAACTATTTTCATTTAAAAGAACCCAGGAGCTGTTATACCTTATTTGTCACATAACAAGTTGTGTCAATCTGCTGAGACAAGCTCAGGAAGAGCAACACCAAGCTGAACCTGAGAATGACCTGTGCCCCCATCAGCTGCCTCACAGGGAAGAGACAGTTCCAGAGTCCAAACACCAGGAGAGGAGCAGCCAGACTGGTTTCTGCACAAATGCAGCTTGGGCTAATTAATATGAAAAAAAGCAACCTCCTTAATTTCCTAGACAACAGCACTAAGCGTTAGCTAGAGAGGTTTTATTATGGGTGTATTGTATTTGTTTTTGAGTCATCAGAGTAAATAAAAGTTAATTATTACATAGAGATGAAGTTAATTAGTAGTTAGTGGGCTGACAGGAGTTCCGCAGAAAAAGGTTGAGTTGTTGTTGAGTATTTTGTATAGCTTACAATTCATTTGCCTTCTGAAATCACAGGGGTCAGAAACAGAGCTGTTTGCACGGGAAAAATCAATGCCATACACATACAACTACTCTGCTATAGGACATGTCAGTATAGCAGATATGTGTGAGGCAAAATGGGCAGCTTTCCAGCCTCCAAATTCCAAACTTAATTCCTTGTACTCTACTGGAAGGAGTTGAAACCTCAGGTCACGCCTTTGCAGTTGTACATTGCTCCTAAGTCAGTTCAAACGATGTCCGTTTGTGCATTTTCAAATGTGTAAACTTAATGTGCAATGACTTCACAATGTGCAATGAATTCACAAACGGCCCCCATTTTATAGACTGTTGAAGGTGTTTTTATTGAAGATGTGATTTTTATACTTCAGCCATTTAGGGGTGTGTTCGCTGTGGCCTTTGGTGTTTGTCTACAGTAACTGCTACTGTGTCCACGAGTCTATTAGCAGACTGCAGTACTAAATACACAACTATAAATCTGTTCCTCCACCCCATGGCTGCAATTTGCTTGAACTTGTGCAAAAGGCTGGACAGGGCTTTCTCTGGTTTAAAAAATGGCTTTTCCCTAATTTAAGTTGAATCATTTTCTGATCAGTTTAGGCACAGGTGTTCAAACAAGCATCTCTGGTAGCAGCTGGAAACAGAACATTTTCATGTGCTTGCAGATACCATGTCCCCTTTCTAAGTCATCTATTTGCATGAGAAGTGATTGTGGCTTGAGATGAACTCTGTGTATTTATCCAAAAATAATTGTGCAGCCCTGTTTTGTCATCACCATTGCTTGTAGACGGAGTGCTCACCTCAGGCATCCTGTGGCATTGTAGAAGATGTCAGGGTCAGGTAGAACACTTGATTTTGGGTAATCTCTGTCTGGCCAGCCTGAGTAGGGGATGAGGACAGCTTCAGTCAGCGTCTGCAGGGCTTCTCTAACCAACAGGTGCTTCAGCTGGTCATTGGAGGACAGGTTCCACAACAAACCTGTAATATACACAATAAAATCAGAGAGACAAAAAGACTCCTTTGCACTTTGAAAGACTTAATCTCATACCCCTTGATGTTAATGAGTGAAGGGTCTGCCTGGCACTCATAATCTGAAGAGAAGCAGAAGGGCTTGGTAAATGTCGGTAAGTATTCACCAGCCCTGATCCAGGGACATGGAGACAGTGCAAAAAAAGGGGGCACAGTTACCCATGTGAATAAAGTAAAATCTCTCCATAGTCAGTCTAATGCCCAGCCAAGAAGTGCAGTGTTCCATGGCTCGGCATTGTCTGTCTGCCACAATCTCTGTTGCCAAAGCAGTACAAGATAAGGGAAAATAAACTCACAAAAGGGAGGTGCAGAGAGTTTACAGGAAATCTGATGGAAGTCAGCAGATGCCCATTACCAAGATTTTCTAACACTTGATAGCAAAATTTCTCATAAGACGGAAAGCTGTTAACACTGGTTGGCTGCTACTGTCCTGACATTAGTCACTAAACAAATCATTAAGTAATGCTACAAATCTTGTCTAGTCACAATCTCCAAAACAAATTTAAAATATAATCTTGTAGAACTTGTCAGGTTCCATTATGTTCTATTCCAACAGACAACAATTCTTTTTAAAGTACTCTTGCCTTGGAAAACGACACGTATTTCTGCTTTTCACTACAAAGACATTCATTGTTAGAGTAGCTTGTTGTTCTAAGTTTCACAGACCTCCTCCTCCACACACTGGCAGAGTATTAGTGAATGTTCCTTTCATCAGCTCACAACAACAACAAAATGTTTCTTTTGTATCTCCTTACACTTTGAATTTAGTTTCAGATATTGTGAGCAACAGTAAAATCAAAACAAAAGGCAGCCAGAAGCAGCCCATTCCTTCTTCTGGGATCAGCTCTTCAGCCTCTGAATCAAGGGATGAAAGGAAGAATGTACTTTTCTGAAGGATAGGTAAGGCTTACAGGAAATCACACAAGCAGTCCAAAGGGCACTGGCAAGCGAAGCAGGTTGAGACAGAAGGGCACAAGCGGTGCAGGTTAAGACAGAAGGAATGGCACAAGGACAGAATATACTTTAAAAAAGAACAACTACATTTGGAATTACAGGCAGATGCTTAGAATTGTCAGAAGAGAATTTGAGATATTGCTCTCACTGTAAATTTTCCAACAAAACCCCTACCTTTACCCCCAGGCACTTTCTCTCTGAGCTCAGGAGGATTCTCTCAGTGGTATTCTGGGTGTGGGTGAATTTGTGCACATCAGAAAATGTCTTTAGGAGTGGATTGTTTCCTTGCACCTATGCTATATTCTTAGGAGCATAGTTTTCCCTTAGATGGTTATTTGGGAAAATGGGTGGGGTCTGCTTTTAAATCTATATCTATTTTAATGACAGTTCTGCTTGTGCTGTAATCTTCCCCGCAGGAAAAATTTTCTTTCGTTTCTTATATTTATGCTGCATGATAGCAAGATCAGGAGGTTAGCTACTCCCTGGAGGCTCATCTGGCTCACCTTCAAAAGCTAAAATCTTTTGGTTCTTTCATGCCACAGCTATTTTACTTTCTGTTCCTCAGTATGCTGTCCAAATACTCTAAAACTCCAATCCTATTTCAGGCCCTGTGCTGTCTCCAAATGACATCCACTCCTACAATTTAGGAGAAACCTCACTCCTTTCTTAAGAGATTTCTAAGTAGCTTGTATGCCAAAGAAAGAACAAAGCCTCTGTTTACTTTATCTGTATCAATGCTTTTCTGAAGGTAGTAAATTCAGTCAAATTCAGTGGTCTTGGACAGGTCTGAATCCCCCTGTGAAGAGATCATATGAGCACAGAAATTGCAGAGAAACTAGGCACCTCTTTTCTGCGTGGGGGCATTAGGCAGACTGATCCACAGCAGCTTTCAAAGCCCTGTCACCAGCACAAAGCTGCTTTGGTGGGGGCAGTGGTTTGGTGGTTTTTGTGTGTTCACAGACTGAGGCACATGCTGTAATCAGCATTTATCTCCACACACTCTGGTTGCTCTCAGTCTTTTCACAGCACAATACAAGGCACAGTGCATGACTGGGCTCAGTCTGTATTCCTAAGCCTGGGTCTTGAAGAACATACAAACCATCAAAATATTCTTTGAGAACACAGGATAAGATATAGATTAATGTTAGGCAAGTGCTTGTCTGTGCTAATACTGATGGTCCTAATAAACCAGAGACCTTTAAAGACAAGTTTCCAAGGCTGAGATTTACTTATCTCACGTGCACAAGTACTCTATTTCTGACAGGTAATGAAGTACAGTATCAGAAAACTTCTGTCTCAGAGTTTTAACTTCCTTCTCTCCTAAAACTCCCTGATCTTTTTATACTTTTGTCAGGTGGAGTGGTTTGGTACTACCCAACAGCAGAAACAAAAAACTTCCCTCTGCTGAGCTTAGACGTCTTTATTAATTAACATTACATGCTTCCAATCCTTGGCCAGGAGTCATTCACTACAGTTCAATGAGTTATTATCAGGTACCAAGATCATTTTACTAATCTCTTATGGGCAAAGACATTTAGCTGAACATGATGCCATACATTTGGAAGTCCCTAATTTACAGTCAAAGTAGGCAAGTAATGTGATGTGGAAAGACAAATGGACTTCTGGTGCTGGCTGGTGTAAGACCTAATCTTTCCCATTAACCTTTTCCTGGAAGTGCACACTTCAGAGAGATTGCATGCATGGATATGATATTCCACCAGTCCTGTACGAAGTCAAAGGCAATCCAAGGGGTGAAATTCATTCATCCAGATTGCCCTTTGCTCTTGTAGGCTCCTTGCAGCTTGCTAGGGAGCTGGAAGAATTGTTGAAGTGATGGCAAAAGATATGCCCTAGGGGCATTTTCACTAAGGTAACCAGTGCATTTCCTCCTGGCTGCACATTTGGTCTTGAACAAAGCGAGAAATACTTCTCTCTTGGTGTATTTTTAAGGCTGTCCTTTGCAACTGATAGGCATGAAAGCATATCATAATATTTTGCTTTACACAAGCTACATCATCCTGCTTGGCATAAATATTTTTTTGGTATCTCGTTTGTTTTGTGAGTAAATATTCATGTTTAGTGACAGCAGTAATTGCTGAAAGAAGATGCCTCTTTACCCATTTTCACATTGGTGAAGGGGAAGACAGTAATATTCACAATACACATGTGAGTTATCAGGCACATTCAACATCTTTGTCAGAAATTATGAAACTGCTAGCAAGGAAAGAGCATTGGCTTTCTGGTCACTCTACCACCATTTTCACTGCTTCCCTCACTGGTCTGTAAAAGCACTGAGAGTTAAGGCACTGTACAGTAAATTATTGTGTGACCCACTTCTGCAACTGATGAGTGTGAAAAGCTTTAAAGCATTTTAACGTTGCAGAGCTGCAGAACTGAGCTAAAACAGAAGCAACAATACAAAGCTTTGTTCTCCAGCTTAGGGAGCAGAGTATTTCAAATACTTTGAAGAATGCAGAATTACAGAAGGTCTCAACATGTCTTTGCTTCAGGACAGGGCTGCTTGACAACTTCAGTATCTTTTCACACACTGATTTTGTTCTCGGTGTCTTTAAAGATCACTTGAAAGAAATCCCCATTCATTTATTCATGTTTTCTGTTTATAAAAAATAAGCCTGCTCTTCCTTTCCATGCTAATTAGAAGGAATGTGGGTCACAAGCAGTGGAATTCCATGAGACACTAGGGACACACGGGACTGCAGAGATGAAGTAGGAATCTGGGGCAGTGGAGTTTGTGGGGAACAGAACAACCACTTGCTGTCCATGGCACACGACAGTTCTGGGTGACAGTCCTCAACAAGGAACTTCCAGTAGGCACTGTCAGCACAGAGTCAAAAAGTAAAGGCTGAGCTGCTGTGTGAGTAGCAGGCACTAATTATGGTCCCAGGCACCCCGAGGGAGCCTGACTTTCTTTTCTGGAATATCAGGGACTTAAGGCTTCCTGCAAGTAGACTCACATAATTTCTACTTTAAGAAGGGAAGCTGCAGCTCCCAATCTCTTGTTATTGACTGAAAGACCGATCTTGAGTAAAGACCTTGGAATTTTACCCTAGGGGAATTGCTTAGTGTAGGTGACAATGTTTTTGTATTTAGTCACTAAACACTGGGCTTAAGTAAACAACCATGTACCTCTCCCTGAAAGCTCTTGCACTGCTTAAAGCACTTCATGCTTGACTGCAGAGAAAGCACTACCTGTGATTTGCTTCTTAGTCTCTATATCCCTGGTGTTCCGCAGCAGGCGGAGCAGGAGTGGGATCCCTTTCTGCTCTGACACTTCCAGTTTGTTGTCGTTGTCCTCAAACACCAGGTTTCTCAGAGCACCACATGCTGCTCGCTGAACGTCCTCATTCTGAACCTCCAGGAGCTGTAAAAGTCTGGGGATACCACCAAGTGAGAAAACCTGTGAGGAAAACAAAACACAGCATAGAACAGTCACATGCTGTAAGTGACAAACTCCACCCTCCCCCTGCCCCAGCAAACATTAAATAGTTGGAGGCACTCCTTTCATCTGCTCCTATTTGAGAGACTTGAAGCACAGATCATTAATCATCTGGACATCACTATTAACTTCTGGGCTTTTGTATGACTAATACTTAAAATCCACAACGAGGGGAGGCAACATGTTCTCATAATTAATATCAGAGAATGATACTAAAGCTCTTCCAGCTTTGCCACAAATTTGTACTCTCTGACAAGACATTTAATCACTCTGCTCTTTAGTTTCCATGTTGGTGAAATGAGTATTTGAGATTTAATTCTGGAACGTTTATAAACAGTTTTGTTTTTTTTTTTTTTCCTCAGCAACCAGACTGATGAAAAGACAGTGTTCTTCCCAATGCATGTATTGAAACTGTATCAAACCCCAATAAATTATATTTAATATTTAACATTTAACTGTGCCACACAGAGGAAAAACAGTCAAAGTAAGCATCAAAATGTAGAACATTAATCACTGTTAGCCAGCTATCTACTCAAATACCCACATTTAGCAAAGACTACCTTTCAGTGTTTAAATCTTCAGAAAATGAGGTTTTGGCCCCAAATGAATGAAAGATTTAAAAGATGTTATTTTACAGTAGCTGTATGGAAACAAATAGTTTGTTGTGGTGAATGAGGAATCCCATCTGAACTGTGATATGACACAAGCAAGCCTGAGCTGACTCAGGAATGGGTTTACTATGGAAAGTAGTATACCCTACTTATCAATGTACACTTGCCAAGAGTCTCCTCCAGCATCTCAAAATGCCACATGGCTTTGTGGACAAACTCACCCTTGTGCAGAATCAACAGCACATGAGAGACTCAGAAATCTGATACAAGTGTCTTAAACAGTCCAGAGTTTAACGATAAAAAAAATTCAATACAACCAGCAGGTGCTGGCAACAGGAAGAAATGGAATGTAACAAAGCCTTTTGTCCTTCAATGGACTAAAACTACACAGCCTGACAGCCTCTCCTCTGCTCCACCTGTACAAAAGGCACAGTTTCTTTATCCTGCTCTGCTGACCTGATTCCCCCCGCAATCACGCTGCAATCACCTAAATGCCAGCAGAATGGAACACAGCAATATGTAATTGTGAGGGCAGTGGTGCACAGAGCATGCTGAAGGCACATCAACCTGTGCCTTCATTGCAGTAGATCTGCCCTTTTGACACCAATGCTGTAGTTGTTTGGTTTTTAAAAATATTTTTGCAGATTTTCTGTCAGGAATTTTAAGGCATTTGTAGCTCTTGTAAAAGGAGTGCTATTTCAACCTAATTTGCTGAGAATTCACAACAGCTATTGACTGGTCTTTCTAAATTTTCATTAGTAGACAAAATTCACCAAAATACTGAGAAGTTCACAGAAACTGAAAAACCACTAGACCCACAAACACCCAAACATCAGGGAACAACAGACAAAGAATGCAGGCTGAAAGGCTAAAAAGCAGACACAAGATGATGCCAACATAAACAAATGTGATGGGCACCAAACAGAAAAGCTCATGATAGGATATGTGGCATAGACAGGGAAATAGGAGGTGGCTTCAGGCTGACTGCTCCAATATGAACACTACTCAGCCTCTTGTTTGTCTGGGAAGCTGCCTGAGAGAGGTCTGTATAATAACCCACTTTCAGAGATTCAATTCTGAAGCTCTATCCTCAGTTTGAAGCTGAGGTTGCCATCTGTACTGTTATTTTCTCCCAAAACTGACTCTGGCATACCCTAAAGCAAGTCAAAAGGACCAAGAGATGCTTGGCTGTCACTGGACTGGACTGCATGTACGTAGTTATGGAGGTAAGCCTGGCATTACTGGGCATATTACAAACCAAAGCAGATATAATAATGTTTTTAATGGTTAAAATTTAAAAAAAAATGCCTTGCACTTTAATGTACAGAACTGTTCAGCAGGAGAGACATACTTATGTTAAGTAGTGACATTTAAAGAAAAGGAAGAAGAGAATATTTTTAATATACCCTTTCAAAAAACTCGTAAGAGACTTAACAAGTTTCTTGTAAGAGACTTGAAAATTTGGTTATTCTAAACAATGTACTAATGCATGTGCACAGTTCCAGGGAGCCCTTAACAGTTTTGCTAATCCATGTACTTCTTAAACACATTTGTGCAGTCCTAACAAACCCTGAAGCTTGGATAAGTTTGTATTGTACTCAGAATTTTCTTTTTTTGGGATATTTCTGCATGCAAGTCAAAAATGAGAGACAGGAGCAACTATATTGATGAAAAGTTCAGACTCCATGATTTATAAAGGCTGAAAGAATTAAGTTTGTTTGGCCTAAAAAAGAGCAAACTGAGTGGGTTGAAAAGAAACAGCAGCAAAAGGCATAAATGCATTTCAGGGAAAATATCTAACACCAGTATCCTATGAGGTTACTCTTATAAGGTACTGCCTTCTTTCTTTTCGTGTTGGCACACAGTGCCATAAAGTACAGAATCTTATTTTCTCTACCTGATTGCAACTGGCAAAAAAAAAAAAAAAATTACTTACTTTTTTCCTGGCATCTGCTTTTTGGAAGCACTCATGCTGTATGAAAGTCACTGCAGCAAGGATCCTGGGGGTGGACTGTGTATTTTCACTCTTCAGTATGTTCACTGCACGCTCCAGTGTCATCTCCACTTCTGGGCTCCTTAAAAGTACAGACAGAGAAATCTAATGAAGAAAGACTGCAGAAAAATTATCAGTCTTGTAAAACTTGGATTTTTGTGGTTTTCATGTAACTCTAGCTATTCTTAATTTCTTTTTTTTTTCTTTCCAGTAGCAGAAAATATCATAATGGCTTTAAGAGATGCTGATATTTGGGGGGAAGAGAAGTCATAAATACAAGTGTGGTTCTGGAGAAAGTAAGTCATGGAAATGTCAGTGGATGTTTCTATCAGTGTTTCCATCCAGTGGATGAATGAAGAGTGTGAGAGGAAGGATGAAGAAATGGATGAGGATCAGAAGAAGGCCATGTCAGAGTGACTGTTACTGGCTGTGAAGATACCTTGGTGTTTTCCTCAATTGTGTGATGATTGTTTTTTTTTATATTTGTCCTTATGCCTTTCATCAGTATCTTAGTTTCCTGATTACATCTGTGCAGGATTCAGAACCTCCTTTTTTCAAAAAGGAAGTTGTTCTTGTTTGAAATAGATGGGCAAAGCCCCTTTTCAGGCAGGAAAAAATAAGAATTCCACTCCTTAAACTGAGTATATAGAGATCCTATGGTAGAGAGCCTATGCAGAGGGTATCAAGAATATGTGCCACCACTTCCCTTCCAACCTCCAGCATGTTTGCTTAAATGATTGTGTTAAACAACCATATAAAAAAATGGAAAGAGAGGTCACCAAACACATTTTTTCCCCTGGTAAATGGAACATAAAACAATTAAAGGCACAATCAGGTGCATTAGCTCTGGGACAGGTGGTTGTGCTCCTGAGGTTTTTTATTTACTTTTGGTTTCGAATATGCTACATCCAGATAAAAAAATTGGAGAGGAAAGTTGAAAAGAATGTGAGCATTCTATTTTTTTTTTTAATCCAGACCATTTTGTAGTAGCAGATGTGCCACCAGCCAGAAAGGGATGAGAGGGCAGCCTGTGACCCACAGTGAAACAAGCAGTAATTGGCAATAACTTCCTCCTGCAGAGCTACCAGAATCAGAATGATTTACTTGATAATCATCTCAGTAAATGAACCTGTAGTTAGAAATTTTAACCCAATTGCCTTTTACATTAAAATGAGTACCTGGGAAATATATTAACTAAAGTTGAAGCTTTAAACTTTTTTTTCTTTAAACTAAGCGGGAATATTAAATAATAATGAACAATCCTCAGAAAAGTGGAATATGGAAAATTAGCCCAGATCACGTTTCTTCTTTTTACTCTGTAGTGGAACTGAAAAACAGGCTTTTCAAGCTTTGGTTTGAGTTATATTTCTCAAATCAGCAAAGCTTTTGAGACCATGTCATAAACCTGCACATGTGACCATGTCTACCTCTTGGACAGCAATAATTTTGGAGTGTTTTGACCAAATTCAGTCATCTTCTGTGAGCAGCAGACATCTTTGGTGTACTAAATTGTGGCATTTCACTGACCAGCAGCTGAAAAGGACTATAACCATAGGCTAAGTTATCTCATGCATCAACCTTAACTTTCCCGAGGTCAAGGTTGATGCATGAGCTGATCCCTCAGGGCACACCAGAAAATTTACGTGGGAGCTCAACCTCAGGATGCCAAGGGTGTCCCAGAGGAGTAGAAGTCCATCAGGAGCCACCGCTAGGCTGAGATGGACACATGGACAGGCAGACAGTGCATTTCTGGGTACTGGGGGTGTAGCTCTGCCCTGAGACTGACAGCAGCTCCACAGCTATCCCTTCATGCAGCAGGCAGAGGATTGTTGTCCTGTTGTGCACTGCCGTACTTGGATTGCTCTCCATTGGATAAAAATAACATTCCCTGGTGTTTTATCTGGCAGCCATGAGGGATGCAATACCATCTCTGACCCTCAATGGTATTCGTAAAGCTGCAGCATCCCGACTCTTGTCAAAACAGAATTTGATGCAAAGATTCCGTTCCCACCCTCGAAGTATTTACAGGCAAACTTAATTAGCTCTGTGGCTGACTGGCACATGAGGTGACACCAAACAAATGGTCAGCCAGGCAAAGGTTGTTAAACAGAACAATTTGACAGATTCTGACTTCACCTTAATTGCCAAAATATACCAGTTTTGAGACAAATACATGCAAAATAATTTTGTGGCAGCTCTCAGCACATTTAGAGGTCAGATTCCTCAAGCAGACATTTCTCAGACAGCTTCAGGTTGTCTCTCTCTTTTCTAAGCTCTTAATCATAAAGATGCTCTTAACTGATTAACTTCAGCAGAAGATATGGAGATAGCACCTCTGTACTATGATTTTTTTCTACTTTGCTTTCATAGCATGAGCTAATTCTTTTACAGTAAGTTTGAAAATCCTTTTAGATACATTTCAAATACTGTACAAAATTGGTCCACTACTTCCCTTTAACCTTACACAGCTATTTTACATTCTCTTAATTCACTTGGAAAGACTTAAATTGTGACCTGCATAAAAAAAAAAAAAAAAGTAGAGGTTCCTGGAAAAATTAAATTACTCTGGAAAAATTAAATTAAATAAGCTTATCTCTTTTTTCCCTTTATATTACTAACGGAGCAACAAGTAAGGTGGCAATATGTCAGATAAATGCAACTTTAAAATAAGAGAATGAGAAATAACAAGAAAACTGAGTGTCTACAAACACCTTGAACTGAGAAAGCTTCCAGCAAACGCTGAATCTAAAATCTGGCACTTAAGGAATTATGCCCTCACAAAGATTTCCAATAGATCACAAATCTTCCATCTGAGTTAACATGGTCACAGTCAAGCCACTTGCACAATGATTCAAGACTGATTTTTACATCTGCAGGTATTAAAATACTTTGGTTGATGCTTGTACAGACAGACAACCAGACTCCAGTGTCTGTACCTGCAAAAGAAAATCCAAAATTGCTCCTACGTGTAATTCAAGATAAAAATTGTTGGTTGTGGCTTAGAAATGCATTCAAGAATGTGCCAAAAGTTAGGCAGATTATTAAATCAATGGGATACACGTTTTTAAATTGTCTTACTGAAAAACAAAGTCCTCTCTACTGAAAAACAAAGCCAGGTACCTATTTTCAGGTACCTATTTTCAGGTTTCCAAAATCTTTAGCTGTTGTGAGCTCTCAGCTGGCTTTTTGGTACTTACTTGCTGCAAAGTCTGAATACTTAAAAGTCAGCATAATTAATGTCAGATCTCTTAAATCCTGCATCACCCAGAGATGATAATTTCAATTCAGATCATAAGTGGGCATAATACAATATATGTTTGCAAATATAATCATAACACCCAAGATGTAGTTGACAACAAAAAATACCTGATCTGCACATAGCAGTGGTGTCAGGTGATGCCTCTTCTCACACAGTAAGAAACACAGAAAAAGAAGAAAGACAGGACTTCGTAAAAATGAACTTAACAGCTACACAGTTATGGGCAAAAAGCGATTTCTTAATGAAACTGTTGTAAATTACACTATGATTAACTTAAACAGAAATTTTAGGATCCTATTTCAATTATGAAACAGCAACAAAAGCTAGAATAAACATGCAAGTAATCATCTCCTGTATATCAAGTGGCTTGTTCTGTCCACTGAAACTTAACAGCTCTGGAAACGTTCAGAATTATTCTAAAATGAAAAGATATTCACTCCTGAGGGGAAATTCAGAAATAATAGAATTTCTCTTTTGAAAATGGAAAAGATTTTAAACATTCTGAAATCTTCTCTGGAAAAGAATTTTTGGGGGAAGTGGGGGTGGGGGAAGTAATTTTGGGAAAAAACCCAAACAAGTTTTTCCAGTATTTTACACAATTTTCATGTAGTCTGGGGGCAGATTTGGGACTTTTTGGCATTGAACTAATAGAGTTTCAAATTAAGGTAACTCCCTCAGAGTTTGTAGGATCTCATGGTAGTGAGAAGCTCTGGTCTCTTGGGTTCAGAGCAGTTTGTATTTGTTCTAGGGATGGATGGTGTTACAGTGCTAAGAGAAATTTCTGCCCTGTGTTTTACCTGAAGTTTACAAAAAACTAAGAGGTGTCCTTGAAACTGTGAAGGATTTTTAACTGGAAATTGTCAATCTGCCAAAAGCTGCTCCACTGATAGATTTCTGACCTATTCTCATGAGAACCAGTGTTGATATCTTATGGACTCTTGTGAGCACAAAATTTGCCGATGCAATTTTGTGTATTGCGACTTAGGTTGTAAATCACTCGGTGACTACATCTCCTGCTAAAATTAACCCTTGGCCAAAGGGAGTCCCAAACTTCAGCAGGAGGTGTAGACCCTGCACTGTACACACACACACACATTTTTTCTCCCCTTTCCTCCATTGCACTGGATGCGGATTTTTAAAAGCCAATCTAATTTCTGCCTCCTCTGCACTGATATTTCATGCATGGTGCTGGCTGCTGAAGCTATCAGTTTACTTTCTAGCAAACGTGTTCCTGTCATCTGTGAGAGCCCAGAGCCAAAGCAGGTCCTGCAGTGTGCTTACCCGAGCTGAGATCCATTGAGGGTCACTTGCTCGCTCTGCAGGAAGCCGTTTCTGCCTGCTGCGGCCACAGCAGCTGTCACTGGCATCCTCTTCCCGTCCGTTTCTGCAGTGACACTGGCTATTGAAGCTGGCTGGGAAACCTCCCTCCTGCTCTGTGTGGTTCTGAAGGCTGTCTGGTAGAAGCTGGACCTCACGGATTGCCTGTTCTGAGACAAACGGGACGTGGTCGGGGACCTCACTTGTCCCGTGGCGCTCTCCGAGGCCAGGTAGTTTTCCTTCTCCAGGAGGTTGGTCATGCTGCGGCTGTTGCCAGGCTGGTGGTACAGAGGGACAGCGGGGCTGGGGTAGGCACCATCAGGGACAGCATCACTGACAGTCCCCAGGCGGGATTGTCTCCTGAAGGAGCGTCCCCTGTGCACGGTGTCGTGAAGGCTGTAACCAACAATCTCGGAGCGAGCGTATCTTGGTGGCACAGTCCCGCTGGACCTCAGGCTCTGCCCGTGCCTCATGGAGAGTCCAGCTGAAATCCCTCCATCATAGTGAAAATCCTTGGACATGTATGCCAATCTTTCCGGATTTCTCTGGGGTGAAACCTCCAGTCTCTTCAGAGGCTGCCTCTGAGCTCTCTCTTCCATCGTCCTGTAAGCAATCCTTGTCCCCCAGCCATTCGTGTAAGAGGATGGGGAGGCAACCTGCTCCAGGGGGCACGAAACAACAGGAGCCACAGTAAGGTCATATCATAGCCCTCAGGATTAGCAGCAGAGAAATCAAACCAAAGTAAAGATAAAAATTCTACAGCCTGCTCTCAGAATCACAAAAAAATCACATCAACATAGCTGAAGTTGTGCATCAAATGGGATTCTGCCATACTTCTGTGTAACTCCCTTGTGAAGGCAGAAAGGAGACAAAGTCTAAGCATTTCAGTCCTCTGTCATGAACTCAAAATAGTTGCATAAGTCAGTTAAGCCAGGTAATGAACAGACTGGTTATCAATGGAGATTTTTCTGTTAAAACTCCTTGGGGATTAACATCAACATCTGCTACTACAGCTAAATTCAAGGCTGTCTAATAGACAAAAGAAAATTAATCAATTGGATGTAAAAAATATTATACTAAAATATCTGCATATTGTTAATAACCTTATTAATATAAGGTTATTTAGCACTTGTGCTGATTTGTGGTAGGATCTAGTGAAAAAAAGTCCCTTCCCTGTTTGTCTAGCCCCTTAAAAATTAAGGAGATTGTATGACATTCCAATTAAATGAAAATGATCATTTCACCATTTCACTGCCTTCCCTAATTCTACTGTTGAAATTTTAGACTATTTCCTGTTTTTCTTGTCCCTAATGGAGATAGAGTGTAATGGATCATCATCTTGCTTTACAATTTTTTCTTTTCTAAACTCAACAAATCCATTGCCAGCCTTTCTTTGTAGGACGTATCTTCAACATTCTTACTTTTAGGTGTCATTTAAGGCCTCTCAATTTTTATACATTGTCTTGTTCTCTATATTGGACTCCATACTCCATTCAAAACCATCCAGAAGCAAATCATCTTGGGACACTGTCTGGCCTTGAAATAGAGGAGTCATGGACCAATTTTTTTAAACATCAGTAAGCATAGGGGCATACAACCATAAAAATCCCAACATTTTCCATTTCCACATGGTGCTAAAGTGTAGAAATATTAAAGGCATTTTTTAAGGTAAACAGAGAAGTTTACACAAACTGTTTATTGAAGGAGCAGTGTTTAGCAGATAGATGCCAGACTAAATTCCCTTCATTTCACTGTTGAGGAGATCCTGAGGGTGATAGTTGACTCACAAAAGGAGTAAAGGTTACAGAAACTAGCAGGCTCAGGCAAAGACCATTGGATATATCTGTTTATTTTACAAAAGTTATGCAAGGATGTCTTAATCTGTTGCTTGAGGATAATGAATGTTTTTGTGAAGTACTAGACCTTGTGGCTTTTCTCAGCTTTTACATTTTTTTCTCTTTTCTGCCCAGCCCCTGCCTGGTATACTGTATTATTTTCTTGTGATTTCAATGTCACCTCCAGTTTTCCTCTTGTTGGAATCCTTCTGAAAGGAATGGATTCAGGTCGATATTATGAACTGCAGGACAGGTGGGGATAGAGGATGAGAGAACAGAGAACGAAATGTGTTTAGGTAAATGCTTCTGTCTCTCCCTATACAGAGCCAGAGCTCCTTCACTGACTGTTCAAAGGCTGGGCTATTTCTTTTAATGACAAAAATCCATTCTTGAGTAATCTAAAATTAGGAAAAAAATTTCCCCCCTTCATACAGTTATTTAACAAATAAATGTTTTTGTTATCAAACTCGAATGCTTTCAGTTTACTAAATTGATCATGTGGGAGCATTGCTATTGAGCTCTGTTGATTTCCCAGTCATTCCTTCAAATATATTCAAAACCAGCTATGAGCTGTGTCAAAAACCCTGCAGAAAACCAATTATTTATATCAGCATTCAGGCCATGACCCCAAGAAATACGGGCAAAATAACAAGAGAATTTATGATTAGATGGTATAGAAACACCATTGTATTGCCAAGGACTGTACTGATGGAGTTCTTGTAATGATAAAACAGGTTACAACAGGAGTATTTTAAACTATAAGGAATCACTCTACCTTGTGAAAACAAAAGTATTTGTGAAACTAAAGCATTCTGGTTTCCTTTGGTTTTGGATGTTTAATTCTGTTTGCCTGGGCAGCATGGCCTCTGGCCACCCTGAGGTACAGATGTGCTGATTGAACTGTTGTCTGTCCAACAGGACAGCAAACAGCCCATCTGTATGACTGGCTTGAATTTGGTTACTGAGCTCTGAAGTCATTGGAAGGGAAGGAGAACTTTAAGAGATCTCATTGTAAAACCCTCATTTTCTAAAAATCAGGTTTTAAGAAGAAAACAAACAAGCAAACAAACCTTGTAACACCATCTAAATGCTATTATTTGTGGCAAAACCAAAATGAATAAACTCTGTGTGCGATAACTATATTTATTTCAACTCATCGTCTTCCTTTCCTCACCTGGTTTGCCTGGTAATATGAGAAACTGTAGGGAGACCTTGGTGCAAAATCATTCTCAGTGATGCCCATGTTATAGACACGCTCTGGTACACTGGATGCACGGTGCAGGCTGCCTGGAACCAAAGACTAATATTAGTCAGATCCTACAAAAAACATGGTATTTGTTATCGAGGATCATACACAGTACTAGTGAAAGGTCGCAGTCAGCACTGACATTTATATAAGCCGAAAATTGAACAGGGAAATGATGGAGGGATATTTGCATTTTCCTGAGGATACAAGCCTTTTTTTGCCAGTTTCCTATATACTTTACTTAGGAGTTATTTTTAGTTTTTAGGATTCAAGTGACTCGTGCAGCTATGAAAAATGTTTTAGCAAAGCAAGCTGATATTTTAAATATCCCAGATAACAAGCTGATTAAGTGCTGAGAAACAGTATCACTGAACTAAGAACTTACTTTTCTCTGCAACCACTTTGAAAGTACATGCAAATATATAAATGCACGGTTTACACTGGCTGACTATGACATGCAAAGTACACAAGAGATGAAAATATTGCAGCTGTAGATTGGAGCTGAGAAACATGTGTTGGTGTCTGTATCTGTTACTGTGCACCCTAGAGATGCAGATTTCACCATGTACAGTTGTAAACAGACAGCACACACTGAGTACAGACTCTTTATTTCACAGCTGTCTGCCTCAACTGCTGCTGTTTCTTCTCCCTCAGGTGTTAATTTAATGACAATGTATTGAAGCAAATAATGCTTCTCTAATCCCAGTGCTCCACCCAAACAGCACAAACAGTCTGTGAACCAACTCCATGGCTCATGGTGCTGTAAAATTGGGTTGTCCAGACACTTCAAATCTGCACCTGAAAGGTTCAGTAATCCTACAAATAATGTCAAAGATGCACAGTTTATCTGCTCTGATTCTTTTTTTCCCACGACCCAACTCTGAAAATAGAGCAGTGCATTGTGATTATTTCTACCATTAAAACCCCAAACAGGCCAACAAAACCTTTGGGCTGGTCCATTTTTTCACTAATAGAATGCATTCTCAAAGAGTGAGTGCTTCTATCAACAAAACTTAAAAAAGCAATAGGTATTAATGAAATAATTATTTATGAGATTCCCATGTTACTATGAGAATCTGCATATAGGAATATAATAAATGCAGGTTTAAAGAGGGGAAATAGAAGTTGAAAGCAAGACCTCAAATCAGTCATAGATGTGCCTACTAGGCTGAACAGGTAACAGTGGTCAATAAAGAAGTTAACTGATCATCAATTTTCAAAATAGCAACTATTACCCGAGATACTAGAGAAAATAAATCTAAATCACTGACTTGCCCAAACTGCTGAAGACCAAACATGTGTATCCCATAACAGAGTAAAATACAACACAATATAAGCTGTAAAATACAATACAAGTTTGGCAGACTGTGATAATTTGACGCCTAATTCAATCATAAATTGCAATTATTTTGCTTGTATGATCATACTTTCCAATTCTCTGATTTTGGCAGATTTAAACACCTATGAGGTGATTTGTTAGGACACATTCACAGTAACTTTGTGTCATGAGAGCGGAATGGTGCAGCTTGGTCGAACTCATGATTTGGATTGCAATAATTCCTTCCTGACATTGCAAGGTTACCATAGCCCAAGGGTTACCTGAGTACATGAGAAAGAGGCAAGAGGAAATTGTTCTCTCGTACTGCAAAAAATTCCCAGAAATGTGCACCAACATCCCAAATCTACAAATTTATATGGATGTCTCATTCGTGTCGTGTAATTCACATAGCAAAGTACTATTTCAGGTGCCCAGTCAGAGTCCATCTCAGCTAAGTGCTGGTTTTTTTAAAGATTCACTTTCTTCATTGCTGCATATTAAAGGACTTTCATACATTAAATCTTGAAATATAAATACCCATAAATTTCTGTTTCTTTACAGTCTGTATTTTTTCCTGTTTACTGTACTTAGTGAGAAAGTATTCTCAGTTATCTACTTAGGGCATAAAGGCCCTTTCAGCTAGTAGTATATTTTGGGTAACTCTAAGCTTGTCTTTATCAAAAATAAAAACACAAAAAAGAGGATAAGTTAAAAATCAATAGGCCATCCATTAACTGGCTGAGGATGAACTACATATCTAACAGTTCCCTCTTTTCAAAAACAAAATACAGTCAACCAAAAATTGTACCATGCAGTTATCTTTCAAGCAGTCCCCTGTTTTCACCTTTAGTCTCCCTGTGAATCTATCCATCAGTAAAAATTTTTCTCTTGCAGAGACAAACACAATATATGTCAACCTATGGAATTCCACTTTGCAGTTATCTCTTGCTCTTATCACATCAGTAAATTATTTTGCTGGCCTTTTACCTGTAGATTTATTAGGCAGACATAAAAGGCACGCCTTTTACTGTGTACTCGTTACTTGTGCTAAAAGTCAGTGTGCTAAAGGAAAAAGTGGGACCTGAAATGCTGTGCCTTTCCAGCAGTTATGAGATGAAGAATAGGTGACCTGATCAGAACTTGCCTGTGCCAGTGAGGTTTCCTCCAGTTTATTTTCACCATACTACAAAAATCTTACACACCCAGTGCACTGTTTTGTTGTCTGATTTTAAAAAGCCATGAATTATTATTTTTAAAATTTGTATCATGTCCTCAGGAAATAAGCATGTTCAGTTACTCATCCATGGAGGACAAACCCTATTTGAGAGGCCATAGGACACCATGCTTCATTTCCAGCAGCCAGTCAGGAAAAAATGGGTTTGCTGCAGGCCCTGCATCATGTCTGTCAACCCATAAGGGTATTTTGGACAACTCAGGCATCCCAGACAGCACCAGACACCCATGTGTGGGCAATTGAGTGGAACTGCTTATCAGCTCCCTCTCTGCTATCAACATGCACCAAAACAGCTGAGGAACACCGTGGATATGGTCAGTGCAGGAGGCAAACTGAACCTCTCTGCTCTTCTCCATGCCTAAAATAAAAGCTGTGCAGAAGTCACCTGATATTGCAACAACTACAAGAAAATTCTGAGACCAGAAAAAATAATTACAGTATCAGGAGGCAGCAGGCTGTAGAGACCACTGAGCAGAAATCCCCTCTGTCTCCACAGAGGCTCTTCTCAAGGCTCCTTTGTTCCCCTGGATGTGACAAGCCCAGCACCTCCCAAGGCCTTGGAAATTTCTCCCCAGCAATCACTGCCTGTGGCTGCAGACAGACCAACCTAATGTTTGCTTTGCTTTCAAAAACAACAACGACAAGAGGCATCTCTAAGATATCTGCTAGATGAAAAAAGACAATTATCTCCACCAAGGAGCTGGGTGTATCAATCAAACCCCCCTTAAATCATGTGCAGTGGTAACTCTCTGGTGTGAGTCTTTTTCAGCCTTTTTGTATGTGAATGGACACCATGAAAGCCAAATTTTGGCTTTAAACCTCTCAGTGCAGTCACCAATGCAGCTGCACCTGAACACATCAGTCTAAGAGAAACTGAGGGAGTGTCACACACCCAGAGTGCCCCCTGCTCATTGTCACCTCCTGCTCAGGGCACCTGGGGGGTCACCTCCCTCACAGGGACTCAGCCCTCCTGGACTGGCATCTTTTCATCCTCTTTTATACTTCAGCACTCAGGATGGACTGAGATGATGATATTTATTAATGGCATATCAAACCCATCACCGAGTCCCTCCATCTCGAGATCAAAGAGCCTTCCTTTTGATTATGCTCCTTCATCACTCTGCCAGCACATGCCTGGTCCCAGAGGAGTTTTTCTAACATTTTGTATTGGTTAGGACATTTACACAAGGGTTCAAATTTAAGAAAAAGATTTCTTCTGGCTCAGGAAGCAGAGGCGAGGAATGTAACGAAACCAACAAAAATGGAAAGTCAACATGAATATTTTTTCTACTTCCTTACCCCAGAAAGATAGAAACAGAAAATTACTATGGAACAGTTAACATGCCAGCATTCTGCAAAACAGAAAGCTAAATACAGAAAAGTGCTCTGAGCTCCTAAAAGCAAATGCAACAAGAAAATACTAAGAATTTTAGAAATTAATAAATGTGAAGAATAAATAAGTCTCTGATTTCCATCATCTTATATTGATGATGTTTATTTGAAAATCATGTAAGACTGAATTCTGCTTTTATTTTTGTTTGTTTGTTTTTAATAAACACGCTGTGTTTATAAAACTTGTTAGAAAAAGAGTCAGTACACAGTCTCCAGTCCACTAAGCCATTTGGGTTTGTATGATACATCACTCAATTCTTCCCTTGATTTTACAGTGAACACCTGATAAGGATGCCTTAAAAAGCCAATCAAAATCCAAAAGGAACAAGATCAGAGGCAAGTGGACTCATAAACAGAATGGAGTTTAAAAGATTCCTAAAATGTATGTAAAATAAGAACAGCATGTGCAACAAAACACTAATCATTAGAGTCTGTGATTCCTAATGCCGCTTTACTTTGATAAGGTGGAACTACCTACCACTGCATTTCCATCCTTAAATAGCATCCAGAAATTTGATATGACTGCTTTAGTTGTTCAAGACTTTTAAGGGCAGTGCAATCTTTAATTTATAAAGGCTCAGCGGTGGATAAACTGGACAGGTGGCAGCTGTTGTTGAACTGCTTGAAAAGCTATTAACAATGCTTGACAACATCTTGAAAAGAGT
Source organism: Brachypodius melanocephalos (assembly GCA_013398615.1). Classification (NCBI taxonomy): domain Eukaryota; kingdom Metazoa; phylum Chordata; class Aves; order Passeriformes; family Pycnonotidae; genus Brachypodius; species Brachypodius melanocephalos. The sequence goes on from VZSR01002340.1 coordinate 5,007,232, forward strand.
TGAGGACATATGTAACTGCAACCCTTTGGCAGCAAGTGGAATCCTCAAATGTGAAAATTACTGAATTTCTACTAGCAGAAAGAAACACACCTTCCAAAAAGGGGAGGAGGGCATGAAACAACAAACAGTACGGGGGTAGGAGGAAAAAATAAGTATTTCCATATAAAAGTAGTGCTAAAGGCTAAGCAAACACTTCTAATTTGAAATTCCAAGGAGAAAACTGCTTCTCATGGCTTCAAAGTTTCCAGCACAGTCAGTAGAAAATGGGTGTGCACTGATGACAATGGTCAAGACCTTTCCTACCACTGATTTTTCATACCCAGTGGTTATGTGCTTGGCTAATTTTAGGCATGCATGTGAACACTGTGGTTAGGCATGCACTAAGCACCTTGCTGAGCAGAGTCTGAAATACTCCTACAGACAGGACAGTTATATCACAGGGGACTGCTCCTGCTCCCTCTAAATCTTTGTAATCCTCCCCTGCACTGCAAACAATATCAGAACCTTGATGAATGTAGCCAGAAAAGGGCTACAACTCACAGAAAGGGATGCTTTTGCATGTAAAAGAGGGCATCTTTTTTAAAAAGTTCCCTACACATCAGAATTCAAATGTTTCTCAAAGCATGGTCTTGTTTTGAGCAAGTCTATGTAGAAAGCACTTTGGGACACACATGCAAACATATTTCTATTTTTCAGGAAATTCAACATGTTAAATGCAAGATTTGCTATGATTCACATTACATATATTTAAGATATAGACAGATATACATGCATTATACATATGTATAAATTCATGATATGCATTTCAGTTTTGCTTATTTTTTTCTGGGTTTTGCAGTGGGACTAAAAATTGTACAGCAACTTGCCCATAAAAAATACGTTTGAAAAAAGAAAAGTTCATTTTTTGCATGAACAAGACATGGTACAGACATGTCATTTCCCACCCTTTATCCTGAAGTTTAAAAGTTTTGGTGTCTCAGAAATGCAAGGGCATCAAACACTTGACCTTTAGAAAAACAGAGCAAACCAAGATAACTATCCTCAAATATATCAGGTCTGTTAATGTCTTCCAGAGAAGCCAGGATGACTTGAGAGCACGGGAACTCTTTTCATAGTGTTTTATGCATAGTTTAGCGACATGAGCTCAGGTTCATGACATTGTATCATTTATAAAGTACTGCATAAAAAGCTTTTTGCAGGCCCTCTGCTGAGAGAAAAAGAAATTAAGTTACTCTAAAAGTGTTCAGACACCGTATTTAAATGACAGCAGCCAAGCTAAGGACATGCATGTTTATCTGCACATTGCACACCCGTTTATGTGATTTGTAGGACTGATTTCTACAAGCAGAATATGTCCATTTTCGCCATGAGCTATTTTTTTAAATAGAGGCCAGACGAAGAACAAGAAAATATTCCTCTGCCTGACAAGATAGATGAGTGAAGAATGGTTATAAAGAATTTTGTCTCACAGATTTTAGCAAATGAAAGGTGACAGCTTCCTTAAGGACAACGCAACAACATGGCATGTAGCCTGCAAGTCAGTCATATCTTCCCATTTAAAAACAAAATTAAAGTTTCATGGTATATAAAGTTTTCACGAATAGTTAATAGTAAACCCCTCGAGCATCTTGCCTTTAACCCTCGGCCCCTGGCAGTCACCCTGTGGGTATTTGGTGCGGTGGTTGGGCTCTGCTTGGGGCACAAGGTGTGGCTGCAGATTTCCTGACGGGTCTTGGAAGCGAGGGATGATTGACGTCAATTTGTATCACGCATGTCAAGGAACTGGGAAAATAATGTCTGATAGCATGACCGTTCTTTGCTTCCCATTCATGCCTTTCCTAGAGTTACTTTCCCAACCTTTTTTTTTTTTTTTTTTTTTTTTAAATTTCACGGTTAAGCAAGGCAAAACTTTTCCTTACGATTCTTCTCATTTTACTTCGCAAAGGGGAACAGTGGGTAAAGCTAAAGGCATTAAATAAGCACATTAGCGGCTGTTGGATTAGGGGAATTTCGGCTCGATTCCGTCTCGAGCAGCAGAGAGCCCGGAGCGGGCCCGCCGCGCACCGAGTTACGGCGGACGCTGGCAGGGAGAAACTCCTGACTCGCGGCGGTGGGAAAAGAGTAAAAGAAGAGGCGACAGAGCCACGATTTTCTGCCCGAGCAGCCCGCCCGCCCCAGGGCCGGGGAGCCGCGGACACGGGGCCAGCCGGGTCCCATCCCGGAGCCGTGTCCTGGTCCCACCGGAGAGCGTCGCGGTGCGGGCACTCACCATTGTACAGCGAGCTCCGGCTCTTCCTGGCCAGCGTCTGCTGGACCTGCCGGTGGATCCGCAGCGCCTTCTCCTCGCCGGCGCGGTCTCTCGAGAGCTTGAGCCTGTCCTCGGAGGGCAGCGCCAGGCTGGAGCTGTCCAGCTCGCCCAGGATCTGCTGGCCCAGCACGGTGCGGATGTAGCCCTGCTCGGGCCCGCGGCCGGCCATGGGCACGGCCCGGCTGCGCTCGGCTCCGCGGACCTGTTGCGCCTCCGCCGCTTCCCCAGCGCCGGGGCCGCGCCCCGCCCGCCGCGCAGGTACCGGGCACGGCCCCTTCCCTTCCCTTCCCCGCCCCGCAGGGACCGGCCCTGCCCTCCCCTGCCCGGCCCCTCGCCGCTATCCCGCTCCCCTGCCCTGCCCGCCGGGGTGAAGGGTCCCCCGGGGCTGCCCGGCCCAGCCCGGCCCAGCCCGGCCCTCGGCAGCGGGGAGCGGCCGCCGCCTCCGGGAAGCACCGCCTGTCCCCGTCCTGCCCGAGGGACAGTCCCGGAGAGGCAGGGGCTGAGCCACCGCGGCCGCGATCCTGCCCTTGTGCTTGTGTCTGTGTGTGTCTGTGTCCCACCCGCCGGGACACCGGGCTCCCGTCACACACGGACCCCTTGTGAACAAACACACGGAGCCTTTAAAAACATATAATAAATATGCGCTGTCCTCACGCGCCGTCCCTCATACATGCTTTGCATCACGGTTTATATAATACTATATTCTTACGCGTTTACACATCTCAACCTGGAAATAGAAGATGCTCTAAGTGCGGTGGTCCGTGCTGTGAAGACCAAATTTTCAGGCGGGAGTGGTTGTAGGGCTGCTGATTTGGGAGGTTTTCCTGCTGTCTGGGTTTTTTTTCCAGGCTGCCCTAAGTGATTGCAAGGAGATGAACCGCAGCCGCCTTCTCTCGGTTTTGTTGTAAAGAGATGGTGAGGGAATTGCTCAATTAACCCTTGGAAAAACCCCGCCTGGCTGTGTCCCTGCCGTCCTGAGCGGGTTTTGCCCCCTGAAGTACAGCTGGGGAAAGGCTGAAGTTCTCCCACGATCTCAGGACACAGCTTGGAATTAATGTTCGAACACACTGTTCACGGGGAGTTGGAAGGAACAAGGGAACGTACAGTGTTTTGGGGAAAGGAAAATGCAGATTTAGAAAAAGAAGTAAGAGATCCAGGGTTGCATGATTAAAAAACCAAAACAAAACAAGAACAAAAACCAGAAAAACAACCTCCACCAAACTACATTAAGTATTTTCACAGAAAACCCGCTGATTTTTAAAAGCAAATGAAAAGTAATGTGGCTTTTAACTTCACGTGTTGCTGTTTCAGAGTCATGCTGGGACTCAAATGAGCTGTTGAAGCTTGTTTTTTACCAAATTTCAGACAGAAGTGAGGGTACAGATGGCTGGGGAGAAACTGGGTGCGCTGTAACATAAGAAACTGGGCACCTTCTCACAAAACTCAGGACGAGGAGGAAGAACTGGCTCCACACGAGTCCAGAATCCTTTTATGCCTGTTTTTTTTACTGTTTGCCTCTCTCCTGCCTTTTTTTTTTTTTTTTTTTTTTTCACTAAAAGAGGGAGGGAGGGAGCTCTGGCCCTTCTCATCACTTGGACTGACTTAAAGTCACTCCCCTTTGTTCTAATGTGGCACCCACAGGAGAGGTCATGTTAGTGATAGATGAGAATACTTTCACTGGTTGAGGGAAAATGAGTGACACACTCCTTTCCTTATAAGTGGGGAAAAGTTATATATCAGAGCAGAAGGGTTGGAGATGGCGGGGCAGAGGGGGGAACCAGCTGGGAAAGAGAGGCAGGAATTTGTGGAGAGGAGGAAATTGGAGGTATGTGGCAGAACAGGCAGATAACAGTGGTTCCTCAGGCATAGAGCTTTTTTTGTTGTGCAGTAGGACAGGACTAACTTGCACCCTGACCTGTTAATAAAGCTGTGTTCATGTCATCAGTCAATCATACACTCCTGCTGAATATTGGCAGAATTAGGTTGGGCAGGAAATAATTGGAACAGAAAAGTGCAAGGGTAAAAAAAGAGAAAGAGTGGATAGGACAGGGTAGGAAAAACAATGGGGAAGACACATCACAGCTAGAAAGGAATGTAAACTATGTCAGAAGCTATCTTAGACCCCATTGCTGACATGCAGTCACAAAAGCATTTCCAGTAAACAATAGATACTTCATTCTCAGGCAGCATGAGTGAGGAGATTAGAAATAGTCTAAAAAATGTGAAACATTTCCTCCCCTCCTCCTTTTCCCTGCCCTCTTCTCCATTCCCGAACTCCAGCATAGACACAGATTGTGGATAGTTTTTATAGTCAATATCAATTTGGTTTAACACAAAACCTGCACCTGAAACTGATTTAATATCTAGAAAATAGTCTTGCAGAGGGTGTCCTTAGATGCCACTGACACCACACAGAGGTTTACAAGCTCTTGGCACAGTGGCATTGCCTGTGTTGAATTGTTATTCACTTTATTTAGCAAGTATGTACATTTATTTGTGCTTGTGAGATCCGTGGCAAAAGAAATAGCAGTTTGCTCTCGGCTTTAAAATTAAAATTAGATTTCTGAGATGGATTTCTATCCTTGTAACTAGAAGTGCTGACTGGAAAGTTGGGGGCGGGAGGAGAGAGGAGAAAGACAGAATTTTGCCTGCACAGCAATTCAGAAAATGCTTAGCCAAGATCTGAAATAGAAATGAATTAAGGTTTTTTCTTAGCTGAAGAAAATAAACAAGTATCATGTAACTGATTGCCCCTTAAATTCCTTGAAGCTGATTTATTTTGGATTAATATCTCATTTCAACTGAATGAAAAAAAAACCCAAAACAAACAAGCAAACAAAAAAGTGTTTTGAGAGTGAAATACTTTAGCAGTGTCATTTGCAGATGAAAAAGCAACATAGCTGGGATTATCCCTAAAAGATTGCAAATTGTGATGCATGTTTGCCCGTTAGATTTTAGAAAAAGAGAATTAATTACAATGCAAGTGCTGATTAAGGGATGTGAAACACCATATAAAAACATTTGCTTTCAGCCCAGTGTGTGATGCAGTCAAGCAGATCAGGAAACCAAATCTCTTTTTTTATAAGACATATTTCATATTCTTACCAGATGTGCTTGGCCTAAACCACAAAACCCTTCTCCATCAGAATGATATTTATATGAAAGTTGTGGTGATTCGTTCTTTTGCTCTTTTTCCCCCTTTTTTTTCCTTCCCAGTCCCCCTCTCTCTCTGCTAGGACTTATGGAACCGGCTGGGTTTGTACCCTGGAAGCAGATGATTTTCAGCTGCAGGAAAAAGGGGTGTAAATATGAACACTGTTGTGTTTAAATGTGAAACAGCATCTTAAATACACCCAGACATATGTGGGACTCTCTGGTACCACACAGACAACGAAGTCCCATTCACTCAGGGTTTGGTTTCCTCTCTCTTTTTATTTTGGATCCAGTGGCTGAAGGTGTTATAAGTGCCAGCAAGTCAGGAAGAGCAGGATTTTTTTTTTCTTTTTTTTCTTTCTTTTTTTTTTCCTTCACGTGTCCTGTTCCCCCCGGCTGGGTTTGCGTGGTCCATGGAAAGGGAAGCGGCTCCTCTCCGCCCGGAGCGAGCGAGAGGCCACAGTGCCACCGCGTGTCCCCGCGCTGAACCGCTCCTGGCCCGCTCCCCGCCACCAAAACCGGCTGAGCACACCTGGAGAGCACACACGAGAGTTAACTGCCTGCTTGAAAACCTGAGAGCCCGATTTTATTGCAATTTTGGTTGTATTTTCTTCCACTAGCTGTTTTTTCTTCTTCTTTTTTTTTTTTTTTTTTTTTTTTTTTTTTTTTTTTTTTTTTTTTTTTTTTTTTTTTTTTTTTTTTCCCTCTAGTATAATTTTTGGAAATAGAGGAGCAGAAGATTATCTATTTGGTGCTGTAGGATAATTTAAAGTAAGTTGTTTGTCTGTTTTTTGTGGTTTTTTTAATTTTTTTTTTTTTTTTTCTGAGACACCTGGAGAAAAGGTGCTACTTTTGCATGGGTAAAATGAGTGTGAAAGCAGTTCTCTGCCTGTAAGAGATATTGCAAAAAACAAAGTAAGGGCTGTGATTCAGACTATCTCCCTGACCTAGACAGAGTTCAAGGGAGCAGCAAATTGCCTAAGGAAAGGAAAACCACAGCCACACACACACATACACACACATGATGAAAATTATTCTCATTGAGACATCACAAACCTTCACTCACTTCAACGAGGTGGGTGTGGAACTGCTGGTTTTGAAAATCTGAATGACTTCTGCAATGTCATACCAAAACTGCTGTATGGCCATGGGCTTTGCTTATGTCTCAAGAGAGCCAAGGACTGCAGATAACAATGGCTTCTCAGGCTATTTTTTAAATTGTGAAGCAGGACAGGACTCGCCTGCATCGTGTTAACAAAGCCCTGTTCATTTCGTGGGTCAGGCCTCAATCTGTTTCCCCCTGCAGCTGGAGGTGTTGGTGTCCATCCCACCCAGAGCAGGGTGCCAGCTGATGTAGCAGCCCTCAGTAAATCCAGTATTGTAGCCCTCAGGTAAAATTTCTGCCTGAGCCACAGCCTGAGGAGCAGTTTTGGGTGGTGTCACTGCCACAGAGTGCTGATCTGATGGGAATGGGCTGACACTGCCAGAGATCTGTTAGACACTTTGCTGGGGTGCATTCAGCCAAGGGAGGTTTTTGAAGGCTGTGCCCAGCACAGGTTGTGGGGTTAGATTGTGCTCTGCTACAGCAGAACAGTCTCCAAGAGAAAGGGGGCTGTGTTGGTGTGGCTGCCCTCCTGCACAGTGACATCTGTCCTTTGAGATGCTCTTAAAGGGTTTTGGCACTGTGGATGGGACAGCAGGAACAGAGGGAACTGAGATAAAGTTTTTAACATGCCTCACTGTGAATAATCTCTGTGGTGATTCCCCAGATAAATCCTGGGAATTGTTTTACTTGATAGTAGGCTCCTCTACTCTGTGAGTAGGGGACAGTCTGGTTGCACAGCACCATTGGGAAGATATTTTTCAGAGATTAAGAATGGAGGAGACAGCATTAAACGAAATTTTCCATCTTCCAGCTGATCCTTTGTGTTTGGCAGGACCACCTTCACGCTGTGAACTGGAGGTGGGGTGGTCAGCAAGTTTTGGGGGAAGGTGGCAGAGCCCCCAGTCAAAATCCTGTGGATAACATTGCCCTAACTGAGCTCTTCTTACCCAGTTTATCACAGCCGGCTCAAGGCCTGCTGGCAAAGCAGACAAAACTGAGCAGCAGAAAGCTGGTAATGCTGCATTTAAACATCAATAAAATAACAGCATGGCCCTGTCCATGTGTTGGACTATTGTCCTGCTGACTCAAGGAACTGCCTGTTCCTAAGACTTGTTCTCTTGTCCTCATTTATTTTCTTTCCAAATCCCTGTACTCTGTTTTATCTATCATTTTTAGACTCTCGCTTTAACAATCAAGTGTAATACTTTAAAAGCGTGGTGGGTTTGTTTGTTTGTTTGTTTGTTTGTTTGTTCCTTTCTCCTTTTCCAGTCTCAGAGATGCACATAAGCAGTTTTTGGAACAAAGGTTATGCCTTGCATCTGTCAGTTCTTGAGTCATCTGGGTGCTGGGAAGAGAGCCAGGAAAGATCTAGGAAGACATATTCAAATGGTCTTATCAGATAGCGTGCTATAAAGAGCAGCAATGCAATGTGGCTGTCTGCAAGGTTTGGAATGAAAGGAAGGGAGTGGGGCTGATTTCAGGAAGCTGCAATCACTGCTTTGGGTAACACACTTATTCTGTTGTCTCAGGTGTGGATGCTTTCCCAGGCAGCAACATTTTGGTCACTGTAGTAAAAGAATGTGCTGTATATGTGGGTGGAGGTATAAATATTCTGAAAGTGAGGACACTGGAGTTTATTTGTGTTTATTTGAGCTGTTATTGCACGCAGTAGCACCTAGAGGCCCTGAATTTTATCAAGGCCTTCTTTCATTGGGGGTTGCATGTGTGAGAGAGGTGAGACTTCCCCTTGTGCTACAAGTAAACAATGCCATCCAAATTACTGATGTCTCATCTTTACATAAAACTCAGGGACAGAGAAATGAAATGTTTTTCCTGAAGAAATGTGGTATCCCAGAAACTGAAAACCATCTCTTGTTTTTTGGCTCCTAATTTTGAAATGGATGAGATATGGTTATTGGGGAAAACATTAGAGCAACATTTGAAACCACATTTTTTCCCTAGCACTAGTAGAAGTGTTCCTGTTTGTCATATTTCCCCAATCAATAAGATGACAAAACTTTGAAATAAAACTATTTTTTTAATAAGTACTGTCAACACCTGTCCTTCAGGCAAATTGAAAATTCCTATTTTCATTAAAATATCCTAATTTCTTTTTCTATTATATTTAGTGAAGTTGTAGAAATCAGTGCTGAGTGGGCTTGAGGAGTATATCTACTCATTTTCTGCTGTAAAACAGGATTAACTGTATCTAAAATAACACAGATATCTTCCTAATCTGCTTTTAATATATTTAATGCTTGATGGGAGACTATTTCTGCATCGTTCTGTTTATCCACAACCTGAGGATGCACACATGAAAGATCTGTTGTGGTAGACACTCATCTGCATAATGCCAGGTGATGCATCCTATCCAGTCACGTTAAGAAAATGACAGAATGCACTAAAACTTACAGGAGACGAAGCTGGAAGGAAACTGAAGTGTACATGCATGTTCATTTTGGAATTCTTAACTGCACAAAGCAGTCACAGAGCAGGCTGGCCTCTTTCCTTGGGGAAGGAAAATCTCAATTAGACCCCAGTTGCCAGAAGAGTTTATAAGCAATCTGTGTGTAAGCCCAGCAGGTCCAGCTGGCCAGCAAGGACTGCTCTAGAGAGTCATTCCATGAGCACAATGATTTCCCAACATTTTAGGGAGGTTTTTTGGGGCTGGGTTTCTTTTGGATCATTCGGGTTGATTCACATTTTATGGGCACATTTTTCACAAGTGAGATCAGGAAAAGAACAGTCCAATCTGATCCTGGCTCGAAGTAAATGCAAACAAGTTTGCAGTGTAAAAAGCTGCCTATTTTCCTAAACTTTTCAAGGTTTGTAGCTCCTTTTAGGTTTTGCTGTTAGCACAAAGAGTGGTGAGTATAATACAATGAAAAAGTGAATATCCTAGGCATTTCCAGCACAGTTTAGGGAGTGCACAAGAACCATGCCTGCCCCAGGTCAGATCAAAGATCTAAGGGAGCCTACTATGCTGCCATGGTGGCCAGCAGGGGATGTCTGGTATAAAAACAGCACAAAGGTGGAACAGAACTCCCCGAGTGTCCTTCCAGAGGCAGTACCTTTGTGTTTAATTGTCTTTAATGATTTTCCCCCATTCGTTTGAATGATGCCTTTTTGCATGACTATTGCCCCTCTGTAATAGGTTATACAGCTTAATTACAGGGTATGAGAAGATACATTCCCTTTTGTGTTGTTCCAAATTGCTGGATGATAATTTCATTTGATGTAATTTATTTTTGGTATTATGAAAAAAGGAGAAAGGAATAAGAGTTTCTTATTCATCCTGTCTGAGCTACTGATTATACAGCTCACTATTATGTTCCTCTGAAATTGGTTTTCCAGGCTGAAAAGTCCTAACCTTTTCATCTCCCTTTCTATGCAAATTGTTTCAGACTGTGGGTCACCTTTATCAGCCTTCATTTTTCTTACTCAGCTCTCCAATTTTTAAGATGGAATGCCAGAAATGCACACAGTATTTAAGGTACCAAGACACCTTGGAGTTACACAGTGATACAGTCATTATTTCCTTTCTTTTCTTGCCTATGCTGCACCTAATAATTCTTTTATGTCCAGTTAGCATTTTTGGCTGCTTCTAAACTGACATTTTGAAATCAAACGCTAGTGCAGAGGATTTTTTTTTTGACCTTCACATTCCTTGAAGAATGTTGAATATAAACACATTTTAGTGGTTTTTACAGAGGTAGTCCTTGATAGTAACACTGATACCAGCCAAAAATGTCACTGGGAAGGGAGTCAAAACCAGACGCTCCCCCTTGAGTTGTCTGACTAGCTTATCCATGAAACACTCCTGTAGAGTGTCTAAAAATACACAGTGACATTTAAATCTTCATAGGAGTAGTTAAATTTTACTGTTATTATGGTGTTTCCAGTTCTGGCAGACTCTGAAAGGGATTTTTCCCTAGCTTGTCACTGTGGTTAACTGTCCTGATCTTGACCTGGATTAGTGCTAATGTGTAGACTTTGCTTTGAGGGTTGATTTAAAGTATTTTTCCTGACACATCTGTATGAGATTTGAGATTTGCAGTTGGGCATCAAACCACTGCTGTAGTTTTGGTGGCCTTGCAAGGTGTCCTTGGGGCTTTAGAATACACACCAGCCTTAATGATGAAGGTCAAGTGTGTAAGCACACAGTTTAAAATTGTGAAGGTCTAAAGGAGTAAACCAAAATATTCATTAGAAACACGTTTCTAACCTGTAGAGAGTAAGCAATGGATGAAATCCAAATTTAAATTGCTTGCTTTGTTGCAAAGACTGCAAAATGTTTCAAGTGTATTCATGAACCCAGGTTGACAGCATCCCCCAAACAGACACTTTGGCACCCAGAGCCCTCCAGCCATCTGCCAAAGGAGATGACACCTTGGGAGGGTTCTTACAAACATTCTCTGGCTGTGGCTTGATCAATATCCACAAACACTCTCATGCCTACCCTTTGCTCCCTTGTTGCATGATAAATTCATGTATACTGATCCATATCACAGCACCTGCCATCTGTTAATCCAGATGTTAAATCTGGACAGTGGATGTTCTTTGTGCCACTCAGTTGTTCCTTGCTATGTGCTATGTCTCCTGAAGTCAACTATAATTTTAATGTTAGCAGGAGATTTGGATGCTGCTGGGGGTTTTTGCCAGTTTGTGGAGTCTTTGAGATAAATTATAGAAATATGTGCAGACCCATTGTGCTCCCTGTAGTATCCTGTTTCATTTTCAGATTCGTGGAGACTGTAACTAGGAATTTCCTTCTCTGTGCCAGCAGACACTGTGTTTGACTCTTCTTTGGCCACTCCAGGCAATAATTCCAAATGGGAGAACAGGATAAAGTGCTTCCTGAAAACTGAAGTAATGTTTCCAAATGCATCCCTGATGTGAAGCCACTGTCAGTAATGCAGACACAGCATGGATGAATATTGTCTTGGCCTCCACTGAATCTGTTTCATTTGGTTTTGGCAACACTCTTGAGATTTTTTTTTTAAATGAATCTGTCAGTCTCTCCACAATCTGAATCCAGTCTCGGCTGATCTTGTTCAAGTCGTACTTTTTTTTGATGTTGATGAAAATTAATTGATCCCTGGACATGCTGTTGATGCTAATTTATTTCCTGCAGCTGCAAAAAGCCCATATCTCAACAGGCAATTTAAGCTGGAATATTCAACCCAAAAGCAGTCTAAGCAGACAAGGACTTTTTTTTTTTTTGTTCCTGTCTAGATCTTATTCAGAAGAAGGTGCTGCACAATGTGTAGTGGCAGTAAATTAACTGGAAAATCACTGTGGACATCTTCTGTTACTGTCAGGCTCCTTTCCAGCCTCTCTGAAAGCCCTGCTGAAAGTTTTCCTCACTAGACCTGGAATCATGTGCAGAAAAAGACTGGAATTTCTTCCCCAAACTCTGTTTTTTTGAACATGGAAAGAGCACCAAAGGCTTTTAGTTGTTAAATCATTGTTTCATTTAGAATAGAAATTAATCAATCAGGGCATCACATTTTTTAGGACATTTTTACAGTTAAAATGGATGAACCATAATAAATCTCCTTCCTGACCACTCTGATTCTTGCAGGTCTGTTTGTTTCCCCTTGCCCATCAAGAGGACACTGCAGAAACCCCAAGAGCCTCTTCTGGCTTGCTAAGGAAGTGCCTGTCTCAGGGTGCTGTGCAATGCCAGTTTGCACGTGGTTTGCTGCCAAAATGACAGATTCCACTTCTCTCTTTGCACCTTCAGTTAAGTGCTTTTGTTCTTTCCTTTGTGGTGGGTGCAGCAGCAGGTTGGCCACAGGGTAAGATTCCAGGCTTGCCTTGCTGCAGCTGCTGCAAAACCAGAAATTTCTGTTTTATTGGGTTGGCTTTCAGTGAGATTGGCAGGTGAAGGAGCAGCACCAAATCTTCTGGCAGCAGCTGGCAGGTGACTCGAGGAGAACAGGCCTGTTCCCTCTTGCAGTCTGCCCCTCACTTCGCTTGGGGGTCCCTCCTGTCACTGCTTTATGCCCTTTTCTCCTTTCTCTGTCTAAAGAGTTCAGTATAACTCAGAGTGCAGTGGCCCAGATCTCTTGCAAGATGCCAAATATAAAAAAAAACCCCCACATTATGGAAAGGAAATTGTTTCATCAAAAATATATAGGCAAACGTACATATAAAATGCATACATCCAATTTAATGCATTTTAGATGGAAAAAAAAGATGAAAATTTCTGTCTTTAGAAGCTGCAGTCAGTTGGAAAACATGCATGAGCTACTTTCCATTAGCTTTCCTCTCACTAGTGGGATCCATCAGTTTGTTTATTCCCTCCTGGACTGAGTAATTTAGCTCCTCTTTTCTCCATCATAGGGACATGTTTGAAAAAAGGCTCTGACTTCCATGCTGTATTCCACAGCTCTGAAACAACATCTTGGCAAGTTCAAATCAAGAAAATTGAATACTGTTAATATAGATCTCTTTGTGTTGTATCAGCTTTCTAGGACTGTTTTTTTCCTCAGCTGCCTCTCCTACCCCATTGTGAAAGCTGCTCTGAGCTTTTTGAACTCCTATTCAGTGCTGGGCTGTGCTCTGCTCTGAGGTTTGGCAGTCAATTAGTAATGGGTGATGTGACTCTTCATTTTTTGTGTATGAGCACACAGAGGAATGCACAGACAAGCACAGACTAATGCTCTCATTCTTATATCCAGGGGAGTTCACTGGAGAGGAAGAAACTCTGGGTTTCTTGTCTAGTCATAGCTATGAATAGGACTGCAAATTGTTTTCTAGGGATGTTGAGGTTTTAATCAGTTGCAATTCCACATGAACAAAAAAACCCAAAGAACAAATAATTTATAACATGAAGAGCATAGATCTGTGCATTCAGTGGTTGTACGTGGGACCAAGGAATCCATGTTTCATCCAAACCAGAATGGATATTTGATCTTTTTTCATCAACATATTCCCCTAGCTGTATCAGTACAGAGCTCATTGTATCTTTTCACGGATTGCTGTCTGCAGTAGAAGTGGGGGACAAAAATGCCTTGGGCTTCTGCCTTGTGTCCTGATCATATTAATGGGAGTTTGGCCATAAAATATCGTGGCTGCACTGTATAATGTTTGGCTTTGTGTAGCCACACTTCTTTCCTCTGAAAGCCAAGGTGTGACAAGGGGGAGTGATAGGGTGGGGCTACTGTGCCTTGCATCCTTGTATGAGCTGGGATTTGTCCATGGCACCGCCTGTGTCCACTTCAGGAACTCTCTGAATCTCTCTTTTAAAAAATAACCACAGCAAGTCAGGCTGACAGACATGGCAGCAAAAAGCTGCATGACAAATCCGAGCTTGCCAGTTGGAACAACACAAGACCCCAGGAGATCTCCTACTTCACTTTGCCTAAAGTCATACAGGTCTTGAATCCTGAGATCCAGTCCAGGGCTTTGACCCTTCTGCTGGCAATTTGTTAGTTCTAATTATGAATTTAATGATTCTTTCAGCCATTTCTCTCGTATTAATCATCAAAAGGTAATAATGCTGTTTGAATATTTAAGAGTCTTCTCTCTCTGTTTTTGTCTCCTCCAGAAGGAGAAGTACTCAAAAAGACAAATGTTATATTTGTATTCCATTTTATAAAGGATAACTATATATTATTATGGACTTCAGTGTGAAATAAAAGCAAACACAGTATCAAGCACAGGGTATTTTGCTTAAACTTAACTACATTTTTCAAACAGAAGATCTTGTCTGTGTTCTTTTCCAAAAGCTGTTTTTTAATTACTGACATTGTTTCTTGGTTACTGTACATAGAAGAAAAGTGTGACTGCACTTGTCAGCCACTTTTCCTACATGGTGTTATTCCTTTTCAGAAATTACATAATCTTGTAGCCTACTGAGAAATAAATTAAAAAGCACAGAGATTTAGTCCTCGAATTAAATCTCCAATTAAAGTTGCAATCACTCAAAGTATTGCTTATTTCCCTTTTTCAAACTTAGTAAAAGGTGACTTGGAATATACCTAATGACAATTTTGATAGAGTTATAAGAAAATGTGCTTGTATAATACTTGACTTCAAAGTCACAATGAAAACATTGCAATTAAGTTCTGTGAGACTCACTGAACTCTTGGGTTTCTTTATGTGCAGATTAAAGACTTCGCAGGAAGTATTTGCCAGCCAGGAACAAATGGCTTACCTTGAGCAAGGTGAAATCTGCTTCCAGCACAGAGATGGGGAAAGAGTGACATTTTCTGTTTTCATCAAGAGGAAAGAAGTGGGAAATGATGAAGAAAGAATAATAAAAGAGATGGGAAATGGTGTTAGATTTATTCACATTGAAAATAGAGCCTTCATGAATTGAGTAATAATAGCAAGAAAGTATTTGAACTTGGGGTTGAATCAATCTACTCCAAACTTTAATGAACTTTGAATTGTGTCTCTGTATTGTTAGTGTCTTTTTAATGGAAAATAATAAAAGATTGGAAATATAGGCAAGTTGCATGTTACAATGAGCATAGTAATGAGACTATAAATATACTAAATTGCTGTAATAAACATAAATCTGAAAATGTAAAATAAGTTTCTGAAAGCAGAATATGTTGGGATATCATAAAATGCCTCATTAAAATGCTGGATAATTTATTTTCCAATTTATACTTCTAAACTTTTTACTGAGACAAGTAATAAAGAAAAATGACAATTTCTGTTTGGTCACACAGGCCAGCAAAAGTTTTAAGAAAGTTATTTTAAGTAAGAGAGAAGGAAGAGTGGGTTGAATTTATCACACTATAAACCAAAATGGGGATTCATAAAGTACTAATGAGTCTGCATGTGTCATACCCAGCATACTATGTTCTGCAGAAAGTGAAGGTTACATTGTGGGATACGCTTTCCTGCTGGGACCAAACTGGCACCATGTCCATAAGGAATTGCAAGATTACCTGTTGATGTACAGTGGGTTGAGGCCTGAAGTGTAGATAGAATGTAGTATCCTTTTGAAATGACATGGAAGCACAAAAAAAGACGATTACCCTCAAAGACATTATAACCCATCCAGGACCTTACAGCTGTAGAAAGGGATATTTGCACAAACACAACACTTCAGGAGAAACAAGGATAAAATATGATGGCTATAAAATAATGACTGGGTAGTGCAACCTGGAGGCCACGGAAGGTGGAAAGGCTTATTTTGAGCAACAATGTCATCTTTGTTTTTTGGGTTTTTTGGTTTTTTTTTGGGTTTTTTTTTAATTTTACATTGAAATAGCAGAGATAAGTCATGGCTGAAATAAAGACATTTCTTGTATGTCAAACAAAATGATGTATTGAAAGGTGTGAACTTTAACTATGACCATCAGGAAAGCTTTTAGCTTTAAATTCAGCCTCCATGAGATGCATCCGAGACGTGACAATCATTAACAGTTCAAAAGTCTCCTACAGAGAAAAATAAAAGAATCACTTTGGGCATTCATCTGTCAGAGATGCTTCAGTTCACAGAAATAAGCTGTTCTGTGCCAGAGACAACCTAAATTAATCAAAGTCAGTGCTATCTTTAAAGATTGGAAGGTACTGCCTTTTGTGGGATATTGATGGGAAATATGGAAGAACCCATTTCAGACAATTGAATGAATCTTGGAAAATGATCACAGAATAATTAGTGTTGGAAATGACCTTTAAAGACCACCTAGTCCAACTCCTCTACAATAAACTGGGACACCTTCACCTTGATCTGGTAACTCAGAGTCCTGCCTTGGAAACCAGAGGGAGTACAGCATTACTGTCAAGCACATTTAAGAAGAAACAGGCTAAACCATCACACAAATGTTTCAAATCTGGGATGGTAGTGTTGTATATGCAGATGTCCCCCAGGAATTTCTGCTCTGCTCCTCTTTGTCCTTCCTGTGCTGCTGCACAGTGCCTGAGCTATTTTCCTCACTCTTTTGGATCTTTATGAAAACCAAGATTTCTTTCCTGGGAGTCATTGCCGAGCTATCTTTTGTCAGATTTTGCCCCTCTCCAGTCTGTACAAAGCCAACAACAGGATGACATTCCCCTGAACTTTCCAGAAAAGCAATGCAGGAAAGTTCTTACTGGCTGTTGAATGTTTGCTTTTTTGTGTGTCCAGTACAGTTGAAAAGAATATTGCACAGCTTGCATGCGACTCTTCCACCTCTGAAGGTCTGTATCAAACCACGAGGCCAGGACACAGTGATTCCAGTGGCTTTATTTTGGTGGAGGAAGACCATCAAGGACGAGAAGCACCAAAGCAATGAGGGCTGTGAGGAATGGCTGGTTAGGCACGTGTGTTGGTGTTTATTAGCCATGCACATGCCATCTGCTGAAGAAAATGAAGGAACAAAAACATAATCACACTGAGTGGATTTTGCTTCTCTCTCTGTAGAGACTTTTCTGTGGATCTTTCAGGGGAGAGAGGACCTGAAATCTCTATATCCAATCACATAAGACAGTTACCATCTCCGGGAGGTTCTTTCCCTCTCAGTGGAAATGGGTACCTGGCATAAAAGTTCTCAAACCACTGACACACAATATAAATTAAAGCTTGCAGCTTACATTAAGAGGACTTCAAGAAGGGAACACCAAGGTTCTGGATTCAAGGATTTTGAGTTAAGGAAATGTGAGAATTAAGACACATAGAATGTGTACAGTTCTAGCCTGGCCAGCACAAATCTGGCAATAAATAACTTACAGGAAAATTTGCAGTGGAAAGGGTCAGAGTAAACAAATGGAAAATGAGTCATCTGTTGTTTAAACGCTTTTTGATATGATAAGAATTTTAGATTCTGATCAGTAAGTACACTGAAAAAACTTTATATGAACCTGACTGCATTAAAGTGAATTTTCAAAATGACTCAAATAAAGGATTGACCAATTTTAGTAATAAACTCCATGCTTATTTTGGAAATAAGACTTTAATGCTGTGATATTCATCTTGCAAGCATATTTTTATTCCTCAAATAAAACTAGAAAGGAGGAAAAGAAACTACAGTATGAAGAAATTAGAGCTGAAGAATTAAAAGACTTTGCCAAAAAATGCTGGATATGAACACTCTGTGCATTTTCCATGTCATCTGGAGGTAATGGACTGCCCAAGGGGCTTTTCTCAGTATCTGCCTTGGCCATCAACTAGAAAGTATAAAACACAAAATTATTCCTATGGGTAAGAACTGACCTGTAGTAGTTCTTTGTAATCTCACAGCATTGTTTTGGGAATGAAATATAAAATGGAAACACAATTGTGTATTCTCACATGTGTGAAATCTTAAAGAAGACATTTCTACACTGTGTGCATAAAAATTTCAATATTGTATGCAATATTTACTAAGAGCCGTGCTAAAAGGAGGTCACTTTGCTACATTCTTTTTTTTCTCAGTACCTGCCAGCAGCATTCTTAGTACAACTCTTTCATTTGTCTGTTCTGCATAGTTCTGCTTTGGTTGGATAGTGATATTAGCTGGAATAAGACTTCTCATCGCCAGCCACTCTTCCACTGTCAGCTATGCCTTCATGTTCTGATTTGCAGCAGAAAAATATGCATTTTTAAAAAAAATTCAGAAGATTCACAGTGTTTAAAACATTGATAACTTAGGGATTCTTTTAATATCCAACAAATGATTTTCTCATTCTTCCAATAGGGTTTTGAATGATAGTTGAATCCTGTGGTCTTTTAAAGACAGCAAGAGAAATACATTATCTCTCTTTCAGATAATTTTGCTGGTAAAAGCACAGAAAGGATCTTTGTGGGGATGAATTATAAAATTAAGAGACTGCTGCAGACATATCTTCTTTCTTTC
>VZSR01002340.1:5025677-5039863 GCA_013398615.1 Brachypodius melanocephalos
CCTTTTCCCTTTTCCCTTTTCCCTTTTCCTGCCTTGAATACGAGCAGTGGTGTGTACTCTGCCAAAGTTTTATGCTTGTAAAGCAGGGAATATTTTTTGTCCCAGAGCTGAATCACATACCTAAGTGATGAGCATAAAGAAATGTGAGAAGGCAGAAAACAAGGTATCTTATAAAAATAGGGTTTTCCTACCATATATATATACTTTTTGTGTGTATGTGTGAAATTAATTCTAAATCTCATATCCTAGGTTAAATTAGGCCTTTCTGAAGCCATCTTTGTATTATTTTTTAAAATTAATTTGTGTTTCAAACCTACACAGGAAAGTTTTTGTTGAGAAAGATAAATTGCGCTGTATTAAAAAACCAAACCAAAACACTACTAATTTAAACAGCAATTTTTCTCAAGCTCAAAGTTTATTAAACTATCATCTGACAAAGTATACCAACTTCCCTGCAGCTGACAAATAAATAGGCATTTTACAAATATTATGTGGGATGTACAAGCTAATATCAATTAATAGGTTGCCAAGTTAGAATTTTTAATTGTGTTCAGAGTTATTTAATTAACTTCATAAATTTCAAGTAACAAAGAACCAAAGCATACAATCCAAAGACACACTAACAAAAAAAGACACACTAACAAATTAGCTGTCACAGAGTTTGGTCGACACATGTAGTGCTGTGGTTGTCAACAAAGCTATAGCAAAAAAAAAAGAAATTTGGTACTCCTGAGCAAAGGAAAATAGTTTTTTTAGTAAATCCTGGTATACAGAGTGAACATGACTCAAAAAGGTACTCTGGAAAAAGGGGTAGATGGTTGTCAAGATTTCTTAGTGCAGCCCTTTATAATCTTTTTTTTCAATGGAAGGTTTAAGGTCAGTTAAATACTGTAATTTGCTGTCCAAGGGTATAGTAAAAAAGGTGATATAGATATTGTCTGGGCTCAAAAGTCAGTCACAGCTCTACTACCACAGACTTTCCAAAAAGGACATCCCTGATGTTCCATCTTAAGTCTGTTGTAAAGCAAGGAGATGGAACAGGCTGAGGAAAGGACTTCCATCTTTGCTGTTATAGATGCTGAGTCAAGAGTTGGAGATATTTCGTATGTCCTCCTAGCTGTGGTGACTTTGATGAGGCAAAAGAAGGGGCAAATCAAAGCTGTCTAGGGCCAACAATTTAAGGAATTTATAGCCTCTGTTAAAATCTTAATGCTGGATGACTCTCAGGGACTGGAATTTATCACTCTGTTGTATAGGGCTGTTTGTGTGAGATAAGATGAGGCCGAGAGGCCAATTTTTAATTGAACAACAATTTTCACAAATCATTTTAAGTGACCTTTGCTTTCAGCCTCAACAGACACGGAAAATACAATGAAGCATTGCCGTTCTCTTTACACTTTTTTCTTTGGAACCAAACTTCTCATCACTGCCGTGAGTAATTGGAAAAACGAAAAATACAAAATTTCAATGATCAGATAAATCCAGCTTCACATTGCCTCAAAGTATTAGCTGATACCAGGTTTGATATATTTTCTCAGATGCATTTATCCTCACCTAAGTAAGAAAAGCAGAGCTCCCTAGGGCTCAAAAGTGCAACTTCCAAATTGACGTAGCATTCATTTGTAAGTAAATGAGCACAGTCTGGACAGACATTTCCCTTCCATTTTATCAAGGCTGCCTTTGATTTGCACCAAGCCAGTCAGAATATGGCCTTTCATCGTGTTTGTGAACTACTCCTGTCTGTCATTTCACTATGGATTGTGTTTTCCAAGAGTGATCTACCGTCTGAGCACAAATGATCATCTGCTCCATGAATACGACATGGGCTAATTTATGGGAAAAAGGTGATTATCCATTGGAACAGGTTGCCCAGAGGTCTTGTGGGGTGACCATCCTTGGAGATACACAAAACCTTGCCTGACACAGCCCTGAGCAACCTACTCTGGCTGACCTTGATCTGAGCAAGGGTTTGGGCTACATGGTCTCCCAAAATCCTTTCCCATCTCAACTATGCTGTGAGACTGTCCAGGTCAAACTCCAAATTGCAATTGAAATAATATTGTCTAACTTCTAGTTGCAACCAGCCTATAATTCCATTTCTGATCCACCTGTTTAAGGCATGGGCAAATTCATATTGCAATTGTAATTGAAAAAAATTAGATCTGTAACACAAATTGTATTTTACAAACATGCTTATACTTGCAGAAACTCAATTAAATATATATACTTTAAGAAAAATAAATGAACCTAAGTACCTAGTAGCAGGAAAGAAAGTGTTATCAGGAGTTTTTTGATGGAATGCCATTCTTGATTATGTTTATTAAGATTTGTTTACCAAACTGATCTACCTATTTTCTTCTCATCTAATTACAATTAATTGCAAGAGGAGTAATTATGCTTGCATTCGGATCTGCTGCACTGAGAAGATTATTTACTTGAGTTCTAATTTTACAGCTGCATCTGATTTTGCAGTATTGGATTTTAATATGTGGATGCTCATCTCCTTGTAGTTTGTAAAATGAAATTACTTATGTTGTATGTGATTACTGAGACTTTCAAGAGTCATTTTGGTCAAGAATGAGATAATTTGCCACTTTACCATGGAAAGATGGAATTGAAGCTGAAGAGATTGCTGTGCTGGAAATATATACTTCATTAAGTTACTGTCCTTTCTCTGAAGAGTATTAGAATGGTCATTTTACGAACATATATATGTGCCACCGGCTTATGCTGGGCAAATAGAGAAATACCTGTTCAGTTTGAAAGAAGGACATTTAGCAATTGAAAGAATATTGAAATCAGTGTGGATGGGTTCATTATGTTTCACGTAAGGAAATGGTGTTCTTGTACTAATACAGCAATTTGTTTATGTCTATTTTATAAATCCATTGCGTATATTTCATTGAAAGTCTTAACGGTTTAAAAATAAGATGTGGTTTCCCTAAATGAAACAGGTTCACTGCTTTATCTGGAAGACAAAAATAGATTTTTCTATCTCCATAAAATATACATTTTCTACTTACAACCAAAGGCGATAAATAGAAATTAAAAGCTCTGAAAAATCATAAAAAAGTCTTCTAATTTTACACATCAGCCTCAACTTGCAGGATGAGACTGACATCTCAGTGGATTAAGACGTGTTTTGATAAAATTGTTGTGGTGGAAGGGAAAAGAACAGAGGAAGTTTTGGATGAGCTGCTCGAGTGCAAAGCTCAGGGCAAGGAGGGAGTGGAGGCTCCGTTCTCCCTCCATGCACATTTCCCATCATTCTGGTTGAGACACAAAATGCTCAGTATGATTACTTTATTAAGGAGTAATTCTCTAGTTCCAGAATAAATTGGCCAGTGCCTACTGTGCACCAGTGATGAAATTAATGGAACATAGCCACTGAGAATAGAAACTGAACTTACTGTCCAGGGGAGTGTTTGCTCTATAAAACAATAACACCTGAACACAACTAACCTTTCAGAAAGAGCAACTGGCCTGAGAATGAAAGCAGTTAATCAACTTTGAAAAGCAAGATCCACTGTAGTTTATTTATTTCAAATTTCTAAACCAGTCCTTTATAAGCCTTCTGCAACCAAAATACCCATTTATCTTCAATTATTGATAAATTCTATTCCTGCTGAAAGGGAGTGCTTTGTTTATCTTCATTATGGTAGCTCCTATTTATCTAAGATAAAATGCCCAGAAATTTGCTCATCTAAGCTGAAATATGTTGTAAAGAATTGAAACAATATAAGGGATGTACCACCCTGTTTATTTGTTGTGTTTGGTTTGGGGTTTTAATTGGTATTTTAATATCTAGGTAATGTTGCAACGAGACACACAAAAAAATTTCTAATGGCACTAATAAAACCTCGGACAAGTATTTCTCCTTGATTGAATTTTCTGATTATTTTATGTAACCAGAACATACTAGGCTCTTTAAAAATGTGATGCACTTTAATAAATGGAATGCACTGGAAATGTAACAATGCTATGCCATAGGTATCATTCATTAAAAAGGACCAAAAAAGAATCACAAATCAAAATGTATTTAAAAACACATTATTTAATGGTATTATTCCAACACCATGTTCTTTTCTTCACTGAATGTCCTACTGCCTTAAAAATACTCCAAGGATTTTTCAAGTTTGTAAGGATAAAAGGAGAAAATTAAGAGAGAGATGGCGTTGATCTATAAAATTTTTATAGTAAATTAAAAACAACCCCTTAATATAGTGCTTCAGATATATACCTAGGAAATATTCCTTATTTGAGCAAAAGTTTTTTTCCCTGAAAAAAAAAGAGAAAATTTTAACTTAAGTCAGCATAATCCATCTGCAAATCATTTTTACAGATCTTCAAATACATGAAGTCCACAGCTTTCTTTTCTTTAAACAGAAAAGAACAAAGAGAGGATGCAATCAGGGGACATTTCTGAAATTCTTTTTGAGTTGTTTTGCCTCTTAACTGTTGAATAGTGCTCTTCTTAAATGGAAATTCCTGCATCACTCTAGATTTTCATGAGTTTTTTCAAGTCTGCTTAACCTTCTCTTGGAAAATTTGAAAGCACCAAGCTTTACTAAGAGTTCCAGACCAAACTTTTCAAATGAAAAAAGAAATTTCAGTTCTGTGGAGATAAATTCGGAAAGAGATTCTGCTGAGATTCACTGAGAGTTTGATGCCCAAATCTTTTACTCTCAAAAAAATTGATAATAGCTTTTTGTCTAAATGCCCTATTGTCTTGATTACCTTCAAAATTTAACTAATTTATAACTAATTAAGCACATCTTACTTCCATAGGGAATTTTGTATTTTTTAGTGAAAAGATATGGACAAATATTCCACAGGAGGGAGCCTCTCTCCCACTGAGCTTGGAGCAGGACTTAGGATATTTTTCTGTTTTAAAACCTGTGTAAAACGACAGTGACCCACACAGAAATTTTAAGCACGTTGAACTAACTTCTAAAAAACAAACAAACAAACAAACAAAAAGAAAAAAAAACAAAAAAGGAAGAAATTGAAATAGGTTTCAACTATATCTTCAGAGACAAGAAGCTGTTTTAGAATACTACAGAATAGAAAGGTCTTCCAAACTCTGGCTCTTGCAGAATAATATTCAAATTCAATAACCAGCCTTGCTGGAAACGGTAGACTTTTAATTGTATACATTGAAGTAATGCCTAAGCTAAACATGATCAAAACACACAGGGTGAGTTTATTACACTGGCAGAGATTGTGGCAGCCCTGGATAGTTCATGTGCATTTGGAAGGATGAAGCTAAATGGACTTCTTGTCCTGCAGGCTGTTCAGGAAATTGAACTTCCAAAGGATGGAGGATAAATAGTTAGGTCACTCAGGAAACAGGGAGAAGATTAAACTAAATCTTAATGAGGACAAGTGGCAGCAACCTCTACATCAAACTGCAAGCCGTGCTCAGTTCTACAGGACAGGACACCACACTTTGGAAGGCTGGTTCTGGCAGCCTCAACTCAGCATCTTCATTTTCCTTAATGCCTTGTATTTCCTTCACCAGCGAATTTCTAAGGAAGTTTTAATGCAGGAAACATATTTTGGATTTCCCCTTGGGGATGCTTCAGGGCTCTGACAGTCCAGACAGTGGATTTTTAAGAACAGATTGCAGTGCTGTTCTCTCCAGCCATTTCACACTCTTTTTTTACTTATTGCAGCTCGTGCTGTCTGCTTGCAGGAGATGTCAAGAAAGCTCCCCCTGCAGAAGGGGTGGTAAACAGGATTCGTGTTCTGACCTGACACCTACCTGAGCACATTGCATGTGAAATCTTACAGAGGGGTGATGAAATCATCATGGTTTTTGCATAACATGGGCATTCTTAATGCTAAATTAACAGTAGCAGATTGACCAAAATGTAAAGAGATGCTTTTATCACATTATGGGACAGCAAAAAATTTTGGGAGAGTAACTCCTTTTTACGATTGTTCTTACTTTTACTACCAATATTAATAATACTAGCATTACAACAACAATTATTACTGTAATAACAACCAGAACAAAACAAATCTTAAAACATCAGAAAAGTTTTTCATGTTTCATTTGAAAGGATCTTTCCCAGGAAAAACTGACTGAAAAAGGAAATGTCCCACAAAATCTATGAACAGGTTGAAAACTTCTTGTGATAATCCCATCTTTAACTCTTTCCAGACTCAAAGTACTTACTATTTTATGTTTTGCACAAAAATGCCAGGCAGAGATGTATGATACTTTGGAAACTTTATACCCTTTACAATGACTTTAATGAACTCGCAGTTCCTTTCCTGTTCAAATAGGAACTAACACAAAATAATCCCTGTAGGGATTACTTAAAATGTCTCACTGGAGCAGGAAGTCCTAAGTGAGGAAATTGTTACATGAAAGATGAGAAATAAAATGCCACATTGTTTTGTGTTCTCTGCTGTACTCACGAATGCAATGTGATTGTTCCCAGAGCCAGGTTGGTCATCCAGGATTTGTGCATGGGTGGAACAGGAGCAGCACAGCTCAAGTGTTGCCTAAGAGCCAGTGAGTTGTTGTGGAGCTCACATGTTCCCTCATTCCCTACAGAATAAAGAGTGAATGTTTTTGTCCCCAGAGAACTCCGTTTTCCCCAAGAATGAAGCAGATTTCCTCATTACAAGGAGAAAAATCTGGT
This sequence comes from Brachypodius melanocephalos, assembly GCA_013398615.1. NCBI lineage: Eukaryota > Metazoa > Chordata > Aves > Passeriformes > Pycnonotidae > Brachypodius > Brachypodius melanocephalos. Next base: position 5,032,331 of record VZSR01002340.1, read on the forward strand.
AAAAATTCTGCCTGAGAAGCTTTCTGCTCTGGGTTTTTAGCATATGTTCTTTCTGCATAAGAGATAAGGAGTTCAAAGAGGCAAAGTGTCCTGGCAGAGGTTTCAAGGTGCATCACTGCTGGAATGGGAATAACCACACACATTCCTGTAAGCTCTTGCAGACAAAGTCACCATCTCACAAATATTTTAAAGATTTAATAAGGTTTGTCAGAAGCCATCTGAATATTAAAAGTGAAAGAGATGCTGCTGCATGTTTGATGAGATGTTTTTCAACCGCAGTGATAAAATTGTTAATGCTATTTCATCTTTTCTTTTCCTCTAGAACCACTGACAAAATAATTGTTTTACAGCATTCTTAGACCCAGGATCCATTTAATAGTGTGGAGAAGTGAATACAAAATACAAGGGAGACAGCAACTGAACACTATTTGTTTCTCATTGAAAATTTCCCAGGAGGGCCATGCACAGAAGATTGATTTTAACCCTTTATATTTTTTCATGTTAGTCAGAAATAGAAAGGTGTGTTTAAAACATATATACTAGAGAATATTATCTGAGCACACACTGAGAAATGTTATTTTTACCATGTCATTGTTTTGTTTTTATTCTTTAAAAGACTGGACAAACTGAAATGTTTTTTCCAAGTGCTCTTACCTTCCTTGGTTGAAACTAATGGTGAAGAATATACCAAAACAGCAGCTCTTTTCTTTTCTGCAGGTAGAAAGGTAATGGACAGGATTTTGTTGAATAAAATCATCTCAAATTAATTCCATCAACAATTCCTGCTTAGGTCTCATCACCTCTTCTGTTTCATTCTGCAAAATGACCTTCCACACTTTTTGATATCCTTCTATTCTTTCCCAAGCTCAAAATTGTTATGTTTATATCAAACCAAGAGTTTGGATGAGAGCGTCTTATAATGCTACATCTGCTATTAACAGGCCTGTGCCATGTATTACCCCTTAATTTTTCTTCTAACACTTTCCATAACATTAGGAGAAGTCCTAAGATGAGTTCCTAAGTCAGGGGGCTGATCAGAAAGGGTCCTGGAAAGGACAGATTTATTGGGAATAGCAACAGAGTCTGCCTGAAATAAAAATACTTAAGGGCCCAATTTCTATCTCAAAACCAATCAATCTTCATTGTATTTTAACAGATCATCAGGAAAACTGAGATGTTATGCTTTTAAAAAGGGGAGAGAATGACTTATATTGAAACAAAAATGATGGTGTCCTGGTTTTGACAGAAATAAATTATAGTATTAACAGATCTATGGGCTGTCTGCGTTTAGCAGTCAAATGAATTGACAATGTGAGCTGCTTCTGTAGTATCTAGGTGGTTTTGAAAATATGGATGGCCAGAGTGAGAAAAACCAAATTGTTATTTAGAGATCTGAAACAAATATTATTAGTACTGTGAGAAAAATAGTGCTGTGAAATCAGCTAATACAGGAAACTCTCTGTTTCCATGTTGATTTCATTTTTGCAACACAGAAATATGTTAATAACCTTATAGGTTGTCTAAATTAGTTTAATTGCTACAAAATTGATTCCAAAATGATAACAAAACAGAACAGAAAATTTGATAACGGAAAAATGGAATTATATTTTGCAGGCTGGTTAGCCTGTTAAAATTATTAGTTTTACTTTTAAACTAAATCTGCTTACTTTTTAAAGGTGTTTGTGAAGCAAAGGCTTAAGAACAAATGGCTTCTGATTATATATCCTATTTTATAACAATAAGCATAACTGAAATTTCAGCTGTTCTGCATGTACTATATTGCTAACCTTAAGTAAAATTCAGTCTCTGTATTGTCACCAAATCTGCCTCTCAGAAGTTAAATACACATGGAATAATTAAAGTAAGCCCCAAATCTATCACAAATATAAAATTATCAGACTTGCTTCTCTGAAGTGCAAATCTATGTCTGATAAACAATGTTTTAGTTAATGCTGACCTTGACCAAAGCAGTGCTTACACAGTCTCAAGGGTTTTCCTGCTCCTCTCAGTGCCCTAAAAGTGAGCAGGGACAAAACCTGAGTGTTGCTTGGCTGCCTGCTAGGGCTAAAGCACGACAGCGAGCGCTGATTGAACTCCACTGAAACACAGGGGATGTTCTAGAAGGTTTGAAGCTGATGTCAAAATGTAAGAGCATTAAAGAGATAAGTGGATCATTATAGTCAATTTGATATAGTGTCAGTTAAAATAATGGAATGGTTTCATAACAAATTTAAGTAAAAATGGTATAATTAATGTCGATCGATATGAGCTTATGAACAACTGATCTCGTGTGACTCAATTAACTTGGCATCTTTTATTATGACTTATTTCATAGAAATAATCATGTCTGTGCTCTATACCAGGGCTTCTGCAGGGTTGTTTAACCTGGTTATCAAGGAGCATGAATAATACAAAGTCAGTGTAGCACACACCAAGTGATTGCTCAAGTCAGATACACCAAGATTTAATTTTTTATGGAGAATTTCTCTCCTAGGCAGCTCCAGTGAGTCTTGGAATGATAAGTTTTTTAAAGAAGTCTTAAAACACTGTAGCTTTACTCTTTACAAACTGAAAGTTCCACTTATTCCTAAAAAATAAACCAGGCAAGTCTGCAAGGAATCACAGCCACTTCATAATCTGAGTCCATTAAAAAAATAGTTATCCATAAATCCACTTGTTGTGATGTTAAGAAAATAGGTTGGATCTACAGAAGCAGCATTGAAGGCCAAAATGCTGTTTAGATGCCAAGTTCCAAGTTGGGCAGCATGCCTTTAAAGGAGGAACATGGATGATCTACTCAATGCAAAATATTTTGGTTTTCTTCCCAGGCTGGCTATGATGAGAGCTGACAGTGTTGAGACACTTTGTGGTGCTGCCTGTGGACCTGGACCTTTCTGGTGTAATAGCAGGAGTACTGTGCAGACAATGGAGATTTGTGCTCTAAGAATGATTTCTGAAAAGACTTCTTGGCTTTGTCCTATTTTTTATCTGGCAGTAGGAGAAAGAATTTTGGCATCTCAGATCCTTATTTCAGCTTCAATGGAAATAAAATGCACACGGGTGGGTTTGAAGAACCCAAGATGCTTACTAGGAATGCACTGATTTATGAGGAGGGAAATACTTTAGTAGGTGTGATTTATTTCCCATTTTAGATATTTGTATGTCTGGTGTAGATATTAACTAGAGGTACTCATTAAACACTTTTATTTCACAGGAGCAGCAGTCTAGGGCTGTGTGCCCGTATTCATGGATCCAGTGACTGCTTAGATATCCTTGTTTCTCTCCTGGCTGTAAGGGGCCTCAGTAAAAATGAAGATGTAAGTCATGTAGATGGCTGAACTGGACAAGATGAAGCCTACACTGGCTGGTGATTTCCTAGCAAGGCACAGCCAGCGTCCAGACACCCTGGAGAGCCAAACTCTTCAGCCTCACAGAAGGCCCAGGCTGCCTGGTGTGTCAAGATATCCAGCTTCCTAAAGAGTAGGATTGTAGCTGCTTAGAAAACACTGAGAGAAAGAAAAGCATAACTGAGGCACCTCTGGCAGGTGAGAGGAGGACCTGCTACACCACCTGGAGTGCTTGATTCTGTAGAGATGAGTAATTACTTTCCTGCAGCACAGGTTTAGCAGCAACATCAGCATTGGCCAAGGCACTTTCAAACAATTTGCATGAGGCTGGGTAAGTGGCTCAAGTACTTCAGCTAAATCATGGCCACGGGGCAAGAGACAATTCCCACTTTACATACCGTGCTGCTAATAGCTTTTCTGATCTTTGTAATGGAGTTCTGAGGGCACAAAACACAATTAAATTAGAGAAAAAAAAGACAAAGCACTTAGTGCTGCAGTATCATATCTTTGCATGATGGAATTCCTGTAAAAGGACAGCTGATCAGTTTATTTACTTCCAGAAAAAAAAAAAAAACACCAACTTTTTCCTGTCAAAAGCAAACCCCAGTGCCATGAAACACTCAGGTACAATTTTATCTGGCCACTGTGTAGAAGTACACAAAGAGCTGACAACAGGATCAAGTAAGGCACTGCCACACTCAATTTGTAAATGGCACTGTGTTTATAGAAGAGATGTTATTAAAAGGCAAGAAAAGCTTGAGGAGCTAGTTAAATAGATGAGGCTTTGTCCCTTGTCCCTTTACCCCAGGTTAACCATTCATCATAAAGTGAAGAAGATACATTGACCTTGCTGGAGCCCATGAGCAGGTTGCCATTGATTGTGATGCTACCATGGTATAAAGCTGTATCTCATGAATATTTCTGAGCAAAAAATGACATGAGGATTATTGACAGACTGTCATAGGCTAAGCAGAACTCTACCTTACTTACTCCACTCAAATTCTAGTCTCTGTAATGTAGATGTTTGTTAGGAAAGAAGGAGAATGGATTTTAACAAACTGAAAAGTTATATTACTGTGTAAATTCTGCTAAATTTTAACTAGCTACAAAGGTATATTACTGTGTTGATTTTGTTATGAAGTTGTTATTTTTGGCCCTCTTAATATTGCAATTGGTATTAACATTGAAAATACTATAAACAGGAGTTTGTAAGTAAGGTCATAAAAGGTGTGCCTGAGCTAAACTAAGTGTCCTCTCAGTAAGAAAAGATGGTGTGACACCATTAAAACCAGGTGAAGACAATGTTAATTGAGCAAAGCCCCTGGTCTATTCAGGATACACCCCAACAAGGGTGTGTAAAATTATTTAAAGTAAGGCTGACCATGTTCACTGAAGAATGAAGCTGTGTGTGTTCTTCCTGGTGTTTGCCTTAAATACCCAGTTCTAAATTATTTTCACTACTGATCAGTTTTTCCCTGTAAAGCTGGACAGCAGTGTCAGTACCTCCAGGAGCTCATCCTCCCAGGCAGCCAGGTCAGCTGCTGGTCAGAGGAGCTTTTCTTATCTTCCCCTTCCCTGCAGCCCTCTGTTCCTGGGCCTGCTGCAGACACTGAGCAAAACATTGGTGTGATGCCACTGCTGGGGAAAGGGAAAACACACATGGGCAACTGCTGGGAGCTTAAATAACAGCCAAAGCAAAATCCAGATTCAGGCATTTATTTTTCAAGGCTTTTCATTGGGGTTTATTTTTGTGTTAACTACCCAGAAAATAAATCTGTGGAATAACCAATCAATCATTTCCCTGCTGCATGCAACCCAGATGGGAGAAGACGTGTTTGTTCTCCATTTCTCTTTGATCCAAGTTGCTCTTGCCTTTAAAAGCCCACCTTAAAATAGTCAAGTACTAATGAGTGGCTGGACCTTTTATGACTGTGCCTCACATCTGTCACTGCTGCTGATTTTGTGTGACAGTCGTGTTAAAGTTTCACCAACCTCTGTATGGGTAGTTTTGTTATCAGTGAGAAAATTAAAATCAGGGTTCCCAGAAGGTGGTAGTGTTAGTGCATCATGTGTTTATTGCCTAACATGTTTTCAGGGATTTTTTTGACAGTACTACCAATGATTTTCATGGTAAACACATCTTGGTTGTTGGTCTTGGACATCTTGGTCTCCCCATTAGAGCTGCACAGACATCACTGAGAGTGAAATAGGCTTTTGAGGGGTTTGGGAACCCCCAGGGGAGCTGTTCTTTCTGTAGTCACTTATGTCATGTGTGAAAATGTTCAAACTAAAACCTCTGGTGCTCTGTGTCTCAATGCCAAGCTGGCTCCCCTCCTTCTACAGCATCTGAAAGGTTTTTCCAGCCTTAAAGAATCTTGTTTGGGTACAGATGATACTCAGTCCCATGCCTTGCATCAATATCTCTTTTGGAAAGTTTATCTGGAGGTTAGATGTTGTTTTGAAGTAGTTTTTAAGAGCTGCTCAGGGCCTGCAGTGCTTAGAATAATCTGGATGAAGTGGGATTAATGGGTTGAACACAAGAGAGACATTCAGTCACAATGTACCAAAAATCATCATCTGAGCATTAGTTGTGCATAGAGTAATATGTCTGCACAGGTGATCTGTCTTGCCAGCCTTGTAGATTTAATCTTCAATTCTGGTTTGTATTTAAAATGTCAGCTGAATTTTATTGGTATGCGGGAAACATTTAATCTTACTCTTTTATCACTGAGAACACATTGCTGGTGATTTAGGGCTTAGTTACCTTGTAAGAATTGCTTTATGTTGCTGAAGATTATTTGCCATATTCAGTCAGCCTAAATTCCACCTTACCCTCTAAATCTAGGGTTTCTGACAGGCTGGATTTTGAAAGCTCCTTAATTCAATCCCTCTCACCCTGTGAATGACTTTGTCTGTAGAAATAGGTGAAATTTAGGCTTTCATGATATTCTCATTTCTTCTTTAAAACCAGAAAGAGAGAGAGAGAAGCGTGGTATATTTCTTGTAATCTGTGCATCCACCATGAATAATTGTGTCCATGTAGTGGTACAAAAAATATCACTTGTGGATCTTCAAAAGAAGATTTTTTAAGTGGAGAGGGCTATGACAGATGAAAGCAAAAGAAAAAAAAAAAAAGGCTTTCTGTTTCAGACCTCTAGAGATTATCAAAAAATAAAACAGTTAGTTTCTTGGAATATGGGGCAAAATGAGTTTCTGCTAGTACAGCTCCTCTAAAGAAAGGTTTCTGGGAAATTGTGGTCCATCAGAGCTGATCAGTAATGCAGGCTTGGTTTGAGAGTCACTGCTCAAGGGAATTTGTATGCATGAAGGGGACAGAGGCAGCATCAGCTTCACCGAGTGGCTTTTACTCTGATGTGGCTCTCAGAGATGTTGTCCATTCCTGGAAACAGAAGCAGAATTTTACAGTGGTACTAAGACACCTGAAAATGAAAAGACTTTGTTGATGTTAGAAATCAGGTATAGACAGGATCTAAATTTCCTAGATCACTTGCATATCACTATATAGACTCAGTTGCAACCAAATTTATTTGCAGTACTGAAAAATCATACATGAAACCCCTCACTCCTAATTTTCTGAAAGATGTCTCAGATTTTGTTTTGTTCAGCTTTTGTTAGTAATGGAGATGTTTTGTTTGTTGGAAGCTTTTAAAGAAAATTTTGTATTGCTTAGATAAGTCTGGGAAAAACACAAGAAGACAGGCTGCTGGATGTCAGACGAGGAGAAGCAGTAGGTGTCTGAGTCATCTTCAGGGTTTGTCCTCATGTAACCTCAAAAATGCTTCCAGTTTTCTAAGAAAAGGGCTGTGAAGATGTCATTGCTCAGTTTGAGGAAGATATTTTAAATCCCAAACAAAATACTTTGCTACTTCCATGAAAAGGTCTGAAAAATGCAAAAAAAAGAGTATTTTCATTAAAAACGGCATATGATCCAGTTTTAAAATTAGATATACACTGGAAAAACTTCACTGAAGGGATAAACATCACAAGAGTGATTACAGGGACATAGTGGGACATGGGCTTGTACCTTCTCTGAGTGCTTGGACATCCTTCCACCTCCCTTCCATGCCTTGGTTTGATTGCCAGGGGAAACCAGGTGGAATTGGAACTACATAATGTCAGAACCCAGGGCATCTCTTTGGCTGACCTGGGAGATCAGGAGACCCTG
>VZSR01002340.1:5039963-5101988 GCA_013398615.1 Brachypodius melanocephalos
CTGCCCTGAAGCATCCAGGAGGGCAAAAAAGACTCTGACCACCACCTTTGCACTTGTGGCAAACAGTGCAGGGGAGCTTGTGCTAGAAGGGTGACTTCTGGCTAATCCCCTGTGGACCTTGGAGGTTGATGGAAAAGACAGGATTTTGTCTCAAGAACACACCAGACCACAGAGAAAACACACTTCAGCAGGTACTTGAACAGAAACAAGGATTTTCTGGTGAATGTTTCTTGCTTCTGCTTCTTTTTAGTGGCCAGATTACAGAACTTCATTTTCTGTTAGCTACAATCACCATAAGTGCCTAATTGAAAACCTAATTGAAAACTGCAGCAAACCTGAGGAATTGAGAAGACTGCACATTTCTTCTTTTGACATCCAGCGAAGAAAGAAACAAAAAGGCAAGGTCATAAATGTAAGAAATATGGGGGAGCATAAGACAAGTTTTAAATAAAAGCAGATCTGTGAAAGGGCAACAATTTGATTCAACAGGTACCTTGGTGTGCAGCATGGTTTAAACCAAAATGAATTGGTCCAGAACTGAAGGCTTCCAGAGTTAAATACCACCTCTGCAGAGATTAAAACCTGTCCACTTTGCAGAAATAACGATGGGTTTAGAGCCTGGAAACCATGTCCTTTGACAAAGAGCTGTGAATAGGACTTGTTATATTGAAAAGATATTTTTCATAGTCACTCTTTCCACTGGCACTGAACTCCTCCCACTTTGAATTCCTGTTTGACATTGGTCAGATGAATAATTCAGAGCTCAACATGTACAGTACAAACCGATTTATTTAATGAGGAGATAGCAGAAGGAACTTACCAGGGTTGTATCAGCTTAAACAGGTAAATGTTAGTGTACATTTAATGCTGAGATGTGTACCAAATTGTTTTTAATACCTCCTTCTCCCCAAGTATGAGTAATTTCAACCACAGTTTATCAGGACCCCATTCTCTTTGCTGTGAATTGCACAGTGCAAAAGATAACATGTTATTTCCTCCTGCTGCCTGCTTGCAATTATCTTTACTCATTTGGGATCACTGAAATAATACATTTCATGTAAATCACAGTTGTTTAATTGCTATACTGCAGTGGGATAAATCAGTCCAAATGAAGATTTTTTCTTCTGGACAGGCAAGGAAAGCAAAGACTTAAATTCCACTGAGGTTGGAGGGATGCTGTCCATAGATTCCAGTGCCTGCTGAACTTAAAAAAAAACCCCAAAAAACTGTGGAAATTATGCACCCAATATGGGGGCTTTTGCAAACCTCACTAGGCATCTGCCTGCATCTTTAAACATCAGATACTGTTATAAATGTAGTTGTCAGTGAACTGCCCAAGATAACATGGGAAAAACACAGGGCACCAAATCCTCATTCCCTTGTATTTCAAGCCAGTTCTTTAAAAACATCTCCTTTAATACCTGCAGATTTCAATACATGTGTACATGAGATCACATTTCCAAGCACAGAGACTTACCTTATATCATCAATATGCATTCAACATAGGCTTTAGAGAGCTCTGCTGCTCTTTGTAATATAAATTAATTGCCTAATATCCAGGGGTGACTTTGAGAGATACTTAGGTATTAGTTTTGCATTCACGTCCCAGATTTACTTTCCTATCTTTTTTGTGTATTGGTTAAAAATATTGATGGATACTTCTTTGTGTCCTGAAAAACACAGATATTAGAAAGTATATTAGGAACTTTAAATAAGTTTTCTGCTGTGTATATTCACAGTTTCACTTTAGCTTTTCAATTTGGTATACTATAGGCTTTTAATAAACAATAAATAAAAGAAGGAGTATTTTGGATAATAATGTCCTAAAATAAGAGGGTATAATTTATTACCTAAACAAGCTTAAAATAGACAAATCCATAAAATGATGTTCACATTTTTGCTTTTTTCATTTCTATGCTTTTGCTCACACCTCAGAAATATGTACATGCTGCTGTCCCAATTTGGCAAAGCCCTTAAGCACATGTTTAACCTTCAGGGATGCTCTTTATTGTGTGTGTATTAATAATTGACTGGACACTTTGCAAGAGCCTAAACCACTTAGAACCACTTACAATCTGCAATATTTTTTCATCTAATTTGTCCATGTTTGTTTATGGTATCAAGTCTGCAAAGCCTGACTGAATGGACAAGACCTGCTGGAAAGGTTTGAACCTCTGAGATGTGCCTTGCCAGGACTGATGCCCTGTCATCAGCAAGGGCATGAGTGCTGCTGCTCAGAAGTGCTCCTTTGCTTTTCATAGATGATTTGGAAAAATCCCAGACTCTCAGTCCTTACACACTGATCTATTTAGCATTAATTTACAGTGGCATTGTAGACCTTTTGCTAGTCAGAGCTTGGTGTCTAGGGGGATAAATTTTGTATAGAAAGCAAACATTTGGTGGAGTCACGTATTGCATGCAGCTCTCCACTTTTACAAAGAGCAGACGTGGAATTTTTCTTCCTGCTCTGTTCAGAGAAAACCAAGACTGTTTTCCTGCTTAAACTTTCAAGGCCTTGCCAAAAGCTTGGTTCAAAAGCTTTTTGTCTTTTCTTGCTGTGAGTGCAGCTCATTCTTTCTTGATGATCCTCTACTTTCTCTGTTACTTCTCACTCTGACTGATGCATACAGGGAAATCTCTCTACTCAGATAAAACCTTCATGGATCTCTATTTGGGATTTTGGGCGTTATTGTGTCAGCTTCATAGAGTAAGTTCAGCCTTGTGTGAAAATTTTTATAATAGAACCAAAATGGATTTCAAAATGAGGAAAGCGAGGAGGAGGGTTAGGAGAAGGCAGGGTCTGGTCTGACACCCACAAACATCCTACACCAATGCTTATTTGTCCTGCTTTAAACTGCTTCTGAGGCTATTTGGTTCTAGGGGAGAAATTTATTTTTCTCTTTTTTTTTTAGTGGTCAAAACTAAGACTACCTATTGCACTTACAATATTCAATGGTGTTTACTCAAGCTGTTAAGCTCCCTCACATGCTATAAACACATTTCTTCATCATTGTTTTTTCTTTTGCACTCATCTCTGATAATCAACTGCTCCTTATGTAACATAGACTGTAATGAAAATACATGACACAAACTGCTCCAAGCCACAGATCATGAACCTCTCATCTTGCACTTTTCAGTCAAGGAGCATTCTGTTTAAATTATGTGCATTGTGTTCATTCTCCCTTCAATTAGAGTAACCAGGTAAGGTAATTGGGCACCTAGCAAATGTGGCAGCTGCAGGCAAATAATCATAGCTCCAGCACCTGCTCCCATGGCAACTGATGTGTTTACACTCACAAAAGTACACATTTTCTTCCTTCTACACAGTGGAGAGAAATAAGGATTTAGAGCTACAAGGAAAGAGCTTACAAGGATAAATGTTTCAGCAAGTGGTTGGAAGAGACTGTGCTTGTTTGCAGTGAAAATATAGGGAGTGAAAACAACACTAAGGAGCTGTTAACAGACAACGATTAAACATCTTCACCTTCTGCACTGAGGGTGAAGAGGCAACTCTCAGACGCAGATCTCACTCCCTTTAAAACAAATTCCTCAAGAGAAAGGGGACGTAGGAGGGATTCCAGAAGTTTGTGCTTCAGCACTGCTTCTGCAGATGTGACTCCAGAGCTGCTGCAGACACAACATTCTTAGAGAATACTTTGCAATGACTGCTTTTTTTGGAAATTAAAAACTGTTCCTTCAAAGACACCATGTAAAAACATCATTGCTACCAGCTTTGGCTGCGAGTTTGTACATCTGCTGCATTTACTTGTGTGTTGCCAAGTGGCAGAGAGAGATGTGGGTGGAAGTTTAGGGCCTGAGCCATGTGCATGCAGTGAAATTAAGACCTTTTACCTTTCCTTGCCTTCCCAACAACACAGCATCCTCAGCTTCTCCTGCAGTAAATCCAAGGCAGCCAACACATAAGCACTATTTTCACTTTCCTGCCCACACATACTCTAAATTTAAATAGAATAGAGGTCTGTCCATGCTGGGAATTTATAGCAAAGGTGTGTCTGATCATGTGGGTGGTTTAGGAAAAACAACTGTGAAACAAGCACAGATCAAATAGTAGGAAAACTGGTCAGGGGTAGCAGAGTTGACCTTGCTTAAATTCTCATGTGGAAAACATAGCCATAAGAGAGCCTTAAACTCTAGAAATATATCTGTCATATTCTTTCAAAAGATGGTGCTCCGAATGAGTATCTCATAAATAAACATTAAGAAATGCCAGTCTTGTATTTCTTAGACTTCTCTGTTCGTTCTGTGAGCTGCTCATCCTAATGAGCACTTATTCCTCTGCACTGTGGCTCTTGGTTGACTCAGAACAGGTTCCAGCCACCAGAGTAACATACATGGAACAAATAATTTATAACCACTTCCTCAAGCATGGAGGTCTGGACTGATGACATAAGCAGTTATGATACTTCTGACATTCTGCAATGAGCTGTGAATCTTGAAAGGAGAAATTGTAACTGTGCAGCTTAAGTTCAATAAGTCTGCTCCTCATTACCATGAGTTCAAGCTTGGGGAATCAGGTACATGAGGGCTGGACCAAATTTGGCAGTTCTGAACCAGGTTAGGTGACTCATTGTCTGTTTATGGCTGCAGCTTATCCCAAAGTTATAAAAGAGGCACACCTTGCAAAGTTCTGCATCCTTACCTGATAAAGAAGGAAGAGATTATATGTCCTCTCCATTTATCTATCATTTAGTAGGATTATGAGGGAAGGTGTTAAAATGTCTCAGTTTAAGACTGTGATTTACCACTTGAGCACTGAGAGTTGGCAATGCAATGAGACCCCCTTTACTTGTATGCACATTCACTTATGCCAGGGGATCTCTGCTGGGGCATTGGTCTCTCTCTGCAGAGATTTCATTGTCAGATTGTGTTTTAAATCTTCTGATTTGTTTCTTCAGATAAAAAGTTCTGTTGTGGCCCAACTGGTGGAGTACATCAATAGGATTAAGCACATCAGGATTCAGTTCTGCAGAAATTACCCCTCGCTCTGCCATAGGTGGCCTAGGTGATGTGGTGTAGGTTTTTTTTTTCTCTGCCTCTTTTTCAGATTTTCCAGGTATGAAAAGTAACCTGTCTACTTATTATTGCTTAGGAATACTACATACACTGAAAAAGTTTTTGAGTTTTTTTTGTCCAAATTATCTGTAATTTTGAGATTATAATGCTGTTACCCAAACTGACTTTTACATTTACTTTCTGCTATCAGAGATGCTTAGCTGCAACCCTTTAGAAGAGCTGTGACAGACTTGCCTTAGTGACAACTTGTAAAGTGTCTGTTACATAGAGGTGCCATCAAATGAAAATGTTAGGTGTGGTACCCCATATAACGGTAGTAGAAGATATTAATATATATCTACCAAAAGACTTCATTGATGTTTTAATCACTTTCTACAGTTATCTAAAAAAGAAATCATTTTGAGCATATTCAGTCATTTCTGCACACTTCAAATACATTATTTCAGTGCAGTCTCAGTGGGAATAATGTCACTGCACAAAGATGTACAAAAAAATTTATGGAGGACTGAATCCATTACCTTATTTAGGGAAAAAACTTATGATGGACTAATAATAATCTTTTATTATTCCCTGATACAGGAAGGACACCCAGAGTAATAGGAAAAAAGGCCTTAGAAACTATAAACTAATTAACTCCATCAAGGTGTAAATATTTTGCGAATGGTATGACTTTGCCAGTTTGATTTTGGAACAGAGAAATTGTGGCAAATTTAAAAAGCCTTCCTCCAAGGTTTTCTAGATAAAATTTGTATGTAATTACTGTGTAAGTTTTATTTCAAAGAAAAGTATTCTAAAGCAAAGTCAAAACTAGCCAACATTGAAAAATGTTGCTTGGCAGTGTATTTTCTTGTTTTCATTCCTTTCATGTTTCAAATTTCACATATAAATCATTAGTATGTCACTTTTTGAAGAGTTTTATCTCTATCCAAATGACTTCTTATTGGCTTATTCTTTAATGTGTTAACCATTTAAGGGAGTGTAAAACAGGCTCCAGAAATAAAGGATAAAAGAGCCATTTGGTTTTTGATATCCATTTGGAGACAGGTTTTTTGCATGAGCTAGCAAAACCTGAAGTAAGTTGTTTTAAGAAGTCAGTCTTATAAGTGGTATGAGGAGGTGATCTCTGTGTGCCTGTATTTGAGGAGTGCAGTTCCCTGCCAGAACAGGGGTACAAGCTGCTGCTGAAGCATTCTGAACATATGCTGACGCTTCTGCAAGATCAAATGAAACATGAAGCAGATCAGCGAGAAAAAAAAAAATTACAGTGTGCCTTTTTGATCTGTTCAGATCAAATTCATGCTTAATTTATTGAAATACACCGTGGATTTTTGTGAATTTTTCAGAGTGTCCTTTTTCACAATATGTATCATTTGTTAATCTGAGTTGACACAGAGTTCCAGTGTGGGAGAGGAACCCCAGAAGAAAAAGCAGAAGCATAAACCCACTAACACTTGCACTGTGGTCTTTCCAGCTGCAGGAACCAGCCTCTTCTCCTCCAGCCCCAGTCCAATTACTCTGGGCATATTGGATCAAACAGGACATTTGTGTCATTCCAGACTCAGATTAGCAGTACAGACAGCTCAACAAGTGATGCATACCTAATGATGTTGTAATTGGATCATGCATCAGTATCTTGTGCTATCAGTGCTCAGTGTAATCCCAGTCAACGTTATTCTAATAATTTAAATGACAACAGTGAAGATACCACGAAAGCAATAAAATTTCACTGTATGGTGCTGCTCAATGTTCTCACAAACACATTTTCACTGTAAATGGATTAAGGAGGGGACAGGAGCTCTGCCCTTGGTAAGGACTTGGGTAGGGGTGTTCAAATCCCCTTCTTGCTCCAAACTGCTCAGGAAGGTGAAAGGATGTGTTCATTTGAGGTAAAGTTAAAGCAAAAAACAACAAAACCCTCCATTTTTCTTTCCTCATCCTCTAGAAGCTGCTGTCCAAGCATTTATTTCGCTTTTGCTACATTCAAAGGTCTTATCAATATTTTACTAATATTACTGTAGGCAGGCTAATGGCATACAAGTTTAATTAAGGACTGTATTTAATTTAGTTTATCATGACTGAAAAAACCAAAAAACCCTGAACAACCAAGAAACTTAAGGCAAAGTTAAGTTAACATCAAACATGTTCCTATTAAAAGTGGCATTTGCCCTACATCTGGAAAAGGCAAAGGACTTTGCAATGCCAAACTCTGGCTGTCTGAGTCGCTGCTGGAAATGACCTTTCCAAAGCCTTGTATCTCTCTTGCATCCTGAAGCTTTCTTCCTTCCCTTCCCTTCCCTTCCCTTTGAAAGGCTGTTCCCCCTCAGGTTAAGTCAGGGCACATCTCCTCTGTGGTCAAAAATGTGTGGGCCTATTTCATAGCTCTTCTTTTGACCTTTTCCTGTGGAGTTCCACTGGAACTCTGTACTTACTGTTGTAAGACCTCCATAAGGCTCAGGAGACCAGAAATCAGTGGAAATGGTTTTTAGAGGAACAGAGAGAGATGGCCAGAGCATAGGAGCTGCATTTGGTTGTCTCCATCCCTGCTGAAGGCAGGGTGAAGGCAGTCCCTTGAATATAGCTGGCTTGATCTGCCAGAGCCTTCACAGATATTCCCTGAGGATCTCCAGCAGCAACCCCTCAGGGCACTGGTAGCGAAGCCTTTTTGTCTGTCATTCTGCTGAGAAATCCAATTCACAGCCCCATACACTGTATTTCTCAGCTCATGGATATCCTGTGCAGCTCGGTTAATATTTGGAATCTGCTTTCTGAGAGAAAGTCTCCAGGATGGAGTCACTGTCACTGCCATTCACTGATGCACAGAGACCAGCAAGTGCAATTGAGGTTAATTGACCACCCAAGCACTGTGATCTTCACTTCACACCACAAGAAAGATTAAAAATAGGCTCAGACACTGTCCAGAGCGCAGAAAGGAAAAATTCAATTCTACAGAGGAGCTTAAAACCTTCTCAGGAACATTTTGAAATTTTTATATTTTGAAGCATCAGAAGGCACAAGTAAGGCTGTTCTATCTGAGGTGTTTTTTTTGGTTTTTTTTTTTTTTTTTTTGGTGGGATTTTTTTTGGTGTGTTTTCTTGTTGTTGTTGCTGTTGTTGTTGTTCTTGTTGTTTGTTGTTTTTTGTTTTTTGCTTTTTTTTTTGTTTTACTGGAATGTATCAGCTCAGCTGAGGATAAATTTCAGAAAATGGAGTAATTTCATTTGCTGTCAGTGTCCTACATGAAAGATTATATACTTTTTTGTCACTTTCACAGAAGCAAATATGTTTTCCATATTTTGACAGTTGTTAGTAAAAGAAAAAGCCTTAAGATTGTTGCTGTAGAAGTACTGTTAACATTATTTTATGAGATGTTCTGTTTGCAACCTAACGTTTGACAATCCACCAGGACTGTAAAACTTTCTCTTCACACAACAGAATATTATGATACAAATATTGGTAACTTTGATGCTCTGAACAAAACCCCTCCCTCACTTGCTCCAGAAAGTAATGATGCTTTGATTTTTGGGGAAAGGGTCTTGACTTTCTGAGTAAATATTACCATGGCTGTTACTTGCATATCTTCATCCATACTAGTATAAAACAACTGATACAACCGAATATGCCTGAAGGAATAACAAGAACTGCCCAAAATTCTCCCTGCAGTTCTCTACGTTATAAGATGAGGTCTCTGAGGTCTCTCTAGTTATGAAGATGGTTAAAAGTTCTGCAAATCACCAAATTTGAGGCTGGTTGACTGCTGCAAACCAGTTCATTGTCCCATCTATGCACGTGACTGTTTGGGGATTCTCAGACTCCTCAGGGAATAAACAAATTAAGCTGTTCCCACAGGCACACTGCTGATGCCCAGCAACTCCACAATCAAATCTCATGACTGCAGCTCCCTTCTAACCCTTCCCACAGAGTCACTGCTGCATTCCTACCTTGGAGGGGGAAATTATCCAAAGTCCGTAATATTCTTCAAGGGTGAAGTAACTCTTGCTGGCATTAGTGGGAGGTAGTAGAAAACACAACCACCTAAGATGACTTTATTCCAGTCACAGGGATAATTTGTGCTGCCAAGAAAAGGATTGTACCCTGCCTGAGGTCAGGCTGACAGGGCAGGAGAAGATCCCCAACAGCTTAGCTGCTCTCTCAGTCAAGTGATGCCCACTTGCTTAGTGCCAGCATTTCAGAGACACTTCCAGGCAAATGCAAACATCCTGCAGGCAGGTGCTTATTTGAATTTGCATCTCTTCATCTATATAAGATCCTTTGAATGTCTCTGTGGGCTATTTATAGGCGTGGGGATGTCACTTAAACTATAATAAACCAAAACTGTGTGGCTTAAGGACATGGCTTTTTGGGCAGGGAAGGCAAGGACTGACTGGCTTTTGACACTGATCATTTTCCTTGTGGCTAAAAACAACCCCTAAAAGGAGTGACACATAGATATGGGAAATATAAGAACCCATCTTTTCTTTGCTTCTACTGTAACTACTGAAAATCTGAGGAAAATTACTGACCAGCCATCCTGAATTTTCTTATTGTTAGAGAGGCAAAAACCACATTTAAAAGTGCTATTGTCAGGAATGCTGTTGCTGTGTGATGAATAAGATGGGGCACAAAAAGGGTCATTTGGCACCAACTGAGTGTGGAGGCTCTCTCAGACTTGCTTTTCCCCGCTCAGAAAGACACTCGTGGCTCTAAGTTGCTCATATTAAGCACAACTACTTTCCTGTTGGTCCCTTGGCTTTTATTATCCATTACTTCAGCCCTAACAGTTCTTGCCTGCCTTTTATTTTGACAGACTGCATTGCTTGGATACTAATACTGTATTTCTTTTGAATTTAATCTGGCAAAATGGAACAAAGCTGTTTTCTTGAGTACAATTTCTTTCTCAAGCCAAGGACATTCGGCCTTTACAACAAGCTGTATAAGCTACAAACATTTTAGAGATTGTAACTTTGTTATGGGGAAGGGACATAAACCAGTCAGGTTTGAAATATTTACAGCTGAAGGGAGTGCAGAATGGGTAATCAGCTTTCTACCAGAATTGGATATAAGATCAAATTATAGAGATGTTAATGGGGCCCTTTATGGTGCCAGAAAATTTCCTGCCACTTTCTCATCCTGGACTTTGCTTTCCTCCATGGCAGACTTCTTCCATCTTTGTGTCCTCTCACATTTCTGAAGTGTAAATGACTTACAGATGGCCCAACAAATTCTAAGTTAAATTACATCCAGTGTTGCATTGAGGCATATTATTGAATGCTTTCTATCCATGACCTTTGAATTTATTGCAGCTTTATCCATCCATTTAAGGGCTGAAGCCTTCTGTTCTTGGCGTGTTTCTTAAAGGTTTTCTGGAGAGTTTGATAAAAAAAAAGTTTACTTTTAAGAATGAAAAATCAAAATGGGTCAGAAATAATTTTTCCAATTATTTTGAATGGCAGTGGTTCTTCAGGAATTAAGATAAGATATGTGAAGTTCAACAGGGTCAAGCTAGATCAATTTATTTCATCCTCACAATGCAAATACATTTGAAATTGTTGATAATCACCTGTTGATAGTAATTTGTTGATAATCTTTGCAAATGCAGAGAGATAACACAACTGTATTGTAAGTATTTCTTCATCTCAGTTTATTGATTCATCTTTAAATTCTTGCATCTGAGTAATGTAAAATTAATTTTCCTTTTACAGGAAAATTTTCCTTTTTTTCCTTGTCATAATAATTTTTACCATAAGGAAAGAGTTTTGTATGGAAAGCACAGAAAAAAAATGTAACATTCTCAATTGTGAGTGTAACATTTCTAAATGTGATATTTAAATTAAGTAAAAATTTTCAGAAGAAGTGTATTTATCCTTACACTTATAGTTGAAGTTCAGGTTGAGATGTATTCATTGCTCAAATTATTTTGGAAACTAAATATACAGATGAGCTGGACCGCAATGGACAAGACCTTGAAAATATAGATATCAGTTCTCCATGATAAGCAGATTTTAAAGTTATTGAAATAATCTATCATTATTATTGCTGCTAATGAAACACCAAGATTTCATCAAGCCTTCAAAAAGTAGTCATTTAATATAATATTGTATAACATTTCATTATTACAAAACTGTTCAGACCTTCTGAGGAAGATGGAAAACATTTTCCTCTGCTTTGTTTTGATTTTTAAATTAATTAATGAATCAATTTGAATTCAACATGGACAAAAAAGCGACCTTGACCAACAAAATCCATTTAATATCTTTGTCCCTTCTATGTGTTCCACCTATCTGGCATTGATTTATAAGGAGAGCTTGCAGAGAGCTGTTGCTAGGGGACAGAGCTTTTGTAGGTCCCCATTAAAGCAATATTCCTGAAGAAGAAAAGTAATTTACATGTTTCAAGGGCTGCCTAAAAAAAAAAAAAATTAAAAAAAATTAATCAAGCCCAAATAAGTTATAAAAGGGAACAAGCATAAATAAAACCCCTTGTTCCAGGGACAAATAAAGGAGCACAGGTCACACTCTCTGATCTAGATGCTACTCCTTTGCAACCCGGCAGACAACCCTGGTGATTTTTATTTTGTTAAATTCCTTCCAATTTATACCTCATAACCAAGATCAGAATATTTAGAATTAATTTTACCTACCATATACATTCACTGCTTCCATTTAACAGAACAACTTTTATGTTCACCAAGCTGCCAGTCTTCAGTGTAAAAGCCATAGGAGGGAAGAAATCTGTCAAGAGCACCTCTTCTTGTTCCCCAAGTAGTCAAATACTTTCTGAATTGTTGCCCTGGAGGGGAGTCTGCCTTACTGGGAAGAAGAACCCCTGAGATGGGACTGTGTTTTTATAGCTGTTTATGTCCAGTTCTTTAGTTCCTCTTCTCTTTTTTTTTAATTTTTTTTTTTTTTTTATTTTTTACTGCCCCTTGTATTTAAATGCGTCTGAAACCTTTCTTTTATATATGTTAGAAATAAGATGGAAAAGGAGAAAGATACTGAACAAAGTGTTCTACAGAGAAAAAGAATAATTTTCTTTCATCAGGGGAAACAAAATTAATTATTTGGTATAATCTTTGTGGAAAAGATAGATTGTGCTGGATAGCTTAACATATTAATTTTAACAAGTTGCTTGGAATTCAGGCTGGAGTAGAAAAGAGAACAGTCCAGGGAATATTTATATAAAATTGTTACATTAAAATTCTCAGAATCTGATGAAATTCATTCCAAGAAATGAGCCAAAGTAATCTCTGAATGATTAGAGATTATCTCCTGGAAGATGCAGACAGGAAAGACACTAGAAAACTAAGAAAAAACAAAACCTTTCATAACTTTTTCTAAAAGGAGCCAAGGAATTATAAATCAAGCAGTCTGGTTCCAGTTCCTGGAAACAATATGAAACAAATTATTGAGGTAATTTTAAGTACCTACAAAATATAAGGGTTGTAACATCAGGCAACAAGGAACTGCCAAGAAAGGATCACATCAAATTTTTCTTCTTACTTTCTTGAGAATGGTGGTAGTTTAAGTGTAAAAAGGAGAAAACAGTAGATATAGATTTAAATTAACTCTGATAGTGTTCTTAAAAGTTTTTTCAACATCAGAATCTTTTAAGTTTGGGAAATATGGAGTGCATGGATTTGCCTTTGGGTAGCTGTAGAAGTACTTGAAAACTTCATAATCAGTGAAACCACGTCAAACATGAAGGACATGCTGAGTGAATCCCCTTAAGCATTTGGTCAAATTCTACTTGGTATATTCATGAAAAATGTGAATAGCGGAATGGAGACTCTGTCTTCTAATTTATGGCTTGTGCAAAGATGAAAAGAGTTTTAAGTATTTTGGGGAAAATGCTAGAAATGCTTGTGGCAGTTTGGAGAGTTGCTCAGAAACCTGAAAGGTTGCAGCCAATTATTTATGAACCGAAGTTCTGTACCTGAGAAAAAAGTAAGCAAATTGAAATTTGAAACAGGATATTTTTTCCTTAAAGAAAGTGAAAAGTACAGTGGAAAAAGATACAGTAGGAAAGTACTTTTAATTTTAAATTCATGAAGCAGAAGTTTGTACAGAAAACATTTAGTTACACTTCTCAATTCCAGAGAAGCCTTGGAATGTATATTATCTCTGTTTGGGAGATGCCTTTCTAAGGCAAAGACAAAGTAAGGAGAATCCAGCAGAGTGAATGGCGGGTTTAGAAAGCAGGACCTAGGAGGGACTTGGCTCATGGAGAGGTGGCAGAGGGTGACTTTACCTTAGGTAGTTCAATGTCAATGATCACTAAATGTTTTCCAAGGAATGGAGAAATCAATTTGTCTTACTTAATAGATGGTGATGATTCTGGATTCAAAAGCTTAGAAAACTTGGGAGGATGGTGAAGCATAAGACGACACCCTGAAGATGCAGGGAATTTGCTTTTATGAGAAATTGTTAAGATCAGGGAGCAGCACAAATTATGAAGAGTGGTCAAGGCCTGTATGATCCTGGTTTTGGTGGGGACATTAATTTAAATGATCCTTGAGGCACTCTTTGAGTCTAGCAACCACAAAACAATGCCTGAAAAAAAGTTAAAGAGGATTCATTGCTACTCATCTGGAAGAACCAATGCTGAAGGAGAGAAAAAAAGTCAAAATCAGGACAAGAATATGAGCTTTTGAGGTGTGGACTCACATTGTTTTATGAAGGAGCACAGTAATTTTTTTTCATGTTAAACCCGTCAACTTTCAGAACCTATTGATTCTTGGCACTTCCTGTCATGTATTTATTTTGCAGCTTCTAAAAACTGTTGCACAACTAGAAGATATTATGCTTTTATCTCGATTTTTTAAAAGCAAGCATATTTTGAGTATTCCATTAAAAAGCTCTGAAGACAATCCATGTGTTACTTTCGTTACAATTTTCCACATTAAATTCTCATGTGATAGTTTTCTGACATTTGGAATAACTGAATTAATTTGTAGGAGCGAGATCAGGTTCAGAGTGACGGGGTGATGGAGAAGAAAGGGCTAAGACAATTCACCCCATTTGATTGCCAGCTCACAAGCTACTGTTTTGTCTGGTTACAGGAAAAAAAAAAAAAACAACCCAGTAATGAGCTGAATGTATTAATTCAATTTATATGATTGAGTAATTTCTGGATGTCAAGTTATGCGCTTTGTGAAAGCCTGAATGTGGATTGTCAAATTGTCCATTCAGGAAGAACAAACCTTTTTGCTTACAATGGGCTAATGATTGTTTGACAATTTAATTATACAATTCTGAAGAGAAAATGGGGTATGGAGGCAAGTCTGCTTATCCACACTGAAGTTTACTGCTTCGAGCTCAATCTGAAGTCACAGCCTATTGCCTATAGAACAGGTTTTACACTCCACACATTCCAAAAAGCTTGTTGGATGGGTACAGAAAGGGGGACTCTGTTAAAATTTGGTCTGAAGCTAAATTGATTAAAACTTTGCTTTATACCTGACACTGGACACCAAAAATCTTTGCACCTATCTTGTCAGTTACAGTTTCTTTTAAAAGCCAATGGTTTTTATTTGCTGTAGCTTCATCCATACTTTGTCTATATAAATTTTCAGTTAGTTGGTTAGCATCCAACATTTCATCTGTGTGGTGTCTGTATTAAAACCAGGGTCCTGGCCCAGACTTTCTGTGGCCAGAACGTAGTGTGTTTCTCTAGAACATGCAAAGAGTGAGATATATCTTCCAGATCCTCAGGATAGCTCAGGAGATGGCAATACAAGAGAAAAGGAAGAACTCTGGTGATAACATGACTAGGAAATTTTGGCCTTAAACAGTAGGTTGGAGGAAATGAAAATATCTGGAAAATTATTCATCAAATTAATCACTTCAAAGCTTCTCTAGCTTTTTTGCTTCACTGATAGACTTGTGAAGTGCCATGTTTAAAGGAAGCTTTTTTTTAACCATAGAGAATATCACAAATTCCATGTCTCTGAGTTCAGATCAACTCAGTTCACCAAGGTTGCAAAACAATTATCAGATACTAAATTCTTATTTACACTGACTTGAACTATTTTAAACCAGTGACCTAGAGAGGACAGTCTTGCTAAGGTGCTGTTAGTTCACCTTTCAGTGATTTTCCTTCTTGACAAAGAGTGAGGAGCTGAAAAAGTTTGAAATCAAACAGTTAGCTCAAATATCCTTAGACACAAACACATTCCATTTCCTTTATAATGGGCATAGTCTTCTTTTGCTTTACAGTTTGAGCGGGGAACACAGAAACACAGTGAAGCCTTTTTCCAAAACAGTGTTTTTGATCATAAAGGACAATGCAGAGACTGAAGTCCATTTTTGTTAAAACATCTCCACATGTCTTGTTAGCACTGATAACTTCCAGATGGCACCACTGTCTGTCATAGTCTGGCTGGCTGTGTCTGGGAATCCACAGCACAAGCTGGAGGAAATGTCTATTAGCACCTGTGGTACAGCTGAGAAAGGTGTTGGGAACATCAGGGAAAAGGATCAGTTCTGCACTGTATTCCTTTACTTGAGATTCATGTTTCAGTTTAGAATTTTAGATCATATTCAGGTACTTCAATGTGTTGTCAAAGCATGAAAGCCCTTTTAAGACTAATTTGGACAACATGCATAATAATAATGTAATAAAAATTGAAAAATTCTAGGTGCTGCTATGTGATCTGAAAAGCCAGGTTCTTTGTTTTAACTTTTACTTAGACTGCTACTTCAAATAAAATAACCCTGAATAAGAGGGTTATTTTTACTGACTGAAAGGTCAAATTTTCTAGACCATGGCATCAGAAGATTCCATGCAGTGTATTCTCTCTGGACTTCTTAATGAGATGTATGAGATTAATATTTGTATTGCCTTTGTCATCATATAGTCGTTACTGAGTTGGACTTACACCCATATTGTAAATATTATTACACTTAGAAAAAAGATGCGTTCTTCCTTTAGAAACAGAAAGAGAGTTGTGCTCCATAGATTTTAGGAGTGCTATTTATATTTTCCTGCAGTGTACCCGCGTTCTCTTGTCTTTGTGTAAGTTTTTCTCCAGATGTACTTTCTAAAGTGTGTGACAGGACTGTCCTTCTTTGGATGACTTTTTACTTGTCGTATCCCTTAGAAACAGCTCCCCAGCTTCCACAGATTCACAGAAGAGTTGAGGTTGAAGAGGCTTCTAGAGGTCCATCTCCCTCAGGTCCCTGCTCAAGCAGAGCCGCCTAAAGCAGGTTGCACAGGACCATATCTTTTGAATATCTCCAGGTGTGGAGACACTACAACATCTCTGGGCAACCTCTGCCAGTGCTTATCCACTCTTAGAGTAAAAAAGCGTTTCCTGATGGTCAGTGGGAGCCTGTGTGTTTCAGTTTGTGCCCATTGCCTCTGGTCCTGTCACTGGGCACCACTGAATAGAGCCTGGCTCTGGCTTCCTTGCACCTTTCCCTCCTTTGTGCTGTTGGCAAATTTGCTCAGGGCATGCTCTGTCCCATCCAGATCATTAATGAAGATGTTAAATGGGTTGTATTTATTAATAAAGCTTGGGCCAGCAAAATGTATAGATTTTGTGTTGGAAGGGTTCTGCTATGAGTCTGCTCGGAAAAACAGTGATAATTTTGTGCATTTCTTTTTAGGATCCCTGAGACATAATGATGGAGCAGAGGAGACAATTTGCTTTTGATTGAACCCTGCTTTTTCCCAAACCAATTTTGAAGCATTGTTTGGAATCACTCAGAAAATTGTTGCTCTACACAAAAAAGGGAAACTTGGGAATCAAAAGTATTCCAAAATAAAGCTAATTATGCAACACTTTTTAATGAGTTCTTTTTGATGAATAATTGGTGCCTCTTGGGCTAGCTGATAGGCATTTTGTATTGAGATAGACCTTGTTCATGGGTTTCATGAATAGTATTGTCTTTTTTTTTTTCCCCTCAAAGTCTGGATAATTACAGTCTAGACTAAAATACAGTCCTATAGTCTAGGACTCATCCAAATTGGATTTTCCATGGTTAAATGTCGTGGGGTTTTTGCTGTTAACAGGTACAATTGAGAATACCATTGGCTGTACTTTGGGTTTTTTTACCTTTTCTCATTAAAAAAATCCTTTATCATATTAGATTTGGCCGTTTGAGAATGGATCTGTTTTCTTCCAGTAAGGAAGTGTGGAATTTGAGTACACTGTGTTGAAACAAATAGACAGAAAATAGACACAAAGTTTAAGGAACACATTTTTTTTCCTTTTCTCCTTCAACAACTCCAAGATGAGAATCAAAGGTTGCTTTCTAAAGAAAAACTTAAAAGTTAGTTTGCTCAATTTTTTTCAACAGACAAAAAGACTCTCTGTCCAACATGCACATTTGTGTTTGGATAACGACATAAGTATGTTCATATCCCTTCTCGTGGGCTAGACAGTGCCATTGAAGTAGTCCTCCTGTCATTCAATGTTTT
This sequence comes from Brachypodius melanocephalos, assembly GCA_013398615.1. Taxonomy (NCBI): domain Eukaryota; kingdom Metazoa; phylum Chordata; class Aves; order Passeriformes; family Pycnonotidae; genus Brachypodius; species Brachypodius melanocephalos. The sequence goes on from VZSR01002340.1 coordinate 5,057,414, forward strand.
AATTTATGACAGGAAAAACATTTAAAATCCCAGAAAATAAGAAAATCCATTGTAAAGGCAAAGCATATTTTTTTTCCATGAGTTTACTTCCCCAAAATCAAACCTTTTATATCGCATCTGAATTCTGTTTTAAAATTTTTTAAAGATACTTTTTTGACATTTTCTAATTAAAAACCTACTTGTGGATTTGTTTCTTTTGGTCAGCTTCTTGGAAAAAACTAGTCGCTAAACAATATGAATTCATGGGAGTTGTTGTTCCTTTTTTTTTTTTTTTTTTTTTCCTTACTAAACAGAATGAAATCAGTAAAAGGAGTGATTTCCTCTAAATTAATGTGATTTGGTTTTTGTTCATGAGCAGTCTGGTCACACAAAGATAGCTAGGTAAAGCAGTAGCATTTGTGGTACAGCATTTTGTGACATCAGCTAGGCCAACAATTTTGAATTTAGAATGCTAAATCAAATGATTTGAATCTGTCAACATAAATGGTTGAACCTGTAACTGCAATTTAACAGCAATAGTGCAGAATAACTAAGTCATGATATATTGTCAAAATAATGGATAGGTTGTAGAAATAAATTGGTAAAAATTAATATTTTGCTACCTTGATTAAAGGGTTTTCCCTCCATTTAACTGATTCATCTCCTCATCAATTTTCTTCCAGTGTTATTCTGACTTGATTAATGAAAATATTTATGTCTGAAGTCCCCACTGTAAACAACCCAAACTCATATTAGGATGGGAAAACTGCTTCTTACCAAAGAGATTTAAATATTACCATCATTTAAATTCCTTAGGGACTTTTTTTAAAGTGAACTTCACCTATTAGCCCTCTGCATTATGAGGTAATTTAACACGTGAATGTCGCTCAAGGGGCAGATTTGGCAGCAGTGATATTAAGTCAGTTATTAAAGAAGGTAGTGGGCAATATAATCAGCAAGGTGAAATCAATATGAAAACTTTTCACTGAAATACAAGTATGATTTCAAGACTGAAAGTGATGTGGACAGTTGCTCTTTGTAAACACGAGTGTCCTCTTTCTTAGGCCAGTGCAAGCAGAATAAGAAAATGATCAAGAGAACCTCAGTCAAAAAGAAAATTGTGGACACAATGAAAAGATTGTGTGATTTTGCAGAGCAAGGGCTAGAAATACACAACTGATCAGGAAATGTAGTTTAATAGTCAATTATTTGCTCTTATAAAACCAAAGAAATACAAGAAAACATTTACAATTCAGAAATGAAACTTATGAGTGGTAGTTAGATTAGACCAAACTAGCTGGGTGATTTAATGAGGTCAAATAAAGGGCTTCCTGGAACTATTGGCTCTTCCTTCTGTGATATAGGGGAAAAAAGAAAGATATTCTTCATAGAAGTCTTTCTTGAAAAGTTCCTACAGTACTCTCATTATTTCCAGACATGATCTTAGGCTCTCATGTCCCTTGCTGCCCTCCCTCTCGTACTTCAGCATGAGAAATTCTGGTGTAGCTGTGTTCCTTGAATGATAAGCGACATCCGCTAAGTCAAAATCACTGTACTGCACAGTTTGATCAGTATAATACGAGTTGTACTTGTAAAGTTCATGACATTTTAAAGTATTTTCTGCAGCATTTTGTGACAGCATTAAATAAAATACATTCAAAAGCGTTTGCTGGAGTATGTCTACCTGATAAAAAGTTCAGCATTTCACTGAAAAGTAAGTTTTTATTTTTTGGACATAATATAGAACAGCATGAACTTGTAAATATCCACCAAGTGACTTAATTACCAAAGGAAATAGAAAATAAATCTGGAACTGCAGACTCAGGAAATAGAAAGGATCTCTGAAGTTTGCAGTAATGGCCATGGAAACAAACTTTCTTGTCCCATTAAATAAGATGGTTATGAAACTCAGCAGATATGCTGCCTTATAAACAGCCCCATTTTGAACTACAAGTCACAGAGAACTAAGAGCCTTGGTAGAAACAACAATGGATAAAGCTGAGCCATCCACAGTTCATCCACATCAGGTAATGATGGAACACTAATGGATGCAATACCACATCAACAAACCATACCAACAAACCTTGGAGTCACCAACCATGACTTACTAGTCATCATATAGAGCATCCCCAGATTGCTCATAGCACAGTTGCTATTTACCAATGGCAGCACCATGTGAGAAATTCTTGCTTGTAACCCATTCTCGATTAACAAAAATGGACTTTAAAGGAAATTAAATATACTGTTAATTAAAATAGTCCTTGAATAGTACACTGCCACCACAGCTAAGATGAGCTGTCTGCAGTTATCCATACAGAATAGTTTTCTCTGTTCAAAACTGTGTTGCCATAACTGGTCATCCCATGTCTGGGATGTGCTGTGTCTGCTTGCACCAGTTCAGTGAGACAGGAATTTGTGCCACGAGAGCTGCAGCACTCTTGGATCAGATCACAGAGCAACTGGTTGGGGTCTCCACTCTCTGCTGCTTTGCCCAACTCTTCTTCCTGCTCTGTCTGGTACTAGAACTGACGTTAACACTGTCAAAACTGCTGCTCTGTGTCTTCACAGCTGACTGACAGAGGAGACGCCCTCTGGACTGAGCGGCTTCTCCATGAGTATGTGCCAACAGCAGGCACAGAGCGGGTCAGGATTGGTGTTCTGGCTGGGAGTGATACATACATGTCAAAAGGAGAAGACTCATGGTGTTGGGAGATGCAGTCAAAGGGAATTTGGAAACTCAGCTTGTTTCTCAGAACCTGAGGTGGGTCTGATGGGTTGCTGATGCCCAACACATCACAGCCCACAGGAAAGTGCACAGTCCAGCAGGATCCATTGAAGTATCAAGCTGAGCAGTAATGCCTTCCAAAATGTTTAATGTGGGGTGAAAGCTTCTGTTTTGTTAAAATAATAACAGCTTGCAGTAGGCTACAGACAGTCTATAGAGACAAAGAATCATGAATTGTTAAATCTGCAATGAATAGTTCATGGAATCCAAATAATTGAATCCAAACAATGAAAAGTAAATGTCTGTAAGCAAGACCTCTTAACCTCTCTTTTCCTATCTGACAAAATAAAAGTTGAGTATATTGAACGTCTTCTAACTTTTACCATAATAATGTATCTGTTAGCACACATTTGGAAAACTCTTAGTACATGACATGCTGTGAGTTTTATCTGTGCATTTTGTTTTGTAAGTTGTTTTGTCACAAAGGTTTTGAAGCACGTAGCTGATCTGTCAACTCCAAATGGCCTCTGGCTACTAGGGATGTAAAATTCTGCTTGCACATTAAAATTTTTATTTTCTACTCAAAAGTTTGCTCCATCATTTATGCTACTGAAATGGCTATTGAGCATCTGGCTCTTGTGTGAGTTAATGATACAAAAAATAGCTGTTGACATTTAAGAAGCCATAATATTCACTTATTACCAAACAGAGAGGCAGAAATGTTTATGTTTGTTAATTATAAGGAGCTTCCTTGTCAATTTTTAAAAGATTAATATCCCTTTAGAAAGGTCCTATAATATCTTCTTATTTTATACCACATTTGTGAGCAGTGTAGCTAAGTTGTGATATTTAGTATCTTGAAGTATCAAGAGCACCATCACATTTGCAAAAACTTTTATTAAAAATTTTTAGATGTTTTGGCAAATTATTTCAACTTACCATAAGAGAGCAAACATGACTTCAATGATTATCTCCATCCCTCCAGGCCTGGCGCTTTTATGTATTTACTAAATAACCCTGATGACCCCCATGTTTACAGCTGTTGAATTGGTAGATTAACCTCCATATTCTCTTGTGTCATCACCACAACAATATGAGATTGTGAGAAGATGTCTCCATCCTTGTGCTTCTTACACATTCCCCAGCAATAGAAAATTAAAGCAAGACCACTTTAATGAACACAGTTATTTGAATAAAAACATAATTATTTTCCTCTAAAATGATTGCTATTCAGTTAACTAAATATTGACAGACCCAAAGAGTGTGAGCCTCTGGTTGATTTTGAAGATGATACTAAGACTTAGAACACATGTCAAGCTTGAAGGACAGCAGTTCTTTGATTTTTCAGGTGCAGTTTTCCCTCATCTTAGAATGCAAACTGTACATTTGCATACCCAAATATTAATTTTGCAGATGTATTCTTTCTAGGAGTGATAAAGCAAGTGATGAGACACACTTTAAAATAATAATGCACTTGAACAGACAACTTGACATTGGACTGAATGCAGAAGCATTTGCTTTTCTTGGACCCTCAAATCTTCATTTATTTATTATTTAATTAGATACACTCAAACTCTGAAGAGCAGATTGATTTGTAATATTATCATGCCTCAAAAATACAAAATTTCATTATGAGACTACTGTCAGGGAATATAGACATTTTTCTCCTCTACTAATCCTGGCAGTTCTCCTTCTTCCTCCTTATCTTTCTTGTCAGTTTTGAAGGTGACAGGTAACCAAATTATTGCATGCTTTTGAAATAAATTCCTCTACATCCCTCCATAAAGTTCTGTACTCTGTGCATCAATCTCCTACTTGCCTTCATCTCCTCCTCTGATGCCAGAACTTCTGTGTGTTTAATATTTCCAGTCTCTCATTGAGTTGTTCCTTTCATTCTCTTCTGGGGCACCATTTTTCTCCATGGCAGACTGGCAGACTGGTCTCTGAATGCAATATAGGTCTTAGAAAAGTGGTTCAATCAGGATTTTTCCTGTGCAATGCTCTCACTCACTGTATCCAGACCTGGCTGTGTGTCTTCACTCTCTCAATCCTATCATAAAGTATTCCTTTTCCATTCTCTATAGTTAATGGAAATGATTTGAGGGTTTCCTAGCTTTAAATTTAATAGGAAATGAAGATTGAGCAAGCAAAGGAGTTTTGTTTTATCCCAGGGTTCGTGAACCACAGTCCACTACTTTGGTCAGAAATCAGAGAGGAGGTTGAACCCAGCTAACTTTTCATTGCTTTTCTTCCCCTTATTTCTTTAATGTTTGCATCTGTCCCAAAAAATCTGCACTGTGATGCCGTGAAAACACTGTGAAATTTCAGAATGAATTATCTGCAGAACCCAGCATTTATCATGGTACAAAGAAATGCCAGACAGTTGAATGTGAAACATTACCTCAGTCAGCCAAAAGGATGGACATTGCTTTGTCCTCTGGAAGCCTTCCATTAAGATAATTTGTCTTTGGCTAGCCTGACTCCAGGGGAACATTGAAAACATACTTTGTGTCTGCAGAGACTGCTATGTATGTGGATGACATGTGTATTGGTGAAAAATCTAGAGTCACCTTTCCCATTTATGGTGCTGCTAAATAAATGTAAGTTCATTTTAAGAGATATGATGAATGATAACAAACTACAAGTCATGTGTTGATAAAGGTCCCATCCAGTCTGATTTATGTTCGCTAAAACTGTAATTCAAATGAATGTTTCAAATTTGCTTTACCTATTTATAAAATAAATTAGAGGCTAGATGATTAGTGCAAGGTAAATAAGGCTTAGAAATTTAGCAGATTTATCACTTCTAAGTCTTAGTTGGGGGAGTTTCTGTAGGTTATTAAAATGCTATCTACTTATTTAATTAAATATCTGACACTAATGAGTGCTTCACAGTTAGCTTGGTGTGTGTACTGTATTCATAAAGAGGACTTCTTCTCCCCCGCCCCGCCCCTTTTTTTTTTTTGGAGAAATCCATGAATTGCAAGAAAAAACATTAAAAATGTTCAAACTTCTTGTTTCGCCTAAGACTTATAACACAACCCTCTAAGTATCAGCTTTTTTCTGTTTGTTAATGATGCATTACCAATCATAAAAGTATGTGGTCAAGGGATGTTAGAACAAACAATTTCATTATGGTAACTATGAAAAATAAATGCAATACTCATAAGTTAAAAACTACTTCATTCAATGGCAGATTTTGTTTGCAACAGATGAAAAAATGTCTTCATAAGAACAGCAAGCCATGCACCAGATTAGCTGAACTATTAAGGATTAAAGATTCAACACCTTTTTTTAAAAATTATTTTTGTCCTGAATGCAGGTGGTTTTGTGCATTTTTCTCAGCTTCCACTGGATCTTCCATAATGAAACCATGTACAAAAGAAATTCCTGTATACACTTCTCTAGAAAGTGTATCATGTACTTCCCATGCCTTGCCACACTTCTGTCAAAAGATTTTTAAGCTTATTCTGTTTTTTCACAGCTTTGCTAAGTTTGTGCATTTTATTAAACATTTGGTACAGAAAAGTTAAAAAGTGCCAACAGCTGAACAATACTTAGCAGCATTAACATGTAAAAAATCTTCATTGGGTTATATTAATTTTTAGTAATATGTTTGGCTAGAAAATTTGCTTCATAACAGGATTTTTAGTCTTCATCAGAGTGCTTCCAAAATTTACCACTTGTTCTGGCAAAAAAAAAAAAGAAATCACCAAAGAAACCATAAATAGATTCTTGTAGTTTAGTTACAGCTAATCACTATGTCATGAATAACCCTTTCTAGGGATTTCTCTTCAGTGTTAGACAATATGTGTTGCCTTTAAGTTATCCTTAATAACCCAAACACTTTTACTTATTGGAATTACATTACAGTAGGATACTTAACATTGAAGTTGAGCTCTTCAGTATCATCATTCTTCTAAAATTTTTCAAGAAGTTTTACACATTCTAATAAAACTTCTCAGCTGATATTCAGCTGACACATGGAAACCTAGGAAATGATTCTTGGCAAGTTTTATGATAGAAAAGAGAAAGCTGGATTAGCAATGGTCTTATTTCCAGCTGTTTCCAAAATAGTAATATTTCAGTACTCTATTTTAAGCAGAACTTAATATACTGAAAATACAGACATCCAGCTGGTTATTTTTTCAAGGGCATCATTGGGTTTAATCATATGTAAGCTGTTGAGGACAAGAAATCCATACCATCATCTTGAGTCACCAGAGACTGATGGGGTATCAAATATTTCGTAAAGTCATCGTGTGGGGTACACAAGATGCGCTTCAGGTGGGTGGTGCAGCTGCATTGAGGCTGCTTTGAGGCACAGTCTGTCAGAAGAGAACTGTTGCCTGAGACAGGTGAGGATCACCAAGTATCTGAAACCTGTCTGATATGTAGGATTTTTCTCCATCAATTTTACAACCTCAACTACTTAAACAATAGCAAAATTTCACTTGAATCAATACAGCACTATGTCCAGAGAACATAATCCACGTATTTGATTTAACTTCAAAATAAGTGTCTTTCTAGCAGCTGAGCATCTGTTGGCATGCAGCCTTGTTACATGTCCCTCATAGCCTGGAAGTTAATGCAGATGCATTTGCCAGATGCAAAGCTTTTTCTATTGCTTTTCCTCATTTCACAAGATCAGGCTGACAGTTCCAAGGGGTGAGAAATTGATTCACCTACTCGATTTCTAGTCCATTTATCACTAAGTCTAACCACAAAAATATAGCTTGTGTCTCAGTATTGTGATGAGCTGAGCATTATATAAGGAACAATTTCTACCAAGAGTCTCTTCCGGCTGTGTACAAGGAAAGTTTTAGGAGTTACAAATATTTTATCTTTTAGCTAACAGCTATTAATAATTACAAAGCCTACTTTCACAACTTTTACTAGTGGAGTGTCCATTTGCATTTGGATTTTGAAACCCATTTATTTTGTTTTATTCATCAGTCAGGCTGATCCAGTGGCTCAGCAACATGCTACAATTCTCTTAGTTGATAGTTGTTTATACAGTACCTGGAAAAGAAGAGAACAAAAATAACTTTGTTTGTTAGAACTGTTTTTATTTATTCCAGCTTCTTGATTTGGTTTGTATATGTATCTTTGCCATTGATAATTTAAGGCCCATTTTGCTTTGAGCAATCTGTCTAGTGAAAGTTGTTCTTGCTTGGGGAGTCAGACCAGATGACCTTTAAAGGTCCCTTCCCACACAAAGCATTCTATGATAACAGCACTCCGTTTAGGGGCTTCTACTACTTTGCTTAGTTAAAAAACTAAGTTTCTGGGATTGCAAACTGAGTACCAGAAGTTAGACAGGGAAGTTGGATGGGAAAATAACAACTTGGAAGCATTAAATTTTAAAGGTAACGTATTGCAAAGATCATTCACTTGATCAAGAATGCACAATGGAGATAACAATATAATCTGAGAGAGACAGTGCTTCTAGTCTGTCATCTGTTATTTATAATGAGAAAATATGGTCAGGGTGCAGTCCTCAGATTCCTAGTAGAAACTACAGTTTCTTTGTTACACAATAAGGACCAAATTGGGTGTTTTCTTCAAGCTGTGAACAGGGAGCAGCTTGTGGATTGTCTGTTCCAAGAACAAACCCAGAAACTAGATGGTTTCTGAAGTTCTTACTTCTTTCTGGTGTTTTTTTTCCCTTGTTGTTGTGGGCTTGTTTTGTTTTGTTTTGTTTTTTTCCTTTAAAATTTTTTTTAGTGTTCAGAGACTACCTTAGTTTCCCATCTTGTAGAAAAAAGAGTGTGTTTCTTTCTGTGGTATAGCGAATGAGGCTGAAGGCAGATGTGCTAATGTCTCTGTAATTCTAAATCCTCTAAAGTGGATGTAATCCCACCCCGAAGGTGTATCTGTGCATCCAGCTTCTTCAGGCTGGACAGAGTAAAAGGATAAAAAGATTTTCTCACAAGGCTTTCAGAGTGAGATAAATAATTTTAATTGGGAGAAGGATTTTTTATACAGAAGGTATTTTTTTTCCTAAAAATAATTTGTATTTTATTAGTTACAAGCATTGTGACATCTCGAAGGCCATCTAAAAGAGTATTTTAAACTTATTTTAAATGCTATTTTAAATGCCTTACCAGAGAATGTCTCACCTTCCAGAAGTTTATCCTTTCTCTTTGTTTCAATGTGTTGTGACCTACATGAAGAAAACTGTAAGAAAGAATAATTTTGTCACTTTTGACATCCAGTTATTACAAGAAAAAGCAGATGTCCATCTCTGCTTCAGTGTAACCACAGAAAAGAACCATGACAACAAAGCTTGCATTATTAGGCTAGGGTTTGAAAGCATAAAGGAAGCTGATATGAGTTAAACAGTTATGATGTATTTAAACTAAAAATGTTAAAGCTCTCACTTTAATTTCTGTTATAGTTGGAGCTATTTACATCCAGCAGTTTCTGTCCCCACCGTTTTCTAGAGAAATGGAATATTCAAAAATATGTGCATACCTTAATGTTAGATTGAAAATGAAGAAGGAAAGGATGGGAAATGTGATGTTAAAATCCTCTTTCTTAGAATGACCTGGATGTATGCCTTAGATCATGTAGTAAATGTAACTCTCCACTTAACATTAAATGAATTTTTTGCTGTGTACATAATTTCTTTGCTTACCACCACACTAAATTCTTTGTTTCATTTCTTCTTCTGCCTTTCCCTCTTCTTTCTAAAATAAGCATATGCTTTTCAAGTGTCTCTCATCCTTTACAATTATTTCATTTAATTTAGCTCATTTTTCTTTCTCTTATTTAATAGACTACTTCTACCTTTCTTTTCCAGTGATTTCCTTCTTCTGCTTCCATTCAATATATCAGGACAGTTTTTATTCTAGTCAAAGTAAAATAACATTAAGGAATGATGGAACATTATATGGCCAATAGCTTTGCTAACTTTTTGCTTTTGGGGAACTGAAGTAGGAAGAAATGGTGCAAAATGGGTATAAATATATACATACATACATACATACATATATATATATTTATATGAAGCTGAGTACTAGGAAGGTACAAATAGCATAGCAAAGGCAATTCTGAGGGTATATCTTAATTCTAAGCTTATGAAAGTGACTGCTTTTAGTCCAAGGCCACTGTTTCAAGCATTGCCATTGGAAGAAAAGCATGTTTCCACTCTTAGAACATGTCTTTAAAATACTTTATTTATTTTTGCTTTGCCAGCTACAGGGACAAGTCACAAGAGAAACATGCAAGCACTAAGACAGATGTGAGTTTAAAAAATTCTACCAAAATTCCCTCTAACTAGGGCTGCCAAAGGAAATAACAGGTCCTGTTGTCTCACTGCCTGGTGAGTGAAAAATCCCTGCTGGAAAGATGCAGACAGGCCAGCAGCTGGTACCTGGACCTGAATTTGGTTACAACAGCCAGAGAGAAAGGCTAGCTTCAAGGGAAATTTATTATAGTAAAATTCAATCATGAGGCAAAGGAAAGATCACAGATTTTTTCGTGTTTCAAGATGCATAACTGGAATAGGTTAAACAGCTGGAGATAAGAGGAGAAAGCAAGAAAAGGAATCCACCCTGTGTTTTAACAGACCAAAAATCAATGTCTAGTAAAAAGCAGAAATTCAATACTATGAAAAAGGTACAGCAGATAATTAACACAAGCAGTAAGGACTGAGCACTGCTCGATGAGTAAGGGCATCATGTTAGCAGACGGGGTGTTGAGTCTTTGATCACAGGAGCTAAAGGTGTGCAGGAGTCAGTATAATCAAGAATCAAACCATCTCTTCAATAACAGTTTTGAAAGCTCTTTTGGATGCTCTGGACTCAGATGCAGAAGATGCGTCAGGATCTCAGTTATCAGCAGCCCTACATGAGAACAAGAGGAAACTGGTAAACTCAGAGGGTGAATGCAAGAGTCTTCATCTTTTCTGAAGAGGTAGATTAGGAATTAGAGAATTCTCATAATTATACTCCCATTAATATGCTATGGCAACACTATCCTCTTTAAAAAGAAAGTAGGTTTTTTTGTTGTCTGTTTGTTTGTTTGTTTGTTTGTTTGTTTGTTTTCCATGGGGAAATCATGCCAACAGTATATTTTGGTTTTGTAATAGGCCTGGGTGTCTTCTTTTTGCTAAACAAAATGGTAAGAGAAAGTCCTCTTTATTGAGTTGGGAAACGAAATAGATGTGATAATGAGGCAATGACAAGACTATTATCTTTCTTTAGCAGGTGGTACAAACCAATTAACTGGCTATTCCACAAATAATAGGCAGCTTGTGCCAGAGTTTTACCACAGATTGTTTTTCCTGAGTATTGAGACAGTGAGTATGAAGAGAAACCTCAGGCAAACATGGCTGCTCTGTGTGGGAAAACAAATTGGTGTGGGAAAATTTATAGGCATAATACCTAAAAACATAGGCTAGAAAATATGTTTACACTTTCTTTTCAGAATTTGCTGAATTGGGGAATAACATTCCTAAACCATGATATGGAGCAACACCAACAACCAACCCTTGATCAAATGCAGAGATTAAACACACTGTATTCACAAAGGAACATTCAGATTTGGTTCAGGGTAGTCCCAAACCGTCTGCCTAGGAAGAAGTATTGAACCCTTGTGCTTTTCAGCCCAGAAAAGAGCAAAAGTAATGATAAATGCAAATATATTTATTGGGACAACAAGGCTTAAATGAGGAGGTCTTAATGCCAAGGGTTTTGACCTTCCAATGGCAACAGGGAAAGAAGAAAGGAAAAAACCCCAAAAGAATGAAACCTGGAGCAGATATCAGCTAGTTATGAACTGTACTTGGAAGGGAAGATAGAACATGAAAGAGACTTGGATTTTAGAATATGAGGAACTAAAATTGTGCAAGATCTATCCTAAATGAGATGGCAAGGGAAGAGTTAATGAAAGAACAATAGTAAGAAATAGAAACTGTCTGCAGAATAGGTCATGAAGGTGATTGTGGTGACCACTTTGAGACCTTTTATAAATGTGGTATGACATGAATACAAGGTCTGCTTATGCAGGAGCACATCATGTAAGAGAAGATATATTGCCTGTCTCTGCAGGTTTGTTGGGAATTTGAGCTGAACTAGTATTGTTCTTAGTACTTCAGATACCAAAGATGTATGTAGTCTGAGAAAAGAGAACAAAAGCTATTAGCTAGATGTCGGCATAGATAACCAAGTAATTGAAACCTTGTTTGGTTAAGAGACTATCAAGATGCTTATTTTATTATAATGTTTCAAAGATACTGTGAAGGCTGAAATCCTAAACAAACAGGATGGATTGCCTAGAATGGTATCACTAATGTAAAGGGAAAATTATAGGTTGTGTTTAGACAGAGTTTCCAACTAGAAGATGTTAGGCCAAACAATGGTTTTTCAGAGCCAAGGAAAATAAAAAATAAAAATTGCAATTAGACTTCATGGAACAAATTCTGGGTTTGTGGAGGGGAACTCTGTTTTTATTTTTATTTAATGCATAACCTCCTGCTTCTCAGTATTATCTGTTGTCACACAACACACTCAAATTCAATCCAAGTGTTTCCAGTTTGTCTGAAGCAGTCTTGCATCTGCAAGTTGAAGTTTGGCAACAGCTGTTTTGTGGCAAGACAGCTTTCTGCAATTTCAGTCAGTCAGCTGTGCTGTGGGTTTTTGCATCTTCGCTTGGTGGTCAGGTTTCTGTTATATTTGTGATTATTTTTCTGATCCCTGATTGTGCAATCCCAGAAAACTCTCTGGTTTTCTAAGGTATCTGCTGATGCAGTTAGACTTCACTCAAGAAAAACTTAAATCTTCTGTAGAGTTACAGTCCTCAAACAGAAGTTGCCAATTGTCTGAATGCAGATATGTTTGATAGTAATCTTTTTGGGTCAGCCCCACTTTTAGAATTCATGAGCTCCTGCAGTGCATTTCTCTAGACAGCAGATCTAAATTTTACTCTGTTCATACTGGTCCTGTTTCTGTTTTGTTGGCAGGATTCTGAGAGTTGCTGAAAATCAGACTAAATTAGCTCCTCTACAATACTGGTTCTGGGGATGAAAGAAGAACTCTGTATTTTTATCAAATCAATGGTTTTTGATACAATAATTTAATTTTCAACTCAGAGAGTGAAACACAAGCTGTCCACTCAGATAAGCTCCTCATGCAAGGCATATTGACCAGTTATTTATGTTGGTCATTATCAGCAGGGTTCAAGTTCAGTGAACAAATTGGTTGACTGTGCCATTACTGCAGATTGTTCCATAGTCAGGTGCAAAATGCTGAGGTTTATGACTGATATTTTGTTAGCCGGGCCATTTGCTGATATTTTGCTACACAGTACAATTTAAGCAAAGATGCAGCAGTACTAGATGTCATTGACTGCTGAGATCTATAAACTCAGCCTCATAGCACATGTACTTATCCCATAGTTCCTGATGGAGTCCATACCCTCTGCTAAACGTCTGCCAACAGATAAAAGTAAGCTACTGCTTATTCTGGGTATGGAAAGTATGTGGAGTCAATCTTATCATAGGTGTAAAAAGTCGCATATTTTAAATGATTGAGAATGTGACTTGTGAAACCTACAAATGAAGAAACCTTTCCACTCTGTGACCTATAACCATGTAGTGCCCTTTTGTAGAATGAGGAAATGCTGCTTTGTGATGCACTGAGTAGTTAATCACTGCTTCCAATCAATCTTCATAACATTTCTTTAATGACTTGAATCTCAGATCTTCCTTCTGCATGCTCTGCATCCCAAGATGGTGCTGATTTATAAAAAATACAGCTCATTTGAGTGTGAAGTCAATAGAAGATCATCCCCTAACTGTTATACTATGGCAGTCCAGAATGCCAGATTTAATTCCTTAGCACAAACTGCTGTTAGAAAAATCCAGTCCTATTTGTAATGCCAGACAGAGCCATAATGCAGTTTGGGTTAGAGATATGAGCATTGATCTTTCAGAAGATTTGCTGTCTGCCCTTGTTTTAACTTTATGTGTGTTCTGTTCTGCTAGACTAAGAAACCCGGTGCCAGCTTAGATATTTCTTTCCCATTGTTACCTGTGGAATGAAAACAACAGGACTCAGAAAGTTTGGATGCCTGTTTTACAGTAAGTAGCCATTCTGGATGACTTGGCTATAGGATTGATTAGCAGGGCAAGAAAATGAGAAAAGAAGCTGTCCTCTTCATCCACATGTTTCTGTTCAGAGCACAGAGCTCTGCAGGGCAGAAAAAGTCCAAAATCATCCATGTTCATTTTCTTGTTTCAGTGATGCCACCTGAGGAACTAATATAGCTTCCTTATTCATTTAGATACTGTCATCTGTTGAGATATTCTCTTCACAATTTACTTTCTGAAACACAGCTGAAAGAAGAAAACACTGAAAGCCAGACTGAAATGGTAATGGATAATGAATAAAGAAGACTTTTTGTGACAACTTAGCTTCCACTTCCGATATTTAGGGATGTTTTCTTCTTATGGCAGCAAATTAAAATGAACAACTGGGTTTTGAGATGGCAAAAATGAGCAGGGTATTTCCAAACCCCTGAGATACAGTGGAAGAAAAAATGGGATATGGATTTAAAAGAGTTTAAGCTTCAAATTTTGCAAAATAACACCTAACTAAAAAGGTGCTACACGGCTTAAGTCAAAAGCCATCTGACTGTAACTTCAGCTCAATCAAGTTTCATGACAGCCACATATACATCTATGCCTTAGACCATTTAGCTTTTCCATATTTAATTATTTTTTTTTTAAGTTAGAAAAAAGGACCAGTATAATTAATTTTGTATGGAATTTTGAAGAAGGAACGAAGCAGAGATTAGTTCTTTTTTATATGGTCTTTGTAAAAATCATACTGAAACGATCCAGAAAGTGGGACAAAGTGGAAAATCATACTGAATTCAGTCTTAGATTAGAATTCAAATAACATTATTGAAATTCTTCTTTAGACCTACCTGTAAATACTATAGATTCCTGCTTGGTAACAAAAATTTAGTTCAGACTATTTTAGGTCTGGAAAAATCCACATACAAGCACATCATGAAGTAAGGTAAATAAGCCTCCTTTGTTTTTCCTATATAATACATTCTTGATTTATATTCAGACAATAAAGCAATTGATTTTTATACAAGAACTAAGGTTTGCTCTAGTGAAATCCAGTAGCAAAAAGGTTTCGAATTGGAAACATTTCCTACTATCGTTTTAACACTAATAAGAAAGTAACAAGACCCTATTAATATACATTGTTACAGAGAAATTACAAATAGGTTATCTGTGAGGGTGAATTTCAATCAACAGTTTCATCAAAGTGATGGATATTCTATTAACAGTCTCATTTTCATCTCACTAGTTTTCCAACAGAAAGAATTTACTGACCCTGCATGTTCTTGGTTGTAATGAGGCTTCATTTATATTTTCACCACCAAAATACCAGCATGATTAAATTTTAAAATAGAAGAAGAACAAGGTCATTTCTATCAGTAAAGAAAACCTCTAAACAGAAACCATTTGATCCCACAAAAGTGATTGCAAAAATCCTTTCTTTCTTTGCACAAGACAAGGCAGTATGCAGCGAGAGGTTGTTGTGCAGTAGCCCCAGGCACGTGTGCCGTGGGTGAGGATGGCCCATTGTGATCTCACAGTGCTGGATTTTGATGCCAGTGATACCAGACTCAACCACCTAGCGAAGGATTGTGATGTCTCATAACCACAGAGGTGGTCAGGGAGGGGAAACCGTATCCAGACAAGCTGGGAAGGTTTCCTTCCAGGGGGACCTGAGCATTTCTTCCACCTGTCCCCAGGCCAACCAACAGCTGCGGCCTTTCTCCCTCTGCTTGCTCGACATCCACAGCTGCAGCGCTAATGAGAGGGAGCAGGTCAACCTGCCGCACAAGCCCTTCGGCCACACAACTTCCAGCACCTTCCACATCTCTCTTGGCAGCACATGGCGAGCGGTGCCAAAGAAGGCACGGGGGAGAGTGGCTCTGCTGCAAGGGCAGAGCCGCTGAAGGCAGCGGCGGGCTCAGAGTGTCCCATCTGCCTGGGTGCCGTGAGGAAGCCAGCCTTCGTGGCCTACTGCATGCACCAGTTCTGCTTTAGGTGCATCCGGCACTGGGCCCAGGGCAGGGAGGATTGCCCCGTGTGCCGGCAGTCCCTGGAGCAGGTGCTGCACTCCGTGCGAGGCGACGACGATTACGAGCTTTTTGTGGTGGGCCTGCCCGCCCGCCTGCGCAGGAGGATGGCCACGGACAGGGCCCGCCGCCGCCGCCCGCAGCGCCGCTACAACCTGCGCAGGCGGCTGGGCCCCGACCCACCCGCGGCCGGCCAGAGTGAGCCCGTGGCTGGCCAGAGTGAGCCCTCGGCCGGCCAGAGTGAGCCCACGGGCACCCAGAGCTCCCAGGGACAGGGGGCAGCTCCAGGGTCCTCCAGCATCCCAGCCCAACCCGCTCCTGCAACCATCACTTCTCAGGAGCCATCCCACAGGACTGGCCCTGGTGCTCCTCCACACACACACAACGGCACAGAGTAGCTGTGGGCCCTCTAATGTTTTCAATGAAACGTTTGGTGAACAGAAAGAAATGAGTGATTGTGGCCTCTCTCTCTCCCTCAGCCCAAAAATCTGGACTTCTTGGCCTGTCGAGCAAAGCTGTATATATGAATAAATTCAGGTAGTTGTCCTACAAAGACAAAAGTGAAGCAACATACACCTGAATAAACCTCTTAATAAACTATAAAATATCCATATGCAATATTAATATCATTAAGATAAGAGAAAATTGAATATGTCTACTCAGACCTTGATTTATACATGTCATAAATCAATAAAACCCCATATGCTCTTTTACAGTATTTAGGCCAGGTTGTCCTTTTAAAAACTGAATCAGAATGTCAAGGGAAAACACATTACCATAAAAACAGGCTGGAAACACGTGTCCTGAAATATGCTTTATGTTTATCTGAATCTGAAAACTAGATATCATACATATGACGCCTAATCTGCATTGAACCATTTGATTTCCAGTGTGACTCAGATAATCACATGATATCTCCTTACTATAGACTGTGCAGAATACAGCCTACCAAGAAATTAGAAAATGTCTTTTGTACGTTTCACAGTAATAATAACAATAAGCACTCTGTTTGTTAACTGTAATTAGTACAGAGTGGAGTTCTACACACTATTAAGTGGTAATATAATTACAGAGGCAAACTGTCTCCTAACATACAGTTAAGTCATATTTCCTATGCAGAAGAGTTTGTATTATGGTTGATACATATTCATAAGCAGACACCCCTGATGTTGTCTCTCGGCTAAAAACTAAAGAAAAAAGAACTGTGCACATCCTTCACAATTACTTAAATTTGCCATGAATTCAAATTGGATATTTGTAGTCTTTTTTTCCTGACTAATAGAACTGTGGCCCTTTTAATTCCATGACTGAAGATAGACATCCCTCCATTTTTAACGATTTAAGGTCATTATACATAGCCAAGCTTAAAAGAACTTGTTCTATTAATAACATTGCAAGCAGAGATACATTAAATGAGAGAGACTGGTTAAGCACTAGGAAGATACAGTGCAGCCTAGACAAAATAGATAAACTGCATTAGGGTCAAGAGTGCCTGGAGCTGTTAACACCTGGGACAGTATTTAGGGCCAGTATCAAAGACGCTTGCCCTGCTCTCCAGATATTGACTAATGGCTGCTATTTCTACTGATGGTTCTGTCTCTGTTGTCTTCCTCTCATTCTCCCTCTTTTTCTTCTCCAAAAGTAAAATAAAAGTGAACAAGAAAAATCCAGGTCGGTTAACAGATAACTGACGAAAAAAGGGAGAAATGTAATAATAATGTGGGAGGGTAACTACAGATTTTTCTACCAGGGCATCTGTTTTCAGAGCATACCACAAAACTATTACATAGGCTGGTTTAGGGGCTCGTAGTGAAAATGAGCAGGAAAAAATCCCTAATATGTAATTGAGAGAGTAGGATACAACTGGGAATTACCTTGGTTCTGTTGATAAATTTATCCTTGGGCCTTTGGAGTATATCTACAATAAATGCGTATGATCGGTGTATGACAGACACATCTATGTTACAGTAGGAATAGATACAAAATTTGGTTGTATAGAAGACTAAAGATATTTCTTCTCAGGAAGACAAATCCAACATATAGATCTTTTTTGCAGTTTGGGAAGCTAGCCCTGAAGACAGCAGCTTGAAGGCAGGCAATTTTCTACATTTAAATTCATACAATGCTTAAAAGATAATAACAATGCTTACATTTGTAGGCCTCCTTTCTTCATGATACCTTGGCCAGAGAATTTTATTTTGCAGGCATTTAAGCAACTGAATTCCACACAACAAATATTTGAAGATTCCTCATTTCAATATAGAACTGGCAAAGCAATAACAGGCATTGATTTTACATCTGTTTGGCCCTTCAGATCAAAAATGCTTCTGCAATCATCCAGCTAAAGAAGAAAAGCATTAGCAGAAGATGGACCTGCCAACCACAGTTATTCAGCACTGAGTCAAACTCTGCATTGGATCAGGCAACTTTACTCTTTGAATTGTTTTACTTTAGTTTTTAAGACTGAAGATAATGTCATTACACCACTTAATTTGATTGTATGTGATCCATTTTATGGGCTGATTTATAGGCTGTTTCAAGGACAGGTGAATCTAAACCCAAGAGCAGGTTTTCAGGCTCAGACACAAATGGAGATCCTTTTCAAAAGCAATGTACTTGTTCTTAGTGAAATCATGGTAGGTAAAATTTAGAAACAAAATAAAACTTCAGAAAAGATACTCTAAAAACAGTAAAATAGCTAAAACCAGTAAAAGTAATAAAAAGGATCTTCACAGATATCACGGAAGAGGTTGTAGAAATATAGTCATGCAAAGAAGTAAAATCAAAACCAACTGAGCTTGTTAAAATTACCACCAATAATATTATGACAAGCTTTAATATGGCATTTTCTATTCTTACTTCAGTCTTTCTGTTACATCCAATGCAGCTATTCCCTGTTTGTTCATCAGCAGCTCTGCTTTTGGGACAGATATTCCATGGTTAGATCAGTGTTATGGCTCAGCACTGCACGGCTTGATGCACAACCTGTTTGTGACCCACACCATGAAGTCTTTAAGCTGGCACATGGCACACACATAACACATAAGAGCCCCAAGAGCTGCTGAAAGCTCTTCAAATCTTTCTTCAGAGAGCTAAGTGGTACTTCTCATCAACTCTGTGAGCACAAACTTGTAGGACAGCTATAATTAAAAGTACAGCAGAAACTTGATCTTTCAAACTAGATAAAATTTAAGTCCTGTATCATAATAATAATTATCATGAGCTAAGGTAAAATAGTTCCAGGCTAAATTCAGCAGCAGAATACACCTGTCTGCTTTGTGCTTAGAAAGCTGCAAATGTCTAGAGACTTTACTGTCCTTTATTGTTTGTATCATCACAACTGTGGTGCCTGGGACCAAAAACTGACATGCTACGAAAACAAAAGGTAAACATAGTAGTTGACAAAATAATAAAAATAAATGTGTTGTGTTAATCATATTAGGAGGAGGTTTTTGGGGGAAAATCATGTCTCATAAGTCATCTAGCTAGGGGAGAAAGAGAAGGAAGCCTCCAGAGAGAGCCAAGTTCTGCCTTTGATGTCCTGTGTGAAGCAGGGGAGCCCAGAGGGCTGGCCAGCAGTGCGGGAGTGTGGGGACATCCTGTGGGACTCAGTCCATGGTCTGGAGGACAAACTGGAAAGTATTTTAAATAACCTAAACTATAGAGAAAGAAGAGAAATAAGAGGAAGCTTTTTCTCACATATAATATGAATTACCAGCAGTTAGGTGTGAAGGAAAGAGTAGAAATAGTTGTTCAGTTGTCTCAATATAGAGAAATTACCATGGGGAGAATTTCTCTTACACTGCTGTTTTTCAGCATCCTCCTGAAAAATCCAGAAAGTGGAGATATGCATAAGATATCAAGGTTTGCTAGTGATATAATATTATTCACACTTGTCAAAATTAAATTGACTGCAAAGAGTTGCAGAAGGCTTTTGATTGAGACATAAAGCATTTGATGAAATTTCTATTCAATAAATGCAAGTCGTGTACACAGGGAAATCACAGCCCTAACTTTATACACAAATAGATGAGATAAGCTTGAAATGAAATATTACCAGTTAGGAGTCATTGTAGATAATTCTCTGAAAACAGAGTAAACAAATTCAGAAAACGAATAGAGCCTTTCTGCTGGATCTTAGGGACAAGAACCACCCTTCAAGAATTAAGAAATTTGTCCACTAAACCTGTGCTAAACAGGATTTTAAAAATTTACTTGTATATTCATTTTAATTGATGATAAACCTAGTAAAAAATCATCTGAAATAACAGTTTGTGTTCTGGGTAAACACTTGAGTAATTTAAATTCATGTCTGTGTTGCTTGGGAAATTCAGAATAAGTATCAAGAAAACAATTTTATTTCAGTCTAACCTGATAATGCGAGGTAAGGTGAACCCTGAGGACTCATGAAAAGTTTTGGTTCGAGAAGAACAGATTGAGAGGGCTCCATACTGGGACCTATGGTAGGGCAAAAACTGATGGAAGCTTATGGACTCTGCCTTTGACAAGGCATGCCAGCCAGGGGTGCATCTTGAATCCTATCTCATCAATTCTTTCACACAGAGTAGCACAAATGTAAATATATGACCATAATAATTCACTTTGGGAAAATGAGGGCTGTTTTCCCGAGAAACCTCCCCCATGTTATGAGCACAACACACGCAAACACATTTTGATTGCTTAAAGTGCAGCCATCTCTTTCTCAATGTGCAGTGAAGGAGAGATCCTCCTGTGTGTACACACTTTGCCCTTGCTCTCTCCCAAACACTGAGCAGAAGCTTGGAATGCCTGGAATTCCACCTGCATTGTTCTTGGCAGGAAGAAGTAGAGCAAAACTTCTGCCCAATGAGCACAAGTTTTTGCCTACAGAGGTAAAGAAAATAAAAATAAACAACATCACAAAAAACATGCAGATTTTGACATTACCAAAGGCTACCAGAGTTGAATGGTTTTGTATTCATACAAATGTCATTTTGGCTAAAAATAGACTAACAAAACAAATAATTCAAACTGATCTCAGAGTCAGATCTCCATGGTACAACAGGATCCCATGGAAGAGCAATCAATTCAGAATAAACCTATTCAGTCTGCTCTTGTGACAAGTGTGTGCACAACTTTGGCTAACATAGCTAACGACTTCCTCTGGGGAGTGATCCCACATAACATTTTTTTTTAGCTAAGGAGAAATATGGATCCCGCTCACAAGCAAATATGCTTTTTCCCCTATGAGCATCATATGGGAAAAGTAAGTTAGGTACAATCTGATTTTGAGAAAAACTACAAAAAACTCTAAAAGTACTCCTAAAAGCAGGTACTACAGCATTTTGGGGAGGTATTGAACTGTGCTCAGCAGTCAGAGAATCAGCAGGAAATAAACACCAAAATAACACCTGAGCAGGATCCATTAACACACCAGGTGAGCTTTCCATGCAACTGGTCCATTGATTGGGAATAGACACAAAACACCACTGCCAGCACTGTCTTGCTGCCCACCTCCCTTGCCTCTGCTGAGTGGATCCCATGTTCTAGCCCTCACCTGAACCAGGTCTCGATGTTTTTCAATAGCTGGATGGGCAAGTGGGGAGGGTGGGGGTGATATCAGAGTTGAGGGTCATTAAGGAATATTGA
This sequence comes from Brachypodius melanocephalos, assembly GCA_013398615.1. Taxonomy (NCBI): domain Eukaryota; kingdom Metazoa; phylum Chordata; class Aves; order Passeriformes; family Pycnonotidae; genus Brachypodius; species Brachypodius melanocephalos. The sequence continues at coordinate 5,078,856 of VZSR01002340.1, forward strand.
AAAACTGGGGTTTTTTTTGCTGGAGCTGACCAATATTTCTGAAAAAGGCAGAGGCAGCTGAAAGTTGGGCTCAAGCACTTATAAACACAAGTAACCACAGGCACAGATAGGTAACTACAATACTAAATGTAAAAAAATGAGGAAGAAATATTTACTTACCTTAAATCAGAATCAGCAAGCAAGCCAAAGAGCATCAGTCCAAATTTCACTCGGAAAAATCTAGAAGACAAACCAGAATATCCAGTCCAAATATTGATAGAAACGTTATGTCTTGCCTTTACCTTTGGGCAGAAGAGGAAGCACAAATACAAACTCTTGATAGCCTGTGACAACCTGACCCCATCAAAGCCAGGTAACATATACAGCAATTGTACTGCAGGCTTTCATTATGTCTATTGAAACCTATGTTCAAAACACAGGCCATTACATGCCTGTGGATCACAGAGGGTTTTTTTTTTGTCAGGCTATAACTGATCTGTCTATGAGTGCACGAATTTAAAACATTCCCTTGCAGGGAAAAACAGGTGTGGGTTTGGGGGAGATCCAGTAGATGGCTGTAAACCAGCAAGCTTTTCGAGTTCTGTTCTTCACTTTTTTGGGAAAGAACATATGGATACCTCGTCAGCTGGGCTTTTGTAATTTTACGTGCAATACATTTTGCAAACATTTTTAATAATAAAGATATAATGTAATACATTTGAACCCAGTCTTCACCTTTCTGCCCTTACTTACTTCTTCGCCCCAGGAGACCAAAGTTTTGTTGCTAGGAAAACACTGTGCAATCAAAATTTTCCAAATAAAAGTTTTCATTTGAAAATAAAACATTCCTATTAAAAGAGACCTTTTTACAGTTTATTTTATTTAGTACCTGGCATTCCAGCAAATAACTTTCTACCCTATACTGCTTCCCTTGAACTAGTTCTAGCATATCAGACATCCCCACCACTGGGTTGTCCATGAGAGCTAACAAATACAAGAACTATGCAAGCCCTATTGGATGCTGCACCTCTCCCTGCAAGAAATTCTTCAGGATGATAACATACTGAACACAATGTAAAATACGATAAAATGTGGCTTTAAATCATTATACCCGTTTTATCTACATGATTATTCCTTACTGAACATTAATGGTGCCAATGTATTCCTTCACTGCAAGATCCATTTACAATAGCTAAGTCTACCTCTCCTACATTTTAAAAAACATTTTATAGAAAAAATAGAATAATTCGCAGCATCATAATCTGTGTAAGATTGTCAGAGTTCTCCAACCTGTACTCATTTTTCTCTAAAGAGAAAAACACCCAACCATTATCTTTTAATCAATGGCATTAAAACTTTTAAAGTTACTACTCACTTTAAACTGTGTAATTTTGCATTTTCAGTTCTTAAAAATTATGACCTGTGTATTGTTTTTGGTGCAAAAACACTTTCCAATTTCTGAAAGAAATAACTCAGGAACTTTATGGTCTAAACAAAGAGCACTTCAAATGCTCTTTAAGTGCATTGATAAACTCCTTTCTTCATGAATCTGGTGCTAAGTACACTGTCAAATTCATGCAGGAATAAATGAGAATTTTAGAACACTAAGTAGAAGCCATAGCACATAACTACCTCACATGAAGCAAGAATATTATATATGTATTTTCTCTTGTTTTCAGACAAGATAGGAACTCACTGAGTTCAATTCTGCCTTGGAGTTCACAGCCTTATTTTATCTGATTGCAATATCTGCTCAAGGATCATAAAATAATTTGGTAGGGAAAAAAATCCCATTCTCCTTACATAGGTTCATTCTCCTTACATACATTAATTCTCCTTATAGCTCAACATGGAAGGAGATGTTGAAGGCAATCGCTAAACCCCAAATTTTATTTCTGCACTTAGTTAAAGGGAGTCTGTTTTAGAGCTGGTACAATTAGCATGGGCTCAAATACGACATTGATGTGGAGTTGGATAAAGCAGACAATAGTGACAGGAGAGTGTTTTCATTGACATACAAACATTTCCATGGCTCACATCCTTTTCCCAGGATAAGGCTATCTTTCAGATGCTCAGAAATTTGGGGATGACCATTGTCATGCTGTAGAAGCAGCAAATGTAAAGATAAAGCCATAATTATTTATGAAAACTGTAGTGCACTGCTCCATGGAAACTGTCAGTAGGTTTCCAAGGCAGCCAAATCAAGAAAAGAACAAGGCTTTGAAAGAGTGAAGTAAAAAGAAAAACAGCTAACAGCTTGATGTGTGAGGAGGTAAATTTTGGAAAGTGCTTGAGCCCCATCGGAAGTCAGTGGTAGCTGTGCTCTTAAATCACTGAGAACTTTCTGAAAAGCCCAGCCAGAAGCACCAGGGGCTTGATGTGTGTTACTGATTGTTCATTGTCCAACACTGCTGTCCTGCAGCTGCACTTTCGTTCTACCCTGTGCTTGGCTCTGGAGCTGCTCCCCTCTCTTCTGTCTCCCACAGATGCTCTGCTTCTGAGGACTGTTGTTCCCCCTCATCCTCCTCTTCCTCTCCTCACCCTTCATATCCATCTCTCCAGCTTTATAGCCATCAAACAGCCCAACAACTGTATGGCCTTTCTAGTAATTGGGAACGTGATGCCAAAGTAGTGTCTGCTCTCAGACCCAATAACCAAAGAAGGTTTGGGCTGGCAGGGAGCAGCAGGTACAATCCATTCCTATCTCACTGATAGTCCAGCCTGAGTGGACAACAAGAGGAGGGAGAGCCAAGCTGATAAGCACAGCTAACAACCTGGGCCCTAAGAAAGGCTCTGAGGAGGTGGAAAAGCAAAATTCTTTTTTTTTTTTTTTTTTCTTCCTAAAAGAAACAATCCAATAGTGGCTTATTATTCTGGAAGCTGGTCCTACCAAACTGAGCTGACCTTGAGTACTGCAATGCTTTCCAACCTTTCAGCCTTTCCATTTACATTAGAAGCAAACAAAACACTCCAGTGTGCCAGGGTATATGACATCTCAGTAGAAGTTGTGAGCAGCCTAAAAACCCCAGTATTTTTTAGCAAAACAATTGGAAAATGCCAAAGCAATAAGATGTCTTCTGGAAAAAATATACAAAGAAATACGTTTAGTGTGAAATTAAATTATTTTTGTAATATCAACATCCACTAGGTGAGATTTATAAGGTTTTATACTCTAAAACCAGAAAACGACCCCCATAATACAACAGTTTTTTCATACACACATGTAAAAGCCTATAAACTATGCAATAGGAATTCTCTTCAAGCCACTCTCTATGACCTTGGCAATGAAATACTAAAAAATAATGCTAAGTCAATATATAATCAATTATATAAATTCTTTTTTACCCACTCTCTGTGTCTGGAAATTTCCAGGCAGTAAAATCTCCTCTGAGATCAAAATGTAATAAGCCTTTTATGGCAGTTGCCAAAGAAAAGTACAGATCCAATATATTAACTGAAAATATTTTGAGCATGGATAAGACCATTTCCTCTTCCACCTCAAACAGAACTGGAGTTTGGTTTTCAGTGCATTTGCCACTGTAGGTGCAGTCTAAAAACAATGAATTTAACCATTTTAAAACTAACTGCTCTCAATATATATTAAGTGGATAAACATGTCAAGCATTTCTTTAATTTAGAGTTTAACTGAGATTTAAAGCTAGTGATTTATGTAGTTTTGATTTATAATGAAGTCTTACAGCCATGAAGAGACTTTTTTTTTCACTGAGAAAAATAAATATGTATTTATGCTCTGGTCTTCAGCTGAAAATTGATCTCCCTCTTCACAAATTTTGTGTGAAGATGGAATCTTCCTTTAGGACACCAATCCAGTGAAATCCCAAAGAGTAACTTTAACTACAGAGACATCATACAGATTATCTTTCTGTTCTCAGATATGTGCATCTAAGCATTTAATCACAATTAATGCAGAAAGTAGCTAAAATAAAGAGTCTTGACTGGGAATCAGTGTTGGGACAGTGGCTTCTCTTGTCGCTTTTAGTAGTGAGACTTGTGGCCCCAAGCTCTTATTTCAAAATGATTCAACCTATTTTCACAGCAGTATTTACTGAAGCTTTTCTGGGGGAAAGTCTATGCTCCTAAAATTTACTTCACTGTTACTGAGAGGTTTTTGAGGTAAAGTTTTAGAAAAAAGGTCACCAGATACTATTTGGGTTTTTATTAATATTAATAATGAAACAACCAACATCATAACAACCTGTAGTTAAACTCCATATCTCTAACCCAGGATGATCGTGGCAATGGCTTGTACATCTTTGTAACCTGCTGCACTTTCAGGTCGAGATTATCTGACAGACACATCCACAGCACCAGTGTGAGGCACTCAGCATGCCTGAAAACTCCCTACACTCTACAGGATCAACAACAAAAACATCATTCATGTCACAGAGTCAGATCATTCCTGTCTTTCACAAGGTAGAAACTCTCAGAAGTCATGTGTCCACAGCAGCTTTTGTTGCATGAGTGTCAGATTTTCTGGGGAGAGAAGGAGGAGGGAAGTGCAGAGATGTGGAGGGTTCCCTGTGAGGAAATACTGGAGCTCCAACTGGACATGCCAAGTGCTACTGATCCTAGATAGTGGGCAGCAAAGTCCACAGCAGTGGAAACCAACAGAATCTTGTCCCAAATTTTAGATATGAAGCATTGCCCTCCTGTACCTCTCTGAATAAAAAGTATTAACGGACTGAGGGCAGGTAAGCATCCAGCCAGTAATGAATGGGAAAAAATAGCACTGGGACCACAAGGATGATTTTTCTACAAAGATGTTGAGTGAGATCAGTCTGTTTATGTGATGAACAACCACTGGGATCCAAGGTGTTAGGTTTAGACCACCAGAAAGACCAGGCTATGGGTTACCATCCTAGGGGACCAGTCAAGGGAGGCAAAGGAGCCTGGTAAAATATGGGCACCTTTATCACTTTGAAGCCACTCTGGAACAGGCTGCACTTTTCATATCTCTGTGTTTCTTTTGGGACCTGACTAATCACATCCTAAAGTTCTTAGCAGATGAATAATACCCAGCCTGGTTTTGTATGAAGGTCATACTCTCTGTTTTCACACTTCACCCTTGAAGTCTGATAAACTGCAGTGATCAAGTAGAACTTATTTATAAATCTACTTACTATTTAAAGTTATAACTCCCACCAGGCTTTTTAGCTGACTTTCTATTTTCAATTCCTTGTCCATCTTCAGACATTATCTTTGAGATGTGATGAATTTGCCTGGCAAAGAAAATAGTTTTGTCTAAATTTTAATGCAGTTATTTTGACCTTTTTCTTCAAGCACAGATAAGGCACTTAAAGTTATCTCTTCTGTCATACATTATCACCTTTTCAGAAAAGTAGTTTGGAGAAATTGTGATAAATGTTTTACTTTGCATTTTCTTTAAACTGTTGAATATGAGGTGAGGAAATTAGACACTGTAAATGCATACTGAACTAATAATATAGAAGCATCATACGGAAACAAAAATTTGAAAACAGAACACTATTGGCCATTATAAAAGTCGAAGTCACAAAAATCAGAAAGTATTCTTGATTTCCAATCTCTCATTTATTTCAGCTCTCTGATACCTTAGGATCATTTTCTACAGCAATTATGGTTTTTATCCTATCCTTTTTAAAATTAAATTTAAAAATACATAAGTAAAGAGGTTTTTATAGTTTTGCTGTAATGTAACATAATTCTACTCCTTTTTCTTCTCAAACTATTTCCACTATTTATCATCTGACTTTTCTCCATATGTATTGAATTAATTATTTTTTTCTTGTGCATCTGGGAGTCTTACATCATATTTGTTCTCCTTCATTAAATTCCTCCAAGTGTTGTTGGTTCCTCACTCCTTTCCCTCTCACTGGAATCAAAGATTTATCTACATTTGAAACAATATATCCACCACAATGAAATCTGATTTTTTCCCAACACACATTTTCAGGTGTTTCTCTCCCTCTTTGGAAGCATCCAAAGCCAACTTTAATGCATGCAAGTGAGCAGAAATAGCAATAATTTATCCATAAGAAAGCAGAGGGAATCCAGGGAGGCAACCACTTAAATTTGTATTTCTTGTGGTGGTAAAGAATAAATCACATTTGAAATATACACTGAATAAAGAGGCAAACCCTGTTTACTTGGTATAATGCAAAATCACATTTTGTCACTATATTAGGAGTAGTCCGGAGCAGGATTCTGTTCCTGTGGCATTTGGGGGTCCCACAGGATGTCTTTGCCCCTGCCTGCCAACCTGATTTGACCCTGCTTATTTTGTGGACCTTCCCCACTGGCAGCATATCTGCAAGCAGGATGCTGTGAAAAATTAATTACCTGCTGAAAGAATCAGCTTTGGAAACATGACAGATATAATTCACTTGGAAAACAGGTGGATTGCTACTGCAGGGTTAAAGTGCTTGCTCAGGCAGGGCAGGATCTCAGTTTCATTGCCTACCATCATCATCATGAAGTGGATACCAGGCACTCTGGCTAAAGAGTGTAGTGGAAATCTAAAAATAAAAAATATTCCTTTTCTGGAAATTTAAATGGGCAACAGAACATATTTTGTAATTTTGGAGATATTTCATCTGCCACTCTACAAAGTCTATACCAGATAAATAACTTGGGCAATGCAACCCAAAAATGGATGCTTAAACATGCTAATGGATTTTTCTAAAGATTGCATACATTATAAAAATGTCAGATATTTCAGTTTTTTAATTTAAAGTTGGATCATTTGCATCCTCAGAGGAATAATTAATTTGGAAAATATTTAAAAATTCCACCAGCAAATGAAGGCTAATTTTTTTCCATAATTGTCACAATGACAGCTGTCTTGAAGTTTTTTATTGATTTCCCTATAAATAACTTTGAGCTGTGGAAGAAATACACTTCATGTGATGTATCTTGGCTTGTAAAATAATGACACCATACTAGAACGAGGACTGAATCTGCTGTAACAGCTCACAAAGTCTCATTTGGTGTGCTGGGTCTTCTTTGGGTCGCAAAACCTCACCACATTCTTTGGATAAATCCCCGTGGCCTCCAAGGCACCACCTAACTCAAGGGCTATATTGCATCATGACTAAAGCATTATTCTCAGGTGAGTAGAATTTGGTTGATCCATCACAACACCAGACTGCTCCCAACACAGTTCATGACTTTTTCTCAGAAGCTGCCACTTCAAACGTGCTGCATACATGGAGGGCCATGAGTAGAGTAAGGTGTTATCAATGGAGAATCAACAAGCTGCAATGTCCAGGTGCTGCAGCAGAAGCAGACAGCTGATATCCTGCAGAGTGCAACTGCCTTCTAGATGATCCCATTCACATTAGGGCTCAGATAATCTGAACCCTGAAGAGATCCATTACTTAAGGTCCTTCAAGTCACCAGATGAGCCCAAGAACCGAAGGCTCAGCACAGAATGACGCAGTTCATGGAAACCTTCATGGGCTTCCTGGGAGGAACACAACTTCCCTTGTGAAACTACAGCACTGACTGCATGGTTAACTGCTGCTGTGACCCAGGATGCCCTCAGCACACATAAATGTAGCTACTAATCTTGGTAATTTCTATTATTATTACAGAATATTCTATTCGATATTCATCACCCATGGCACCAAGTAAGTGCCTGAGATATGTGGCTGAAACACTGCAGGATGGCCACTGTGGTGCATTAAGTTCCAGACTCTTGGAGAACTTGATACAAATTGTTTTAATATGTTAAAAATACCCTCAAACTTCTTCATCAACAGGCTTGTCCAAAATTCCCATTTACTACGGGTTATTGCAGCCTGCTGACTGGAAAATCTATAAATCCTCAATCAACATATTGTAAAATGAGAAGGAAGAAACTTGAGAACAAGCATCACTGTCACGGGCAACTGCTACTTTGCATGCATTTTTCCTTCTCTACATGATGAATATTATAAGAAAAATAATTTTAAAATGTCACTCATTAAAATGAGTCAAAAATGTGTGCCATGGCATGTATGTAATGGCAATGCTGGCCCAGGGAAGACTCATCTTCTGGCTTGCCCTTGCATTAATACCAAATATGCTTAGTCCTAGAAATTCTGGCTTTGAAACAAATTAGCACATCAAAGTACCAAGCCATGTTAATATATTTTTTTTAATTTTATTTTTTTTTACTTTAGAGAGAAATGGCTAGAGGGGAAAAAAATCCTAGTGAGTGATTGAAGGAAGACAGACACAGGCTGTGCTGAAAACCAGTGTCAAAGTCATATAATATTCTGTTGAAATTTCGGTCCTGACTTCATGTATTGCTTTTCTAAAATGAAAGCAAGAAAATACTTTTGTTTGCTGTGTTAGTTATCAACTTTTTCATATCTTCTGATTCTGTTCATTAAAACATTTTGCTCCTCCCCATGAGTCAAATAACACTTTTCCCTATCTTGTATGGATCTATCCTTACCTTACAGCTTGTGTTTAGGAAGAAAAAAAATGTTTTTCCTAAGAAATCCTGGCAAAAGTAGGTAAGATGACTAGCAAACCAAAAAATAAGTTTATTGTGCTTAGTAAAGTGACCATCCTCAGCTCATATTCTTATCTCCATTCCTATAATGTGTTACCCTGAACACAGACCAGTTGAATTTTGGAATATTTTTCTTCTGAAGCTCATGGAACAGTTTGTTCTGAATTTTTATGGACTGACTGAGGATACAACTCAGCAAAGTAAGGACAAAAACCTGTGTGTTGAATTCATGCAGCAAGTTAATTAGATGAAAAAGAGGGATGCTGACTGTTATTCCAGTGGCTTAGAGATAACTATTAGTTTTTTAAAAAGTTGCCTGATGTGGTCAATGCTACTGCATTTACCAGCAGAAATTTGGTCTGCCCAAGTAGTATTCTAGCACATTTTAGTTCGCTCACCTGTTTCAGATCTGCATTAGTGCCCCTTGTTGAACATTGAATCATTGCTGCTCCCACCATAGTCAGAGGAGGTAAATACAGACTACAAGTTAAACATGAAAGGGCACAAATTACATTGGCCCAAGGACAGCTGCAATAGCTGTGAAAATGGGGAAAATTATCTGTTGTTTATATGCAATGCCTAAAAACTTTTCCTATTTTCCTTGGACACTTGAGGGAGTCAAAGATTTTCATATAAACTTTTGTTGTCCAAACAGTAAGGATTTTTAAAATTTATTTTTACTTTTCAGTTCATTCCCTCAAGGTTCAGCTGCATCATTGCTGTGACTGCTATCTGCTGTGTTAATGAGAATTTCTATTAGCATTGGAAAGCTGTGCTCAGCAGCACTGTCTGTCAGCCATTGGCATTGCTCTTGCTTGGATACCCACTGCCTGGAACTTACACCTGTCTGATCTCACTAGTTCAACACAGCAGCAGCCACCCAATTTGGGCTAGACCTTTAATGCATTCAGCTTAGAGTAGCCTTGCATCTCCAGTGCAGGGTTTGTCTCATTACTTGTTAATTGAATCTCCTTTGCCGTAATATATGACCTAACAGCTATAGCAAATCTCAAACCTCAGCACACACAGGCTTGCTTAATGAATATAGAGTAAACCAAATTGCTTTTTTGTGTTTAATCACCATCAGGAAGTTTTTAGTCCTGTGATGTGAAGGCACCTTTCCTGTTGACTTAACTCCCAATTAGTTGTGAGGTACTTCATCCTTTTACTTAACCTTGCTAATTATGAAGGCCCTTATGTGCCTCTATCCCCCCCTGCAGAGTAGAGATTCCTTTGAACTTGAACATGCTGTTGCAGGAAGCAAGACAAAGAGCAGTCGTGTTTCACCTCTCAGGCACATTTATGGTACCACTACTCTTTCCCCTGACACTTGGTGCTGGAATCACATCCTGAGGTCAGGATGAAGAAAGCCTTGGAGGAGACTCACTTATCTTGGTCCAAATGGTTTCTCATGATACCAAAGCCTCCACTGTCAATTAGTAGTTTAAAGAACCTGCTTCACACTCTCCCCAGGGTTATAACTCTCAAAAAAGAGGGTTTGGCTTTAACTGTATTCCTCCAGCTTTGTTAGCAAACTGTAGGGTTTGTATTCACTTTTGTCCTGGAAGTTTTTGCATAACCTACTCAAATAGAAGCATAACCTGTATTTTCTTCTCTGATTTGAAACATTCAGAATGACAGACCACTCTGTTCACCTTTAAACAAATTGTGTTCTACTTTATGCTACTCTTACTCTTCCCTCCTTTACTCTCATACATACCTGGATGAGGAAGAAGTCACTAAATTAACATTTGATGGGCTGGGGTAAACCCTAGATTGAGTTTTAGGAGAGTTTGATAAAGAGAACAGATTTTAAAATCCTCACAGCATAAATAGAAAATATTTTTCAGAGCATGTATCAGGGGGATTAATTCCATCTTGTGCTACTATATATTCTGCAGAACCTTTGTAGTGCACCAAGATCTGAGATTAAATCTACAGAATCTATATTCAGCCAGTGAAAGCCATCTCAAGCTGATAAATATGTTTACAAACACTTAGTCAAAAACTAAGTACAAAAAGTTTTACTGTCTTCAACTTTAATTTCAAAGATTTATTCTGGTTAAGAACACTCCCTGTGTGTACTTCTCCTTTCAGAAGTACATGCAGTGTCACATGCAAAAATCCCGAAATGAATTACAGAACAAGGAAAAAATGAGTATCTGCTGAAGAATCATATTAAAAAACCCAGTTAGACTAGTCTGGCAGCTATCTGTGGTGATAAGAGGAGAGAAAAGGGCTTCCTCCATCACTGGCATACTCACTCAGGATGTAGATTCTGGCCAGGGAAGGTCCTCACAGTCCTGCAGGACCCCATGACCAAGTGGCCACCCTTCCTCAGGCAGCACATCTATTCAGTTTAGCAGAATGCAGGGCAAGGAGCTTAATCCAGTAGCCTTAGTGCAGAGGTGTGAAGTTGAGGCAAAAAGACACACAGATACTTTCCATGTTATCCAGAATAAAAGGTAGATGCAGGTGAATGATGATACTCCACTTCTTTTTTGGGCAATTACTCCCTGCAAGTGGTGACATGTTGGCCATTTATGAAACAAAGAGCAAAACCATGTTTCCCTGGCATGACCCTACTCCTCCTCCCAACAGGAACTCAAGAGCCACCTGTCAGCTTCTGTTGCCACAAAGTTGGACAAGTCCAAAGTACAGGAATAGGTGAAAGAAAACAGAAATTAGAACACCACCTCCTACCTCCATGTCTGCACAGCTGGAACTGTCAGCAATGCTTAACTGTACTTTACCAAGGAAAGGGTAAAGCTCAATAAGAGATTAAAAGGTTAAATTATCAGCTTAAATAAAGAGAATGAAACGATCATTTTTTCAAATTGAAAGAGCATTGGCTTTCAGCTGTTGCAACTCGTGTACTGAAGCCATAGTATTTTAAATGAAAGAGGTGCAAATTTAGCAAGCACATTTGTCCTTGGCTGTTTTCCAAGGCAGCTGTTACAGTGAATTTAAAATGTGAAATGAATCAAATATATGAGAATAGATCTTCCATAAGTCATTATTTTCTTCTTTAAATAATGAACAAAACTCCAACTTATCCTGGGAAAATGTCCCATTTTTCATACAACTTTTAGGAGCTGTTTCCCAGCCATACTTCCCAGCACAATAGCCTCCAGCTTTCCAGACTCAAGTACTCATCTTTAATTTAGATATATCTGGACCATGCACGTTCTAGGTATAAAGGAAACAAAATAGAAAGGCTCAAGAAAATGAGGCACTTGAACAAACTATCTTCATTTGTAGGCTTGTCTGGGATATTCTCTGCTTTAGGGACTGACTGCTGCTCTTTCTGGATGGACACATAAAAATACGTGTTGGGAAAAGTAGACTACGTAAGTTTGGATCTCTCACTGATGAAGTGATAATTTAATGAACTCTGGAGGGAAATTATTTAGTTTCTTCATTTATTTTTTCATTCCATGTTTTCCAAAGGATGAAGTGAGCACCACAATGGTCACGAAACCTTTTCCATCATGGTAAACTCAAAGAACTGCTATGCAGAAGCAAAAGTTAAATCAGAGGAGGATACAAAACACAAGGTGAAAAAAAGAGATTTTATACCTACTGCCAGAGAAATGCTCTCCAAATAAGATAACATAGCATAAAAAATACTTAGTTTTTAATAGGCTCAGAGTTCAGGCTTTGTACATTGTCCACCATGGAAGTTTATTGAAAACAAATCTTATTTAAGTCAAGGAAATGCTCCAAAATTTCTCTGTGAAGGGATAATAAAAATTGTGCATATATTGTACCCTAGGGGCAGTTTCAAACTTCATCCCCAGATTGGTTGTAGAAAATGTCCTTCCTGCTTTACTAAACTAATTTCAATAAGCCCAAAAGGTATTTAGATGTGAGGTCATGAGAGCTGGGAAAAGAGAGTAGAGAAAATGATAGATCATTGGGTTGTGTTTTAATCAAATGAAAAACCTCAAAGCCAAAGCTAACCAACCAACAAGAACAAAGCAATCAAACAAACAAAAGACATATTCTTTAGAATTTCTTCAGAAATTAAATTTTACAATGTTAAAAATATGCAATTTTTTGACTAAGAAAAGATTAATTCCAAGATAACTGGTGCTCTACGATCTCATTTTATGTCCTTGTTATCATACTTATTAAAACAGAGGGTATCCTATTTTTATATATATACACACAAAACACTAAACACTAATAGGAATTTAACTGATTACAGTAATATTCCTACTCTCTTGTATCTCGGCAAAACTATTTTTCTCTTTCATTGCTTCAGTGTCTCTTCATGGTTGCTGCAGTAACAAAGTAATTTTCTGATAAATTCATCAGGAAAAGTGCACTACAGAGAACATGTATAACTCTAAACCTGCCAGATTATCACAATTGTAGAGCAGTTATTCTCCTGGGGGGAAAAAAGGAAAATTACATAATGTAATTGCTCAGAGTGAAGATAAGTTATCATAATTTTATGCTACCAAAACCAACTTTTTTACATGTGCTCAGCATGAGGAGATGTTCTCTTATGGACAATATAGATCATCTCAAGCTGTATCAACCACAGTGTCAACTAGGCTGACAAATCAAGATTTCTGGCACACTTGAACCACTAAAGATTATGGATGAAGGAAAAGTTTTGCAATAACATTCATCTTCCAAGTTGTAGCGAACATTTTGCTAAGCAAAATTAAATGCCACAGTCTTCTTAATTCAATTATTTCAGGGCTACTCAAAATCTATAACATAATTGAAAGTGTAATTACTGTAGTTAAGCTCAAGATTTATCCTGTAAAATGTGAAACCTACAATACCTGAAACCAATGGCAAATCCTGGACAATGGGAATAAGAAATTTAATTTTAAACATTTTATATGAGCCCTCCTTTACTTATTAAAGGAAATACAGGGCATGATGAGGAATGCTCAAAAATACTGTTTTCTAAACTGCTTTCTGTTACCTCCATTTCTTCCCCTGAGAGGTTCCTAAAATGTCATTTGGAGTAAATATAGAATAAGTAGTTTTGATTTGCTAAATAAAGAAATGCATACAGGATCTCTTATTTTCTATGAAAAAACAGCATTTTACCCTTATTTTGCCATTCTACACAGCTTAGCTTTGTATAAATCTGGTCTTTGTAATTTTCCACATTTGACTGATTTGCAATTTCTAATCATGACCCAAAATTTTAAAAACAAAATATTTGTTTAGGATTTGCTGTTCTTAAAAAAAAAAAAATAGACCTTCAGTGTAATTCAAGACAAGAATTATTTCTCTCAATAGACAATATGGATATAAACCTTGAAAAGGCTGAGAATCTACTAATGTACTGAAAGTAGTTAATTGAACTGAATTTTTTGTCTGGCAAAAAGAGAAGGTGGCATGAGTTTATCACAATACTAAGGGAACACTGATTTCATAACATGAAAAAAAAAAGAGAGAAATTGAGATGGCTGTAGTCAAGTTAGAAGTTCTCAAATCGAAAAAGACTTTTCTGGCAGTCATTTGCAGGAGACTTAAAGTTTATGATGAATCTGCATGCATGGAAGATTGGCACCATATCTGGGCTGATGAACCAGCTCTTGGCATGGTCTCTAACAGAGTATGATGGGAAGTGTCTTAAATTAGGAAGAGCCTCTAGGTGCCTCATAGATTTACTTAGCAGGAATAGAATTTTCCAGTCAGAGGGAAAAAATGGTTGTCCCAAATCCTTTTTCTGATTTGATAATTCCACAAGGTCTTCTATTCATATTTCATACTGGTTTTGTGTTTATCCCTAAAGGCATATTTTTTCCATACAAACTGAGACAGAAAGCTTGTCAACACTGCATGTCTAAGTGGAAAAGCAGACATTAAAATTTCTGACATGACTTCCTTTATGCCAGTGTCACATTAGTTCTAGACTTCTGCTCTCTGTGAATTGGTTTGTATAGATTCAACAAATTATTAGTTGGAGGAACACAGACATTGTGATTTAATATCAAGTCCTTGCCTCAGAAAGATTACTAGCACGTTTTTGTTTCTTCATTAAACAAAAGTGTCAAATGGTCACAACTAAGATTGTTGCATATTCCTGAATTCCCATCTGTATGGCCAATGTGCAAAATTTATTTTCGTTTGCTTTAGGAAGTACTGTGCTGCTGTGTTAGACACTGGATGGAAACTCACTGGTCAATGACCATCTGGAATTTCCAGTAGGCTGAGAACAGGTGAGACTTCTGCCTTGCATCAATTGCATCTTCAGGACTTGGATTCTGGCAAAGATTTTGCTTTACCTTTGGGAGATGTGCAATGCAATAGAAGTGTGGATGCACCATACTCATGTATAGACATGCTTTCATGGAGAAAGAATGTGAAATACCAGTGTGGCAATTGGTCTTCATTCCAAGGATATGTTTACACTAGGCAGTTAGCTCAATGATGAAAACCTTTCTAACAATCATCCTCAAAGAGTAGATGAGGGTTCACACCAGGAATAGGATTGTTATGTACACAGCATCTTGTGCTTGACATGTGCTAGCTTTAATATGACATCATCCCTCCACATTAGCTGCACTCCACTAGAAATAACATTCCTGGAAGAGGATGAAGGAGAATGAGTCATGGAATAGTAATTTCAAGAAACACACACCTGTCAGTGTTTGAGGAAGGTTTTGGATGCAATTATGAATATTTGACTTTCAATGTGTATTTTCAAGACCGCTCCATTAACAATTTCTGCATATTCTGATGCATTATTTTGACACTTGTACTGAGCTCTTCAAAAGGCACTCACTCACCTCTTCCATCAGTGTCTATGAGACACAATGTTCCTAATGTATCTTATAAATAAAGTATCATCTAAGTGCTCTTCAAATTTGCAAGTCATTAAATGCTTTTGGAGCTCTTCAACATAGAAGCATCAGCTTCTCAACTGCAGAAGAGTTCAGTGGGAGATGAGCTACAAGCTATGTCCTGCTCATCTGATTTGAGAAAAAGGAGAAATGTAATCAAGAACTGCTCTTGCCACTCCCGCCTACCTAAGTAGACTGATTTACTGTAGTCTTGAAGAGGATTAGCCCTTTTGCAAGCCACATCTTATCAATCTCTAAAATTAGGAGACCGAGTGGGAATCTTGAGTTTTAGCAGAAAGTCCCTAGACATCATGTTTGTGGAGTAAAGTTCAAAACTGTGAAGCCAAAACCTCCTAAAGGCTCATAAACCAAAGGCAGCTTGGCTCAATAAATAGCTTTTCACTGCCTGAGATGAGAAGTACATGTTAGAAACTAGTGATAAAAGATGCTGGCTATGTTATTAGGGAGTACTCCTCTGTGAGAAACACATTTTTATTTCAGTCCTGTTTCTAATCATATCTCCCAGTTTGTGTTAATGTCATTTTGAGAAATACCATTTTCAGAGAGACTGTTTCTGTGGTTGATAATTGTGTGTGGCAGATATCAGATCCTGACCCATATTTAGGTCAGTTTCGGAAATACAACTGGTCTGTAAGGGCTGCTGCACTCCAGTGGTGAACAAAATAACTTCTCTTATTAAAGCAATAAGTATCCAAATATGGCAAGGAAGAGGTTGGGTGATAACCTCTGGAATTCTCCTACAAGATACAAGACTATGATCCTGAGATGTGCTCTGACTTTTTGTTATTAAAGGTAGGATTTTCACTGAGCATGTCACTTTTCAGATGACAGTGACATGTTTAGTGAAAACCTATGTTTAAAATAAAAGGAATGTAAGAGAATTGCAAGCATCCTTTTCCTTTAACAAGTTCTGTTAAGACTTGTGCCAGCATAAACACAACTTCAAATATCATCCACAGACAGTTTTTCTGTTACAGACTCAGTAGAAACCACAGCAAATGGTCCCAGAAATTACCTCTGGGTATTGTATAAATGTTTGTATAATCTTGAAGAGAACCTTGTATTATAAACTATCATAAACTGCACTCAGTTTAGCTAAACTGAAAGCAAAGTTTGTCATCCAAATTTAGAAAAACAAGAAGAAGGTTAAGAAGGTTAATGAAGTTAACAAGTTGGCAAAATAGAAATGTCTGTACAATATAATCAAAGTTGTAGACATTAATGTTTTGAGCTATTTCATATCCCCCATTGTGTGACTATAAAAAAATGTTACCACATCTGTATGGATGGATATTGAGTAATATCACTAAAACTTAGCAATGCTCACACATATTTCCACCATTAAGTTTTGATCTATCAGCTGTTCTTCATCTTGACTCCTTCCATCACATAAGGAATTGATTATTTAATTAGCATTTAATCTTTTGTGATAACTTCACTCAAGATTAAATCACTGTATTTCTAAGATAGTGTCCTGGAAATCCCAACAAAGAGGAAAAACAGTGTCATACCTTTCCATGACAATCAGAAATACTTGCATGAACTTCTGAAGGAGGAGAGGGAGGAAAATATGAACAGTGACCTGGTTATATCAGGACTCCTAGCATTTTAGAACAGATTGAGAAGAAACAAAGAATAAACAACTGTAGCATATCTTGCAGCCTATTTTTCTGTCTGTGCATGCTCATGCAGAGCATTTGCTCATTGTGGTAGAGATCTAGAAAATACATCTTCAGAATGTCAAACTATTCCACTAATATTGTGTAAAAAGTGATGTTTGCATCCCTTCCTTTCTCTTCTCTCCTCTTGGATGTCTTCAGAAGTAAAAGTGCTTCAAAGCACTAGAACATTAAGGCTTTTGCAGCAAGTTTGCTTAAAAATATAGCAATATTTTTTCAGCACTTAGATATTCACAGGCTCAGGTTTCTAACATATGGCTATTTCTGCAGAACTTATTTTGTGATGGAAATGTCCCATATACTTAAAAAAACAAACCTGCAAATGAACAGGTGTAGCACATCACAGTAGCACATATGCAATAATTTCAGATAGAGAGAGGGATGTACACATTACAGCTACAGAGCAGGAGTCATAAGGAGGGAAAAGAAAAATAATTTTGTGTGTAGCCTCTTCTTTTTCTTGTATTTATTATTATCATCATCACAGTTTTCGGTTTTATACTGATTTAATGCATGTTAATTTTCCCTCTGCAACCAAATTCAGGCTATTTAAGGCTTATTAAATAGACCATATAAATGAAATACACAGATTCAGTAGTACTTTAGTATCTTTTCATAAGGTGTCTCAATTCTAACTATCAGGATGAATAGTCCTGGGTCCAGGACTTGTTTTCAAAGTCTTGTCTTCTACCCTCTATTCTTAGTGATTCTGGGAGATTGAGGATATGGGTCACACAGGGAATTAATTCTATTTACCTTATCCTGGAAGCTAAGGAAAAATATCTTGATCCTTTTTAATACTTGAAGCTGACA
Organism: Brachypodius melanocephalos; assembly: GCA_013398615.1. Classification (NCBI taxonomy): domain Eukaryota; kingdom Metazoa; phylum Chordata; class Aves; order Passeriformes; family Pycnonotidae; genus Brachypodius; species Brachypodius melanocephalos. The sequence goes on from VZSR01002340.1 coordinate 5,096,666, forward strand.
TTTCTGTAAAAGCCAATTCATACAAATCCCACTAATCAGATTTACTAATTTGGCCATAGTATATTCATACTTTGAAGAACATAGCTGAAAGCCAGGAGAAGGCCATTTGCTTTTTGTTTAGACAAACTAATCAACTACCTCCCAACCTCAGTTGTCTCTAAGGTTTCAGAGAATCAGAGCAGAAAATGAGTAGAACACCAAATTTATTTCCTAGGTGGCTAATTTTCATTCAGCTTGAGAAGCAGCCTGGATGTGGAAGACAGCTATTCTTTAGTTGATGAAGTGGTGAGAAGAATCTCAAGAGAAAGCTCAGAAAGAATTACTCCCTATTGCCAAGCAATAAAATCAAATGTGTGTTTGTGCTCTTTTTTTGGAGTTGCAAGTGATATCTCAAAAGATAGAATCCTCTCTCAAAGAAAGACTTCCTTCATGTTTCCAGAATTTACTGATTTCTTTTTTCTTCAAATTAAATTGCTGTCTTTGAATGTCCAACACAAGAGATTGAATATTGTACTCCTAGAAGACTAGGCCTTTAAGTCTTCTAAAGCTACACTAGAATGTCAGAACAACACTTATGAAAAATATGCATGACATGTTTTATTTTTTATTGTAGTTAACTTTTAACCTTCTGATGCTTAGAAGAAATCTAGCACAAAATACAGAAATCACTATAAATACAAAAAGCCCTGCCAATGAGCCTAATTTCTCCTTCCAGTCCTTCTCCTTCACTCAGGAAAACAAGTGGAAGGCCAACCTCTTGTATGTGCTTCCCTGAGCATGCTGTGTTGCTGGATTGATTCACCTGCTCCAGGGTTTTCAGCCTGGGGTGATCAGCCCACTTGTTGAGGTCTGGCATGACCCATTTTAGTTTTGAAAACCATAGTGCACACTTACTATGAAAACCATAATGCATATTAAAAAAAATTACTGTAGGCATTTAACATCATATTATTTTGTTCAGATGTTTCAGTGACATGTCCCAGACATCTTTAGTTACTCTGCTCCTGGTGGCACCATGGAGCAGTTTTAGAGCAGTGGAACTGGGTGACTTTTGGATGACACTAAACCAGGAAATTTGTTTCAAGTTTGCAATTTTCTGCAATTACTGACTCAGAGCCTGAAAACAGACTGGAGCTAATCTGAAGGGATACCTCATAGCCCATACAGCATGGGACACTGGATTCTCATTTGGATTCTCTCCTAAGGCACTCTGCTGGTTGTTAACACACACTTGGTCATTTTAGGGCTCTTGCTCAGTTGTCACCTTGATCCCACAGAAATCTGGAATCACTCCATGATTTCTCCCCATGCACCCAACAGCTCTGTGTCAGCTCAGCTTAACTACAGCGCTGGTAAAAAAAAAACTGCTTGTGGCACCACCTGTTTTTCTTGGCAAACTGAACTACAGTCCACCAAGAGCAGTGAGAGTGAGTCAAGTTCAGGATATACGACCTGTGAAGAAAGACTGGAAAAAGTGTGTTGCTGAGCCTAGAGCAAAGCAAAGAAAACCAGGGAAAATGTGACAGTCTTAAATACCTGAAGAGAAGACTGCTGAGAATTTCTAATGCAGGTATTTTTCTCTGAGTCCATTTTGAATTAGACAAGAAGGATCTGCCAATTTTTGGAAAGGGAGATTTAGGATAAATATTAGAAAGACTTTATAATGGCAAAGTTAGGGAAGCTTTGAAGAAAACTGCTTGAAGAAATCATTAAATCCTACCCTGGAATCTCTCAAAAATAGTCTGGATAGTTATCTGGCAGGGATGATTAGTCACATTGTGGAGAAAGGTGATGGGCAAGACAATTTTGAAGCTGCTGTCATCCTGTCTGACATATGAGAAGACTTCATTTTATAAGAGTGAGTAACACTGTATCCACTGAAATTTCTGAGGTAGTAGAGAATTGGAAAATGGATATTGGATGGATAAGGTGTGACCATTAGCGTGATAAATCTTTGGGAGCTCTTTACTTATGATGAAGTCAATGGGAGGCTTACCTGTTACTGAGAGCAAGAAGGGCTCTTTGGTTCAGTCAGAGTTTATTTATGTGCATGGTCAGAACTTGATGAAACAAGCAAGTCCCAAAAGCAGTGACTGGAAAAGGAGATGTACAAGTAGATTCTCTTCACATGCTATTCTGGGGAACTGAGAAGCTAAAGACAGCATTCCTGACAATCAAATAGAATAGATGGCAAGGGGAGAACCTGGGCTTGGTTTGGGTATTTTCATTCTGCTGCATTTCCCCTTTACGGTTTTGAATTTTTTGGATGCTTTCCTGTTATATAACTGCAGTTTGTGCATCCAAGACCTAAAGTTACTAAGTCTTAAACAATCTCCACACGAACATTGCTGGGTGTTTATTTATTTATGCTGTTGCTGGTCTCCTGTAGAGGCACAAGCTACTTTAGTGCATACAGAAGAGAATATTCCAAGTAGGAGGTGGTAGAAGCAGGAAAAGAGGCCGCATTTATGAATGAATTAAGCAGTCTAAATTATTTACTGCAATATATTACCTGAATTCCTCTATCATGCTATTCGTGACTATCTGTAATTTTTGCCGTCTTGGCTGTGACTGGGGTCTGAATCTTCACAGCTCAAAATGTGAACTTCTGCAACTCAAGAAAAAAGCAAAGCATGAAACCAGCATCTAAGGAAAAAAATTTCCATGGATTGGGGCAGAATGCACAACTGCATAATTGATATGTAACTGGAATAGAGAAGTGATTCAACAAAAAACCCAGAAGGATGTTATGCTGACTATTAGAAGAGTAAAAACTTCCCTAAAATTTCATTTTTCAGGAATGTGGATAGATTCCTTTTAAAAAAAAATCTGAAACAAAATGTTTTTGATGTATTTCAGATGTTCAATTATTTATCTTTTTATTTAATACAACACTGTTTAATTGTAGTACACTGTTTTAAAGTGAAGAAATAAGTTTAATTGCCTTAATGTCAGAATGGCAAAAATGAAACTGCAATATCACATTTTTTCTCATAGAATTTCACTGATATTATGCAGGAGTAAATAATTTCTGGTCTATTTTTAAATTAGAAAAAGACAGTGTGCTGACCAATAGTTAATTTTTCCCCCTGAAATTAAATATTTTTTAAAGTAATTGCTGCAATTCTGTGGCTTACACATACTGGTTTATCTTATCATACTCTACAGTGATCCAAACCATCATATCTAACATATAATTGCACATCATTTATCATTGCCTAAAATGCCTAGTCATGTGCTTATTTCATTCTTAATCTACCAAGTATTTAATGGTATATATTCCATTATTTATTGCTGCTTTTTTATTTTATGTCTCAGAGAAGCAGGGTAATATGGCCAAAGTCAGACTGTCTCCAGTCCTTCCAGAAGGTCTTACTATATCATTCTGTGCAGAAGACAGCACACATAGCTCTAGCATACCTAAATACTGCTCACACAAAGGCAATCCCAGCAAGAGAAAACAAGATAGCACCGTGGACTTCTCCCACAGAGTGCATACAGAAAGAACTGTAACAAGTGGATAGAGAAAATAAAACAGTCTGCAGGAGCTTTGAAAATATTCCAGGTAGGCAGTCATCAGAGAAGCACAGAGTTGCACACATATTTATGACATACCTTCAGTCTTGGTGCTTGGAGATCAAGTGAATATGTAATACTGATTATACCTCAAAGGATCCATGAGTATTAATACAGGATAGCAATTCTTAATAGTTTTCCCTGGTTTCCTGTAGATCTCAGTGAACTTTGGGGTGCTGGCTACTAGTGAAGACAGAATTGAGTTCAATTGCTTGTGTATAAGAAAGTGCTCACTCGTGGATCAAGCAACATAAAGATTATACATATTTATTCCAGAAATAATTGAATAATAGATTCCAAACCCGAATGCCATTCAGGAAACATAGGGAAATTGCAAGTATTCTAGGGATTTTAGCTATTACAGAGTTATATTAAAGCTGTTAAGGTTGTTAGTACTTATCAAGAGAAAATGGAAGAATATATAGTCACTTTATAGGAAAAATTAGTTTCTGCAGTACAATTGCTCACCTGTATGTGTATATGGATTGCAAACACAAAGATGATAAAAAGCCTATAAATTGTTTTATTGTTAAGCAAGAAGGCAGGCAAAAGAAAACCTTTTTTTCTGCAGACATGAGAATAAAGTTCAAAATAAAGCAGCGAAATTTTCTAGTTCTGCCTGTGTAATGTTAGCTGGTGAGCTGCAAAGATGTGTTTAGGGTTATTCAGGAGTTGGTGCTGATGCGCTGAGCACAATTGTCTCAGCTAGGGTCGTCAGACGGGACCAGGCAGGTGATATAAAAAAGCTTATCCCAGAGCTCCCCTCTGCTACTAATTAACTCTCTTACAATCATCAGCACACTCCTGGCATGACATGGCCATAACCATCAGGAAATTGTCTACTTTTTTCAGTTGCACGTGCACATTCATGTGTGCATATGAATAGCAATGTATTTGCATACATAGAGACAGGTCTACACTTATGTATAATTCATGTAGCTGTTGAGAGGCTTCATCCATCACATGCAGAACTTAACAAAGCACAGGATGCAGTGTCAGAGGTAAGTAGCTGGCACTGATCCCACTGAATAGGTTAGCAGGGTAGACCAAATATATTTTCCTACGGTGCCAGTGCAGGGTAAGGCTCTCACATGCTGTTTCTCATTGACTGCGTTTTACAGACTTCATTTATAGACTCAGGACTTCTCCTACCTGGTTTACTGAAGCGAAGTAACATGAATATAAAATGTCCTGCTGAGAGAAAAGATGTATTTCAAAGCCTGGTCTCTAAAAAACCTGCTGATTAGTGCTAAAGAAATCAATTTAACTCAAGGAAACTTCATAAAAGCCTATTGACTCTGCAGAAAAGAAGTGTGTCATTCCATGGGGAAGTAAATGAAAGAAGCAAGTATCTATCCAGACAGCTTCTACAAGATTTTCCTTCCCTAAAGGGTCCTTCTCTGTGTAAATTAAACCATTCTACTTGAAAGTGGTTGACTCAAAGAGAGTTGTTTAAAAAACTGACTTGCTATTATGCATGTACCTCTGGGTCCTGTGTTTGAAAGATTTATGTTATATAAGGTGCATATAATATTTATTTAATTTATTACACAAATGGTCAAGGAACCTACTGCAATATCGCTGATATATGTCCAATGTAAAAATTAGGGATCTCTTGAAGAAAGTTTGCTACTTTAAATGCAAAACAACCAAAAACAACTGACAAGTCTTCAAAGAACATCAAAACCCCATATATGATAAACAAAAAATGTATAGAAATTATAAATACTTTATAAATGCCTAAACA
>VZSR01002340.1:5102088-5160902 GCA_013398615.1 Brachypodius melanocephalos
TGACCCTGGAGTGGTCCTGCCTCGTCCTTTCCAAACTCCAGCCACCAATGTTGCACCATAGTGCAACAGTGAGACAAGAAATTTACTTTAAAGACATAAATAAGGGACTAAGGTAAGAAAGGTGAGTCGGCCAGCTTAAACTTTTTATGTAAAGATGTCCACCTGTATTGGAAGACTTTTAGGTTCTGCATCCTGGAACTGAGTAACTGAGAGGATACTTACAGATTCTGGAAACTGAGAGGAATTAGAGGTGACCGGAAAAAGACAGAAAATTAACGAAGTCCGTGTCTGGTAGTTCCCAGACTGGCAAAGGGAAAGTTTGTGTGACCGTAATGATTAGCTCTCCCAAACTGTTAATAAATAAAAGAACATTGTTAAATACTTTTGCCTTAGACTTTTCTGCCTGTTCCTCTCAGTCACTTGTCAGTTTCCAGCCTTGTTGGAGGATTATGGAAATTCATGTCAATTAAAGCTATTTTTGTCTGAAGTTAAACATTATTTATAATGCACCCAAACTACTAATTATACAGTTAATTTTCAGATCAGTTGTTTACTAAATTAATTGTTTGACTTCTAGCAAAGACGTTTTCTGCAGAGCTGTCAAATGAAGGCATTTTAGCTAAGACACATGGTATGTGGTCTTTAACTTTGTGCATTAGATTCTGCCATGACTTCTGGCCAAATGTTCACTGTAGTCAGTGGATTTGAGCTGGCTATGGAATACAGCTCAGTTTCATGACATTGTTTATAAGCGAAAATGAAAAGCCTAACCCCAAACTCCAGGATTATTTGTAGCCTCACAACAATCTTAACAGTAAAACTGACAGCACAGAAACCAGAAGAAACTGAAGTCATAGAACTGGTGCTGAGTTTTTACCATTACCATTTAATTTGAAAGCAAAACCAGTAATAAACAGAAAATAAAGGAATCAACAGCAAACCAGCAGGGAGGGATGTTAAAATGTTCCTCATCAATCTGCTAGAAGGGCAAGACTGGACTGGAACTGCTATGACTCAAAATTTTATTAAAAAAAATATTGCTAGTGTTTTTCTCTAGAGAAGAAGAGAAATAGAAACAACTTACTTATGATAGATGTAGAACAGCACTGACTTCAAATTATAGTTTTAGGAAGGGTCCTCGTGAGGGTCATCCACTGTCCATGATAAACCTGTGTTGCTCACAGCAAGTCTCCTCTTCCCTTTCAAATTTTGTTTCAGAAGGTTATCCATGTTCTTCCTTAAACCCCTCACGTTGCTGCTGAGCTTGGCACAGCGTTGCAGAGTCCCAGGAGTGGAGAGGACTCTGCTGTGCCGTGGCTCCCTGAGCTCTGGCAGGGACACAGCTGCTGAGGAGAGACACAAAGGACCTCTTTTGATGATAGAATCTGGTTCATCTGATTTGGGCACTCCTTTCACACCATGGAAGCCTTCCTATAGGACATAGTTGCATTTTACCTGTCCATTCTTCTATGGTTGTTATTTTCCACCTCTTCCCACTGTCAATCCATATAATTGTTTCTTACTGGTTTCTTGATCTCTTAATTTCTAGTTTATTATCATTACTGTTACTCTCAGTGAGATCTGTACCATGTTACCATGTTACACAAAAGGGATTCAGGTATGGGCTGACCTTTTATTTATAAAGATGGTCAAAAGTCAAGCACCCCTTCCACTTGGAGGAGGATCAGGTAACATCTTGGTGGCACAGCTTCTGCATGCTATGATAAGTACTTACAGTGGAAATGGGAGAGACAGACAGGACCTCAGTGCTAACACACCCTCTTTGTACCATTCAGAAACAGCAAAGGGCCCAGATTTGCCTGCTAAGCAGAACTACCTTAATTAAAGAGAAGTTTATCACAGATAAAACCTTGCAGCTCCTTATCACTCAGTCTCCATCTTCCAAATACATACCATGGAGGAAAGCACTCAAGAAGAGGCCAGAGTTTGTGAGGAAATGATGCTTTACTTCCAGTGCTTCTGGCTGCTTTAACATCACTGTGGAGCAAACTAAGATGAACAGAAGTGACTCCCAGAATTTTTCACTTGAGCAGCACTTGGATGCAGTGAAGGATTTTCTGACACATGTGGCAACTGCTCCCAAATCCATGTGGTGCTGGCTTATCTCACCACTGACTCACTGGTGCAGTGACTGGCTTTTTCTGAGACACAGGCCTTCACTGAAACTCAAAACTTCAGTTCTGCATAGATCAACCCTTTGCAGAACTTTAGAAGTTACATTCATTCAAGTTTATTTCTTCTTACCTTTTGCAGTGAAGCCAATTATTTGGCTGTGTGAACAGTCAATTAGCTGATGCTTATTCTTTCTCTTTCTGTATCTGACAATCACCTTTTTGAAAGGGAAACATCTCATGATGGCACTGTAATAAAAAAGTGCCAAATGTGCCTCTAATGCATGTGTGCTGAATGCATGGGGCTCACACTTCCAGTTTTCTTAGCAGGATTTAACAATGGCAGAAGCAGAAATAACAACCTCCTTTTATCCTGATCGACAACTCTTCATGTACAGGACAAAATGCATCAGGGCAACCACGATACCTTTTCTCTCTTTATTACTTGTTTTTGTGCTATTAACCTAGAATTTTATTTTTGGAATTTGGAGCATGAGAGAGACACACAGAAATCTGAAGTCTAATTAATTTCAAGCGAACAAGGAACACATCCTTTAACCTCATTTTAGAAGCTTTTTAAGGCTTTTTTTTTTTTTCCTTCCTTTAAGGTCTTCTACTATTTTTCATCAAAATAAAGATCCCAGGTGAAACAGGAAGGTTTTAAAGCGTGGACTGCTGGGCTGGGCACAGTTTTTCCTTTACCGAGTTTTTGCTGCACCTGAGTGGTCATAGCCACCCTGAACAACTCCAGTGGCCTCACTGGCCACTGCTGATATGATTTGCAGGGCATGGCAGCTGAACCTGCGACAAAAAAGCTGTGACAACCATTTGGTGACCACCATTCTTCCCCTTTCCCCCCTTGAAGCATATCATTATGTAGTGTCTTCATTTCTGTGGATTTTTTTTCTGGCTATGCTAGACTGCTGGAGCACTGTTAAGTTTTTGGCTACCTGAAGGCAACTTGATGTGCCTGAGGCAAGATGTGCACTCCCAACCTTTTAGCATGGAGTATATTTGAAAGACACACAAACTTCAAAGAAAGAAACACTTCAGAAGACATCTACAAGCTTGTACAGGGGACCTAAACAGCACTGGAGAGGGTTCAGTATGGCTGCAGAGATGCCATTACTCTTAAGAAACAAAGTTCAGAGATCTTTCCTATCTCAACATAGAAGCAGAATGAAATGAAGAAAATGGTATAATTTAAAGTAGTCACTTTCTTAAGGATAAATATTAAGGCCTTTCTTGGGCTCTGTATGCATGAACAAGACAGAGAAGGTGTCGGATCTATGACACATTACATCTGAGATAGCTGTGCTTCAAAGCTATTTCAACACCCAGCATACTCTGGATATCTGGCATCTCATGTCCCCATTGGCTTATTGGCAACTGATGCTGAGCTGGGATTTCAAAAGAACACAGACTCAGCTGTCTTTTCATCCCTCACCACTGTTTTTTTCCAGCAGGAAGCCATGACAGACGGTCTTGCCCTCCTGTCATGGTCACAGGACATCAGCACACAGAATTTAGGTGGAGGCTGTGGGGACACATAAAGAGTTAAAACCTTTTTGGGTATTTTATATATGGAGAGTGTTTCCATGTGGACAAGGAATACATCTAGGGGTAGATAAAATGGATGAAAAATTGGGCCTTGATCTTGGTAGTTGTCTACTGCAGAAACCTTAAGGTTGAACTCTGAGAACTCCCTATCTTTATCTGGAGAAGAAAGGGAGATAGGGAGGAGGGGAAAAACTTTTTCAAAGCACAACTGTTTTTAAAGTACTGAAAGTATATTGATTGGAGACAAAACTCTTAGTCTGAGCATCTGAAATTATAAAAGCTAGTTATTTCTAGCTAGTTTAGATGCATGAATCTATATTTTGTAGTATTTATAAAAGGTAGGAACTTCTGAGATGACTGTCCCCAGCCCCTATTCGACATTTCTCCATTCACTGCTGCTCCAGCCTTTGGGTGTTTCTGGGTGACACCTGAGCAGTCGGCCATTCGTTTGATCTCCATCTCTACTTGCTTGAAAAGTAGTACTTAAATTCCCTAGAAGCCCTTCACACAGGTGGCTGCAGCTTGATGCAGGCAGATCAAACCCTGCCTCTGTCTGTGTTTGCTTTTTGTGGCTGCAGCTTGTTGTAGGCAGATTAAACACTGCATCTGTAAGTGTTTGCTTTTATGTCAATGGCCTTTGTAAACTCCACAGCATGGATACACCAAAAATGCTTACAGAAAGTTGGCTTATTCGAAATGATTTCTCATTTCTTTATTTTTCCTGAAGACTTGATTACTCAACTGTATTTATACATATTTAGACTACATATGTAGCTTTATAAACTGTAATTTTTTTTTTTTTTTCATTTTCTTGGTGTTTTTGTTTATTTGGTTGGGTTTTTTAACCTACTTAGCAATTGCAAGCACACTGCAAGGAGACAGACCAAAGAATGAAAGATGAGGGAAGAAAAGATGTTTGCTCTGATGCAGCTGACAGTGGTGCAATTAAACTGCCAGGAAAGAAAACCAACGTGCTTTACTTGTCTAAAGAATGGTTTCAAGCCAAGCACATTTTGTACTGCACATTCAAGGAAGTAATTAGCATATCTGGCATTGTAATAGCCCGGCTGATGGGCAACAAGATATTAGTCACTGCAAATAGCTGCAGTTTGTGACTAAAGTAAATTACACGGATGCTTGTTTGACACCATTGATTTGAGGAGAAAGAGCACACAAACGCATCCAAATAAATTAGAATGCAAAATTACATTTGCGCCTTCCTTTTGAGAACAGGATTAAATTTATTGAAATGAATTTTACATGCTTGCCTCACATTGGCTTGTATATTTTTAAAAACTAAATGGGCTGGAGACAGTGGGCAATCAGCGATCCTCTAGCCTGTGCATTAGCACACTGGCTCTAGGAGCAGCAGAGGTAGGGATTATTCCATCTGAGTCCCTGACCTGCAGTGATGATGTGGACAAATCCAGTAACATCCCATATAATTTTCTTTGTAGAGGACTCGATGTTCCTCAGGTGAATAAAAAAAAAAAAAATTGTTCTGAATCAGGTAATCATGAAAATGTAGGTGTAATACAAGACACAGTGCAGAGTAATGCCAAGGCAAGGAAGGAAACTGTTTCAAGGAACTACACTTGAGCCCAAAATGTCAGTGCCAGATGGGAAATAAGTCAGCCTCTGCCCTCACAGTGGATAGCCTGAGATCAAGGACAACCACATTATTTCTTTTTCTAATAGAAGCAAAAAAAAAAAAACCAACACAACAAAAGCGAAACGGTAGAGAGGAAATTTAGTCCTTCCGAGTATTTCTTTCCATAAATTTTCCACTGGGGTAGTTATCTGAGTCTTCAAAAAGTCTGTGTGTCCCTGCATACTCAAGGATGTCACATGCTCAGCTGACACAATATGAATGGCAGATCTGATACAGGAGGTATGTGTCAGCTCACATGTGACAGCAAGTTCAGAATTAAATTATCCATAACCACTCACTAGAGGAGTCTTTATAAAAGTAAGGTCCAAACTGCCTAGCAGATCTCTGTGCATTGAGGGACACTAACAAAAGCTCTTTGCTAAACTGGACTGTTGGTACAGAGGCCTTGACGTTGGTTCATGGCTGTAAAACCTGCACATCACCCTTTACAAGATGTTAATCTTAGATAAAACTCACCATGGACAGAGTGACAGAAAGGACCTATCAAACAATCCCACATGTGGCAAGGCAGAGATTTTATTTTCACCTAGAAAAACATCTGATTTTAGGCACACAGTGAAATGTCAGCTGTGATTATCGAGATTACTGCTGTAGGCAGGTGTCCATGGGCGAATTGGGGAAAACAGATAAAGCAGCATATTACCTGCATCTATTATTGATGACATGAGAAATTCTGGGTACATAAGGGGCTCTGAAGAAGACATCCAAGAGGGATATGTTTACTTTTCCTAAATGCCTCAAAAGGCACCAAATCAGTTTAGTTGTTTGTCAGAGGACTCATTTTCATTTTATTGACCAAATCAAATTGAACTTCAGTAGTTTTAGATATAGTGTTCTTGGAGGAGTCATCTATTAGGAATCTCTCTGTATAGCCCTTGCTGGCACAAATGTTAACATCTTTGTTGGAGAAACACAGACATAGAACTGCAGACTTGCAGGTGGAATTGCAGTTTATATGTAAGGAGGAACCACAGGGGAAATTTAATTCTCTTCAGGGGAAAAATTCTCTTCAGAAAGGATTGCATTCTCTTTTATTTCTCAAGAATTTCTTTCCTCCTGCTGCTTTTATTTTGATTCTTTTTTGGCTCTTGGCTGCAGTTTATGTTTTTATAAATTGGCAGTGGGAATACTGCATACTTCCAAATTGTCACTGCTGCAAATGTTCTCATTGTTCATTGAAGAATTAATCCTGCATCTGGAATACAGTTAGACTCCTGTTCCTAGCCCAGGTAGCTATTGTGAACTGAGCTATCCAACTTTTTATTATTGACACACACAAAAGTAAGATTATGACCTGATCTGAATATTACAACATGCACAGATGTGTATTGTGCTTGTGTCCATGACTTGACTGGAAGATGAGCGCTGGTCTCCTGAAATAAGTTATTTGAGTGCTGCCACTAGGGTCTGTTCATATCCAGCCTGCCTTCCCCACTGCCTTGCTCCAGGGCCTCTCTGAGTTAACAAGAGATCCTTTTTTACTGCAGAGATGAGTGGACATTTGATACATATATAAATGTCTGTACAAATTGCAATACAAGAGTAAGGCAGGCTCAAGGAATATTTTGCTTTCCCTACTTATATATTTTTGAGCCTTTAGAATTACTTCAAAACTTTTAAAAGTAATAAATAGGTAAATCTCAAATTTCTTTTTTGTTGTTTAGATGCCACATTACCAAAATGTATGTTATGTATGACTAGTATCAATTTGTGCTGCTTTAATGCTTTTTGGGTTTATTCCAGGCTTCTTTTGAGGTTGCCTTTTTTCTGGTTGGACTGCATATGAAGATGATCTTATAATTTGTAATCTGCTTTACTTCCACATATAGTTTTGGTGCAGCTTAGCAGATGAAATTCATCAGTGACACAAATTAACTTCATTTGCATATGCCTGTTCAGGGGACTGCATTGCAGGAGGCAATGTACCACAGAGACTGTGTAGTGATCCAAGGTTTGGATACAAGGAAAGATGCAGCAAAGGGAAAGGGAAATTATTCCATTTGCTGTGACAAAAAGAGAAGATATTTCTTTTATTTTTAACATAAATAGATGTGCAGCAGGTTGAGGTGTATGAGGCTGATGCAGCTGAGGGAGGAAGAGAGGGATTGGAGGGGTTTGAAGGGTACCAGGCATTCTCAGGGATGAGCAGAACAAGAAATATTTGTCCATGTAGATGGGTAGGACAGGGTATGCATACCTAAACTTGAGGTCTTCTCACACTCTCTACAGTTCAGGGATCTTAATTTTTCCTTTTATAGAAAGAAGGGGCCACCTTCCAAAATTCTTGCCCATCATTTCTTCAGTAATCCCCACAGGAAATCCTTAGCTTTGGTTTCCAAATGATTTCAAAAGCGAAGGAAACTACAGACTTTTCACAAGTGTAAATGCCATGCTCCCAATTCCAACAGTCCCAAATTCACAGGACCGTCTAAAAACCTAAACGGTGCTTATAGGTGGTTAACGTCAACGTTTACATGTATCTGAATTTGTAGCCTTCCAAGTATGCTACCGTTGCACTTTTCAATTTTCAATTTTCAGATTCAGTTGCATATTTTTCAACTTTTTTTTACTTAACACCTAGTACCTTCTTGTGGGGCCAAAGGCTGAAATTTTGGGGAACAAAAATCCCCAAATGACTCAGAACAAATAATGTAGGATTCCTAAGAAACATGAGATATCTGATGACTCCCTGGTCAAAAGGATCAGGTCTGTGTTTTCATTTGTCCCTTATTCAGACAAAAGCCCCACCCAAGATACAAACCAAGGCTGTAGTAATCTTGATAAGCAATAAATAAATCTGTGAATTTGAAAACCCTTTACAGATTGTATGCAGCAGCCAGTGTGCCAGTGCTCCTCAGAAACAAGAACTGAACAGTGTCACCCTGGCCTCAGTCATCACAGAGGGCAATGGGATTTTTCCAGAAACAGGATTGTGATCTGCAGGGAATCCACCTGCGTATTCAGGAACCCTCCTTTGGATGCACGGAGTAAGAACTCTCTTCTTCCTGGGAAAATTGCACCTTTGTATGCAGGGATGTGTTGCATCTATCTATATACCTCATTTGTTTCTCTAGAATGCATAGTTATATTTGAATCAAAGTGCTTGCAATTTGAATGTATGTTCCAAAGTAAGACGCCTTATTGATGTATTAAATCTAAATAACACAAAGTGACACTGAACATGCAGAATAATTTGTCTGACTGCTGTCACCAAGCATTGCTTCTGAAGATAGATGATAAAAATCCTTGAGTTTTTCTGTTTCCTGGGTAAACAGATGAAGGAAATGTGTCTGTGTTCCTCTAATCTGGCCCTGGGGTGTTTGGATTAATATTGACATCACCAAGCCCTGTGCCAGTGGACTGAAAGAAGAATAGCACATTCTGGTGACTAATTCAATACCAACAGCAGCAAGCAGCCTGAATTCAACACAGAAAAATATTTTTAGTGGATCTCTCATGAGTCTAGGGCTGAAACCAGCCCTTGGCAAGTGTCATCACTCACCAGACAATCAGCTGGAACTTTGAAAGCTTTTGAAGACACAAAACAATATATTCTCACCCTTTAGCATTTCACCTTGCACAATCAGTTTAAAGATAGGTCTGTTTTTAAATTCATCTTCTGTGGACAAACCAGTTATTCAGACATATCTGGCAATCTGCAGTGTTGAGCACAGGATTGTATAAACAAAACCCAACAACATCAGTCCTGGTACACTTAAAGACAATTAAAACCACGTGACTTTCACTGGAATTTAGTATGCTCCTTTCCCCTCCCTTTCCCTTTCTTTTCCTCTTTTTTGTCTACTTTCCATCAATGTAGTTAGGATGGAAGTGGTGTTTAACAAGAGCAGATACTGATGGGCAAGGCAGAGAGTCATCCTTGCAACTGAAAATTGCATTGGTAGGAAACCAGCTGTGCTGGTGGGACTCTGGTTTTGCAGGGAACAGAGGAGCTGGGTGCAGCCACTTGCTTTGAGGACAGGACATGCTCTTGCTTACACAGTGGAGAAGAACAGAGCAGCATCCCACAATATCTTCTCCAACTGCTCTGTGTTATGTCTGTAGTCATTCAGAGCAGAGTGGGGTGTTTTTTGTGTCAAGGTCTTCCTCTTCATGCGGGTGGGGAAGCAGAGAAGGGAGGAAAAGGGCTCAGCCTGGCTTTTTCAAAGTATAATTTCAAATGGAAATGACCTGGGCACGAGGAGATAGTAGCTTGTTATGAGGAGAGTCACACGTGCTTTCTTTCCTGAAGCAAAAAAGAGACCCCATGAAGACAACAAAACACAGATTACACTGCTCAGGCTGATCCTGGATTTTGCAAGTTCTGTCTCTGGGGAGAGAAGTGGGGCTCAATCCAGCCACCTAAATATCACCCATGAAGGGTGAAGGACAGGAGCTGGTTGGTGCAGAGGTTGCATGCCTGCAAGGGAACAATACAATTTTTCCTTTCAATCCCACAGCTTGCTGAGGTAAGGTCTCTGGCTGGAACAAAATAGAAATAAATACTCATTGGCAAATGGGAAAGGATCTAGATGTGAACTTCCTAGGCACACATATAGCTCTTGAGTTAGGAGGAAAAAAATGGACTCTAAGAGATTTTAATTTCTTAATATGCTACGTTATTCCTACAGCATGCACTTATAAAGCATTACTTGTAGATGTTCAATTAGTTTTCTGAAAGCTATGCTTGCTATCATTTCACTTGAGTATGCAGCCTGCATTTGTCTGCATAATAGAACTTAAATATCCAAATTTAATAAGTATTCAATGTAAATATTTAAATCTAATTTTTACTAGCCGACAAGCACACGGATAAATATTGTTAGACTACAATGTCAGTCAAAATTACACATAATTCAGTGCACTTGTAAAAGAATCAGAGTTTATATGAGCTTGTGAGTGCTTTATGCAATTAAATGGATACTGAAACTAGCTTGCATTACCTGCTGTAGGCAGATCATCACAGCCCTCTAGCTAAGACCCTGTGTGGCACCATGGCTGGGCAGTGTCAGCTTTCCTTCTCTCATTGGAAAGAATTAGAAACCAATCTCTACTGCTACTCAGATAAGTGCTTCTATATGCCTGAATGACATTTGTTTTTCTGCTGAAGATACTTACGTAAAATCACTTTAAAATCAGGCCAAGGGAATAATGAGAGCCAGCTGAAAGCAGCCAAACATTGTGGAGTTTCACAATATATTTTGTTTTCTTTTTCTTATCTACCCTGGATTTCTTCCTTCTGTCTCACCTCAACGGCGGCTTCTCTGAAGCCTCCTGAATAGTGGTTGAATTTATGGCCGTGCTGATCTCATTAAGAGCCTTTGTGCCACAGCCACAGCACAGGACTCAGTTTCTGCTGCCAACAAAAATATTTGTGAGACAATGAGAATGATCCCTTGTGTTATTGCAGTGGACAGTCGTTTTGAATACAAAAGTGATTTCTTGGAGCTTGGGAAGAAGATAAGCAAATACTCTTTCTGAGGCTTGCCACTGTTTCATGCTTGTGTGACAGGTTCAGTTTCCCAGCCTTTAACCTTAGTGGATTGATTTTATCAGGTTTTGGGCATAAAAAACTGATCAGCAGATTAGGAATAAAATTTTATAAATAAAAAAATAGACATACGCTTCCAGGAACACCCACTTTCAATTTTAAGGCAGTAGCCACAACTCCTAACCAAAGTTTTGCTCCAGCTTCTTCCTGTGAAGAGGCCACTCAATGCCCTGTCCTAGTGTGCTGTCTGGAGATGATGCTCTCCAGCCAGGTGTTTCCCATGCCCACCTTAGCAATTAGAAGACCTGGCATTGTCTATACCCCAGCTCATTTCAATCAGAGGCACAAGCTACAACAGAAAAGCAAAGAATTGCTTGATGCTGTCCCTCTGGACACCTTCCAGGTTTGTGAGGTTGGCTGCTGGGCTGGTCAGGTCCTGACCTTAAGAACTTGGGCACAGGTTCTTCTTCGTTTGGCTGTAATTTGTTAATGATGAGGAAGGTGCTGGGTGACCAGGATGGGTATCCAGATTGCTTCAGACTTGGTGTCACAGGGATTTTGAGTAGGATGTTTCCTTAACAAAAGCTATTTAATGATTATATATGATTTAGAGATGTCCAAACCTGATAGTTAATAACTTGATTTTAATCAGATGGATTTAGCAAACACATTCTAAAGAACAAGGCTAAAGGCCAGAGAAACTTATTAGGCAGGTTCTTTGTGGATTTAATAGGGTCAGAGGTCAGAGCTCAGAAATAAAGAGCTGAAAAGTCAAGGATTCCCAAATGTAGATTCCTTTCTATTAGTTTCATCTATAATCAAGTACAAACCCATTATTATATTTAAATGTTTCTCGATTTTTTTTGTAATACTGACAAAATTAATACTCAATGAGTGAAACACTATCAATACTTCATAAAAAATGTCTGCACAATCCCACTCTTGTTAAAGCTTTACAAATAATTAATTTTTGTGTAACATCACTGAATATAGCATTTAGTATGTATAATCTCATATATTGACTTGGTTCCTGAATCTCAGTGAACATGTCATAACAGAAAACCTCCCAGAAAGTTTTTCTTCTTCAGTCACTCCAATTTTGATCCTCAAATGCTCTGGGTATGTTAGAGTTGGGGCACGCAACAAACTCAGTCTCACTCTTTGGAGCAAGGCAGCTGTGGTCACCATTTCTCTTGAGAAACAGCACTAGAGCAAAGAGAATTTATACTGAACAGCTATGAAAGAAATTAAAATGGGAAACTGTGGCTGGTGATCTTAACTGGAAGTGCATTCCATGGGATGTGTAACACAGACACAAAGAGAATTGCTATTTTTTGATGGCTGAGGACATAAAATATATTCTGGAGGAGGCAAAAAAAAAGCACCTGAGTGTGAGTGAGTATGCTCATCACTTCAGCAGAAGAGCTTAGGCTGTGATTGCTGCATTTTAAAATTCCAAAGGGGAGAGTAATAGATCAATTTAAGCACGGTGGGCATGTTAAGCAAAATCAATGCATGTGCAAATCAGAGCACTTGCACTGCTCCCAAAATGCCACTTTTCAGAATGTGACAAGTGATAAAGATTCCTGTCTTTATTACGCCATAGACTTAAAGCTTTTAAAATAATGTTTTGTATGACTGTAGCCAGCATTGTGATCTACTGAGCTGCATCCAAGCAGCACAGAGGAGGGGGTTCATTCAGGACCTTTTGTTCTGAAAATACACGTGTCTGTATTTTGAGTTGAAAAACAGGTTCTCTTATCTGCAGCAGTAGCAGCAGGAGGGTTTTTATTCAACTTTCAGAATGACATAGTAAACAATATTGCGAGAAAAATCATATTTCTGTCTCCTTATCTGAACCAATGTGTTTTAGCAGGATAAGAGGTTACTATATATATTTTTTAAATCATGTGCTGCCTCCTTATGCATCACAGCTTTTCCTTTGGGAGACTCTCACACATTTCATGCTAAGTACAAATCCAAGCAGAGCAATGGGAGTTTTGTGGTCTAGAAGACAAGTGATCTGGAGTCACTTCTGATCCCTGATTTTCTCTGCATCACTTTTAAAGGTGGGGTGCATTTTGTGCACCGACTGAAAGATAGTGCTCTTCTAGGTGTGCAAGAATAGTCAATAATTTGTAAGATTTTATCATGTGAATTTTTACTGGGCTTTGTTTCCTTTCTTTCTTCTCCTCTTTTCCTGAAAAATCTGCTCTCTTCTGGTTCTTGCACCATTTTAAGCTGCACATACTCCAGCTTCTCTATGGGCTGGTAAATTTGATTATTGTAAGGAATGAAGATATATTCAGGACTGACTGAGGCAAAAGGATTAGGACTTCATGCAGAAATTATATTTCACAGACTGCTGTGAAATCTTAAAGATGATCTTGTTGCTTCCATGCAAATTGCAGACAAGTTTTCAAAATAAACTATAATATTCATAACCCCTAGAACTCATCACTCTAATGAAAATTAGCATTTTATATGTGAGAGAGAGAATATTAAGATTAAAGGCAGTGGCACACTGGAATGATGTTACCCTTGCAAGAGAGACAAGCAGTTTTCCGAAGGAAACAGGATTTATAAATCACAGATGTGAACCAAGTCCCTGAATTGAAGTAGAGAACAGAATTGCATTTAATATCTTAGCAAGAACTTGACTTAGGATAAATTAATGTTCAGCCAGGAGAGATCAGAAACAGGATGGGAACTTCATATATATATATATATTCATATATATATATATATATAATTTCTCTTCAGGAGAATTACATAACTCTGCCAAAGGTTAATTGCTTGTATGCTGTTTTTCCCCCAATGCTTGTAATATGGAATTTAAGCAGCTGGTAGAATGGAAATGGATCACATCCATCTGATACTGAACACTTGAAGCTTGATTTTCCTCTTTAAACCATCCTTGTAAGTGCCAGCAAAAACCTGACATGTTTGAACCTGTCTACCCTGGATCCTCATTGTTTCATAAGGTGTTGTCATTAACACCAATTCAGTTTAAACATAAATCCTATTCAATTCTGGCTATTCTTTTCCATTTAATGGTGGTAAAGTTCTTGTCTGCTTGATCTATATGATTGTGCAAGGAAGATGGAAATCAGGCTTGTGTCTCTTTAGTGAACTACTTCAATATTCTTAAATATTTTAATAATATTAAATTGAATTGTTAATCCATTATTTAAAACATGGTCTAATGACTTTGAAGATTGCAGTAAACAATACCATAGCAGGAAATGGAAGATAATGTGAAAAGAATTACACAAAGTAATAATGGAGCTGCTTGATTTAATTGTTTTCACTCAAAGGCATTGTGTCTTGAACCTTGCAAATCTGGTGTCAAAAAGATCCTTTGCTTCTTCAGGGTGTAGCATTTTAGAGTAACAGTTTCATGAGAAGAACCCCCTAGGAAATGAACAGGGCTGCTCAATACAGGGCCATTGTAATCCACTGATCTTCATTTACCTTTGAAATGTTTGCTTTTGTAAGAATGACAGAAAAAAGTGAATAATTTTAATCACTTTATTTCTTGTTCAAAATACATATGAAACAATTAGAATAAAATTATTTCAAATGAATTCTTTTATTTTTCTTGTCTTTTTTTAAATATAAAATTATCACAAACTGTACACTTCATAACATCTTTTGAGGTTTCATTGTTACATATTTTTTTTCAGAACTGACAAATAGATTCACACTTTCTAGAGAATACATTGTAAAAATACTGAAATGTGTTACAGCTCTCAAAGGCTAGTGCAAAAAAACCCATTTACTATCAGTAGTACAATTTATGTTGTCGAGTTTCACAAATGGCCATTTAGCGCATACAAAAAGCCAGTAACACAAGTTCAAAAGGTTCTGTTTTCTTGTCTCTATAACGCAGAAGCCAAGGATATTGACTTGAACAATGTCTAGGTATCAAATCACAGACTTCATTTAAAAAGTCACATAATGAACACTGAATCAAGGGTACTAAAACAGTCAGGTATTTAATATTAGATCTTGGTCAGCCAACACCACATAGCAAGAAGAGACAAAATCTTAGAAGAACTCTGCAGTTCTTTGTAAGCTACATAGACTTGGCAACATTTCTGATCTAATCATAAAGATAATTTGAAAGGTAGGGATTTCTGCTAGAGTTTGGGCCAGCTAGGGCCTTACCCAGAACCCTCACTGTCACAGCAAAGATGCTTATCCTGACAGGCATTGTGCTGGGTGCTTTCTTTTAAGATATCAAGATAATAAGTGTTTAAATATTGAGTGGGTTTTTTTTAGCTGTCAATATTTCCTGTGGCCAGGAACTCCATTTTAACTTCCTACCTTTTGAAGCACACACTCTGGAGAATGCCTTCCCCACAAACAAGCATATACTAGGAAAACAGGATGCTCTGTGCTGAAGCAGAGATGTGGCTAATTTCTATCCTCCTCCCCCTGCTTCTCTTGTCATGAGGAGTGCACTGAAGCCAGCCAGCTCGAATGCAGCACGGACTACAAGCTCATGGAAAGGAAGGAGAAGCTTTTTGGGACTCCCCTTGTGGTGGCTGGAGGAGCATCTGGATGGTTCAGAGGAGCCAGAGCTGCAGCCCTGCTGCCTGGGGTGGTGGGTGCTGGGCAGAGCAGGACAAGGAGGAGATGCTTTGCCTGCTCCCATCCCAGCCAGCAGGGCTATACTGGCATGGAGGCAGCTGAGATTAACAGGTCATAGTTAACACAATATTTCAGGTGGTTTGCTCAACAAATCGTGCCTCATGATCTGTCCTGGAAAGCGGAGAAAGCACGAGTCAGAAGTGCCTCTCCAAACCAGGATGCCAGCTTGATGACTTCTTGGATATAAAACTACCCATATCCCATCCTTAGACATGTGCATTTAAGTCCAACATATCCTACAGAAGCCTAAATAGAGAAGCATAGAAAGAATTTAGACCTACACTTGGAAGAAAGAGAAACAAGGAACAATACTAAATATATATCTATGCTTTTTCCTTCTATTGAGAAATAGTTCTGTATTTATCTAACAAAATTAAACTTTGTTCAATTTTTTTTCCGTAGAAATATAGACTGAAAAGAAGTGCTTTATATCTGATGTGCAACAGGACTATCTAAAAATTCCATATGAAAAGTTTAGTCTATACACACACCCTCTGAGCTTTAAAACAAAATGGCATTTTGTGGAAACCAGCAGGCCACCATTAAAAAGGAAAATTCTGTAAAAATACATCACCTCCATGTCTGACT
This sequence comes from Brachypodius melanocephalos, assembly GCA_013398615.1. Lineage (NCBI taxonomy): Eukaryota > Metazoa > Chordata > Aves > Passeriformes > Pycnonotidae > Brachypodius > Brachypodius melanocephalos. The sequence continues at coordinate 5,118,188 of VZSR01002340.1, forward strand.
ACATACACCAGACACTTTTATTCACCAAGTCAGGCAGCTGAGGCTCATCTTTCCTACCAGTATTAGTAAAATCAGCATTTGCAATAATAATTCATACCCTAGAGATGCTCTGAAGGCTTCTAATACAGTCTGAGCTGTCAGAAAGTGACAAAAATCCATGGTGGATGTAAGAGAAATTCTGCTTGCCTTGAGACTGGGCTCATTTCATGGGATGCTAGGACACATCCTCACATGTAACCTGATGCACCGAAATCAATAGCAGTGGTCCTGTTGGATTTCAGTGTTGGGCTGGCCAAGTACAGAGTGCTGTGCTTTTAGAGGAAATCACATGTCCAAAAGACCTACAGAGTGATTTTGCTGGATGTATTTAATGGTCTATTGTAATGATATCCAGAAAACATTTTCATCTTAATTAATACAAGAACAACGGGCGTATAAAGTGATTAGACTAAAAGAAAGCTCCTTCTGAAAGTAAGCTAGAATTCCTGTACATTTGAAATAGGGTGATGAATAGATTTTCAGTAATGCAAAATATATACATAAATGTGCATTGTTAATACTTACACCTTAAGAGGCTGAATTGAATCACTTTTATTGTGCTATATTATTCCCATAACTATTAAAACTACATTAGATAAATTTACTCTTTTGTGTTTTTCTTGAGATAGTCCAAAAAGGGAGGTGGAATATCATAATTCTAGTAAGAAAAGGTCCCATCAAAAGCAAGATGTCTTTTTATCAGCATCTTTATATTTTGCTGCCACAGATATTCTTTGCAGAAAGCCTATTTTACTTTTTTTTTTTTTTTTTGGCATCAATATTATTTTCAGTGCATGAGTAGATTGGTATTTTAGTACCACTTTTTGCCCTGCTTGAGATTAAATTATAAAATTCTGTCTAGAGAAATAGTCCATTTTTAACAACAGTACATGAAAAAAAAAAGAAAGAAAAATCTAAAAACCATGTTGATATCACTTGAATAAAATCTCTTTTCTCAGCACAGATTTCTCATCATCAAGCCCTCTTTGGGTAGGACTGCTCTTTGACTTGATAGACTGCCCTGTGCCTGGAGGGCAGGCAGAATCAGAGCCAGGATTTTAGGGGTTAATCCTCAGAGTTCTTTGAAACCTGGCTGAGACCTACAATTGTTTGTCTGCTACTGGCAAGAAGCTAAAGTGCAATAGTGCCAGGCTCCCTTTCAGAGGAACACAGAAAAGGTCCAGCTGTGCAGATTTTGGCTGCTGGCTAAGGTAAAGCTATACTTTCTTATTAGTGATTTTGATTCCCTATCCCAAAGTCACCTGTGTGGACTAAGAACTGAAAAGGTTGTAGGATTAAATAAATGAATCAGGTTCTTGTGCTATAAGGGTAAGTAAGATCATTAAACACTTATGATACATGGAGCTTGAAAGGAGTAGATAGATGTAGGAGTATGACATGCTCTTTGGAGAGTCCACAAAATCTCTTTTTTCATTGTCTGTGGCAGCCAAATCTCCATTTACAGGAAGAAAGATACACCCATCCACACATGCCCATTTGACAAAAATAACTACAGTTGGCAATTCTCTGTCTTGTTCAGCTATGCAGTCATTTCCCTCATAGCTGTTATTACACAATTAAGCCTCAGAAAACTGTGGTGAGGGAAGTAATGGTCCTCTATTGATCACTCTGATTTTTAATAGGAGGCAGCCAGTCCCAGGGTGAAACATTCACAGCACACCCACTACTATGTGACAATCTGGCACAAAGGGATAAGAATTCATTATTCAGCTGAACCTCCATGAATAGGAAGAACAGAAGGAGACAGGATTTGGCTGAAACCTCAGTTCGATGGCCCTATTCATACACAAAGACCTGTGTGATATTAAGGGAGAAATACACCATAATTATGACTTCAGATTTTTGAGTCATCAGAGAATTAGCACCTGCAGCAGCCCAATGACTTGTCCACCGTTTTGTGGTGTTAGTTGAGGCTCCATTTGAGAACAAAACCAGTACCATTGTACTACAGCAGCATTTCCAGAGATGTTTCCTATTGGTAATTCAACCACTCCTTGTCAGAAGCTTTGATAATGTGAAGAGGTGACGTGATACAAAAATGTTTTTTCACCTATTGGAGATCTTCCAATCTATGTCAGGTGCAAATAAATAGGAGGCCATTACAACATCTAGGGAGGAATGGGTCTAAATACATGAGGAAAATGTCCTTTTTTTGCCTCAACTGTGCTGCAAGTAAAAGACCAGGGGGATAGGATGTGCCATGAGCAACTACAGGTGCTCTTTGCACTGTGAATCCTCTGAGAGCAAGATCTGCGGGGCAGTGGGTTGTTTTTAGTTTAAGAACAGACTCAGGTTGTGAATCTGGTTCCCACTACCCTTGTGAGCTTGCAATGGCCATACAAGATATGAGGTAGGGGAATCACATAAAAATATCTTTTCTACTTGGAAGTATTTGTTACACGTACTTTTTTTCCTATTGAAAAGACTATTCAACTCCTTTTTCTATTTTTCCAGTTTTCCTTTTAACAGGCTTTTTGTTTCTTGGTGTTATTTTATTTTATTTTTTAATTATTATGTTATTTTCTAGAGGGCTCTTTTCATACTCTATAGGCTCTTCACCTCCTCTCTCATCTCCTGTTATGGCTCAGATGTCACAAGAGATTTATTTTAGATATCTTCTTGTTCAGTCCTCTTCACTTCTGATCCTATTATCAGTCTCAACTCATAGCATATTGAAAAAAGCAATTCAAACCCTTTTCTCTCTCCTCTTGCAGACTACTTTTATGGAAATGTATCTGCCTCACAAAAGCATCTAACAGCCCACAATTGCTCCTGAAATTAACCCAGAAAGTGTCCCAAAACACCACATTCCTTTTCGCTAGTGCTAATCTTAAGTGCCTAAAATTCACATCTGTGATGCTGACAAACACTTGCTGGAACATTTCTGATATTTGAAATCACACATGGCCAGGCAACTAGGAATTCTATACCTGCAGGAAAATATTGCTTTATAATCCAAAACACAGTCTTTCCTTTTTAAACTAAGAGGTCCCAGGATATTAGGTCTTAAATCTATAGGATTATTCTACAGAGGAAAGCAATTTTAAGTGTGTTCTAGAGCTTTGTTTATCGTGCAGAAAGTTTTTACTCCTCAGTCTTGTTTAAATTTTATTTTGTTTTCCTCATGGGTGGATGCATGGATAGATTTACTTTCCTTCAAGGTCTTGAATTTTTAAGGTATGAAAATATCCCAAACTGTTTAAAAGCAATCTGTCAAAAACAGTTATATGCTTGTATTTTGAAGGAGAGGAAAATTGTATAAAAAGTAGGTTGCTGCCATGAAAACATGTTTCTGGGCACCTTTTCTAATCAATGACTTTGTGACCCCTGAAGCTGTGATGAAATAGCTGTGTCCTCATCTTTCCTTGGTCTGTCTTCTTTTTTGTGTCAGGCTTCCTGACTTCAGATTTCCAGGGGAGAGGTGGGATTTCACGATCCTTTAATTTTTACTGGGCTTTGGGACACTGTGTCTGTCATAACTGTGTCAACCCAGGCAGTCTGAATAGATTTGCAACGTTTCTTTTAGGGAGTCTGTGAATACTCCACTCCATTAAAAATAGAATGGTATTTAAATATTTAATCTTAAATATGCAAACCTAAATATTTCAAATAACTGGAATTGAAAATAACAGTCTACATGCATGTTTGTCCTGCCTCAAGCTTTCCTATCCGTTCATGGGAGAGCACCAAGCCTATTTGTCTGTAAACTATAGTACCAGCTTGCATCCCCAGCCTGCTCAGACACAAATCTTGTCTGCTCTGAATCAGATCTCTTGATCTTTCCTGTGCCTTTCATCCTATGCCTGCTTGGGATTTTGCCATCTTAGGTGAGATGCATTTTTCAGACTGGCTGTAGCATCAGCAGACTCTCCCAGGCCACCAAGATGGAGATTAACATTTTATACAACTCACTTGCTCCTGAAAGACACTCCCCTGTCAAACATTTTCTGCCCATTTTTCCCTAAAGTAGATTCATTGAACTCACCTAGTTCTGGACCAATAGTCAACTCAACATATTGTATCCATAAATTATTACAGAGCAGCTCCACTTTCATCACAGCAGCTCTGTGACTTCCTGCAGATACAACTTCAGGTACACACTGCCTTGATTTATTTTTCAGGGAGTCATCATTTCTTTTCCACAGGAGAGAGCTTTGGTGTTCTGGAAACCTTTATAACCTGTATTTATATGTATTAGTGATATTTTGACAGTTGTGGTGCTGAGGATCTTCAACAGCATCGACATGGCTCAGCCCCACAGGCTTAGCCACAGAGTGCTATAAGAAATGCCCTCCCTTGGATCAGCAAGGAACAAACTCTTGTCCTTAGTACCAACAAAGTGAATAGTCTTCATGATGGCAGAGTGCCAAATCAGTTTTTCCTGTTCTGCAAATTTAATGTGCTTTCTGCCCTTCCAGGGGATTAAGCCCCATGGAACACAAGAATCACAGTCTACGCTTGGGCGGAAAAAATTCACATGGCAATAGCAGAGGCATTCTCCTCTCTGAGCCTGTAAAGAGGTTTCCCAGCAACAGCAACATTGTAGAGGTGCTATCAGATAAAACATAAAATCACAGCCCTGAGAACCTGCTATCATCAAGCATCCCTTAGCACTCAGCACAAGATTGAAGGTGTTAGTTCCATTTTCCTGACCAGATTCCCCTGTGAAATTCAAATCCCACCTGCAGCTTCACTTTCTCTTACATTTCTAGCTCCTGGTTTCCTGCATGCTGTTAAAAAAATTCAATTTTCTAGGGTTAAGAAAAAGCGAAAATGTGCAGGAGATATTTATTAATCTAGATGAGTAAACAAAAGATACTTTTAGAAGTCAAGGTATTATTTGCCTTGAAAAGGCAAATGGCTATGATCAGCACCTCAATTAACTCCTCTTCAGGAATATGCTTCTTTTGTCCTGTTTTACAGCAGAGAAAGAAAGCATAAGTGGTAAAACTATTGGAACTATTATCAGTTTCAGGAGGAAGGTTTTCATGTCAGGGCATTTGCAGTTGCATGGGACAGCTTTGTCTCTACTGCCATATTTTCTTCATCTTTCCTAGCTCTGTGGTCTGCTCTGTGCCAAAATTTAGCTGTTTCCAGAGAGCTCAGTTTAGACTGGCAAGGCTCAGAAGCTAAATGAAAGTGAATCTCGAGTTCAACTGAGTCTCTGCTATAGTGTGAATGAGAGAGAAAATGTCCCATCAAAACACGCATTAGTATTTCTGATATATATGGTGTATTTCATCCATATCTTGGATGGTCCAGCACATATTACATGAGCTTTGCCCAAAAGTCACCTCAGTGTCTGATGAACACACATCATATTTGAACACCTACTGAATTTCCAAGCATGTTCATTTGCAGAAATAATGTCCTGTGAACTTTTCAGGATCACTCAGTACAGATTTGTCAAGGGTTTATCATGAGCTGAAATGTATTTCTGATTAGGTATGGGTGTTCTGTTGTTACAGAAATGCTAAAAAATAGTGATTGTACATCCAGCAAGTGCAAGTACTTGTATGTGCAAATCTAGGTTTTTGCATGCTTGAATAAGGTGATTTTCAAATTTGACAGGCACATTTATGGATTTCTGAAAATTTTTACATTTTCAGCAGAAGAACTCTATTACTGAGTTCTGAAATATCCTTCTTTTAAATGTTTGCTCACTCAAAAAATACAGTCAAATGATTTCAGGTGTATAAAGCCTGTTAAATTAATAAAAAGTTAGTACATATAAAAGTTTATAAAAAAAAGATAGCAAAACAATCTTGGAACTAGGCTATCATGTATATGTTGTACAGCATCATGTTAAATTTTTTTAAAATGATTGCATCTAATTCAATTAAAAAGCTGAGAAAGTGGAGAAAAGGATGGATCAAATGAGTCTTTTAGCTAAACATTTTCTTAATATTGCCCCAATAATGCATCCACAGGAAGAAATTAGGTAAGTAATTGCTTTTTCCCTTGAAAAAAAGTCAACTCAATGAAAACACTTATTGTTAGCTCAGTATTTTCATCAAAAATACTGGAAGTGGTGGTGATTCTTTAATAAAAATGTATCATTTTGTTACTTAAATGTAAGAAGTCCAAAGAATTGCATTTATTGAAGAAGAAGTTTTGCAGGGGGTTTGCTGGCCACATTATCTCTGACCAGTATTCATATTCCTAAGCCCAGCATAGACAAAAGATGGTGAGGAAAGAGATGGTTATTTGCTGGGAGGGCAAGGAGAAGGGCCATGTCAGCAGGACTGTAAAATGCTGTGATCCAAAGTTGAGATCATGGAGTGCAGTACATGGCTTAAATCTTCATGAGCTTGTGCTCACCTGTGCAGTATGAAAGTATAAAAAAAGCTGGGCCACGCAAATATAATTCTTATTAAGTACTGGTGCTGTTTCCAGTAAACTGCTTGAAGAAAAATGACTCAGGCTTTTAGGAAAGGAAGATTTTCTAACTGTTGTAAAAGTACTACAATATATTTTAAACCAGCCTTCAGTTACATTTCATTTTTCCCAAGTTAGAGTAATGCATGAGATATGGGAGAAATGTGGATAAGTAGGAAAAAGAAATCAGTATGGGAGCAGGGAACTTGCAACTTCTCCAAATTTCCAAATTAAAATAATTAAAATTCCTTAATAAAGATGTACATTGAGCAACGTATTCCTTGACTTAAACTGTGCTAGGTTCTTCCTTGGTGCTTCTGTGATGTCACTGAGAGTAACTTGTGAACCAGGCTCCAAAGCCAAGTGATGGGTTATACTAAGTACATATCCTGTCTTTTGAGATAGCTAAGGAAACAACAGGGACCAAAAAAAAATCTTTTTCACTTATTCTATTAATCACTACTAAGGGAATAAATATAATTACTTAGGGGATCATTTTTGAAGTTAGATGTCCAGATGATTTTGCAGCCTGATTTCTCCTAGATGCAGAGCACCCATCAGTCAAGTTTAGACACAGAAGTCATTCACTATTGTTATTAACAATACCAAAAATAACACAACAAGGAGGCACAAACTGAGCCTTTGGTATTTGACAACAATTAAAATTTAAGAAGATGAATCTTGAAACACCTTACTACCTATGATGAAACATACAGGATACTCATAGAGAACAGTACAATAGGTAAAAATACATTGCTCATTGCTGAACACTTATGCTACATTTGATCGTGAATTTGTTCGCTTTTTGGATATTAGGTGCAAAAAAGTGCAAAGAATAGTTAATTAACTGTTACAGTACCACATTACAAAAAGTATTTGCTAGGCCACAAAGGCCACTGTTGATATAATTTATATTAAGATAAATGTATACATAAAATAGTTTTTCAATCTCCATGTATATATATATATCCGTTTTTATATCAGCCTTGTAGAATCACGTTGAAAATGATCTAGGCCACAGAATTTTGTTAGGATAACAATGATGGGAAGGGAAAAAACCTCACAGAGGAGAGTTTCTTCTCCTAGTAAAAATATTACTCATCCAGGGCAAATGGAGGAATGAAATTCTGCAAGGCTGCTCTGTAGTTATGGTGATGAAAATACAGTCTTAAGCAGGGAGGATGAAACCATTTCTGCCTGGGGCCATGAATAACAACCTGAAAAAAAGCACTAAAAAAACCTGGGCTGGAGCCTTTTCTTTTCCCTCTTTTCCTTTTTTTTATTTTTTTTTTAAATTTTTTTTTTCTCCTTATTTGCAAAGACTATCTGAGAGATTGATTTTTATATTTATTTGCTTGCGAGCTGTGTTCGCACACACAGGAGGCAAGGTATAAAGGAGGCGAGGTATAAAGGAGGCAAGGCTGCCTCCTTTTTTGACTTAGATACACCTGTAATATTAAGACCAGCCCTGCTAGCTTTTCTGGAGTAGTTAAGACACTTCAAGGTATTTTTGTCTGTCTTAGAGATTAGTCAGTGGCATGGAGAGACTGGATCTTCAGGAACATATTCTGTGTCAGCAAGGCTAAACCAACTCAAAATGGTTCTTCAGAAGTTTGCCAAAACAACCTTTTCCCTTCATATCCAGATTAATTCTCAAAATTTCTTTCATTATCATAAATCAATCTTCCTTTGGCATTTTTCTCCTTCATGACACTTCTGTAAAACTGCTGTTTTAGAAAACACTGCCTCCTCAGTTTTCTTTATATATACTGCAAAGATATCAAAAGTGCCACCACCCAACTTTTTTCTAATTACAGTCCAGCTTTCAAAACCTCCAACTCAATCACACCGTCTTCGCTACACTCTTCACAGAAAGAAAGAAAAAAGGAAAAAAGAAAGTAACAATCTGATTTATCTGATTGAGGTCAACTGCAGTGTTTAGAGATAAATCCACAAAATAATATGTAGTTCTCTTCTAGTTTTTAGAATACCTGACTACAGCCAATAGATTTTTGCATTTGCTGTCACTGTGTATTCTAATAAATGAGTTTACTTACTTGTAAAATAGTCACATTTCAATTTCTCTCTCCGTAGACTGACAGAAAACACATCTCAAATTCATATTTAGCATATATGTCTAGAGGCATCCAGCCAGCAACCAGAAACTAAATTCCATGTGTGCTGTGCACTCAGTCAAAATAACTTCAGAGAAATCTAAGTCTGTCACATTAAATCAAGAATCATAAAAATGTTGTGGGTAACTGCAATATTTGGTCAATTTTGTGATGAGATAAATCACATCAAATCAACTCCTTTACTTCTGAGAATTCTCTCCTCTGCAGTTTGACTTGTGTAGAGGTGCAGCTGTCATTATGAGTGCTGTAAGATTATAACTGCATAGATCCAGTTCTCATACCTGTTTCATAAGGGCTGGACTAAAACCCATTGAAGTCAGTAGATCCTCCTCATTGGCTCCAGTGGGCTTTAAATCAGCCCTTCCTCCCTGCCCAAGGAATGAACTGATTTTCCAGACACTCAAAACATGACAACAGTTGGGTTTTTAATGCAACATTCAGTTTGAAGTGCGATTTTGCAAAGTCATAGAGGATTTAGTGCAATTTAGAAGGAATTCACTACATGAGCTGTATATGACTATTTGCTCTCCCTCAAAAGAATTAGGTGTTAAAAGCTGCAGTAGTTTTGAATTGCTTAAGGGAACTTTTTTTTCTGATTTCTTTGCCTGTGAAATGATACAGGCCCCATCAAAACACTGCTTGAACATGACACTGGATGTATGCCAGAGATAAAACAGGTGAATGAATTTGCACAAGGAAGGGTTATATTTGACTCGAGTCAACTTCATTCACACATTAACAAATTACTATAAACTGTCGTATAAGACTTAGAATAGGAAAGATGCATTTTGATAAAAAAATATGGATAGAGTTCATCTGCGGAAGCCAAACCTTCTGTTTATGTGGATGTGAGCTACGAGGGAGCTTTGGACACGGACCACGAGGAATCCATTCTCGCTCCCTAGGGCGTAAGCGGTGGCTTGGGTGAGGAGCAGGATCCCTGGCTATCAAAACTGGTTGCTCGGCCAGGTAGCTGCAAGAAAAGCGTTATTTTTACCAATGTCATCATATCTGGCTGTGCATCACAGATGGCGGTGGGTTTTGTTAAGCTGTTTTGGAGTTATGTATCCCAGTGGTTCATCCCTGCTCCCCCCTCTGATAAATCAGGTACCATCCAAAGGCATCTCCTCCCCTGTCCCTTGCCCATCTCTTCTGACCCTGTCCTTGCCCTGGAAGCTTCGATCAGCTGTCCATATCCCTCCTGACTCTGCCCTGTGTTATAGAAAAATGCCTGTCAATCCAGCCTGGGGCCAATCACCTTTCTGCCCCGCACCCTCTACCCCCTGGTTTAAAAGTGGGTGCGCAGGTTTTGTTCGCTTTCTTTTTCATCCCCCCGTCTTGGGGAATAAAGATCTCTGAGAAACCATACAGAAAAGAGCCTTCTCTAATCTTTGCTCTGAAACCTAGACACTGCAACATCTGCTGCCATTGAAGAACAAGAATTGTTCTGCACCCTTACCCAAGTCTGTGGGCAGATTCGGGGATGGCCCCTGGCACTGCTGGGAATTAGAGCTAGCTGGGGATTTACTGGCCCAGTGTCACCTCATGCTCATTTCAGAGGATGAGAGACTCAAAAAATAATCCAGATCACATCTAGACCCTTTCTAGTCTGTGGACAAAGTCTCTGGTGTCAAAATCTTTAGCAGATCTAATAATGGAGAGAAAATTTCTGAAGTGACCTTCTAAAAATGCCTTTGACTCATTTCACAGGCGTGGCTTTATATCACCAATAGGGATGTTTCCTCTGTCTCCTAACTTACATAAACTAGACAGAGCCATGAACCTCTAAAAGACACTTCTCTGCTGTCTTGACTCAGTTTTCTTGCCCCAACATGCTTCTTGGTGTCTTACTGAAGCCTTGGTATTACGCTTTTGCTACCTGTCACAGGACATGTTGAGCAGCCATGTGCTACAGAGTGGGGAAATCAAATGACCTCAGGCAGCAACTTGTTTTTCTACAAAGATTGCTTTTTTGATGGGCTAAACAGTGCCCCTGCTGCTTCTAAAGGCTTCAATACATATCTTTCTGAGTCCAGAGCTGCATGAATTTTGTGTACAGAACACCAACAATGTGTGGCCACAGCAGATCCCAGAGGGAGTCCAAGCCCAGGGACTTGTAGATATAATCACCCCTACATTTGAAAAAGCTTCCAGTAAGCGTCTGTTGAATAACTCTGGAGGGAGCTGCTGGTATGTTGCCACAATTTAGCCTAATTTGCAGGCCAGTTCCAGATTAATGTTTCAGCAACAGCAGCTTACGTTAAAGATTTTTGAAGAGGAAATGATTTCTTTTGAAATTTTTGCAAATGATCTCCTCTAAGTAGCTGTAAGCTCTTTATCATAATCTCTGGAAATTTAAATGTCAACATGTAATCTTACGATGCCATCAGAGCTTCATGGAAACTGTTGAAAAGGCCCTTTCAAGTGATAGATAAACCCATGCAACAAGATTTAGGCTGTGCTAATCATCTTTTACCTGATCTATAGGTGCTGCACTGCTTTTCATGATTCTCAGAGACCCGTAAATGTGAGGGACAAAGACATTCAATATCAAGGAGAAAATTTTGCTACTTCTTACCTCTACTAGAGGGTGCCAGTGAGTAATTGGTTTACGTGGGTAAGCCAACATTTCATTCCAATGATCTCTTCCAAGGCCTTCAGCATCAATTCCTGTCCGGCACACTCCAATGACCTCATTGTGCCCTACTCTGAGAATTGTAGAGAGAGAAAGAATTTATTTTTAATGAAAAATAGTTTTAATAACAACTGATATACAATTCTGTTTACTGGTTTAGTGTGGCACAGAATACATGACCAAAGTTTTCACATCATTTATTACAGATATTAGTTTTAATGGTAGTATAGTAATATTAAATTCTGTAATGGTAACATCAAAAACCACTTCCAGAGGGCTTCTAGCAGCTATAAAAATAGCAATGAAAACATAATCCTTGCCATTAAAAGGTTACAACCCAAAGGACACAAGGATAGAAAAGGATCATAATACACAAATTTATCTGAAGCAAAACATGCTTGAATTTTGTGGGAGAAGAAGGTGAAGGAAAATAGTGGGGAATATATTTCTTGCTGCAAATGCTTCAGACATAATTTCATAAACTACTTCTCAGCTCTTGCTGTTGTCATCTTTGGAAATTCAGTCAAAAATGTGAAAGGTGAGAGTCATAGCTGTAATAGGCTATACCTTAACACTTTGTGCTCCTCAAAGTGCCATAAACTGGTGGAGGAACACCAGAAAGTAATTTTCTGTACCTTGACTCTATGTACCTTAAAATAATGCTGTCCCATTTCCCCTTAGCAAGTGCTGGGAAAGGAGGAGCTGAGGAGGACTGAGAGTGTGCAAGCTGCTCTGCTCCTCCCCTGCTAATGGCACCGTGGTGCCACTCCACGTCTGACTGAGAAAGTCTTCCTGGCAGAACTTGGAAAGCAACCAGAAATCTGATGGCAGGGGAAAACAGTCTGAAGGGTGATGTTACTAAATTGGACTTTCACTGTTTATTCGCCCTGCAATCTCAAGAGCTCATTGCTAATGGCACTTGAATGAAGCAGACTTGGCTTGCGCAGGATTCTGTCAGTCACGGTCTTGATCAACCTGCAGTCCTTGGGCCACTCTAAGCAGGAGTCTCCCGCTGTCAATTCTCAGTGAAGCCGTAGATAATTAGCCTTAGACATGTTGTTAGTGAGGGCTGAACCCAAAGGTTACATATTGAAGGTTACATATTGAAAGGTTATTTTACTGAATCAACCAATGAATCAATTACAATTAAATTCAATGATGTAATTAGCACCTAACTCCTTTTTAGTTATTGAAAGTTTCTTTAGTTTCAAATACCTGCTGTTTAAATAAAAATTAGAGGGGTGAGGGACTTTTCTGAGCTAGAAGACACACCTGACTTATAAAGTTTGTACATAACCCAGCCCCCAGAAATGGACAGGAATGTAAGTCAGGGCTAGTGGCCTGAAAGAAAATTGAGACATATTTCTTCCTCATCTCAGCTATTTATGACACAGATAAAATGCCATGTGCTCTAAAAGGTGTGGAAACTCTAAACATCTTCAGGAAAAGGCCCCAAGGCTTTATCTTTTGTGGCACTGAAGCTGCTTGTAAGCTCAAGGAGGCAGAAAGCAGTCCTGTGCTGTGATCAGGAATTGTCTCAATGGTCAGAAAGTGAACTGTGCTTACCTGTCATAATCCATCACTGCAATAGAAAGGCTGACCTGGTCCACATTCTCTGGAGGGATATCAAAGATGATGGCCTCATTATAAACAGGATTCAGAGTGTTCTTCTTTGTGGTCGTTTTCCTCTTTTTCAGTCTCCGTCCCTCGCACATCAGCGACACTTTGACATAGGGATCTGAGTAACAGATAGTTCATGCCTTGGGACTCAAAGCCATTCAAATGTGTAGCATAAGAACAATGTTTATGGTAGGAATGTTATATTGCTAAGGTAAAAAGTTGCAAAGATGTGAGTGACCCTGGCAAACACTGCTTTCATCACATTGTAAATGCAAAGGAAAGGTATGGGCACTCCAAACAGATGCACTGGCTGCCAGACCAAAGATGGACAGTCCATCTAAACTGGTACCCATTTTCCTGCTACTTCCATCCCACAGCTATGTTAGGAACAGAAAACCCAAGATCTTATTCAGCCCCTTCCTGAACAGACTCTGCATTGTTGTTTAAGAAAAGTAGATTCACCTGATGCACCAGTTATATCCATTGCTTTGAGATTCCGACATTTGATCACTGTCAAAGTCATTCTCCCAGCAGTAGGCAAATAACAAAGGGAAAACATGATCTCACCCAAGTCTATGCTTTCCTGTAAAAGAAAAGCTATTATTAGATTGATCATACTACCAAAATTCAGTTCAGATCCTGCAAAACTGTATTTTTTTAACATGGAGAGAGGCTTCTTATGCAGCCTCAGATGATTCTGAGGTGGTCACAAGCAATTTTCAAAAATTATTTCCATGAAGTACAGGAGGAGTAACAACAAAATATTTTAGGGGAAAGATCTTCAATTACTAAACTGAGAACTTAAAATCAGAGACAAAACTTTCTGGATTCCTGTTTTTTTTGTGCTGAATTCACATGAATGAAAAGGTGCTGAAAGTAAAATGTCAAGTTCTGCTCTCGAAAACACTCATATTCCATCAGCCCCAATAGAAAGAAATTGGGTGGAATATTTAGATCATGCACATTTACATGCCCTTTAGACACTTGGATTTATGTAGTAGAATAACTTCTGCACAGGTACGTATATAAAAAGCTAATCCTGTCTAACCACTTCAAAATGAAGAACATGTAAAAGTTGCTCTCTTTGCTGCCCTCAATGTGCTTTGAGAGGTTGTTCTGTTTCAGAAGAAAAGCAAAGTAAAGGATAGCACCTACAGCTTTTCTGGCTCAACAACTATGTTTTGGAGGATAATATACTCAGAAGGATGGATAGGGTCCATATGAACATTAATAATCCTCACAAAGAGGTTCTATATTGACACCATTTGCTGAGTACTCATGCAATAGGATGTTGCCATAGAGTTTAGATGCAGCAATATTTGAGATGTTTCAAAAAAAGAAGAGAGTTTCTACCAGTGCTTATTTTTTCCTTTTCAGTTATACAATTATCGTAACACTGCAAAAGTTTAGGCTTTGAGATGTTTGTTATGTTCTAAATTCTTCCTGCTCTAAATTTTAAATACACCTTTACTACCTCCCCACCCCACCAAAAATTGCATATTAAAAGCTTAGGATATGAGTTTGTAAGGGGCATGTGAGGAAGCCACTCTGTAAGACAGCCACTCTCAAGCATACTCATGTGATCTCCAAGGAATTTTTTTTTACTAATACTAGACAGCTTATTTTTAACATCTCAGCTTCAATATTTTTTCTGTTAAACCTACAGTTACCTGAGAGTACAAATTCACTTGAAAGCTGTTGGATTTATGATACAGCTGTTTTAGCATCAGAAGGCAAGCATAATATATTTTTAAGTGAAACATATTAAAATAATGATTGCTGTGTAGATGACAAATATATTGTTTACAGTCATAAGACAAGACTGAGCTTCTTGTTCACATTCTTTGGCTGCTTATGTGAACAATTTTATTGATTTCCTTCAGGCTAATATTCTGTCTAAACTGAAACAAGTATTTCACATCTTCCTTGAGTAAAGATGGACTTAATCACATGCTTCGGGGTGTGGGATTTTTGTATTTTGTTTTGATTGTTTTTCCCACCTGTGATTAAAGAATACAGTTTTGGAATAGCTTTAAAGTCTCTGTTGCAGTGGTAATAAAATATTGACTTTTGTGTAGGTGGGTCAATTCACATATTCAGTCATTTTGATGGGATCTAGTTTTGACAATTACAAGTTTGATAAGCAAGTGAACATGCACTGTGAGCAAATTTCATGCTTGTCAGAATTTCAGATTTCTCAGAATTTCAAAATGATTGAGCTCATTCAGCTCACACAGGACAAATACAGCTATTTGACCTGTCCCTTTCTTTGACAGAAAAAGTGCAGAATTTTGTGCCACAGTTTAAATTATCAAACTCCATTTTCTATTTCAGAAAACAAACAAAACTTGAACAAATGAATGGTGATTTTTTTCCACTCATTTGTTACAGTGGCAAGTGATGTCTTACATTTTACAGTTTCGACATATCTAAACACAGAACTTCTCTTGCTGGCATTACTCTCTGAGTTCAGAGTCTGATGGTTGTTTCTCAAACAGATCCCACTCTTTTATTTGAAAAGAAAATAGAGTTCCCTGAGTTTCAGTGCTTCAAAGTTACCTAAGGTCTATGTTGAGAGAGATGATGAAGATGGGTTGGATCCTGAAACACCATGGGTACCCCATAAAATAATCTGATTTTTCCTTCTTCACAGAAATGCCTTGTGTAGCTGAACAGAGAAAAAATAATTTTGGAAGATGGGAGTATGAACTTGAGTGTTCTATTATTAGTTTTGGAAGAGAAATTGGGTAGACACTCAAAAGGTTTGTGTGACCTCAGCTGATAAAGCAGAATACTGACAGGACTGTGTACTATGACTTAAATACTTTAAAAGAAGCATTGCCCAAAATGCTTGCCAAACTCACTCTGTTGTTACTCTTCAGTGCATTATTGAGGGGCAGAGAAAAGCAGTTTCTGCTCTGAGCCTCTGCCAAGACTGATGATCTTTCTTCCTACAGGAGTGTGAACGTGTGAAGTTCTAAATGTTCTTTTGAAGAATAAAGATTAAAAATATACCTATATATTATAGTATAAGAAACTGTGTATTGCATAAAATGTCTGAGACATCTCCATTTTTGCACACACTTTTATTGTTAATTTGAGCACTAGAGATTCATAAGTTTGGAGCCAAAAACACAGATTCAGACCTAGATTATAAACATAGTAATGCTTTCTATTTTTTTTTTTTTGTTTTGTTTTATTTTGTTTTGTTTTTTTAACTTCTCATGACAGTCTTTGTTATTCACAATGATTATCATGAGTAACGTTTTTCCCTGGATCCTGAAACATTACCAATTTTAGCTGAGATTTAAATACAAGATTCAATTTAATTTAAAATCTCAGTGCTATGGAAAAATCATGTTTTTCTCACTTTATAATACACTAGATAATTAAGTTGACACAAGCAATCTGATGGGAACCCTTCAGTACAAGCAAATCTGAAGAAACCAAGGCACAGACTGCCCCCAACAATCACATCTGCATTACAGTGTGCCTCCAACTAAACACAATTCAAAAGAAAAAATCCAGTGGCTGTCATTTGTGCATATTTTAAAATAATCCTCAGATTGCCTTACTTGTATCACATATTTTCTGAAAATTGCACATGACTTGGATAACTCCCATGACACTTCATCTCTTTTATAGACCTATTTTGAGTATTTCTTTTTCTTCTTGAACTAAATTTGGGTTTCAATTAACAGCTAGCTTTATGGATGCTTGTAATGATTGCCTCCCACTGCCTTCCAATAACAGGTACAGAGGAACCAGCCTTGAGCACAGCTGCACTTATGCAAATGAAAGCATTTGTTGACACCTCATATCTCTCCTTCACTTATTTCCCTTCTGTATCCACCAGCCCTCACACAGTCCTAAGGACCTAAATCAGTGGCCAGCACTCTACCAGCTTCAGTTGCTTTCATTTTCATTTTACCTCTATCCCATCCATTTTCTGGTATGCTGGGTCTAGAACAAAATCAAACAAAGAAAACAATGGTCTTATATGAACACATCAGTTATTCTCTGAACTCTGTGGGTTTTGAGCCACAGAATGCAGATTTTTTTAAAATAGCATCGTTCTCATCCCACGTTAGTAGCCATGTGAATGAATGTGCTAATAATATTTTCCCATTACTTCCATTAGGATGGATCCATTAGGATCTGTCCACATTCTCTGCTTTGTGGGCTCTTGGGAAATTAGTCCAGGAGTCGGCAGAGTCAGAAATAAAAAGTTCCTTATTCTATTCTATTTGTTATCATACCCAATGGACACCAATGCTCTCATTTTCACACATATGCCTGTAAAAATTGCAGCATTTCTACAGAGGCTGTGCTCCCCACTCACAATACGGATAAAAAGGAAGGGATGTGAGGAGAAGTTTGGAGAACTTGCAGGGGAGCATCAATTAAACTGATTGAGGTTTCTGAGCTGCTGTTGCTGGAAAAAGCTTTGCTGCCACTTACTCCAATTAATTTTCTCAGTTGTTCCCATTAAATTCAATAAAAGAGACAACTTTTAACGAGGAACTTCCACAAGTTCAGTGGGGAAGGTGGCTATAGATCCTTCCATATTCAGGGTGGTTTCTACTCACATATCAACCCCCATAACTCTGAAACTGAACAGGAAAACTGTTTATTGCCTATACTGATAGTCCAGTAACTTTCATAGTCTCCCTCCTCTATGCCAACATCTTAACTGATTTCCTATGGTAGCAGGGGTAAAAAGCTTATAGGGACCTGATATACGAAGAAAGGTGTCATTTCTGAGTCACAAGTCAACTTTAGACCATTTTTTCACTGATGTTTGTTTCTTCATCTTTTCCACTCATTTTTCAAGTTTTGAAATTCAAGCAAAATCTCAAAACAGCAACTTGCTATGTATTCTTACAATGAACTATGTAAATGCTACTAGAACTGGAAAATTTATATGTTTTTATTGTTACTAGTCTGTCATTAATTTCCATGGTTATAGTAACAAGTATCTGCATAATTAATAGTGCAGTAGTAATTAGATTCCCTCAAAAAATTACTTGTTGCTACTTTATTTATCATTCAGATTGTCATAATCTACAACAATTTTGGTTCTTAATCTCAATTTTAATATCTGGAACTTCTTTCCTATTAATTGGAATTGGATTGATGTTTTAAGGACTGTGTGTAAGAGTAGTGTAACAAAAATACTAACAGCAGCATGAATTCCATTTGTACTTGCTTTCTAAACAAATTATTTGCAAATTTCATTCTCACTTTTCCTGCTATATTTTAAGCAATTGGCAGTAATAAATATTACTAGTAATTTTCTAGCTACCCAAGAAGGTATTCAGGAGTTTTCTAGACTTTTATCTCTTCCCTTGAGAAACACTGAAAACTGTTTTTCTATGCAAATTTAAAGAAAAATATGTTGGCAGAGCTAGACCTTTGGATTTCTTGAATATTGCAGGAAGATAATTCCCCTATAGCAGAGATTTCGCTTTCTCTCTTTAGAAACATATTATATTTATTTTGGCTTTCCAATAAAAGCTACTGACATTAAGCTTCAAGGATCAGGGATAAAATATGACAATGAATGTTGGGATTTGGATGGAAAGAGAAAGAAAATCTGTCCCCTGAGAAAATTAGCTAAGAATATATTAAGGTATTTCTGGTTTTGATATATATCAAGAGTTAAAAGAGTGATAGGAAAGAATAGAATAGAAAGATAGAACAGAAATCTACCAGTCTGTGTTCTCATTTATGCATTTAGAATCCAATGGTGCCCTTGCTATCACAGAAATGATTAAAAGTTCTGTGAGGCTCAAACTGGAGAGCTAATTCTACCACCTCTCAAGGGGACTTTCCTTTAGAAACCTAGTCCCCACTGCTAATATTTATTTTTGTCTTCTGTTATTCTTTGCATATGAAACCCAGGTCTCTCATTCCTCTCAGCCCCAGTTCCTGATTGAGCTGTTGCCCTGGGAAAGGAATCAATTAAGTTTGTGTTTGTTCTTGCCTCTGTGGAAGGCAGTCTGGAAGCAGTGGGGCCTGTTGCTCTGTAATAGCTGTGTCTTCTGCTTGTGGAGGGCTAATGCTTGGCTGAGCCTGTCACCCTGATTGCTCTGGGTCAGCTCTGCTGCTGATTGCAGCCCTGATGGCAGAGGGAGAACTCCCTGAGACTGCAGAATGCCCTCAGTAGTGCTTTGGAAGCCTCCTGGGTGCTCCTTGTGCTGCTCCCTCTGTACAGAACCATCTGTCCTGTGCACCTGGGGGGCTGCCACATCTTGCCAGGCAGCGAGGAAGCCCACTCCTCAGAACAGCTGAGAACAGAGGTGCTTCTGTGAACTAACTGTGACAGCAGAATGAACCAAAATGTCCATGGCCTCCCAGAGAAAGATGCTTTTCTGAAGCTGCAGGGCAATGTCTGCAAAGAGACTTTGCAGTGAGAAACTCAGAGAGCTCTCAGGGCACTGCTGGTCAGACAAGTCATGCACCTGCAGCTGCCACAGCACTGCCTGGATGCAGAGATATTAAAATCCCTTGAGGAAACCATGCCCTTCATTCACCTAATACTTATTACTTTTAGGGTAGAGTGAAAGTAGAAGTTTGCCCCTAGAAAATAAAAATATTCAAATAATTTGTCATTTCAAATTAAAAGAAATTTAATATTAATATTAATATTAATATTAATATTAATATTAATATTATTAATAATATTATTAATAATAATAATAGTAGTAGTAGAAACCTTCCTTGCCTTCAGTAACTGGACAGAAACCCACCCTTTCTCCATTGTTTTTTATAGTTATCAACCAGACCTAAAGAAGTTCCAAACATAAATGAAGGTCTCCAAAATGTTTCCTCTAAAGACTGATCCAGAGTGTTCTCTCACCTGCTCAGCAGCAGCATTGGTCACATGGATCCCTTTTATCCATTAAATGACAAGAGCCAGCAGTTCTTGGCTTAGAAGGGGCTGTTCCCACTACAGAGATGATAAATGTTCCTACACTGACAAGCCCTGAGCCTTTCACACCTGTTTGAGGTTCTGTTAAACCTTTCAGGTACATTTCCCAAAACATTCATAAGTCTAAGTGTATTCTAAAGAAGCTGTAGAGCTTGGCCCACTACATTGCTGGTGATACAACCTTTCCTCATAGTGCTGCTCTTTGAATGCTGAGAAACAGGACAATCTTAAAATGGTAAAACCCTTCAAGGTTGGGCTACAAAAGACACCTCTGTCAGCCCTCTACCACAATTATCTTACTCAGGAAAAGGTCTAAAGCTTTGTTCACGTACAAAACAGGGGATATGGAGAAAACAAAGCAAAGATTATGTTCTGGGTGAAATTCAGAGGTGGGCTTCATTCTTGTTTGATGAGGAAATCAGAAGAATCTATTTCCATAACAGAGGCCAGCAGCCAGCTGAACTACTTGTGTTATTTCCTACCCTGGGAAGGGTTTGATATAAATTAACTGATATGAATGTTACTGTCCTACTTATTTAAAAAAATATATATAAACCACTTCTGTCTTTCCCAGTGATGCTATCAATTGTATTCCAGTTGCTTTAGAAACAGCAATCATGCACCATGGACATCACATGAAGACTATGTCCTTATAAAATCTGCTTTTACATTCCACTTCACAAATGAGCAAACTGCAGCACTGAAATGCCTGGTGTTGGGGAACTAAATAATAATCAAGTTCCATTTGTGTACATGAGATTATTCAAGAGACTACAAGTACATGAAAACTTGATGACTAAGATCCCCAAGAGACTACCACTGTTGGAAATGGAAATGGCTTTCCTCTAAATTCTGAGCTCAAAGTCTCTTCATAGTTTCCTACAATTGCTTACTCTAACAGATTTCACAGGATACCTTCAGAAAAAAAAACCTCTTAGATAGTCACTTCCCAATTATTTTAGGCAATACTATTAGAGGAACTTTCCAAAGCAGGTGATAATTTTAAAAAATATTATAGTAACTTAATGAATGTTTACATCCAGAAACGTTTGGATCACAAGCAGCAGATTTCTTGCCTAGAAAATTTTAAGACACTGAGTATTAGAAGTGCTTATTAGCAGTTCCAGAAAAAAAATTTCTTTTTTAAAAAGTATGCAGTGTATTTGGATAGTAACAAAACCTCAGAAATGTATGCAAAACTTAGAACCACTTGACAAAAACAGAAGCCTCATGTGTTGATTAAACAATCCATTTGATATTATTAGCTTGCTTCTAATGATATGAATTAATTTTCTCAAGTGTAGTGAGAATTACATTATTCCCATATACTGAACAACCTTCACAGGTAGTCCAAAGCTGCCTCTTGATTTTTTTTTCTTTTTCTTTTTTTTTTTTTTAATAATTAATCAGGTGAACAGAAGCAAATGACAGATTATTAACTGAAAATTCAATCACCCATGTACAAGCAAAATTTGGGGATATATCAGAGATCTAAGATACTTTTCCTACATTACTTATTTTAGTCTGATTTTGAATATTGAATTTGAATTTGAATTCTGATTTTGAATATACTTCAGCACTTAAAACAGGTACAAGTTACACATTATAAAACATGGGACGTTTTCATCACTGTATATAACAGAGAAACAATGGTCTGAATGAAAAAATAAAGGTAAAAATCCAAACTACAAAATGCAAATAAATATCAGTATCTGAAAACAATGAGTATAAAAATGATTGTGTGTGTGTGGGCCAATCCTGCACTTCCATAGAATAATTTCAAATGATTATTAGGAGCAAAGAAAGTGTATTAAAACTGTAGATTCAAACAGAGTCATTGGGTTTAGAGCCAAAAGGACTCAGTGAAACCATCCAGTCTGATTTTCCCAGGCTCCATTTCCTGTACCAAATAAAAACTCTTTATGGTTGTGCAAGCAAATATTTTTAAAGTTATGTTAGCTACAGACAAAGAGCTGTTGCATAACAAAGAGTCTCCTGATCTCCTGTGGCAATTTCCTTCACAGGCACAATGTTACAATCCATTTTCTTGGTAAATCTCACTAGTAGTGTTTTAGACTGCAGAGTTTGGTGTCATAAGAATAGATTCTCTTCACATTGGTAATAGGAATTGTTTTTACCCTCATTTTAACTTCCAAGTAGAAAATTCTTGACTTTGGAAGAGATGTAAAAGATTCACAGCTGAGGAGAAGCTGCTTCTACTGTTTTTTTAAGTTTTGGACTAATTCTTTGATCTATCACTTCTCTTATTTTCCACATCTATCATTTAGCAACAGCACAAGCAGAACACTGGATGTAGGGATCATGTCTGAACAGAGACAAAAAACTTCTCAGAACATACAACAAAACTGAGCAAAGGTGAAGAAGCAAAAAGCATGAGAAAAATATATTTTCAGAATGGCATCTTGGTTCCTGAGCTCTGCTGGGGGGGTATGGCCTTTTCCACTCACACAGCCTGCAAAGTTAGGAACACCAAAGCATATTTGCTTGGATTAAAATTATTTTCCACCAATTGTAGAACCAGATGGATCTTTCTTTTTCAAGTCTTATCAAAGTTCAGTTGACGCTGGCCGACATTAGGCATTTAACTGCTAGTTAGTGACTTTGGTAAACTTTATATCTGATGTTTAAGACAGTAAGTCCTCACTGATTAACACCTCACACAGTGTTTACTCCTGTGAAGGTTTGGCTCTCTCAATTTACAGTTTCTGAAATGCCAGAAGTAGAAACCTGCCTTACTATTTCATGAAACAGCTCAAGTAAAACAAGGCACATACAGCTACTGGACATGTTCTAGGAAGGCTTCATTTTTCCAGGAAAAAAAAAAATCAGTTGCCAGTTTATTCAGTAATTTTCTGAGAATCGAGTAAGGCTTGAGAAAGCTGATGAGGTTACCCAATGCTAGAAGATATCTCAATTTTATGTGCCTGTGGCTGATGGTTTAAGGGGAGACAACCTTTCCATACACATGCAATTCTTTAAACTATACTGACTGAAAGGCTGAAATCCAAGAACCTCATGCTTACTCTTAAACTTGGCACAGATGAAAACACCAGCAGACTTGATTTAGGCACTAAAACTGCATGCACTAACCCTTGAATTAGGATCCAGTACCAAGATTAGCAACCATTTTCATCCACATGTGTATTAGTATCAACCCCGAATGCATAATCTGATATGGCATTTCAATCTGCTCAAAACCAGTGATGAACAGTCCAGAGATTCTTATTTGCTGAAACCATTTTAGTTATGAGTTAAAAATCTCACAGACACACATGCTGCAAGTGACCAGTGAGCTTTTATGTAATTACTAAAGTATTAAACACAATATCAAAGCTAGAAGAAATTTTAAAAAATGGTTTCTTGGATTATTATTCCAAGACCTTAAACACAGATTCTATTTTATGCTTGAGAACACCATTCCTAATTTTACCTTAAATCTGAGCTTGATCAAAGTAAGCATACACAGATTCAGATTTCCTGAGATGTGCTGAAGGCTGTTCAGAGCAGTTTGGTAGGCCCAGCAGTCAAAATAAATAGCTGCTTTTGTGAATTCACATTTGAAAACTGCCTCCACTATTCTACACTCTCTGGTATTTTTCCTTTCCCAGGGATCACAGTGCTCATTGTCAAATTGGTGAGGCCATGCCGGTGCTCCTTGTCCTTCTAATCATGCAGACATAGAGCTGTCTGTCTAGCAGGTATGAACATCATGAAAGCGTTTGGTGACAAAGCCATGGGAAGTCTCTGGCTGCAGAGAAGGGATGGTGTGAAGCTCCTGTCACTTATGTGTAGTACTGGTCTGTCCTCTCTTCATCCCCATGTGGAAATCCAGCCCATGCTGAAACCCTGGCATGAGTCACACTGTTTGGATACACCCACAGAACCAGGGATGGGAAAACTTCTATATAAATAGAATGCTAGTTAAAAAAAAACTGAAACCAAATCCAAAACCAAAATAGACACCCTACACCTCACTGTTTTAACAGTTGTTTTTTTTTTTTTTCCCACTTCAAATCCCAGCCAGAGAGGATGAGTTTGGATATCAAGGTTAATAAAGCAGTATCTGGACACTATTGTTCTCTGGTAGCCTATCATTCACCCTGTCACCTGAGCACAGACGTCCTTTTCTTGCTTGCAACAATAAACAAATTAATTTCTATTTCCTAATTCTTCATGCTTGTGCCTCTTGAGTTTTCCTAGCAACCAGCAGCAATGCAGATAAAACTAGTGGGGACCCTAAGCACAGTGCAATCAGCAAAAAGCATTTTACACTTCAGGTACTTTCAGCCTCATTTCCTTACCAAGATTTCTAACCTAAGAAAATTTTCTAACAAGAGCAGGGTAAGATGGGCCCTTTTTCTTAATAGACGGTCATTTCACAGGACAAAGTGTTTTGCTAACAGGAAAATGTTATTAGTTCTGGCTAAGCAATGACTTTCATGATGTAGCATTTAATTAATAAATGTAATTTATATACACACAGTGAGCCATAAAGATGACAGTATGCTCCCAGATGATCTTTTGGTAATTAAATTTTATATCTTCCCAAGCATTATTCTCTGTGGTCAAAGGCAAATATTGACAGCTCCTCTTTTTAATTTTTTTTCTTTTTTATTTTGGACTCTGCTGATAAACAGGGTACACAGCCAAAAACTACAAAAGAGAAATGAAAATATGATGTTAGTGCTTCTGTAACACATTACTTACTGTGGTGGCACAGTGGATGTCTTTCCATACATTGGCTTCCCTGGAGAGATCTGAGACTTCAAAAAGATTATCAAGAATAACTTCCCCAATCATGTCATGTCTAGAAAATCTGTCAAAATCATAAACACTGAAATGCAATTTCCTGTTGCTGAGTTGATCATAGGCTACAGGAAACTGAAAGGTTTCATCAAAGACAGGATTTAATGTCTTTCTGTGAACTCGTGTCTGAAACTTCTTTTTCCTGTCTGGAAGCAGATAAATCTTAACGTAGGGGTCGGATGTTCCTGTGAAGTCTTTAGCAGGCAGATCTAAGGCTTTGACAATTGTGACAGCCAGAAGTTCATTCTCATAATCGTACCGGAGAGTGAAGTTAAGCTTTCCACATGTTTTCACATCTTCTTGTTGCCCATCAGAATCCACAGACTTCTGTTTGTAGAGTTCTGGTTTTATTCTCCCAATGCTGGTTGTGGTCTCTCCCCTTTGCAAAACCGGGTCCGTCCCCATGTTAAAATCAACGCTGGACACCTGCATCTGCCTTGGCAAGTGCCTCCTGAAAGAATTGTGCCTGCACACACACACAGACACACATGCACACAAAACAAGCCATGGTTATCTCTGGGAAAAGACCATCTCTCAATAGAAAATATAACAACAAATTAGTGAGGGCTCCTCTCTTTAAAAGAATTTAAAAACTATCCTCTCCACACCCCCTTCCGTGTTTTGCAAGTGTTAAAGCATCCTTGAGAGGAAATGATCATTCAGAATTAATTTCTTGGCCCAGGGGACACACACTGTCCCAGAAATAAATACATTTATAACTCTGCTTTCAGACTATGCAGCTGAAACTGAATTCATGTTCTTTCACAGGACAAGTTGACAGTTCCAACATTGCATGATCCCACTTTGCTAGGGCCTGAGTAAAGTATGGACAAATAGGGGAAAAAAAAAAGCACTTGCAGAATTTTCATCAGTACTCTCTGGTTTTTGGAGGTATTCCATGGTGGTTTTCCAATTAAATATTTACCAGCCTTCACACTGCTGACGGTGAAAGGGAAAAGCAGAGCTGTGTCTGGAGGTTTTTAGCATAGTGCTTTGCCACCTACAGTATTTTATATACACGTGCTTGGTATCTGCTACACTGAGGTGCAGGCTGCCTTCTCCAAAAGCACTGGGAATATTTTGTTCTGCCTGCAATGCATTTCAGAGTTTTGTCAAAAAATTTCTGCCATTGTTTTTTTTCCTTTTGTTCTCATGGTCTGCTGTGTAGTGTATTAGAAAGATGATTCCTGTACCACTAGCAAGAAACAGTATGTTAAATTCCTTGCAATTCTGAAGACAATGTTGCATAAACATATTTATGGGCTTATCTTGGCTCATGAATCTGAATGGAAAATAGTGCTGTTCCTACTAAGAGTGAAATCAAACCCCTGGCATGTCATACAACCTTATTTCTAGTATAAAACCACTGTTTTAAAAAGCTTCACAGCATTTATCATCAGCAGATGCCATTATGACTACACTACCCCATTTATTTTTTAGGCATTTTCACATTTCCTTGGTACTTCCCTACCCCAACAATCTGTGCTGCAGAAGATCACCACCTCCTCCTGTGAGCACACTTAGTTGCTATTAAAGAACAATCCGATTGTCAGAATTTCCTTTGCTTTTTGCAATCAATTGCTTATTAATGCCACATGTAGCCTTGCCTTATTGCTTGGTTTCTCTGTGGTGTTGTGTTCTGAAAACAAGAGGTGGCACAGCTGCGTGTTTCTTTCTTTAAATCAGAAATGCGAATTGTCCATTTGAAAGCAACCAGGACTCATTTCATAGATGTTATTTGTATTTTTGCTGTAAGTGAAGAGGTTGCAGAAGGCATGAAGCACAAAACTGCCGCAGTTCAGCTGAGCAGAGATGCAAGAGGGTAATTCGCAGCTATTAAATAATAGACAAGAACGTTTCCCCTTTCAGCTGTTTCAGTCCTGCAAGGTGCAGGGAGCAGTCCTAGCTCAACACAAGAACAGGGCAGGGAGAGCTTCATAGCCCAGACCTGAAGTAGCTCAAAAACTTCCAGGTGTTTGGATGTCAAATTTAGATGAACAAAACACCCCTCTTTGTAACACATTTTGCCTTTTTTTCTTTACAGACAGACAAGTTGAAAGATTTTCTTCTCTTTTAAATGTTAAAACTCCCCAAATTCATAGTGTCTAATGTCTACGTTGGAATGGAGTGAGGAATGAAAAGGTCCTGACTGGTCAGAAAAGCAGAATATTGTCCTCAGGGAGTTTCACAGCTGTTCTTGTGCTTTTGCCCTCCAAGAAGTCAAACTCATGGGTATGCCAAAACATGGGAAAGGAGCTGAACTGCACCCAAAATGTAGTGCAACAAATTCCTGGGCAGGCAGCAGTTTAGGGACTATCTTTTTAGCATCTTTGACTCATAACGAGGTCCAGGAAGGCCTGTGTTACTGCTGCTTCTGTCAGTGCTAAGGAAACCTGTGCAGAGAGACCTTCCTGAGTGCTCCTCACATCCACAGCTGTACTACTGAGATGCCCAGATGATCACAGAGTCAGAGAATAGTTGGAGTTGGAGAGGACCTTAAAGATCATCCAGTTCCAATCCCCCTGCCATGGGAGCATTGTGTTCAAACCCTATTGTACACAAGTAGTGGCTAGAACTGCCTTTGCAGGAGAAACAGTGAAGCTGATTGTACGGCATCAGTTTGAGCAAAACCAAGCAGGTACAGGACAAATTCTCTGTTCCTCAAATTCTCTCGCATTTTTGATAATCTGGGTTAATGCGAGCAAAGGCAATATATAAGACCCCAAACCTATGATTTCTAAGGTACCAGCTTTCTTTTAAACTTTGAGACTTCATGCACTTCAGATCCTCTACTGAATTGTTGCCAGATGTCACTAAGTAAAATAATGCATTTTTATGGCTGCTCCCTGTGGGAATCAGCAGCACTTTTGCTCTAGTAAGCCAAAGTCCTAATTACACAGTGCCTAGTATCTGTTCTGAGTCACAGCATTTCACCAAGACAGCTAATTGGTCTGTTAATTATTAAGATGTTTCATTGTTGTCATGGCAACATATTTATCTTCCTTTGTTCTGCAGTAACAAAGGGATTAATGACTGTGATAATGAAATACAAAGATGTCAGAAAACCAGGTTGTTAAAATGTGGCAGAGCTACCAACCTCTGCAAATCCAGGTACTTCAACCTCTACTGACTCTTACATGCAGCACTCCTATAGTGCCTTACCTCCCATAACAGAAAAAATGCATTTTGAGTGATAGCAAATCTGTATGCAAATCTAATATAAAACTGTATTTTCATGGGCATAAGGACACTATGAAACTGATTTCTAACTCAGTAAGACTGCCACATCTGTGACAAAAGGGAGGGATAGGATGCTGATTTATGATATGACTTGAGATTTATGAGGGGTGACTCGGGCGTAGCTTTCCTAGAAGGCATTAGAGCAATCTTTTGGTCCAAATCCAGAAAAGGGCATGATCACTGGTGCTATTTAAACAGAACAAAAGCTTCTCTCTTCTCCTTGCAAACACTAAAATCAACAGATATGTTTGTTTTTCTTTAACCTTAACAAACCCAAGCACCTCACTTTTGCCTTTGTGCCTCTTGGGAACTGACCGGCTCAACATGTTCCTCTCCAGCTGACACTAATGAGCAAAAAGCATGTTCATGGAAAATACAGGTGAATGTTTGAAAAGTGGATTTTCATGGAAGCAATAAACTGCATTGCAAAATAATATCACAAAGTATGGGAAAGGGTGGTTCTCAGTAACACAGAGCAAAATTATTTGCAAATGAGCACCACTGCTGCAGTTCTTCTGCTGTAGTGTGCTGGTCAATTGGTGTCAAGGACTGAAGAGCTTTGAACAAACAGGTCTTTTCATATTATCAGGGACTATGAAAAATACGCAGTTATAACTAAACAGAAATATATCATTTTCCCATAGTAACATGTCTCTGTGTTAGATGTACAATCTAAAAAATGAGATCAGGCACATTTGATTGTTGCTCTGATTGGCTTATTAAAATCTTCATGCTTCAATTACAATGACTTAATATGATTTCACTTATTTTATTAAGTGCTGATGGCTGCATGAACCCATCATAGGACTGGTTACAACCCTTTAATTTGTCCCAGCTCAGGTGAGATCAGTGTTCAAAAGACAATCCAGATAGCAAACATTTCTCTCAGATACTTTGTCAATAGACTACGTTTAGGAGAGGGTGCATCTGAATCTCTCAGGACTCCTGAGGACAACAAAGCAATGCTGCATTGAAGATGATGCAAGAGAAATTGTGGTACCTCTGCATCTGCCATTGGTGCCTTTTTATTAGAGGCCCCCAGTCAGGGACACCAGAGTGAGGTTTCAGTCATTTTGCTGGTACGTTGTTGTCTGCTGGGGTTAACACACCATAAGGAATAATTCAGAAATCTGGTCTAAATGTCCAGCCTTATTCTCATATGTGATACTCTTGGCAGCAGCAATTCATATGGGCTGTTAAGTTAGGACTCTCCCTAAGACAGGCAGGCATAGATAAAATGTGTTTACAAACAGAAAGATCACCAATTCTGGGTAATTTTTAAGACATGTGTCGTTCTAAACATGTTTTGTAAAAGGAAGCAGAATTTTTCACTAAACACAACAAGAAGGCGATGTTTCCAAACACCCTGCTACTGACTGGCTGTGCTGGGACAATCAAAGGACAGGAACTGTCCCTTTCAGAGGAGATTCAACCCTGATAATTTGGAGAAGACAGAAAGAAACCTCCCTTACAAGGTTGCAGAAAGACAGGTATTGATGGGAGGTTTTACTTTTGTAAAACTGTCCTTGGCTTCACAAATATTTTGTATTCATTTAAATCTCAATCCAAATCACTCTAGAGAGCTGTGAGAATATTTTCACGGCCTGAAGTACATCTGGAACCTATCCCTGGAACTTCTCTCTTCCCCTAGAGTACCACTGGGACTATTCAAGTTCATTTGCCAACCAGCTATTTCTTCTGTCTATTTAGGAGGTCAGACAGTCTGAATACTTGGATTTGATGGATAAAACTCTTTCAGTTAATATCCTTTTAGGCAGAAGTAAGCTGGGTAATGGGCTTGTCATGCTAAACGGTACCAATTTTTGTTCCTCTGTGTTTAGTGTGACAGTTACAAGTTCAGAATTATTCAAGTGTTGTGGGAATGTTCCTCAGTGTGGTTTGGATGCTGTGCTCCTGTTCTGAGCAGATGGATAGAGTAGCAGGAACCAGGCATAGCCAGGGTAATGTGGTCTAAAGCCAGCTGGACAGTCTCATCATTCAGGAGATGCTTCAGCTGCTAAAGTCAGTCAGACCTCCTCTGTCTGGTGTGCTCCCATTTTGGGAGCTTTCTGTGGCTTCCTGTTGGCTGTTCCATGAGGCTGGATTAGCTGAGAAAAAGCACTTGAGCACTCACTGCCACAACAAGTGCACTGAGCTGGCCAAACACCGTCTTTAGGGCTCCCAGGAGGCCAGCAAAGTATGTGCCCACTCAGTGTAAAGCACATGTCTTCTCCTCCTTTTGCCTCCAGTTATTGTGAGTGTGAGCCTTTTTGTTGGTTTTTCTCTTTGGGTTTAGTGGGTTTTTGCATTTGGTTGGTTTGGGGATTTTCAATTTTTTTTTTTTAATTGGTAATGTGTTTCCTTAGCAAATGGCACTTTGAGAAAAAAGCTACTTCCTACACAATATCTGTACTGTACTTATGGCATTACACAATACTTCAGGTGCCTCTTTTAGCCTTAATTTTCCCAATCTTTGCTTGTAAAACAATCCCCTTTTTATTTCAGTATTTGATCTTTACCGTTCATTGTTTATTTCCATGCATTAAAATTGCTAATAGTGTTTGAAGAAAATCCCACTTGAATCTATAGGTCCCTGCACATCTTCACTACTTTTCAATATAAAGTGGTACCTAATGCAAAATTAAAGTTCATGTCCTCCACTTTAATACTAAAGAAACCACTAAGGAATGCTGTGTGCTCGTCATTTATTTATAGACTTACATGGAATCTGGACAGCTTTAAGATCAGCCCATAAGGATCTGTATTTTTAGACTGGAATTTTAATTCCTTTCTAATCAGCAAACCGCGTCTTAAGGAAATGTGCCATCAAAAATGAGTATATCATTTATTTTGTTCAGATTGAATCTTTCATCTCGAAAACAACTGATATATTTATAAAAAAATCTCTGTGCAAATCTAGAATTGCGGTTCTTTAAAAAAACACTGAAATATGTTTTCCTGTAATCAAAACCCCAAAGGGAAATGCTTAAAGTAGCAACACCTATCTTTACAAAGTAGTAGTAGATGTAGATTTCACTTTCATATGTTAAAATGATTATGTAACTGAAGGTACACCACATGTTTCAGGATATTCTGTCCAAACGACAATGTGGCTTCACATTCACATGACTGATGTTTCACCCTTAGCTGCTGAGAAACCTGTGAATAATCCAGGATCCTGGAAATTTTCAGCAGTGCTCCTGCTCTGCTCCTTCCTGGGAAAGGTTCCACAGGTGCGGGTGCCTCTGCCTTACCTTGATGAGGATGTGGGCTCCGTGATTTGCCTCTGCATCCGAGCATGTCTGATCAGGTGCTCTTTCAGCGCGTTCTGGACCTCTGCTGGTATATCAGGTGAAGTGTGGCTGATTTTCAGCGCAGCTTCAAGCACCTTGGTGGTGGCTTTGCCGTTTTCTTTGACTTCCTTTTTCTCGCTGTTCTCCAAAACCTCCGTAGGAGCGCTGGAGTTGCTCTGCGGGACATTGCTGGTGCTGGAGGTGAGAGGTTTGCTCCTCCAGCAGGGCCAGCACAGCTTCCAGAAGACAAAAAGCGAGACCACCAGCAAGGCGAGCCCGCAGAAGCTGACGACGACTGCTAAGAGACTGACTGAGACGTCTGCAAGGAATTGGAAAACAAAAACCATCGTGACAGACAAACAGGCAGAGAAAAAAAAAATTAAAATGACACAGGCAAGCAGATAGAAGCATTTTTATTAATATGTTTGTGTAAAGATTTAAAATCTTATTTAAGATTGTGAGGGTTTTTTTTCCCCTTCTTTTTGATATTTAAGCCTGTACCTTTAAGATGTTATTATTTTCTAATATCTGCTTCACAAACACTCCTTTAATTTTCAGGCCAAGGGCCAGTATGTGTATCATTCACCACACACTCTGACATCCTTCTCAGAAAGTTTCTTTCTCAGGAAGTAAGGAAACAATCCCAAAAACTCTCAGCCATTGTTGTCTAAGGACTTTGAAATCAGTAGGTGAAGGAAATATTGAACTACTTTGCTAAAGCAAAGTTATCATGATTAAACAACAAACATCCTCACTGAGATTTAAAGCACACACATGAGAATTCTGTTCCCAAATCTAGATTTCTAATTTTGAAAACAAGCACCTGTGTAGACAGCCTTCTCCTTATGGGTAATGTACACATCCCTTTACTTACTGGCTTCAAGTGGAGGACACAGCTCCTGAAAACATCAACAAATTTAATTTCAGTCAGAAAGGCTGATGTTGATGCTTAGTTCTTTAGGACATATATTTAGAACATCAAGAACATGTTGATGAAAAAGTTAAGACACAGGTAATATTTTCTATCAGTACACATGCAAGCACGTGCACAAATTTCTTCAAGATTTCCCAAACTTCTGACTCTGTGTGCCAACTGCTTCAGAAACATTTTAAAATCTAACATTAAGGTGTAAATAGATACAAGATAAAGTCTGTCACAAATAAGAGATTTCTATGGTTAAATCATCAGCTCTGGACCAAGACTGTGTCAGACCAAGATAGCACAGATGTATCAGTATCTAAAGTTCTGCTGTGAAAATGCAGCTGGCTTCAGAAAACACAGTGAAATGCCCTGAGCTGTACAGAGATTGTGCTGTATGCTGAGCTTCTCCTGCTGCCCTGTATTTGACTTTTGCTGCCAAAGCTACTTAGAATATTCAATAGCCTGGCTAAAGATAGGAGAACAGATTTCATACCAACAAAATTCTGTGGACACACTCGTATTTTACAAGATGGTGGATCACCAGGACAGCCGGTTGAGGCCTAATTATGAGTTTTATTCTATGTGACATGTTTCCATTTGATTTTTCCAGTACCCTGTAGCATTATAACCAAAAAATCCCATTCCTTTTCAAAAGAGCCTTTATATCTCTTAAAATTTTTCACTACACCCTGCTTAAATATCCCTCAAGCAAGGGCTGCTGATCCTTGTGACAAGTTTTGACAGTTTAACAGCTAATACTTTGCATCCATAACTCCAGGCTATTGGCCACCAAACTGAATCACTGGAAAAGTGCAAAGAGAGTTTGAGCATATTTTTATTGATTTTCACATGAACAAAAAGGTACACATTATCTCCATGAAATAGTATGTACCTCACCAGCCTTTTTGAAGATAGATGGAGCAGAATGATGAAGACTGAAAGCTGGAGATCAAAATTTGGGAACGTTTTCTTTATTAATACATAATATCCAGATGCATGTCTCAGGAGTAAACGCTGAACTTACAGACCACTCCTCATGAAAATTCATGAGAAAAGCAAAATTGTATAGAAAATGTAGTCTGGAGATCACAGCTTCCCAGTCAATTCCTAGCCACAGATCAGGAATTAGGATAGGGAAATGATCATTTTTAGTGGGTGATTTAGTGGGTTCTGTTTCAGCAGATGACAGACATTAAGAGCAAGGAGAGACGCTGTCGCATGGCCTCAGTGCCAGGGAATGGTCTGTAGTGGGTTGATGGACAGATGCCAGAGGCTCATCAAAGCTGCTCTGTCAGTGCCCTCCTCAGGTGGACAGGGGACAAAATATAACAAAAAAGGTTGTGGGTCAAGATAAGGGCAGGGAGAGACCACTCAGCTATTACTGTCATGGGCAAAACAGACTTAACTTGGGAAAATACATTTATTACCAATCAAATCAATGGTGACTAAAAAAACCAAAAAGCCATAAAACACTTTTCCCCACTCCTCCCTTCTTCTGGGGCTCACTCCTGCTTTCTCTACCCTCTCCCTCCAGCGGCACAGGGGGATGGGGCAGTGAGGCTGTGTCAGTTCATCACACATCGTCTCTGCTGCTCCATCCTCTTCAGGACTCCTCACACTCTTCCCCTGCTGCTCTCCCCCAGTGTGCTGTCCCTGCCACAGGAGACAGTCCTGCACAAGCTCCAGTGTGAGTCCTTCTCACGCGCTGCTCCAGTGTGGCCCTGCCGCCGGGAGCAGAACTTCGGGAGCAGAGCCCACTGCAGGGTCACGAGTCCTGCCAGCAAACCTGCTCCAGTGAGGGATCCTCTCTTTCCACAGGTCCACAGATCCTGCCAGGAGCCTTCTGCAGGGTGGGCTCCTCACAGGGCCATGGCCTCCTTTGGGAATTCACCTGCTTTGGGACTGGGATCCGCCAAGGGCCGCAGCGGTGAATTCCTGCAGGGGAGGCAACTCACCCTCACACCTGGCGCTCCTCTTCCCCTCCTTCCTCACAGACCTTGGTGTCTGCAGAGCTGTTCCTCACAAATTCTGACTCCCCTCCTCCAGCTGCTGACACACAGCAGATTTTTTTTTTTCCCTTCTTCAAAATGTTTTCCTGCAGCCCCTGTGCCTGGGGGCCTCGGCCTAGGCCATCCTGGAGCCAGCTGGCCTTGGCTCTCTTGGGCATGGGGGAAGTTTCCAGCAGCTTCTCACAGAAACCCCTCCTGCTACCAAAACCTGGCCACACAAACACAATACACAGTCAAAACTGAATTTAATATGTTAATACAGAGGTAGGCCTCACTGAAGAACCTTCTTTGAATGATTGAACCAGGCAAATTGTCAGGCGACCCGGCTAATCTTTTTTTCTGTTCTCAAAGTGTGACAAAAAGTAGAACTCTTGAAAATGTTGATGGTGTGCCAGAAATAAATAAAAATTAAGGGAAAAAAAAAGAGGAAGACATAAAGAAATTAAATTTTGGGTGATTTGCAATAGGGATGGTTGGCATAATTATGTTATATTTTGAGAGGAAGACTTTTACAACTGAAAATTGTAGGGTTTTTTTTTCCATTTGGAAAATGTCGAAGGAGGATGTTTTAACAACTTTGAAACTGCTGGAAACATTTCAAAACCAGAAATATGAAAATTGATCCCTTCCAGCACAGCTTCAATTTGATGAATAGATACTATCAGCTGAAAAACATTGCATCAAAGCATTTCTAGCCAATTCTAATTTAAGTTTTTCACTGCAAGATATTTTTCAAGCCTTCAAATAACTTGTTGTCTCCTTTCAACACCTACTCCTGTACTTCAACTTTCTCTAAGCTGTTTTTCTATTTCCACTAAACTACTTCAAAGTTGAAAGACCTCCTCAAATCTTTACAGAAAATGTGTTTTTTATATATGTAAAATAATCCCATGAAACACCTAAAGTGTCATGAGCAGAGATAAGGAACTAATTCTACAAACAGTTATAGTCTCAATTTTTGCCATTTTATTAATGAATGAAACAACCTCACATATTGAATTTCACAGTGCAACAATTACAGGAAATATTTGAATTGCCAGAAAATGGACTAAAAAGTAGTTCATTACGAAAACTACTTAATTACATTTATTGCCACAATTGCTAAAAAAGCGATCGCTGTGCCATAAAATAAAATTTGACATTAAAAGCATATTATTTCATGTCCTTCCTTCTGTCAGTCACTCAACTGAGCAATTACAATTTGTCGCTACATGAAGACTGAAATCATTTGAAGAGCAGTCAAACCCTTTGTGTGTTAGGCTGGATATGGCTCTTATATTAAGTTTTTATAGTAAGTTCGGTTGAAGAATGTAAAACTCTAAGAGAAAGTTCCACAGACTTGGAGCATCCTCACATCCCTGTCAAGGAATCCTGGTTGGGAAGAAAAATGGCTATTGAAGGATGGATTTGTCATCAGATCAGGGTTTGCACTTCACACACTTAAGTATTATTTAAAGACATAGAACTGGTGACAAATTCAAAGAATGCCTAATTTTTAAGGGCAGAAGAAGATATAGACACTGCTGGGACAACATTAATTGTCAACATTGTGAATAATGTTCTCACTGATTTCTGCTCCAAAAGAAAACAAAAACCATCTTGAACAGCTCTTTCTGAACTGGTAATTGCAGCTTGTCTGCAATGATTTAGATTTGTACAGAACAGCACATCCCTCTGAAAACTCAAAAATATTACAGAATATGCATTGGCCCATTCTTGTTCTCATGCTTGGTATACTCAGGAATGTCAAGAAGATTTTTTTTTCTCACACCATCCCCTTCTAGTCAGTGGGAGATCTTTCAATGGCTTCATTTCACTCCTAGATGTCATATTTCTAGTCTTGATAAAATTTAGTAACTGAAAACATCCTGTTTCCTCATGGCTTTGTATTTAAAACTACTTTTTCAAGATACAAAATTTTGGACAATTTTTTCTTTCTCATTTAAGAAAAGCATGTCTATTGAGAATCCTCAAAAATTCTCTGTATTTTTATAAATATCCTCTGATACATTTCTACCATAAAACTCTTCTTGGTAGCCAGTCTTGTGTATCAGGCAAGTATTTCAGAAATATCTCCATGAGTTGTCTTTTTTTTTTTTCTTTTTTTTGCTTTTCTGGGTGATGGTGATGTCTTGAGCATTGGGTTCGGTACTATGGATTCCAAAATTTTTTTGTTTGGAATTTGTCTCAGAAAAGTTCTGCCCATAAATCCATTTGCAAACGTGCACATTGGCAGACTTCTATTTCAAAACTAAATTAATATCCCTTAAATTTTAGGCAACATCTGCCTCATGAGGATGAATTTGGAAAAACATACTCCACAAACCCATGATCTTGATTGGAGACAGAAACATCACACAGTGCTGTGATGTAGATACCCAGGTGTGTGAGGGTCAGGCACATCTGGTGTGAACCATACTAAAGAGAGTGGATTCTTCCCAGAAAAGGAAAAGGGATGAAAGGAACACTTGGGGAAAGGCAGGGTTCTAGTCTCTTCTGGCCCATTTCTTTGTCTATATCTGATCTTGGTTCTCTTAAATATTTAAAAAGCAATGTCTGTAACCTGTGTTCAAATATATTTTTTAACTTTGAATTTGTTCTCTTGCACAACAAGCCATAAGGAACTTCACCCTTTCCATAATAAAGAAACTCTTGTGTATGTAATATCAGGAGTCAGATCAATCAGATAAATTATTGTCTCTGATTTTCTAGGATTTGAAAGGAAGCAGAGCCCTTATAAATTATAGAAGGTCTGGGGCCAATAAATATCCCCTATCCCCACACAGATGAACTAGTTGATCCAACCCATCATATCTGCTGTTCAGTTTTCCTTGGGGAAATTTTAAGCACATAAAAATTTGCTGGTATTAATTTTTAGTCTGCATTAGCAGATCTTTCACAATTACCTCTGTCTCATCTAAATCCCTTCAGATGGGAACATGATGCTCTAGCATACCTCAGAAAGTGGCAGGTGCAAAGTCTTGTATTTTCTCCCACAATCTGAACCTGTCAAAACACCTGACAGATATCAAACGGTAAAAAAAGCCTTTCACTTGAAAGAGTAGGTGTGACCTCCTCTCCTGTTCTCATGTAGAAGCATCCTTAGAAGATCTTCCTCAAAATCTTCCTCTGGCCTTATTGTGAATGTGTTCCCTCCCTGTTAATGCATTCTGGTGTCTGAATGTTTTCCACACAGCCACCACTATCTTCTGGCTGGTAGATCACCTCTTAATGCTAGCAGAATTCTATGGTAGCTTTTTTCCTGGAGGGAACCAAATGAATTCAGGGATCACTGTGATTTACTACATGATCACAGCACTCAGAATTATTAATCTCTTGTCAAAATCAATTTATCTAAGCTATATTAGAGATGATGGTTCTCACTTTTGCCTGACTGGGTCTGTAAGTTATTGGTCTTCACTCTCAAGGCTTTTTCTGGTCTACATGGCTTTCTGCTTGTTGACTCTCACTTAACCTCAAAAGGAGGGATGCTCTGCTAAATCCACGCCTGCCCATTTAGCTTTCCATTAAATGGAAAAAAACCCCAGCCTTAGGCTTGGTTCTGTGCTGTTCTCACAGTTTTGAGGATCTCTTGTGTCTACAAAGAGCCTTCATTATCGTCTTTCAGATGAGACAAGTAAATTAGAACATATCATAAGCTCACTGGACTGCTGTTCGCCACAAGCATAGAAGGAGGTTCATGCAGCTCAAGTGTCATCTTTGAATTGTCATGGCTATGTTTATTCTTACCCAGTATTATGTAACAAACATCTCACACATATGACAGGACCCAGGAAAACACTATATCTTTCCATCATCTTTGCAGATTTGTCCTCCAGATGGTATAAACCTTTCTGTATTTTCCCCCTGTATTTCTTTATGAAATGTATATAGAGGAAGATTCTTTTGTAAACCATTTGTTTTTACTGTGTCACTGCTGTCTGCATTGTTGTGACTGCCTTCACATTTGCTGTAAACAAATCTGGTCTCAGTGGTACTTTTACCCCCCTGTTTTACTTTTACGTTGCTGAATTAGATGCATTTCTGGTATTCACAGATTTTGTAAGTTATGTTTTTCAGTAACCCTGCAGTTTTTTCCCACCAAGCCTTATTTTCCTGAGAGTAACATTGACCTAACCAGGTGATGAACTGTATGGTAAATAATTTGGTCAGTCTGTTAACTGTTAAAATGTTTATTATTTGATTTTCTCACATTCCCTTATAGCAGAGACACTGTTTCATTTCTCTATAACAACAGTTACTTAATCACAGAGAAAAATGCTCCTTTCTTGTATGACAGTCCCACATTGATCACAGTGGCCTTCACATTTGTCCAAACCATCTCTCATTGCCTTCATGCTTACTTTGGCACAGCTGAGAAGAATTTACAGACACTCTGTGGAGTAAATCTGTTCTTCCCCCTCCCCTAAATACATCCAGGCAGTGCAAGCATAGCCACAGCTCACACAGTTTGTGGATGTGGGTGCACTGTGTGCATGAACACAGCATGTTCAAAGGAACCAGGACTAAATGTAAACCATCAGCTTCCATCCAGCAGCTGGAGAGCTGTCAGAGAAGCTTCTGACAGCCAACAGGAGGCACATGCCAGCTACAGCAGGAGGGCACAAGGCATTGCCTTTTGGGAAAGAGTGAGTCTCTTACAGGCTGGCCATGTGCAGGATGCTCCAGAGCTTTCTTACTCCCCCTGTACTTTTATAGCAAACTGTCAATAGGGTTAAAAATTTGGTAGATTAGACTGTCAGTAGAATATTTACATGAATAACAAATGATCCCCTAGAAGCTGATGCTCTTTGCATGATCAGCTTTCAAAAATCAATTGTCTGACAAGCAAAGGAGCAAGAGTGAACATCACTCTCAAGATATTCACTACCCACTCTAGTGGGCCAAAGTATGCCCTCAATGTTTGTAACAGAGCTGGTTTTCCAGCTCTGTAATAAACATTGGTCACCCATGGGAAATCATAATGAGAGAGTAAAGTT
This sequence comes from Brachypodius melanocephalos, assembly GCA_013398615.1. Taxonomy (NCBI): domain Eukaryota; kingdom Metazoa; phylum Chordata; class Aves; order Passeriformes; family Pycnonotidae; genus Brachypodius; species Brachypodius melanocephalos. The sequence continues at coordinate 5,157,241 of VZSR01002340.1, forward strand.
TTGCATGACCAGCAGGCCTAAAAAAAGGCAAAGAGCACAAAGTACCCACCATTTGCAGAAGACATAAAATGAATTTTAAACATGTGTCCCTAGAGCAGAATGTCCAAACTCCTCTCATTATGCCATATGCAATTGGCTTAATCTTCAGAAATGCTCACAACTGGGACCTTTGATGTGCTTGGTTCCATTGAAAATGAGGAGGGATGCTCAGCTGGAAAAAGTTAATTAGAGTCCTTTATTAATGAGATAATCTGAGCCAAGATACCAGTATAACCACACTGCATATATGACTTTGGACAGTTATAGAAAATTAATAATTTACTAAGTTTAGAGATAAATTTTATTATGTGAAATTCTGCACATCCAACTCCCATTTATTTTCCACCTTAATTTCCACCTCTTATAACTGACAGCTTAATTATTTTGCCCAACTGTATTGGAGGTGTAAAATAAGAACAAAACAGCTGCACATCTAATTGAGCATTTTGCCAAAAATGCTACAACTTTTACAAGACAGCTCATGGTCATCTAATCATAAAGCTACCATAAACCTAAACAGCTTCCTCATCTTTTCACTCGAGCATTTCCCTGAGGTGAGCAAATTAATAGTTCTTGTAATTACTGGGGCAAAAAATTACAACAACAGATGTCTACATCCACTTGTCTAAAGCTCTAGAAATTTACAAAATTTTCTGTCTCATGAAGATTATTTGCTATGAGTTCTGTAGATTGATTGTTCATTACACCAAATATGATTACCCCTTCTTGACCCAAGTAGTGAGCAGTAATTGAGACTTTGGTGCTGACACTGAGAGGAAAAAAACTGTTGAATAATCAGTAATTTCTTTGTTGTAATCTTGTATGTTCCCTTATGGATAGGAAACTTGAGTATCTCCCCTTTCTGCTTTGTTGTTTCATTTTGTTATACCCTGCCTTCCCAGGGCCATACTCACCATTTTTTCTTCTCACTGTGTCTCCGGCTTCCTCTTCTTTGTTTGTTTATGTTATCTTTTTAATGCTTCTTTCTCCCATCTAGGCATATACACTATCAAAAAATAAAAAATCACTGCCCAGCATCTCTGCTTCCCTCTGAAATTTCTTGGGTCGTGGGGTCAATATTGTCTCACATTTTGCTTTGAGCCTGTGATTGGGTGATGCATCTTCTGCCTCAAGTAGCTGATTCCTCTGAGAAGCTTGGCTGCTTTTCATGATCTAGCTGAACAGAAATCTATCACCACACTCACTAACATAACCATATCAATGCAGTTCTAGTCACATTTCACAGTGTTTTCAACTTCCAGAACATGTTTTCATCCTTGTATTAAATAGAAATGGTCTGCTTTCCTTTGTACCATCTACTCTTTTACTTTCTGAAAGGGGGCTTACACTGTTCTTTCCTTTCTAAATATGTGTCCACTTCTGGTTTACAGAATCGCAGAATATTCTGAGTTGGAAGGGACTCACAAGGACCACAGAGTCCAACTCCTGGCCCTGCACAGCACCATTCCCAAGAATCACACCATGTGCCTGGAAGCATTGTCCAAATGCTTCTTGAGCTCTTTCAGGCTTTGTACTGTCTAGACTTCTCTCCTTTAGTGACATCTCATTAGTGATTTTTGCCTATTTTACCTTTGTGACACTTTCAGGTATCTTTTTGAGATGAGGAAAACTGAATGAACTTAACATTTCCACCTTTAATGAAGAGAATCTATGGTTTTTCAGTGCTCTGGACAACATTAGCTTTATCCACAGAGATGACAAGGAACTCCAAGTGCATTTGGAGAGAAGAAATATGGCATGCTACCTTTCAATGACACCACTTCTCTCAGCTTAAACTGCATTTAGAATATTTGTGCTCATAAAATTGATGCAGGTTATATTTATATCTTATCTACCCAAGTGTTTACATGCTAAAATATTGTCAATTATCAGCAATGACTGTGTGTCTGTTCCTCCTCTGGAGACAGACTTTGTTCATTAGCAGTGTTGTTAATGAGATAATGCTCAATATACTGTGCATCAATATACTGTGCATAACGTTGACACCCATCATCTAATACTGGTTTCCTTTTAAGGGGGAAAAAGTGAGATTCAGGAATTCAGCTGAGATGTGATACCCAGTGGTTCCAGCTCCTGTCTGTTAACTATATTTTTTCCCCTAATCCAACAGTTTTAAGGCAGTTAGGGTTTACAAATGGAAATCAAAGAAGATCGTTGACTTTCAAGAAATATTCAAAAAGAAGCTCTTCTTATTATATACAATGCAATATTGAACGAAGGGTTAAGATTCATATTCTCTAAACAGGAGATCTTGGTTTTACCTCGTGCAATGTTTTGTGTCCTTTTCTTCATATCCCACCTGTTTATACACCAGCTTTGCAGAGCCAGAATTTCCAGGCTCCATAGGGTAATGCTATTTTCATTCAACCTTCTACCATTCAGACTATGAAGATTAACACAGAGCATGATCAGAATATTCATGATCTGTGCTGGGGAAAGGCTGCAGCCCCCTCGTCCCTCCTTGCCTTGCTGCCCTGCCTGGCAGCTGGGTTGGGCTGGGCTGAGTAGGGCAGGGTCAGAAAACAGTGACTTTGATCTGAGATGCTACAAATAACCCGAGATTTGTGGTAAAATCTGTGGGCGTTCAAAGAAAAGAAAACAACCACAAAAAGCCCATCAGCTGTGGCGGCAGCAACAGTGCAGCTGGGGCACACACAGAGAACCTGCTGCTTTACATGACCTGGTGTTAATTTATTTAATTTGCACTGTAACACTTGGCATTTGCTGGCCATAATGCAAGCTGTTCATTTGCATTTGTGGACAGACAGTAGAGGTTATCAATCCCTTCCAGCAGAAATTAAGCATAGAATTTCGAGCAATTTTCAAGCCCTGTCCTAAAAATAAGTGCCAAGGAAAACAAGGTGTCCAGAAAACACCACATGGGATAATGTAAAAGTGCAGAGTCAGTTCGAAAAGGTGCAGAATATTCAGATATCAGGGACCAAAGACACCACTATTAGGACTCAAAATCTTAGTTTCAATCTTATAATTTTTCTGAATTTGGAATGCTTAAATTTACCCGATTTTCTCTTTCCACCCTACCCAAATTTTCCTGGGCAAGTGTCCTGGGCCGGATCGAAGTTCTGCCCTGACTCCACAGGTTCCCTGTTGCCTGTCAGACGGCTCTCCTGCCTCCCCCAGCGATGAGCGGAGAGGATGCAAAACACTCAAACCCCGCTCAGAAAGAGGAGACGGCGAGGCAGGACGCGCCGAGCCGCGCCCCGAGCCCCGGAGGCGCTCCGAGCCGCCCGCACTCCCCGCTGCCCAACCTGTTGCCCGGGCCCTCAAACGCAGAGGGACAGCCGGGGACAGGAGAGAGCGAGCGGGTGGCCAGCCCTGCGCACGGAGCCGCTGCCCGCTCGTGACAGGAGCATCGACCGCATCCCTCTGCCCCGCTGCCCTCCCGCACGGCCCCGCACAGACATGCAGCAGCGGCCCGAGGTCGGGCTTTCCATACGGACAAACTCTCGTCGTGGGGAAAACCTTGCCGAAGAGGAGCTGCGGGTGGCAAACGAGCGAGCCGGCGGCGATTTCTGTCCCCTCGGTAGCTGTTCGTGCTCCCCGGCCCCACGCCCGCACCCTCGCCCGCTGCCCCCACGTTT
>VZSR01002340.1:5161002-5198045 GCA_013398615.1 Brachypodius melanocephalos
GGCGGTGCGGGGGCGGTGCGGGAGCGGCGGGCGGAGCGCGGTCCCCTCCCAGCCGCAGGACCCCCGGCCCCGCGGGGCAGCGCGGGCAGCGCGGCGCTCCCGGCGCGGCTCCTCGGCCGCTCATCGCCAGCGCGAAGCGGAGCTGGCTCGCCACCTCTCCTCCGCTCGTTCTTCCCCCAGCGTTTATTCATTCCGAGGTGACCTCGGTGGGGGGATCTTCAGCTCGAGCACCGAGCTGCGTCCAATAACTTCATCGACCAAAAGTCCATCTCCACTATCCTCCGCAGCGGAGGGAGCGGGACGGATGACTTTGTGTATCTCTTTAACTTCTTAAGGAGTTAGAGGAACCTTACGGTTGTCTGGTCTGTTTCCTCAACAAATTCTGTAAAGTGAGGTCATTTTATAGATAAAGTTTGGAGGTACGGTGTGTGTTTGAATATACTTCTAAAAATCAGTGCAGCATATACCACGAGTAGTTGTTTCAGTTATTGGCTGTGGAGCTGAACAAGACTCCATCTGTTAATCTGTTCATTTACATACTGAATCTCTGACACAATTTTATGTTTGTGAGGGAAAAATCCTCTGGTTCAATGGCATACATATGTCTTGCAATGCTTAACTCTAGCTAGGCATAGCTGGAAGGACATCTGTTAGCAGTTTACTTAGCAGCACTGCCTGTAGTCTACTGCTTGGGTATCTCGGTTTCATGGGCACGAGAAGTTAACTTCTGTGCTGCTGTGCTCTCTTTTCCCTCTGGGTGTAGAAGGTTTTATCAGTTACCAGTAAATAAATATTCCTAGCAAACTGTCAAGTTTAACAGTTGAAAACTTTATAACCATCCTTTGATAGCTGAATTACAGAATAATGAAATGAATTCTTATTCCAGTTTTAATTCTGAAATTCCATACTTTATATAGCATAGATAGTTGTTAAAAACACAAAAACATACTTCTAAACCCCAGCCTTTTGGTGTTTTGAAGGAGCATGCATTTATACAGATGGATTCATACACATGCAGTTTTCAAAATCTTAGGAAAGCAATAGACTGAGTGGTACACAAACTGTAACATCAACACAAAATCTGTTCTACAGAGCTTTTTTCACAGATACAACACGTATTTCAGAAATATCCATCACTACTAAAGAAATTGCTCTCCATTCAGCACAGTTCCTGAGAATAGCATTGTCAAAACCCTCTGTTAATGCTGCAAAATGTTCTGTCAAATCTTAGAATGTTTAGACTGTGACTAGTCAGGGCACAGAACTGTGGAGGTCTATTTGAAGACTCCTTTCACCCTCATACGGACCTAAATCTGTATAATCATTAAAATAGTCTTGCTAGCAATAAAAAAGTGTGTAGATATTTTCAATTACAGTGAAGGCAACTGCTGCCTACTTCCAAACTTCAAAATATGAACATATTTACTGTCTGTGTGACATTTACAGTCCTGTTCCCAAAATCCTGTCATGCATCACCAACTAATAATTAAGCAGTCTGTTTATCTTTGAGACATACCCAGAACTGTAGCAAAAGCTAACAGGACATACATATACATAGAAAAAGTTTTAATCAGAAATTGGTTTAATGAGAGCAAGGACTGCATTTAAAGGCTGAGACCTAAGCTCCTCCACTTCTGAACTTTTCTATAGACCGTGCCCATGGATGTATCACAGAGTCCATGAATGAAATTTTCTGTCTCCAAAGTGAATGCTGGTGGTTGTAGTAAAGTTCCACACCAGTCTGCTATTCTGCTTGTTTATTCATGTAGTGAGTCTTTGGTGCATTTCTATATTGCTTGTCTTTGCACACAAGAACTTCATTTCAGTGAAAATCACACCACCTTGGTGTTATTGATGTTATTGATATATACATAGATGCAGAAAAGCACAAATTTACTGTATTCTACAGTAAATTTTTAAAAAAACCCAAATGCCTGTGCTTTTGATGATTTTCAGGTAGATATCTGGAAGTGGATACCCAAGCCATCTCTCTTAGAAGTCCTAAATATTTTTTAAAAGTGCTTTTAGGTATGAAGCAAACACCAGCCACACTAACTAGTATTACTGTACCTTTATCAGAGGCATCTAAAGTATCTAAATCCTGTTCTTCAGTAATTAGCACGGACACAAACTTAAGATAATGAATAAAATAGTTTTTCTCCATCTAAGAACTATGAGATTTGTTTTGCTAGGAGATTAATGATTCTTCTGGTGAGATATGCTGACAAACATGTCCTAAACCAGTTCCAGAAACAACTTTTATTATTGGAGTCAAGTTATTGATGAAGAAGATTCTTCACTTTTCTGTTGAGGATTTTAGTCTTAAATGTAAATTCAGATTACCAACCACGGCATTTTTCTCCAATATGTTCTCTCAGTGAAAAACTAGTTTTTCTGCATGTGGAAGGACATAACAGCTTGTTTTCAAGCTACAACTCCCACTGCTTTGATTTTCAATAGCCTGGCAATTTTTAAATTAATACGCAGCTGCATCGTGTGCCCTGGTGTCCCCAAAGACCATTAATTTTCCCTTTGGGAGTGATCTCACATGGTGTTTTAGGACACAGTAACCTCTTGCCTCACAGGTTCCAGTTGTGCCATCAGACCAGACCACACCAACTCTTTCTGTACTGATTGCTGGTCATTACCAGGTCCATACTGCCTTGACAGATTCCTGTTGACTGAGGGAGAAATTTTCCCTTTTCTCAGATTAATTGCATGTATTCACATCTTCATGTTGTCCATGAAGTATCCAACCAGAGGTAAGGGTACTATGCTCTGGACAGAAAAAACTTGGCAAAAATGCTCAGTTTCGTAATAAGTGTCCTTTAATGAGGACTGTGTTGGGGGCTTTGAAGTTTAGGCAATATAGGTAGCCTTTATATAATGACAGATAAAAGTTTTGGCCTTGGTCTCGTGATTTGGAGTCCAGTAAAGGATGAAAAAAAAAAAAAAGCATTGGTGCTGGGGTAAAGAGAAATTTTAACGTTCAGCTTTTAAGAAGATATGAGTAGAAGAAAAGATTGAAATCATAGGTTACAATCACAGTGTGCCTTCGCAACAGTTACAAATACATTTTTTCCCTGATAACATCTCTGTAGATTTCTTGTAAACAGCAAAATAAACCCTGAAACATTAAAGATTGCTTTAACTACATATTTTTAACCCTCTACTTTTGAGTAAGAAGTGAAGGAAAAGAAAAGGCATACAGCAGTCCAGAAGCCAGTCAAAGCTGAGTGTTCTCAACCTGCGAATTAGAAAGAAAGACTGCCATGAGCACATATGAACAGGGACTCTACCTTAGTTTAAGCAGTAACACAAAAAATTCTAATTAAAAAAATTCTTTTTCTAACATTCTTATAATTTTTTTGTTCTTGCTTCCACACTTTCATAATATCTGGTACTATAGAGTCCTCCTCTGAGTTGCTTTTCCCAACTTCTAATTCAATGTGAATAAAACTCATAATGGTAAAGAAAGCTCCCCATATTTTGTCCAAATGGATGCTTCTTCAATTTTCAGAAATGCTGAGCAACTGTTACTTTATTTTTTTTCCACTTGATTTGGTGCAGTTGGTACTTAAGACTACAAATCTGAGCAAAGCCAGTCCTTCAGGAGCTGCACAAACAGATGAATCCACTTCTGAAAGGCAGCAGCTAACAGTGTTGGCAGCTTTGTGAAAACATTTTTTAAAAGATGTATGGCACGGAATAATTTATGAAGATTTAAGATAAGTCCTACAGAATAATTGGTTAGGGACAGAGGACAGAGTGATTACAACTCTATTTTATTTCAAGTTGTGCTTCATAAGTGATACATGGTATTGACAAATTTTTGGTGTCTTGGAGCCCTGCGTCTATGTGAGATGTTGATTGCTTTTTAGCTACTAGCAGGTAATTACATAAAATCCTTTTTCTCACTGCAAAATCCTGAGCATGTGATATGGTGGTTTTTGTGGCTGTTTGAGCAGGAGGAATGGCAGAGCAATCAACTGGGAAGCCAGTAGATCCCTAGAGCTCATCCTGGCCGATGGGGAGAATGGATATAACTGGTCAGAACTTGGTGTGTCCAGTGGACAGACTGTTGGAAGAGGTGAGAAAGGCAGATTAAAGACAGTTTCCTCCTCTGATAGTTTTGCCTTTTATTGTTTTCTTTACTAGATGAAGTATTTTTGGGGTCCAATCAACCTTTTATATCCACCATTTCTCAGCTGAAGGGCTTCCTTGCCCCCTCTCTGTGGCTCTGTCCACAGAGTCTCTCATTTTTATCATTTCCACTTAATTTTTGAAGCAGAAGAAAAGCAAGGTCACAGAGAAGCAATGTGTTTGAGCATACATGTGTGACATGATGCCTTAAAAGGACATATTCTATTGAATCATAGCATATTAGCAATCTCTGTTGCCATTTTGCTTCCTATTACCTTCCCTTCTTTCTCTTAGTTGCACTTACTGAGGAATGAGGTTGTGACTGGAATTAGCAAGTTTTCTTCAGCTTCAGGACAAGATATCATAGTGAAATACTTTCATGATTTGCAAAGTTGGTTGGTTTGAAGAACCCATAGAATAATAGAAAAAAATTTTTTTCTTGTCTCAGCATACTTTTCAAAGTTTTTCCTGAAAATCAACTTTCCTAAAATACTCTCTGGTAATACAAGCCAACCCTAAGCTTTGGTGAGATAAGGTATTTTTTTGCTACTAGAATTGTTCAATGCAGCCAGGTTTTGCTGATTAATTTGGGCTATTCCTCTGCACCTAATGAATTTCTGTCTCCATGTGCCTTCTAGTGAGATGGCTGTCAGCATGCTCCTTAATGATTTTCAAGCTCTATTATCAACCTGAACACAGACACAAGGAGTTTGTTTGGTGAATATAATTTTTGTTCTGGTTTTGTTCCTCTGTACTTGATTTCCATGGTAGAGTGCTTCCTATAACAGCTCCAAATTTATTCTGCTTAAATATATTTAATTAAAAATCCTGATAAATTAAGGATATTGTGGCCCATTTGGTTGTATCCTGCTCTCACAGCAACGCTATTTAGTGAATGTATGATTAGCTCCTATTGGAACAGCACAAAACTCACTAAAATCCTTTGTGGTAGTGCAGATACAGCAAAAAAACATTTCATTTGAAGGGCAACACTTCTGCTGCAATACATTTAATTCATATCCTAAGATAATTAGAATAAAATAGATCAACTATTATGAAATACCTACACTGTCAATAGCCACTGTAGAGATGTACATGTAGATAATATAATTATTACATCTATATAAATCATTGAATTCCACATAAAAGAAACAAATAAGTACTACTCAGCATCATCAAAAGAGTAAAGCTCCATGCTTTTAGAAGATAGCAGCTCTGCCTCGACATGCATTCATGATAAATGACCCTCATTTCAGCATTTGTTGAGCACAGGAGACCTTTATCCTGTGACATTGTTGTATTCCACTGTCATTATTTCTTAATTAGTTCTGTCATCACTAGTTTGGAGCTTGGTATATGTTACTGGCCAAATTCAGCTTTGACTTAAGTGGGTACAGTGTCATTTGCTCACAATAGAAATTATGTTCATTTGTGTCAGGACTGTGCTTAATTCACAGCTCTTAACCAGTGGCTCATGGTTCAGTTTCCTTGTTCACAACAGGTGCTGGAAAACAAACACAGAAAACTAACTTTTAGAATGAGGAGGTGTCACTCACACATCTGTGGGTGAGTCTCACCCTGCTCCCTTCCTCCTGTCCTTGTCACCTGCCCCACATTCTGCTGGGGGACAGGCAGAGCTGCCCCAGGGGTGTCTGACACCTCCTGCAAGCCAGCTCTGCCACTTGCACATGAGAGGTGTTCTTGGAAAGTCTGGTGGTGGCAGCAAGAACAGAGTACCATCCTTGACCATCCTCAACCAGAGCAGTCCTCTCGGGTAACTGAGAACTAATCAGATTCTCTCTGCTGTGCCTTTTGCACTTATAACTCCTGCTTGCATAATATTTTGGCTGGGTCATGGAACCTCAGCAATGTGCCCAGTCATAAAGTGATTTCTCATGTTCTGGTTCTCAGAGAACTGGTTTCCCACGTGGATCATGGTAAATAAATTCTGTTAGGTTTAAAATAATGTTTTCCATTCTCTAATAATTTGTAATTTAATTTTTTTTCCGTGAGAGAAAGGAACTAATCCCTGCTAATTCTAATTAACACAACTCTGATTTTGCATAATCATTCAGTTCAGGGATTTCTTCCTAGCCCTGAATTGCTGCTCTCACTTTTGTTTACATTCAGGGGAATAAATCAGACACAATACCCAAAGAAAATATATTAGTATCGTGCAGAGAACTGTTTATGGGGTCTTCCATCAGCAGAGTGTGGTTGCTACTGACTGGAGTCCTGGGAAGGGGTGGGCCTGGTAGTGTGCAAAGATTGCCAGAAGGGATGGGAAGCAGCACACAGGGCCATGGCATCAGGTTTTTTTCCAGCACAGGCTGACAAAATAGGCAAGTGTGCAGACAGACACACTGGCAAAAATGTGCTGCAAATTTTTGCCCTCGGCCTCGAGGAAGCAAGATTTCCTGGTGGAGACCCACAGCAACTGTGGCTTTGCAAATGGCACAAATAAATGGTAGAAATGCTGATGCCTTCCACCCCACTTTGAAGTCTGGTTGCCCATCTTAAGTTAGAAATCCTATCAAAGAGTCCAATATGTACAAATTTCTTGATCTGGAGTGTGAGCATTGAGGAGACTGACAGCAGCAGAACCTGCCTAAAGGTCACAGCAATTAATAACCGTGAAGGCTTTATTAGGGCTATTTTATTCAAAACACGCTTTATTATTTAATGTTTATGGAAACAAAATATTTTTCAGCTTGTTTGAATATGCTGTCAGATTGCCCCACCACGCTGATAAGAGTCCTGGGATGCAAATGTGGGTGTTGGAGAGGATAAGAACATAGGGAAGTATACCCACAGGAACAACCCAAACTCGTAAAAATCATGCGTCAAATGTGGCAGAATCATGAATGTTTTCAACAAGATTTCATATTATGGGTCTCTAACTTGTCATATAATCATGGTGTTTATATATGAATGGTATTTAAATAAATAAATTCTGGTGAGGCACAAAGTGAAAAGGGTGGGAGCAGTTTCAATCATTCTTGGTAGGACATCTGAGCCTCTAAAACATTCCCATGATTCACTAACTTTCATGGGAAGCGTCTCCTGATATCTGGTCTCTGTGTCCTTACAGGGAGGTGTTGTAGTGCTTTTTAAGTCCAGAAATAACTATCTGAGAAAGAACATGATAAGCACTGTAGAGGATGGTCTACCATTTGAGAAGAAAATCTATACCTGCAAAAGGGCATTGCTACATTTGTTTTTCAGAATTAGTTCTCACAAGTACTTTTTCTATTAAAAGTGTTTTTCTCGAACGGTTTACAAGGCATATAGTCAAAGGCAGCAAATATAAGGATAAAATAATATAATGATGCTTTGAATCAGTCATATATTACCTGACTGAGAACAAAGTTCTTGATTACTGCAATTACAGCTTTCTGTAAAATTCAGAAATCAAGACACAGTTTTAGGGGAGAATCACTGCCGAATAACTGTGAACGTGGAGTGTTTCATATTCCTGACTGTGAATGATGCACTTAGGGAGAAAACTCAGAGATGAACTTTAAAAATGCAGGTTTTAAAGCAAAAGTGGGAAAAAAAAAAGCAATCTTTTTTTTGTAAACTTAAAAGCTTTTGCATAAATTCTGAGTCAGGCACTGTAGACAGCAGTTTCTTCTGCCCAAAAAGGATAAGTATATGGCTGCACTCTTCTCCATATCAAATTGTCATTTGATTTAATGAAAAGAAGCTCACAAAGAAGCCACTTGTAGGTCTAGCTTTGAGACTGGTACTATATTCAGGTTTTGATGAAGATTTGATATTTTGCTCTATTTGAGAGCAGCCTAAAAGTTGTTTTTTAAAATATGTACACTAATAGGTAGTGAAAACATTGTGCCTGCCCATCAGCTTAAAATCAGCTAGAAATCAGAGCTCTCGAGTTCTGAAAGCCTTAGCCTATAAAAGAAGAGTGCAGAAGAATTTGTTTGTCTTACCTGCATTTAGCTATCTACAGTGTAAATGTGTTATCTGTCATCTGTTCATAGCTTATGGACAGAAGTGGGTACTGTACTGTGAATTATCTGAGTGCTCTTGCTTGTTACCTTAAGATGAGATAAATGTTTCTTTTAGCATACTATTCTCCACTGACTGTGGAGGCATGGCCAGCTCCAACAGGAGCATGAATTGCACTGCAGGACAATAACTTCAACTCTGAGATTTTGAATTTCAGTCTTCTAAGACAATGGCACTCATTGAAAGCATCAAGATGTTGCAAAATTCCATGAAACCATGGAAGTAAGAGTTCTGGGGAAAGTGATTCCCCTTTCACTAAGCTTCCACCTTCTCACACAGACTGATCTCATGGGAGTTTTTGTTTTTGTTTTTGTTTTTTTTTTTCATGATGAACATCATCTGTGATGGAAGCCATAGTCCAAAATACTTTGGGGAGTCTCTTTGTAGAACCTTCTCCATCAGCTACTCATCTTCTGTGAAGCCAGAACCCTTCCAGTGATCTTCTACATGAGAATATGACTCAGAAAATATCCATGGATCCAGCTGATATGTGGAATTATTTACAATGAATACAGGTGTGCCCTCTATAAAGTGGTAATCTGTTCAAAAAATGAACTCAAGCAGACTGGACTGGAATATCCTTAATAAAAGAATAAAGTAAATGTGTGTGTCTGCACCCTTACAAATGCACTTGTATATGTGTTATACACATTCTGTATGAGGAACAAACCTAAATAAAAACTGTATTTGTGGCAATTTTTCTACATCATCAACAAGATAACATTCTATAATTTCTAAAACTGAAGGTAATCTGAGCTCCTTAGAGAGAACAGTAAGACTGGCAGATAGTGAACTAACCATTTTACATCAAAGTTTTTGATATTGATTGGCAGTGATGGTGAAAGTGGTTTTTGTGGAAGAAGGATCATGAGGATATAATGGAGACTGATATTTAGGTGATCCATTTAAAACAATTTAGAAAAAGTTGCAGTGCACAACTTTTATATGATATTTGGTGAACAAATCTAAAGAAGATAGAGTGAAATAGAAAAAAAGACTGATCTGATATGAGTTGAAGTCAGCTACTTGAGTGGTGAGAATTAACAAGAAGCTCTTCAGAGGCACTAAGGAAACATATTGGAGAAGTTAAAATCAAAGAAAACGTAGATAAACTGCATAAATAAAAAAAATAAATGAATGTTTAAAGTTATGCCTGCTCTGACTCGCAAAAAATCCCCTCAAATAAGCAGTTTTCTTCTTAAAACTTTGCTTAAAAGGTGAGAGAGGAACTGAAAAAGAAAAGCAGGCTAGAACAGGAGGTGAGACTGACACCCAAATATTAGTGAACAGTGCATGGTGTCCAGGGAGAATTGCTGAAGGTGGCCAATAAAGTTCAGAAGCACTGAGCTGTGATTCAGGGGCAGGTGACACATCCCATTTATTACAGTAGGATGGAGAGAGCTCTACTGGCAGGGGATCTCTAGCTCGTACACTTGGATTGGCAGTACCAGATAGCAACTCCTTACCCACATTTAATCAAAATGCTGAGGAAGCATCATAGTTTGCTCATTTTATCAACCAGAAGATTCTGCATTTTTTCTTTTTTTTTTTTTTTTTACTTCAACCAAAAATTTCTATGTCCTTTGGCTGGGAGTAATCAAAGATTACTCAGGTTTTTTTTTAAAAAAACATGCCAATATGCTGTAAAAAACTAAAAAAAACCCCATAATAATGCAGCACTCTAAAGTATGAGTTTTGTCTTATCTCTAGTGAGTAAAATGGTTCATAGTGTATAGGAAGCTTGTTGAGCAGTAAGGATTCAATTATCATTCAAAATGAACATTTCATTTTAGCTATTTAGAGAGATAGAGATTTGCATATTTATATATATATGTATATGCATGAAATACACGCGTGCGTCTAAAGCTGGTTTCTTCATGTCCAAATTTCAGCCACCTGCTGCTTTTGCTTCCTCTAATATATTATTGTCCTACAGTAGCAGAACAGTCCTGAAGGTGTCTGTGTAATTGATTAATATTATACAATACCTACTCAGGGCTAACCCAGAGCCACTTGAACTAATGAACAGATTCTTGTTAAGTTCCAGGGGTTTTGGAGCAAACTCTCAAGAAATGTTACTCAACAAATGCATTGGATTTCTGCTGGTATATAATCTTAGATAATAATGAAAAAAATGTATTCAGAGAGTTGGAAGCAGAAAGCACAAATACACCATATTTTAACATTCATATAAACACATTCACATAATGCATTTATCTCCAAAGCAGTAAATTTGCTCTAAAACCTTTCATGTGTCAATACATATGTCTTTTAAGAATGTACAACTCTCTTCTGTTTTTTGTAGTGATTGTATCTTTGGGTACTAAATAATTAATCACTTCATCTTACTTTTCAGTAGAGGGCACTCAGAACAAATCGTAGATCAAAATAATGTATAAGAGACACTAAACATAATGCAAAGTATTCATTAAAAACTCTCCCGTGTCTTAAACAAGGCTACCATATATTCACATCTATTTCACATGATAAGCAACTCTATGAAAAGATAAAACTTCTCAAAACTTGAGCTGCCTCTTGTGCACATTCTTGTGTGTTTCACAGCGTGATGTAAGCAAGCTATTAAACTTTGAGAAAAAGCAGTTTGTTCCATTTAATGGATTAACTAGCCAGGGTCTAATAAAAAATTTAACAACTTTGTAATGAGCTAAGCCTGTCCTCTCTTTCCAGATATAATGAATAGTGTGTATAGGTCTTGGCAAATAGACATCATTCCCTTTTTTGGTACAGATAATTTAAAATATGCAAAGTTGAAAACATGCAGGTTTTGTTTCCAGCAGAAACTGATCTGTATATGAGAAGAAAAGGGTCCTGATTCCTCACTAGCTTTATCTAGCTTTTATACCAGTATAACCTTAATGAATGCAGCTATCACACCATTATAAAAGTAACAGTTGTGTGTAAATCTGGACAAAACAATTTGATTATGTTGACTTTCATAAAGAAAAATGCAGATTCAAATGAACTTGATTTTAAATAGAATTAAAGCAAATAATCAACCTGTGTCACTTAGAAGTCTTTTACAAGGCCATGAAACAAGTAACAAGTAAGTGTAAAAAATTTAAGCCATGAAAACTTTTGATACTTTTCTTTGTTATATAAGAGCTCCAGTGTCTCCAATAAATAGAAAGAAAAGCTGTGTTTCTTGGGTTTTGGGTTGTTTGGGTTTTTTTCAACACAAGTACCTAAACTTAGGTTATGTATCTGTAGTTTATGAAATGGGTGCTTTTTGAGTTAATACTTAGTAACATGAGCCCACAACTTTCATACACACACAAGTGTTCCATGAACACTTAGTTTTTTGTTCACAAAGGGCTTCTAGGCTTACCTGGAAATGTGTGTCTATCATCTATTATGTCTGGATTAAACCCAGAAAATGGAGCTGTGTTCATCTGTATCTTCATCGAAAGAAACATCAATCACAGACTTTTGCTAATTTCTTCCAAACATAAATTTATACCTTTATATATATACATATATATATATATATATATATATATATATATATTTAATCCTTGCGAAACACTAAAAGTGCTGTTTATCTACAGGTTATGTACACCAAGACAGCAAATTTTCTCATAGCTTTCCCAGTGGGTGATTCAAATTTGTTCTGCTGCAGAAGAAGGAAATTTCCTCCGCACGCTAATTCTTCACCGGGCACAACTCTTTGAAAACTGGCCCTGCTGAGGTTAATCTCCAGCACACTGTTTTTGAGACCAAGGGATGAGGAGCACTGATATTTGGTGTGTCATTAATATGGCACTCCCCCTGCTATGACAGTGATAAGTTTCTATTAAACTAGCACTGGTAATCATCCAGAGCCAGGCACCAGTTCTTTGGGACTAACCACTGGGTATAAGCAGGAAAATTGCAAACTCATTTTATTTCTGAGCTAAATTGTCACCAGGATGTGAGGCTGCTTCTGCAGAGGTGAAAAGCTAGAAAACTAATTTACCATACTGCTAACTCTAAAGGTTTAGCCAGTCTTGTCTCACTGTGTGACATAATTCAAGGCTTTTATTGTTTCAAATATATAACCCTGGTGATTTAGGTATTGACTTTAAAGATCATCATAGAAGAAAGTTTATTATATTATCTCTCTTCCATGTCAGAAAAGTACATACTGTGAAATTAAAGTAACACATCATTTCTCATAAAAGGAAGCTAGTCTGTGCTCTGGAATGATTGGGGGAAAAAAATCTTTATCACAAAGTAATTTAAATGCGTTTCATAAAATTATGTGTTATGTTTGAGGACTGTGACCCCAAGAGGGGTACATACACATGGCTATGCTCTTTGAAACAGCCATGTGTGTATAGTATTTTATGTCTATGTGCAAGCATTTTAGACTCCTACAATAACACTTAGGACTGCTTCAGAAATATAAATATTCATATATATATATATATTCAGAATAAATATATAAATATTCGGAAATATAAACACTGAGTGATTTTTTTCCATTCTGCATGGATGTACCTTGCAGTATAAATTCTGACAACAAGCACTGGACACACAGGGCACACCTGCAGTCCTGGTTGTGTTTCAGATCACATATGCAATTCTAGCTGTTCCCTTGCTCCGTGCTTTACTTTGCATCTTGGAGTGCTCTCAGAGTTAGGAATTGGATTCCGTTCTGAGGGAAAGAACCCTGAAGAAGAGATCTAGGATTTTGTCTGACATCCTATATCCACTGTTGATTATTCATCATTCATTCATTTGTTCATCAGGGGACCACCTTGAAATTCATTAAAAATGTGGCAGGGGCACTGGGCTCTCAGCACCGATGGTTTCATCCTGAACAACTTTTCTTTTCTGCTCTGGTACTTGTAACACAGTCAGTGCCAAAACAACCCCAAATCTATATACTTTAGATATCTTAACAATTTTCATTAATATTTCCTGATCCATGGCAGTTTACCATGGGCATTCAAAAGCTGAAATCTGTGCTGTGTTAGTTGATTTAAAATGTGTATTCAGATCAGATGGGAAGCTTTGTATCCTGATTAAACTGAGGATGGGAATGGAACATTTATGTTTATAAATTCAGTTTGTTTTCCACAAATATTCTCCAGTGGTCACTTAAAGTTCAGTGTTTTATATATTTCTGCCAAAAGGATGCTTGCTGCAAAAGTCAAATACAAAAAGGTTCATGATTATAAGCATTGTGAGAGCAAATTAATCTTAGAAATGCTTTTACACTGTTTACCCAGGACTAATTTGGTCTGCATCTCTTTCAACAGCAGATGACATAGTTTTTGATTGTTTTAATACACATTTATAATGTTAAAATATTAATAACTACAAGGAACTTAATTATTTTCACTTGAAAAATAAAATGTTAATGATGGCTGGAGGAATCGTTGTTTTGCATAATAGCATCTACTGTAGCCCCAATAAAATACCAAAAGAGAAGACTTTTATCTATTTTTTTACTAACACAGCACATTCTACATTTCTGAAAACATGCTTTTTCCAAATGTCTGTTCGTACTTAAATACATATATATCATTGCCCTCATTCAAACACAGCTCTAAATGCTCTTATGTGGATTTTTATACCAACATGCCACATCAGCTAGATGAATGAATAAAAGTGGGAATGCATAAGAATCTTTAACTGCCAGCTACATTAAAAGAAGTTTCTGAATGTGCACAAGCTTTGATAGATGCCCCAACAGCGTGGGCTTTTTAGGCTTCCCAAAGAATTACAGAACTTGTAAAGAGCACTCATTATATGGTTAAATCCTATTTGAATCTTAATTCTTAAAAGAAGTATGTTGGTGAAAGAGAAAAACATTTACTCTGCCAGTTTTTCTTCATGAGCTTTGTTGCTGGGTCTCTGTGTAGGTACAGAAGATTGTCAGCACAAATCCATCTGCAGAACTGTGGTCTTTGCACTGCTTTATCCAATCTGTATTCAGGAGATTTAGAGATTTAATGGCTCAGTTTTTATGGCAAGCATAAAGCAGAACAATCACCAAGCTATGGCAAATCAGCCATGTGTTGTTTGGCACTTTTTATTTCCCTGTGTTGAGGTGGAACTTTTGTACTATCCACTTTGTGCTCACATTTACCTCAAGAAAACACATGCCTTAAGTTCTTTAGTGATAAATAAGCATGTTCATTACTCATATGCATTTTTTACTCTAATCTTTTATAATTCTATATAAAAATTATTTTAAAAATATATAAAATTCTATATAAAATTTAGAGCTTGCCTTGAAACAACATTTTATGGAAGAAAGATTTTTAGGACATTTTCACTCATCAGACACATTAGATTTCAAATCAGATGTATCCCAATAAGCACTTTATTTTCAATTTTATCCGACAGTTACACGGGAAACTTGTTGTCCTGTTTCCTAATTGCTGGAACAGAATTAAAATAATATTGGTCCTAGAAAAGCTTGTGCTTTTTCCCTAACTCTGGAGAAGAGAGTGAATTCTTTACTGTGAGGATGGTGAGGCACTGAACAGGTTGCCCAGAGTGGTTTGGATGCTCTATCCCTGGAAATGTTTAAGGCTGGATGGGGCTCTGAGTAACCTGGTCTAGTAGAAGGTGTCCCTGCCCATAGCAGAGGGATTGGGACCAGGTGACCTTTAAGGTCCCTTCCAACCCAAACCATTCTATGATTCAAAGGGTTTGAGCCTGTTGAGGGTTTTTATGCCTCCAGAGTAGCTATTAGGCATTTCTAATTCTTGCTATGATTGAATTATATTTGACTATGGTGTAAGATCATTTGTCTTTACTGCCACAGATCACTGCAAACACTTCAGCTGAAAAAAAGCCCCAAACCCCACATCCTTTTGTACATATTCACATTAACCTAATGATGCCAGCACAGGCATGATAAGGATAACAAAGGAGTGCAGTCCCAGTGCTGTCAAACTGTTTAATACCAGTGTCCATCCAGCTCCTTATCTGCTTTCAGACGGTGGCCAGTATTTTGGAAAGAATGCAAGAAACACAGAGAGCTCTTTGCACTTTCTTCAGAAAAAGACTGCAAGGTCTTTCTCTGTCCATCAGCTTCTAACAACCTTCCTGATTTACAGCCATTTAATTGTGTTAATAGTTGCCAAAAAACCACTCTCCTGAAATTTTCTCTCCTGATCTAGAGTCAAGATTCTTCAGACCAGTAGGTCCATACCTCTAATTTAAAAAAAAAAAAATTGTTCTCAGGCAGCTCAGCTCTTAGGATCAGAATAAGAATCTATAGCATGCATGTCTTTTTACATATCTCCTAAATAAAACTTTAAATCACAGCACCAGAGCAATGCGATGCAGCCTTTTCCTGGTGCAAGGTCACCCCTCTCTTGTGTGCTCACAACCTGGCCCCTTTGTATCCCAGTGTGGTGGCACAGTGCAAACCCACCCTCAGTGCTGATGCTAAACAATGGCTGCAAGAATATGAATCATGGCCAGCCCCCTGACAGTTTTGCTGGGGGGCTAGAAAGCAGTAACTTAAAGAGAAGAGACTGAATGAAATACTTAGGCATTGTCATGCCTCAAACTAGTGCAGCAAGTTCTTCCAAAGCTCATCTGTCCTTTCTGCTGCTAAGAATTGTAGTCAAATTCCTGCTACTGGCTCTGGGTTGATGAGGCAACAAGATTATTATGTACACAGGCCAGACAGAATGAGATTTTTTCCTTTTACAGGAAAGAGCAAGATTTTTTACATGAGTTCCAGAATCCATTATTCTATTTGATACAGGAACCAATTACTATGCTTGAAAGAATGAGAAATGAAATGTGCCCTTCTAGGTGAGGTACTTGTTATTCCTAATGATCAGGTGGATGCCACCCTGATCAGGCTGCAGAAAAGAAGAGAGAAGAATGGTGTGCACCTGCATGGGTAAAACCACGTTATAGATGCAAGAGCACATTCTGAACCAGGCAGTGCTCATTGGAGGATAATTTTTCCCAAAGTCAGGACAATAAAGTTTTCAAGGCTTCTGCTCTTGAAACTTCTTTTTACTTTGTCTGGAGACTTCCAGCTCTATTAATATTGCATTCCTCCAATACCTTCAGAAGTGTGGACAGATACAAGAGTCTAGCATTTCTAGTTCAGAAATGTGAAGAAAGTACAATTCTCCTAGGAATGCAGCACTTAAAAGTTTAAATTTCTTTTACTTCCTGCTTTTTCACAGAAAATCTGCATCATGGAAAGAAAAATTAAGGTTTTCCTTACAACCATTGTAAAGAAATCATTTGTATAATTTAAATTAGAGGTATTGCAGTTGATACCTTTTTTGTTAATGTGGAGCTCAGGGGCATAAGTGAGGATTGTTGATTCTTCACTGTAGGCCAAGTCCCAAAACAATGAGAGTATTGGTGTACTGAGCCTTGCAATGACCAGGATTCTTTGTAGATCTAACTCCATTTGCAAAGTGTTATCGACAAGGAGAAGACAATGAGTAAAAGTGAGTGAACAGCTTTTGAGGACTTCTTAACCTCCAGTTAAACCAATTTCTTCACTCCAGTGTGGAAAATTATTTCCTTGCCCATTTTTTGCACAATGAAGAAATCATGTAAGGGGTTTTGCAGCTGGAATAAATACTAGAGGAGACTGGCAACATGGTGGTTTCATGAGCTCTCTGGTCACTTACCTTAACAGCAGTTTAGCAAAACAATCAAACCACCGATCATTGGTGGCTAGGGAACAGAACATTGTTACAGTACTTCGGTTAGGGAACAGAGAGGAGGAGGGTAACAAAGTGAATAAATCAGTTATAAATATGCAATACCAATCAAGTAAAGTAGTAAATCACATCATGTCATCACATTATTGAAAGGTAGTTGAGTACACTAATGCCAGGAACAGGGACTGCAGTTGGTTTGAGACCAGCTCTGAGGAGCCCAGCAGGGCCCTTGATGCCCTATGACTTCTGATTTGGGACTAGGACTGCCTATCCTGGGCTGGGATATAAATCCTTGTACAAATTTTATACAAATTACAAATTTTGCCCCAAACTTAGGTCCATCCAAATGCAATGCTAAATAACACTGCAAAATCCATCTACTTATGGATTATCCACTAAACAGCATCAGCTTTCCACTACTGATCTTCCATACCAGTATTTTGCTCTAGGCTGAAGGAATGATTGTTCCATTCTGCAGGATTTCTACAAGGGCTGTTTCTGGTTACTCATATGAAGCACCACATTCTGTAGCTCCTGAAGTACAGATCTGGCAATGAGGAAATAGATGTGGCCATTTTAAGAGTAATGACCTGTTCTAGTGAAAATGAGGTTGCCAGAATCTGCCAACACTTGCAGCATCTGGCAGGAAATTGCAGGACAACACTGAATATACATACACTGAACAAATGGAAGAAAATGCAGAGCAAACTTGGATATTTCTCTCCCATGTCCTAAGCAGAGGAAGGGGTGTGATAGAGCAGCTCTGGTACCCAGTCAGGGTCAACTCATCACACCATGTTATGTATCAGCTTGCTTGTGACCAGTGGTGGGAAAAAGAGCTACTACAGATAGGACACAGTGGCAGACTGAGGGTGTCAATAGGAAGTGTTTGGAAACAAAAGCAGAATTGGCAAAAATGGATTTAACCTACTTATATAATTTCTGTATGAAGACCCAGTATGGCTGCATTCTTCTTCAGATATTTTGGCAACTGCAGGATGCAATTGCATATCTGGGATAAATCCTTTAAACTGGAAATAACAAATAATTATGCTCAGTCTATGCATGATGACAGGAAAAAGATGAGTTGGGAACTTTTCTGCATCTAAGGCTTTCTACATGATGAGCGGTCAGTACAGATTTGCCCAAAATCCCAGGTGCAGATATTAGAAAATCTGTTGTATGAAGTCACTTGATTTGAAGTGGCTGTGATATTGCTGATGAAAAGATTATACATAAATTGTAATTCATAATGTCTGCCACGATCAAGTGAAACAAAAAAAATTCACTCTGTTGCTATAGATTCTGTGAAATAATTAACAAATTGACAGCTTTAAAAAATGTTCCTGTTAGATTTGTAATGAAAGAACAGCAGTGTAATCTGTATTTTGCTGTATGGGAAAGGATAGAATATAATGTATTATCAGAGATGGGAAAAGACAGACCTAAGAACTTGTGTAGGACATTAAACACAAGAATTAAATGAATTTTGGATGGTATTAAGACTTCCTAACAGTACAGAACAGGCACAATATGTCAGACTGATTTTTAATAAAGAAATGATTCTTCTACTATTTCATTTCTTCGAAGCTGGAAAATTTTAAATATTACAATATAAATAGATTTTATAAGCAAGCAAATAATTTCCATTGAATTAAAAAGAGTACTTTCTAAACATTTCAGAAAAAAATGGTGAAGAAGCAAAGTCTGAACACAAAATCCACAGAGAGGATTGTTAGGCAGTCAGGGACCTCATCTTTGACTTTGCTGTGAATGATTGTGGTGAAACAAAGAACCTGGAATGTCAGGATAACTAATCATCTGAAGATTTCCCAGAAGATACCTAAATGCTGGAGCTTTAAAAGTTCATCACAGCAAGGTGATCTTTGTGGCAGAAAAATTGCTCACACTGGATCGGCAGGATCCAAAGGAGAGTCCTTACCTTCTGCACGGTCTGCAAGCAAGGGCAGTCCAACATTTCTAACAGCCAGGAAGGCACATTAACCATTTTAACCTCTGAAGTGCAGCCCAGCAAGCAAGGGCACTTCTTCAGGGTCTTGATTGGCTTTGAGAGCATCCTACAGGGATCCAAAGGAATTCTCTGGCAGGTTTGTGACTTAGTTACTGTCTTTTCAGTCAATGCTGAGTGACGCAGAAGGTCAAGATCATCATCCTGGAAAGCTGGTTACCAATCTAACCAGTAGAGGAAGAGTAGAACTTTGCAGATTTTGTTTTATGTGTCTACACATCTTTAGGCTGCCATTCTCTCTCGTGTGATTTCTTTTCCTGAGAACCACAGGCAGCTGGGTAGTGTTTTAACCACTAAGTGCCACAGTTATCAGAAGAGTTCACATCGACCTGCTATTGCTTTTTATGTGCAGTGGTATACAGGTGATGGGCCAAAATTCAGATGAGACACAATGGGTTAAATATGCGTGGAAGTATAGGCTACAAAAGATTCCTAAAACAGAGTTAAATTTTCAATTTAGAAATTAATATTTTCAAAATTATATTTAAGTTTATTCATGTGCTTCCTGACCTTCAGAGTCTACCTGCTTCCCTAGCTCTGTTCAGTACCATGGCCTGTTTTGGTTGGACTGGGATTTGTTTATTTTTAGCTCCTTTTGTTCACAGAGGACTTTGATTTCATGTTTTTTTTTTTTTCTTTTGAAGTCATGATGTTTTCTGTGTATGGTGGTCTTTTTTTTTTTTTTTTTAATGTGCTGGGCAGTTCAGCACTTCTAAAATATTTTTTGATAAAGGTTGTTTTCGTTTCATTTTGTTTCTGGATCAATTACCCATTCATTTATCTTTTCTTCCAGAAGGTCCACAGGTCTTTGTAGTTTGCTGTGTGTTCATGAAGATGCAGCACTGAATTTTATGTTTGGTTACTTCTGCTATACTTGGTCAGAATTTTATTTTGTGTCTTTATGAATTTGAAATTATTCCTTTGACTCAATATTTTGGTTTATGATGCTTTTAGTGAGATTAGAATTTGAGCAACTGCATATTCCATGATTAGGATCTACAGCCATTTGAACAAAGGAGAGGAATAAAGAAGCAATCACATCTTTAATAATAAATAGCCTTGATCACAGTGAGGACTATTCCATTAAGGAACTCCATTGAGATGAGAATCATAGAGTAGCCAAGGAAATAATAAAAATTTGGACCACGTCCTGGCTAGGTATGAAGAGTGATCCTTGCACCTCTTTCCATTGTGAGTGGTTATTAATAATTAAGTGTGGGGGTTTTTTAGATTTCCTGATTCCCTGTTGAATAGTTAAGGCCATGAATGAGTTAAGGCTCAGTCAATTTTCAGTCAATTGATTCAATGCACATCTTTCCACTAAGATCATGGAAGTGTAAAGGTTTAACTCTTCTCTCTTAGGAAATCACTGTTTTCTCTCCTTCTGTTACAAATACGGAAGTGTTCACATGCACCTGGCACTGCCATGCTGAATAGCATGGCTTCACAGACAACAACTGCTCCAACTGCAGAGCTGTCAGCATCTTCCTTTTCATTCCTGACTTCTCCATTCCAAGCTCAGAAACATCACACTGAATTTCTAAATAGAAGGATCAAAGCACAGCATTCAGGAACTCAGTGACAGGTTTGTTTGGCACAACCAAAGAGTGAGACTATTCTGGGGGGCAAATGCTCTGAAAACTGTTGAGTTGGACTTTTGATTTGTGTTCTGTATTCAGTCCTGGCATATTATTTGGGGAACTCTTTGTGTGCTGTTTTGCTAGCCCAGTGGAAAACAGTTTTAAACCTTACCAATGATAGAATCTAAATTAAGTCTGAGTTTTGGCTAGATTACTCTGGGTATTCTGCTACAAACCAAGTCTGCAATGCTATTCTGAGCATTTGGGTATTCAAGGTTATGATTCAGCAGGCTCAGCAAATAGCATGCAATCTGAGAAACAACTGGCATTTTAGAGGTATAAAACTTTAGGAAAACTTCACTCTTCCAATCTTCTTGCCTTTTATCCACTGAATGCCATTTTAGAGACATAAGTGCTTTTCAGAATTTAAGCCGACAGAAGTTTAAATAAGGTGAACTTGTTCAGCTTTCCCCTAAAATCCTAGCAACACTTTATACTGCTAGAAGCACAAAGAAGGTCCTTATTATTCCCTTGACAGGCAATTTTCATGCAGAGAAATAGAAATTATGAGTTTGAACTAATGATGATTTATCTTGTTTCTCCATTGGAGAATTTTCCTCCCATAAAATAGGCTAAGAATTCAGCATTCTCTACACACAAACTGGGGTGATCTGGAGAGGTCAAGGTCATGAGCAGAGAATAAGGTCCCATTCAAACTGCAACCCACCTCCACTTCTTCATTTATTTGGTATCTTTTGCGGTGGCTGCAGTAATGCTATTCCTAAAGGCCACTACAAAAATGGGGAGGGAAAAATGGGAGTGATGGTCCGTTCTACTACACAGAAAAGACGAGGGAATCTCTAAAGCACTTAACTCCCTAAAATGCTTGGGAAATTCTTTCCATTTGCTCAGGCAAGTGGAGCTTCAGCTCTTTCCTGAGGATGTGGGTGCTTCTGGAGTTTACATCAGGCTAAGTTGACTGTTCTTTCCTTAGCTTCCTCTGTGGGTTGGGACATTGCATCAACCTACCTCTCCTCCTGGTGACCCTGTGTGTCTTTATTGCCTTAAATAAAACAAAATATTTAGATACTATTTATATAATGGTTGATTTGCAGAGACTGTTCTTTGACAAAAGGACATTTAAGATCAGCGTGTGGGCTGCGGATACATCTGAGTTATCATTTTTGTTTTCACATTTACACTAATTTTTCACAAGCTTCTTCTTCAATTGCAAATGTCAGACTATCATGTAGGAATGATACTGTAGATATGTGCTAGGATTTTATCAAATATAAAAAAATTATTCTGTAATGCTCTTATTTAGACTGTGCTTTTCAATTAATTGTGCTTGAAGCAGAAGGAATGCGTTACACTTAGCTTCAGTATACAGTTAGCCAATATTTAAATTCCTTAAAACATGTACTTCTGTAAAATTACTCAGAGCGAGTATGTAATTTCTCAACAGGCATGCTAAATAAATTAAGCACTCAAGGAATATTTTAAAACTCTTAAGACCTTTCCTGAAAATGCTTTTGAGGAAAACATGTTTTGCAAAATTCTCTCGACCTATAGTTACACTTTGGACATTCCTGGAAATAAAATTCCAGTTACATAATTGTGGAAAGACAAAGATTACAAAGACTTTACAGACAGACATACCTGAAACTGAGAGCTGTTGGAGATCTGGCCTTGGCATTGACTACATTCACTATAAATGCTGACTTAACCCATCTGGAAAACTGAACCTGAGAGCAAACTGAATATAAACTGCTGCTCCCAGTCTCACAGATTATCTAAAGGCATATATTGCCTTTTCTAACATCGATGAGAAACTGGAATATTGTGTTTACTGCTTACTGTGTATATGTAGGAGAAGAGACTGCCCTTGATTTCTAAAAGAGTTGAAATACGTACGTGCTTTCAAAAACTGTAACAATTTAATTCACTTGAAAAAAAAATGCTCCTAAATTTGCCATAATTTTAGAGTTAGGTGTTCTGCTCTTTCCATGAGTGTGCACATGCACAAGTTCTAGAGAATTACCTGCAGGCTGGGCTACAAAATACCAAAAAAACTGTGTCCTTCTAAGCAGTCATTTTTCCTACTGTCCTGCCATCAGTTTTCTGGAGGCGATGCAGAATCATTAAACCACTGAGAATGAAACAAGTAAATAAATAAGTAAAAGTGTAATACAGCAACACTCCTTTGACAACAACCCTACAGGTACAGTGCCAAAACCCAAATGGAATCAATCATTAATTACAAGTCTTGCTGGACTTAATGTAATCTGGAAACAATCTAAAGTGTACAGGGCATGATAAGTAGTGATGAATGTCAGGATAATGGGAAAAATTTAGCTTTCAGACATATCTACTGCACATTAACTCTGATTTGTCTTTAGATCAAACAAAGAGGACAATTTCAGGGACTACAGGACATGCCCAACTCATATAAATCAATGTACTGCCTATTGAGCTATTGGAGCATTGCTGATATAGATAAAGGGCAGATCTACGCCTGTATTATCTGTTCATCCTTAAGAGCAAAGTTTTGCCAAGAAAGAGTTGAAGTTAGAACTTTCTAAAAACACACAAAGTGCATATAAATTGGTTGAGCAGGACATGAGGCTAGAATCATTCAAAGTGTTCACAGACCAGAAAGCTCTTTTGAAGGAAGATCTTGCAGGCTGTATTGATGTACATTCCATTTCTGGGTAGACATTAATATCACTGTATATATCTCATAAAGCCATAAATGATTTTTATTTCTGGCTCTATTAAAAAAAATAATCTGTCACTTTTCTAGTACAAATCCATTTGAAATGGTAATGGGAAGAATTGCTAGAATTAATGGTCTTTTGGATCAAAAGGTGAGGCAAGATAAGGATATGCACAAATTACTAATTGCTGGTATGCAGAATGGTGCTGTAAATAGTATTTTTAAAGGCAGAACCAGAGCATCATAGTTTCATTTTTAGACTGACATGTACATCATGATTTGTAATAGCTTCAAATACATTTCCTTTTAACCCATGATTGAATTTTTCTCCCTCACAAATTGCTATGAAACTCTTACTTAAATTAATTAGGGAATGGAATTAGTATTGTACAATCATAGAATTACAGAATGGTTTGAGCTGGAAGAGACCTTTAGAGGCCAGCCCCTTCAATGAGCAGGGACATCTTCAACTGGACTGGGTTGCTTGGAGCCCTGTCCAACCTGATTCTGAATATTAAGGACTTATTTTATTCAGATCCTCATCCTCTCACTTATGCTGATGGAGGAATGCTCACCCACTTGTGGGATTTTACATTTCTAGGGGAAATAACGCCTTTTCAGCATTATATGTTCTCAGGAGAGAAAGAATGAGATTGGGAAAGAAAGAGAGGCAGTTTAATGTTTTGCCATGAAGTCCTTGGTGTAATCACTTGAGGAAATATTAGTTTAAGCCAGGAATGTTGAGGGGATGTGTTATGTAAGAATCCCCTTGTGTTATTTTCCCATTTCTTAAAAGCTGGACTGAAAAAATTCAAAGCTTTGTTATCCCAGCCCTTGTGAATGACAGAGAGATACTATCAGGCATAGCTTCTGACCTCATGTAAGTGGAGAGAGTAGAGATAAACCTTGATGTGATTTACCAGTAATTCATTCAGAATTGAGGAGGTTAAAATTAATTTCCACCCGACCTGGGACACAGGTAAAGAAGGAATTCTGTATGGTGGCCTATGGAATGGTACACCTGCAGGTCTGAAACACACAGATATCTATGAATATGTATGAATTCATTCAGTAATAGCAAATTTTGTGCACTTATTTCTGTTTATTTAATCTGGAGAGATCCATGACTATGTAGAAACCAATTTTTCAAATGAATATGAAACTTGAGTTGTTAGCCAGGTTCTATATCACCGTGAAATTAATTTTGATGAGGCTTGTCAATGAACTTTTTAATTTTAGAAAAAAGACCCTTTAAAACTCACTTTAAATGAATGCAATTGCCTAAAAAGAAACTTTCCCTGATTTGTTCCTTAATGGAGGACAATATTGTTTAAAGCCTCCATAATTAACTAAAGGCTTGAGTACCTGTGCTATCTGTTGAAGAAAGAATAATCATGCCAATTTCTTTCTGTAGAACTTAAAATCTGCTCTTATTAGCAACTTATTATTTAGAAAGCCAAAGAGAAATTTTATGAATTTAGAATATCCTCACAGAGAACTGCTGTTCCTAACTTTGTTTTTCTCTAGGTAACGGTGTTTGTATTATCATTGGTTTCATCTCCCTCTGTCAGGAAAAGAAAATGTGTTTTCTAAATTTATAGCTGAATATTAAGCTGAATATTTCAATCTTTGTGTTCTGTGGTTCTCAGTTACAATTACAGGGAGCTGCTGAGAGGGAAAGTAATAAATATTTTAATGCTATTCTTATTTTCCGCAATTGTCTAAGCTTAAGAACTAGAGAGTGACTCTGGCTAACGGCAAATAACGAGGTCCCTGTCAATGCCAGACTGCCTATCAACCTCCTCTGGCTTGCCAGATATTGGTTTACAGAGGTTGGCTGGGGGAAGAGAGAACCAAAATCATGCATATATACTGCATGATTTTCCCAGCTGGTCTGTGGAATGCTGCTGCATTATTTTTTCCCCTCTTTTCCATATAAAAATGGCACCACTTGATATGTAAAATCTGCATTTTAGGATATTTAGAATAATGCTTAGGACTCATTACTTTACATTCCTCAAAACTTAGTATTTTGTTCAGTTTCACGGAATGGGATATGCAGGACATACTGAAATAATGAGTTGTTTATGGTGTGTCCTTGTTGCTCCCTTATGGGCTAGAGGAGGTGTTTCCCACCTGCTTTGAATGATGGCATTATGAGAACAAATGAATTTGTCCACAAATGAGAAAAAAAAATTGCCATGTTACTGTGAAAAGTTTGTTTAAGTACCTAGTGTTCAGGTGAAACACATTCCTGATCAGTACAAATAGGTCCAGACTGGTTTATTTAGAAACAAAAAGCTATAAATGTGAAAAATGGAAACAGCAGAAGAGAAGGAAGACTGATAGGGATTTCAGGTTTTTGTAAAAGGTGCCAAAAGTAAAAGGGAGTTTAAAAACATTTCCAAGCTACAGGGGAAAAGAAAGTTTTAACAAGAGAGTGAAATTTTATGTTACAGTAATTGACCAAATTCTAGTGTAAATTAGAAAGAATAGTTTAGTGGCTTTCATGTCCATTGTGGTGAGGGATCTGCTGTTGAAAAGACAGACTATTGGGTTAGACAGACCTCAGAACTACCCTGAGGACAAGCCTTACATTGTTAAGAATGTTCTTGAAATAAACAGATTAGGATGGCGGGGAAAAAAAATACTGTGCAAAGAAATCAGATGTGGGAAAAGCTATCTCTCTTTGCACTGAATTATTTTTATGTCAGTCTGAGAGAGTGGTAACTTTAACTTCGTATACAAATTGCCAAGCCCCAAAGGAATCTGAATCTGCTGGACAATTTGATCCTCGAAGTCACTCTGTAAAAAAACATTAACAAACGCAGATAAAGACCATCAGGAAAAGAGAACAGTCTTCTGGCTTTAACAGCTTCCTTTCCAGAATTTCTCTGTTGCTGTCTCACAGCTTTCCATGGTATCTGGGTCCTGAGGCTCTTTTTGAGAAGGAAGTCTAACCCAATCTCTTGTCATATTAGTCTTTGAACAAAGGTAAACTTGAATTTCATAAGTATATGTTTTAACAACATTTATCTGTCTTGAGGACAAGAAACATGCCTGAGTAGCTGGGCCTGTGTTCTGATCACTAAAAACCTTTCTGAAAGGAAAGGTACCAAGAAGGGAAGGATTGGTCTGTGATTACTCTGAGAGAAGGACAGAGGGTCTTGAATCTCTCCATGGTTCTGTAATACTTTTCCTCCACAGATTTAGGAAAACCATATGGTTTCTGAGCTGTCTATACCTCAAAACACATGTGCATACACAAACAAAAGGCTCAGGGGAGGAAATGATTTATTTCTGTCTAGTCTTTAATCCATCTTTGATAAATAGTTTCAGTTAGGATCTGTCCCTTTCAAATATCTACTCAGCACCTAGCAAAGCAGCCTCCAGAATTACTCAGTTCTCCTGTTCATACATAGAAATATTGTAAACCCCAAATATTTAGGAAAAAAAAATGGAGCAGGTGGGCTAGGAAAAAAAGAGAATAGTGGTAAGAATTCATTTGCTTGCCAGCCTGACCTTAAACAGAATAATGCAAACGGGAGGATGAAAGGATTAAAAGGGAATCTCACATTTTACTTCTCCATAAGAAAGTGTGAAAACACCAGTCAGTTTTTGCAGTATTTCATCTGGCTCTCAGCTGTCCAGGGCAAAGCCTCTTTTGGGGGACCTTTGCTGGATTTTGCCACACGTTTTGCTGGATGCAAAATTCCATCTATTCATGATGTAGTTTATTGTCTTTGTTCATTTATCCAACTAAAATCAAAACAAGGGGGAAAACAGCCTTGGTTGATACATCCTTTTTCTTCTCTTTCTTTTGGAAAAAGTAATTTTATTAGCCATGTGTGGGTTTGTGGGCAACTTGTTTTCATGTAGGACACAGCAAAAAGCCTGAAACTGCTCCCCACCATGCAGGTACAGCTACAAAAGACTCCTGGGGCTGGTAAGAGTCTATACCAGCCTTGGCCTGTGCTAGTCCTGGCCACTGCCCCAGTGAACAGCATGGACTCATCTACTCTTGGTTCTCAATAGCTCTGATACTGTGACTTTAGCTCTGCCAAACCAAGAACTCTCTCCTTGAAAAAAGGCTGGATTATTTTATAAATGTTGCAAGGCAAAATACTGAAAAATGCACAAAGAGAAGTGAGCGGTGTGATAGTAAGATATATCCAAAATATTGATGAAAATGTTTATATGTGCAGATGAAAAATGTATGCATATTTTATATATACATACCTGCATGAAGATCTTTTATTCAAACAAGAAAGGAATTGGAGAGGTTATCACAATTTCAACATAATTTGGAAGATGCCAATTTATGAAGGATTCAGATAGCTGGTATTCTACACCTGGTGTTGTTTCCAGAAGGAATAAATTACTATTGTTAATTTACAAAACCCTTAGCTCTCTAAAAGCAGGCTTCATGTTGGTGCCAAAAATCTGCATTTTGCTGTTGGGAAGGATAGAGCCAGTGAGCTGATTCAGAAGGAAAGCGCAGACCACGTCAGGAGGTCTGCTGTCATAACTTTAACAGATATCCAAGGTCTATTTTTGCAGCATTCTATTGGTGTGACTGAAGTATTTTGGCACAAGGAGTGAATTAGGAAAAAGGGGAGTGGCAGGCGTGATGGATTCTGGGCTTTGCTTGCACGGGTCCTTTCTCTGGAGACAATACACTTATCCCCAGACACATTTTATCCAGCTTGTGCAA
Organism: Brachypodius melanocephalos; assembly: GCA_013398615.1. Taxonomy (NCBI): domain Eukaryota; kingdom Metazoa; phylum Chordata; class Aves; order Passeriformes; family Pycnonotidae; genus Brachypodius; species Brachypodius melanocephalos. The sequence goes on from VZSR01002340.1 coordinate 5,188,874, forward strand.
TTATAAAACATGAGTAATGCTGGATTAAACCGGGTTAGCAACAAAAAAGTGAAACAACTTTATCAAAGGTGAGCACACAAGCACTACACAATCTCCCATCTCTCCAGCGTTCAGCAGATGTTTATTTTAAATCATTTGGTGCCCAGGACTAAGTTTCCATTTCATGACAACAAAACGTAGAAGATAGGAATCCTGGCCACAGGACATTTGATGACAAACTTCACTTCACTACTTCACTACTCACTTCAGAGTAGCTGAACAGCACTTCTTATTTTCTTTTCAGTTCTTTATAGAATACGCTGTGATGGATCATATCAAATCTATTTGATCAAATCCACAGTAGCACAGCAAAACAGTGATTCAATGATTATTAAAATGGCATGGAACACTATCCTATGGCTGCTACTGGATGTATCTTAGCCAAGAGCACATAGAAGTATAAATATCATGGTACATAAATATCTATCTGGGGGAAAAATCCTGACAATAAAAGTCCTTTTAATCTAGCAGACACACTTATCATATTCATGAAAAAATGCAAATATTGTCTTTTAAAAATTATTATTAATAGAAGGGGCAATTAATCATCAGAGTAATTTGTCCAGGGGGTGTTTTAGCTTCTCTGTCACTTGGAGTTTTAGAGTGAAGATTAAAATGTCATCCTGAAAGATTTGCTCCAGAGGTTATTGGACTTGATGCCACAATTAATAGACAAACATCTCTGACTGTAATGAGCAGGGAGTTTGGCTAGAAGACCTTATGTCTTCCTTTTGACATTGCCACATCCGGCTGTATGCTATAAGTCAGGGTAAACTTCTGAGGACCCAAGAGAGGCTTGAAGAGCGTAAAAGCTATGGATTAGAGTCTCTCTGAGATAAGGACTGGTCAATGTGCTGGGCAGCATGTTCTAGCTGACACTCTGAGGATGGGATTGAGCTAGACAATTTCTGGAGGTCTCTTCCCATCTCAGTTGTTAAGTGGTTCTTTAGCACAACACATTTTCTTCCAAGCTTATGTAATCCTCATGTAACCAGCATGCCTCTACTCATCCTCAAAACAAGTAGAACTGGGTGTGAGATGGGGCTGATGGCATGGGACAGAGTTCTTTGGAGACAAGGTTGCTCTGGAACACGTGGTTTATTGTTAGGGCCTTTGGTAGAAGGAGCCCTGCTTTCAGCTACCAACCCCCAGCTGAAAGCATGGTCTGAAAAGGAAGGATTTCCTGTTGCTCTACAGTTTTTATATGGTTCCATATTCTCGTTGAATATTCTAATCTACAGTAACCAACTGATACGGGATACAAATCCTACTACATTTACATACAGCCTACAAGAACTCCTACATTACTCTAAGGTGCCACATTCTAAACCTTAAAAGTCACTCCCTTGTCTATCTTTTCCCTGATACCTTGGAGGAGCTCCACCCATGTGTCCCTGGGTCTTCCTTTGTCTGGTATTGCTTAATCCACCTTTGGCTAATCGCCTTCTTCCTGTTTGCCATGCTCACATCTCAAAACTTGCCTTCATTTCCACTCCACTCAGAGGCTTCATACTTTCAGAATTTCCTTCTAAGCAATCACATCTATAAGGTCTCCCTGTCTCACCATTCCCAACACTGGGGATGCTGTAAAGATATTCACAGATCCTTCCTGGCTGCACACTATTTTCCAAACTGCATTTTGACAGCCGTGGTAGTAACCTATGATGTCATTAGACTGGCAGGCAAAATACCCCTTCAGTGTGTCTGTGTATTTCTGCCCCTTATGCATTGTTTAGTGTTTATTGGTTACTAAAAAATTGAATTTTGCTGTCTTGACAAGTGCACAGACACAGGATTAAGCCTATTAGTAACATGGTAGAACAGTTGAGAAGATGAGAAGGAAATAACAGAGGTCCAATCCATCCCTGAGAGGGATTTAATGATGATTAATCTGCTCAGCAGAGATTGCTTTGGTCAGTCTGTGGGGCTCAGCACAGAGAGTTGGGTGGGTCATAGGGGCAGTGGGAGTTGTGGGGAAGCTCTCACCAAGCACTCACCCAGGCTGCTGTGAGGTGCTGTGTCTGCCCCTGGGAGAGGAGGCTGCTGCAGTGCCCGGTGACTGTCACAGCTGCAGACAGCAACTGTGGTCTGGGCTGGAGTTTAAACGCTTTGCAAGGCCCCCTGAGGCCAAATTGTGGAGCACCTTTTGCCCAAATGGTTCCTCAAAGCAGCTGGCTGCCTTGCTGGGGTGGCAATCTCAGCAAGCAGCTGGAAGCAGGTTATTTTCCCATGGCAGCTATCTAGAGAGTTCCAATGGAATTTAATTTAATTCTGCAGTGGTTTACTGAAGGCAGTCTCCAATGATATATTGGTTTCAAAGCATTCCCTTTTCAGCTTTGTCTCTCAGGTAGCAATTCTTCTAGATCTCCTAGGCTTCTTAAATAAAATATATCTTCTCTATAATTCTTCCCTGTCCCCTAAAAAGAGGTAGGAACAGGCATATGCCTGACGCAAGGCTTTATGTGCCACAAGTATTGTTACCAAGCAACCATCCCATGCAGCTTTGGCAGAACACAAACTTCTTCAGTCACTAACCCTTCAAACACCTGAACCAAGATGTGCCAGCAGAAAACATCAGAGAACTAGGTGAAGCAATGCAGTAGAAAATGATTTTTCTGAATCAACATATGATTAAGGATAATTACAGTACATTAAGTCTTTGGTTATCATGAAAATTTTATAAAATGTTGCCACAAATGAGTATGCTTACTTGTGTGTGAAGAATAATAATATCAATTTGTGAGAGAAAGAAACCTCAGTAATCACTAATCTATAAATTTTTATTATGGCAGGTTCAGCGCATTCTACATGAAATTGAAAAAAAAATTTACAAATTCCACCCCAAACTAGAATAAAAGGGGAGATGAGACACTTGTCAGTTGCTACCATATGCTCTCCCATCAAGCACTACAGGTAGTAATTTGTGTCAGCACAAAGTGGGCGTAAGATTTACCTTACCTCACAGTGGCATTGCTGAATGATCTTCCATTTCACAGCCATCAGAATAAAATTTCTGTACTTTGCTCAGATTTGTGGCTTTGAGGCTTTCTGGAGTCTATGCAAGTGCATAAGCAAAGGAGAAGGATCAACAGGTTCAAGTGATCAGGACCCAGCTGGCTGCAGCCACCTGAGAGCTGCTGGGTGTAGGATGCCCTTATTTTTGCCCAGTGGGTTAAAGGAGCAGGAAAAAACCCAGGTGGAGACATGTGTCAATCTATGGGTATAGATAGAGCCCCATTCCAACTGGAGGATATGAGCATTGCCCAAAAGAGGTCAGCGGGGTGAGAAGTTCCAAAATGGGTTCCCACTACCTGAAAAGAGGAAATTTCCATGTAATCAGCCTTCTCTTTGCTTCTCTGCTGGTCAAAGGAGTTGACATTCAACAGGAGCACAGCTTGGTTCCTCACAAGAAAAGGTCTTGTAGCCCATCAAATCTCCTCTTAGTCATAAATAGAAACAGGAGTTAGAGACCTTTGAAAATGAGAACACAGCTTTGTGCAGTACATTCATCTGGATAAAAAAGAGAACTGGTGGAAACCAGCAGGTAGATGATGGAATTAATGGTACTCAAGATCAAGTATTTGCTCAACGTTGGTATCTGCTTTGAAAATGTAAATGTTATGAAGTTCATCTGTAAATTATAGCGTGCACAATCTTGCATAAATAGAGGACAAGTTTGTCCTTTTCCATGCAAATAAATATCCAAGAGCTAAGAACAACAGCGCCTGAGGTCCGTTCAACAGCTGTGTGATTGAATAGGTTTGACAGATCCAGTCCCTCACATGCTATAGATGTGGCATTCAAAAATGTTTGAAGGCTTCATAAATACATTGAAAAAGCCACAAGACTGATGCTGGCCAAATGACCGACTCAAAGGCACAAATTTCCCTTACTCTTTGATTTCTTGAAGCTGATTCCACGTAAAAAGTTCCTGACAAATAATGCTAGCTTCCAAAATATGTCAGTTCTCACAAAAACATTTGAGATATCATTATAGATTTTGAATATTCTGTTTTGTGAGGAAAAGGAATCATTAAGCAGCTCATTCTATTTTGCTCTTTCATGCAAAATTTCTTTGAATGGCCTTTCAGTGAATGCAAAAGGGGAGGAAGAAAACTATCTCTGTTATTTCCTTCAGCATTTTTGTGGTTTGAGGGCTGTCTCCTGTCATCATGGATCATGTCTGAATGTGTGATTTACACTTGGCTTGCGGACCCTGGCTCTTTGAGACTTTGTCATACCATTTTTTTTTTTTTGTAATAAAAATCTGCAATTAAATCAATGGAACTGTACAAATAACCAACACTAAAATGTGTTCTGTTTTTTGAGGATAGTACAATAGCAGGTTCATATATAATACTAAAGATTTCATGAAACTTTCTGAGCTGTTTTCGATCTATACATGACATATGTGTTCCCATTTTTCATTTAAAATCTTGCAAATTTATGAATCTATTTTGCTGGTTATATGCCAGGGTTCCCTGTTGCCAAGACAAACAAAACAAATGACAGAATTTTCTAATCCTTTTCTATTTCCTTCCAGAGGAAAAGTGATCATTACAGTCTGGCTTCTTCACATAATGTAGCTATAGATTTTTTCTTGAATTCTCTTTTGAATGTATTATTTTTAATATGATTTTTCATGCAGAAGTAGTTGCTTCTAAGTGCTCTTCCTGTGGCATGAAAATGAACACTAAATGTTATTTAAAGGTGGACCACTGACAAGTTTAGTGTTCCTTTGAAGAATTGTCCTGTTTTAAGATGACTTATGGTAGCACTGATGCCTGCTAATCTGGACACTGTGCTGCTCCTGATCATTATTGCAAACAGGGCCATAAAACTCATCTAATAAAATGTTCTACTGCAGAAATGAAACATTGCCAAAGTCCAGTCTTTCTTTTTTTTTTTAAATTCTTTTTTCTGTGTGTCTGTCAATCCTAGAACTAAACATATCATGTATGCTTATCTTTGCTACTTATATTTTCTTTTAAAATATCATCTGTCTTTAAGGGAAATAACTTTTCTTCATGTAATCATTTTTAGCTAATTTCTACTGATCTGATATTGAAATATTGTAATATGCAATTATTCCTTGCATTTAGTAGCTGCGTGTAGAAGTAACATTTTGAGACCCAATAAAAATCCTTCTGAAAATTAAGGGAACTATTAAAATATCATGCCCAAATCTCTTGAACAATATACACAGAGGTAATTTTTAATTTGTGAGTTTACTTTTTACCTTCATGACTTTATGTTTTCATGTCGTAGGGTGAATTTACATGGAGATTACACTTGCAAAATGTGAATTAAAGTCTTTCCTGTCAACTAACATCAAAGCAAAAAAAAAAAAAAAGAAAAAAGAAAAAGGGCTAGTTTACTCAGTAGGTGAAGAAATTTCACAAGTGGTTAAAAGCAATTTTTCCTGTGTTTTGTATACAAAAAGTGTAAATTTTATGTAGTGTTCTGAGATCCTAATCAAATCAGGTCTTTTTTATACTGTTGCATACTTTTAAAATTGAAAACATATTTCCATACTTTGAGAAAGGGATTTCAAACTTTTCTTTTCCACAATTTTTATTTTAAAAAAATCCTGCAGTAACATGATGTAGGGATAAGATTTTTCTTATTTTTGTGGAGATTGTCTCCAGTTTCAAGTTGGGTGAGCAAGTCCAACAACAGTGCAACAGCTTTTCCCACTGAGGACACCACTTACATCCATCTCCAAGTTTTCTTGTGGAATTGTGTATTTAACATTCCTTCTCCAGGGAAGTAAATGCAGAACCCAAATGAATCACCGTGGAATGCCAGTGTCCACTCAGCACTGTTTTGTCACATGGTATCTCAGCTCTTGTTGCGAATAATGGAAAAGTAACGTGATATTTCACTTTCTGTTTCATTTTGGGATCCATGCTTTCCAGCTTGTCAAGTACAATAAAGATATGACATGTGCAATAACCTTTTCTTTCATTGGAATCAAAATGTGTTATAATAAAATAGGCTGGCAGAGTTCCATCAAGCAGAACACTTTAACAAGTTACTTGCTGCAATTACAAAGTAAGTGGAGGAGGAAAAGAACGTCAGTTTATCTTTGAAACCAGGAACAGGCAGGGTCTCATGACACAAATTTATTTTTTATCATTTCAGCCACAATAAATCAACTAATAAATTCATTAGTTGTCTAATTTGCATTTCAGAGATTTTCTTAATTAATTTTTGCTCTTTAACAATGCATGACTCTATTGCATTAAAATGTGGTTAATTCTGCGGGTATCAATCAGCCGTCAAGAAAAGCAACATGAATTTCCTAGAGAACTCCACCTCCAGAGAGACCATGCTCAGCAGAACTTTCATCTTCCAGCAAAAGTCAGATTTAGATAAAATGCATGTCTCTCACTTTAAACAACAAAGGCACTTTCTTTATATATTTTTCAAGAGGCATTTCCCTACTGTCTTGTTTCACGAGAGGAGATTTTATCAACATTTGATATGTTACCTGCTTTTGCCCAATTCTGGTTAAATTATAAGGATAATAATTACTCATGTTTATATTACTAATGTTTTAGGGGCTTCTTATCCTGCATATATAGCAGGAAAACAACCTCCTCCGCCTTCCTGTGAGTTAACCTGGAGATGGGAATCCTTGTTAAGATTATCCTCCCTTGGTCTTCTGAGTCTTGACTTTCTACATTATATCAAACCACTCATCATGGAAATCCTGTAGCTTGGCTCTTCTCTTCATTAATTCAACAGCTTCTTTCTTGCTCTATCTCTTGCATTGCTCCTCTTGATCTTTTTGTTTTCTTTCTATTGCCACTCTTAGTCTGTAGGTACTTGCACAGGAGCATTCTGAAAAGTAGAGGCAGAAGTGCACTGCAAGATATTTCTGCAAGCTATCCTTATCTTTCTAAAATATTTCATTTTTCATGCTTGCAAATGGAATTTATGAGCCTTTTTAGGATTTAAACCAGCCATGAGAAGTGCTTGTTTGCTTCTCAAAATATACCTTTGAAAATAATAATTGTTGTTGAGAAAATAAAGTTATTTTGATATGTAAGTTATAAAATGGATCTTTGATAGGTTAGTTATAAAATGGGGGGAAAAAAATCAACTTGTGCTGTGCTTTCCCTAGGAGAAAAAGATGCGTATTTGTGTATTCCCCAAGATAAAAAGATGTAACTTCATGGGTTCTTAAAATACCCACAATATTACCTGAAGTTTCAGCGATAGCAATTTGCAAGAAACATCCAAATGGATTTTGCAACAGCCTCTTCATCCTTTGTATAATTATCAAACAAAACCTTAAATATGAAAGCGTGTGGCTCCATAATTACAGGAGCACCTTAAGCACTCTGATTCACCGGTGTCTCAAAGAGGTGTGGTTCAATGGATAGGACATTACACTGCTTATTGTGAGAAACAGGTCATTTTCTCAGCTTTGATTGCAGTGAATTTTAGACACTTAATGTTTGAGGATATTCATCTGTAAAATCGGTCTGATAATACCTGTCCCCACTCATATACCTATCACACAGCACTTTTGGCTATGGGACCTTCAAATACAGAGGAGGACCACAGATTTTTCTGAAAAATAGACTTTTAAGAAGGAGGATGATTCTGAAACAGAATGTTCTTTTTAGTGTTTTGGCTCAACAACTGCTCAACAACTTAACATAGAATTATTCTTCCATTTGAAGGTACTCCCAGCTGTTGCAGTCAGAGGTTTTTCAACATTTACTGCTCCTTAAAATAAGATGAATGTGGCAGTTCTCCTCTGTCTGCCACATATCCTCCTCTGGCCAGGGACATGACCAGACTAACTGTATGTGTAAGAGTGACCAGTCATACACAACATAGTAACAATTACAATGGCAAAGTGGTCGCAGGAAGGATATAAACTAGTGAAAAAAAAAAAAAAAAAAAGAGAGAGCTGAGAATGTGGAGAGTACTGCTGGGAATATCCATCCAAGACAGTGCAAGCATGGGTGGTTTAAAGTATATGGAGATCATGTTGCCTTAATGTTTTATTATCTGGCTTGAAAGAGGAATATGGTTTCATTGATGAAACCATGATCTTTTCTTGCCTGTTACAGAATTAAAATTTGTTTTGCTTGAATTCATTTAAATTGCATATTATAATTCAGGGCCATCACTCACAATCACCTCCACAAACAGGTAGTTGCAGATTGTCAGCTGTAATATTAACTACACATTTACTTCTGCAGAAATGTGTCTCTGCAGCCCTGTGTATCACAGTTTAAGCCATTAATATGCTTAGGTCAATCTTCTGCCCCACTGTCCTGTTTAGGAATGAATTTCATTTTTTGTCTTTGCTCAGGGCAGAAGGACACAACTTGTCTACTGGGACTTCAACATGGGAGAGAACAACTACTGCACTAAACTGCACAAATTGTACACATTCACCATAGCAAGGAATTTTCCCCTAAAAATAATGTCTGATGTGCACCAGGGCAGGAAGAGAAGTGACTTGGTTAGCAAGTCTATGCCTCATTGCGTGAGACTTAAGATAAATTTATTTGCTAATCGAGATTTTTTTCAGTTAGGTGAGTGCTTGGAAGTTATAATGGAAAATAAATCCTGATCTACAATCCTTCTCATGAAAAATATAACTGTCTGTTCAGAAACCAATACTCAATTCCTTTAAAGGCAGAAGCAACACACAATCTTCTGCAGCCTAGGTGCAAGTATTGTGTTTGACCCAAGGAGAAGGGACAGCAGGAGGACAGGGACAGCAGAAGGGCTTTACATAGCAATCCTGGTAAAGATCTAAGGTGAAGGTAACAACTCTTAAGGATAAAGCAGCAGATACCTCAGACCCTCAGGCTCTGACATCTCTGCTAATGTGGCTGTTCAATACCCGTTCTGTGATACTCATCTCACACCCAAAGCATGATAACACCAGCTCCTTTCCAGTAGGGTCTCAAACATTCAAGAGTAAATATTACAGCTTGCTCATTTCCTAGCCAGAATGGATCCAGAATTAGAGAGCTGCTGGCAGGTTTGGTGCCTGGTGGAAGGAAAACCAGCAGGATTTGTGGGTGCAGGGATGCAGGGATGCAGGCAGGCAGGCAGAGACCTGAGCAGCGCTGCTGGTGAGCCCTTCCTTCAGGCATCA
>VZSR01002340.1:5198145-5222150 GCA_013398615.1 Brachypodius melanocephalos
CTGGGCTTCTGAGAAGGAAAAGGAGGCAGCTAAAGCAGACAGAAAGATTGCATAATGGAATATGCAATGCTGGAGGTACCTTGGAGAGATATGAAGGGCTTTGATTTTTTTTCCCCAAAGATGAAAGTAACAGATATTCAATAGAACCATAAATTTAGTGTAAATTGCATAGCAATTGTTTTAGTTTCACTCAGCTCAACATGTTATTTTCCTCCCCTTCCTGTTGGATGTCTCAGCTATTTTCAGCAGATGAAAATGTTTCACTCCAAAGAAACAGAAGACTTTTTATTATTATTTGGAACTGCAGATCAGAGAAGTCCAGGAAGATAATTTCAGAGACAGACTACCTTGAAATTTGTGTGACAGAACTCATGAAACATCTTTATCAAATCTTCATAAATCACTTCATAAGTCTCTGTCCATTCCTAGACTGAGGAAAAACAGAGATATCAATTAATTATTTAAGAAGTTGCCTGTTTCCTCTTTACAATGTTAGGACTTCTGGGGAAACATATGGTAAAGCACAGGATTTTAGCTTCACTTATAATCTGCATTTTTGCGGTGTTTCATTTCAGTTAGAGATGGTGGAATTTATTGCTTAGGAGTCTCCACAAACAGAAGATGGTTCTGTCAATCCTTCTTTGAGGATCGTCACTTTTTTTTCTGGCCACGTCTGGTAAAACAGCAAAAAGATAAAACTTATCACAAGGAAGACTTTTTAAAAGAAAAAAAAGTGACACACTAAGGAAGTATAATTTTGGAAAGTGACAATTTAATGAAAATCAGGATGATTTTCAGTTTATATTTACACTGTAAAAATATTTGTGCACGTATTTTTTAGAGGATACGAACACATAAAGGATGAGTTTATGGCTTTGTAGTTTAAAATATGCCATTTTCAATCACTTATACACTTTTTCCGTGAAGTAAAGCAGAAAAATGTAATTAACCACTAAGAAAAAAAAAAATGTATCTATGAATTTTGCTTTTCTTTTAAACAAATAAACTTCTACTAATATTTCATGCAAATAAAACAAAACCTATCAGAAGACAAACAGGAAATACTTCTGTCTGATTGTTGGTAACATTCAAAATATTATGCTACTTCTTTTTCAGAAAACTTTTCTGATGTTCAAGTTCACTGTTTGAGGCAGAAGAAACAGCCTACAGAAGAAAAGAGAAGGTTTATGGAGACCCACTAAAATCAGGTATTGGCAGGAACAGTGACTGCAATGTGTCTCTGGAGGTGAACTAAATCATGTCTTAGGCAGAAAAAGGCTTCCTAAACACCATTTAATGGTGTAGATAATGGGATGTGTTTTGTATTAGTACAATATAATAGACTTTATGGTAAAATTTTCTATACCTATAAAGAGAAGACAAGGATTATATATCCCTTTAAGGGTTATAAACTGAAGAGCGTAGTGAGAGGTGGTTGAGCATTTATCTTCCTGCAGGGAAGTAAATTTGAGTTGATGGACTCTACTCACAATTTTCTTATGGCTGTAATAAACTCTTACATGCTTAATTCAGATTGTGGACATCTGTAAGGATACCAAACACCAAATCCTGAAATTGGGAATAAGTATGAGGACACCTACATCTAGTTTTGAGGATGCAAGCAAAACAAAAATTTATATTAGGATAAAAAGGAAATATGGCACTTTTTTCCAGCTGAAAGCAATATACCATGCAGGGTGGTTTCCTTAACACCTGCAATATGCAAACACCTCTTAGTTGATGGTGGAGAAGCAATGATCTCCCTACTCCAACCTGTGGTGGGCATGAGCTGAGTCTACCCGGTTAAATTGAAGATTGAACATGTTGAGTGAATATTTCAATATTAAACATGTTGAGTGAATGTCAATACAAGGAAATAAAAGATGGACTTGGCATAGAAAGAGTGAACATAAAGCTGATTCCCCATTATGTGCAGTGGTGCAGCAGGCAGACAGGCCTCTGAACTTCAGCTGAATGAACTGCAAAATCAGGGAATGATTCAATGAAATTCAATTCATTTGGGTGTATTCCCTAGAGCAATTAGAAGTGTTATAATTGAGAATAGCATTAAATCATTAAAAGGTTCTAGCCAGAAATGGATCTGTATTTAATTCCCAAATGAACAATTACATCCTGGAAGAGATGAGGTGATGGAGTTTCCTGAACTGAAGCTGTCCTACACCTGCCAGCAGGAAGCATGAACTGGGCCAGGAATGCTCCTGACAGTGAACAGAACCTACCTACCCAGCTCTGAAAGGCAGAGAAACCTGGAAACCTTTCTGAATTTCAGAGAGCAACAGAAGAAGAAAACCAGGGGGTAAATGATGGCTGCTCTTTGTAAAGCCATCAGTGGAATCTCTTCAGAGCACTGTAAAGAGCAGAGGGAAACAGAGCTCATACAGAAACAGAAGCACTGCTTAGGGGGCTTGGAGGAAGAGGGTATAGCTATGTTTCATGAACATCAATCCAGGAACACTCACCTGAGTACAGGTTATATCCTGTGAGTATCACAGTTCAAATGCTGGAACCATAAATGAGGATTTTGGCAGCAGACAGGTGCTGGTTGTTGTTTAACCCCAGTTGGCAGCTAAGCCCCACACAGGCACTCACTCACTCCCCTCCAGGGGGAAGGGGAGAGCACAGGAAGAGTGAGAAAACTAATGGGTTGAGGTAGAGACAATTTAATAAATAAAGCAACTTGCACTGTTCTGCTTGCAGGTCTCTAAGAAATTGTAAGGACGGTGCAGTTCTGAACCTGCAGGATCTTTTTCTGATGATCTTCTATTGACAGCAAAGGAAGACTTGAGAAACGAGGAAAAGCTTTATTACATGTAAGGTATTTACGCACTTTTGAGGCCAAAAAAAACCACCCAAAGAGTAAATTGGGCTTTAACAGCACAGAAAACTCTAATTAACTCTCAGAGTGACTGTTTTCTGTAGGAATTCAAGTAATAACAACAAAACATTTGTTAGGAAGGCAACTATCAGGATTTTACAGGAAGCACTGAGGTGCAGTAATGAAAGCTTGGAAAACCAAATTTTTTCTTTAGACCTACTGGTCAATGGAAGCATTGGGCATGATTTATGAAGGAATGATGCTTAAAGCAGCACCTGACATCCATATCAATGTGCTGCAGAGCTCTAGAAACGGCAGGAATCTGGCTATGCAGGGAAGAAGTTAAAAATAATAAAGAAAAGTGTCAAATAGCCACTAAGTTGTGGCTGAGATTTATTCCCCACAGCCAGAAATAGTGCATGTAATAACAACCTCTGCTATGAAAACATCTAAAGCCTGGTGAACCATATATGCTGCACAACAGTATAACTTTGGAGACCTTCTGTCTATCACCCAAAGTATTCTGAGCTGGGAGAATGTTTGGAGAAAACATTGGTAGAAGCTCTGGTCAAAACTAAAACAAGACATTGCAATGAAAACATGCCATTTCTGCATAAATTTGCTCTGCAAACAATGCCAGTGGGATTGCTTTTAAAATGCCAGCTGTACAGTAGATTTAATTACTAAGATCTGGGTTACCAAGAGTTCTGGAGCATGAATAAGTAGGAAATAGAGTCTACAAATACTAAAAAATCATGACATTTAATACAATTCCTGCATAAACCAGGCAGTGCTGGCATGCCTTGCAAAGGAAGAATAGAGGAAATAACTGTTAAATCACAGTATTACTTGTAATCTATTAAGCAGATATCAAAGGCAAAGATACTGGAGAGTTGTGTTGCACAGTTAAAATTTGGTGGAGATTTGCAGAGGTCGCAAGATGGGGCTTGTCTGGCACAAAAGAAGGGTTACAACTTTTGTTTGTTTAAGGAGGAAGGAAAGGTGCTATCATAAAATGACTGACAAGCCAAAGTGCTTCTGGGAGTTGTTTTCACAGCTGCATTAAAGAATCAGAAAACAAACCAAACCGTAAAACCTTGGCACAAATAACACCAGCCAAAGAGAAATTTCCAGCCTATGTTAAAGCTACACTTTTATTGCAGTTTTTTATCTGTTCTTTTTCAGTCTAGTTTCCTATTCTTGGTGTCTGCAAGAGACATATCTGTTATTTATGATAAATTCTGAATTCTTTTGCTAGCTTAATTCAGGTTTGCCAAGGGAATACAAGTTTCATATGTGGTGCATTCCTATGACAGAGTGAAAACAGGCAACCAACAATGGATACATTAATATGTCCTGTGGAAAAGTGCAGTCTGTGCTCAGTGCTTTGTAGTTAGCCCTGAGTCTACATTAGTGTTTGCACAAGAGTCATAAAGTCAATTAAACTGGACTGCCTGGATTGCTTCCCTGAGGTACCTGAGGGAGGATATTGTTCGAACTGGGGAAAATGCATCAGGGGAACAGCCATGCTGCTATTTTTAAGGTGAATGTATCTGATTACTCTTGATTGTAAGCTTGAGGGCTCTAAGGATGCATGAAACTGAAGCTCAGATTTTCCAGTGTTTAGTTTTAGGTTTAAGCTTCCTGCACCAAAGTAGGTTACATTCTGGTAGTTTATGAAGTTCTTATGATCTGGTTTCTGCAGAGTTTAATAGCAGCATTTACTATTTAGTATTCTAGCCATAGTCCATATTCAGAGGCAATAATATTTCCTCTTTGTTATTAGTTTTCCATTTTGCAAAGTGACATATGCCACTGAGAGTAAATAATACATACCTTGTCTATGGGTTCTCCTTCAAATATGGCATGCGTGGGATTCAGGTACATAAAACACCCTTCTCCCTCCTTGTTGGTTCAAATACAGTTATTCAACCTTTAAAAATTTTATTAAGCCTGCACAATACAAACCCTACACTCAAAGCCATCATTTTTAAACAAATCCTAAGTGTTTTCTTGCTGAAATCTGCAGAAGAGCAAATGGTGATACTGTGTTCATCTTGTGTATTTAATGGCAGGATCTGGGCACTGCTAGTCCCTTGGTTGAGGTGTCAGTCCTCAGCTAAACCATTTCATTCCTCCTTGATCAGGGAAGCAGAAGTCCAGAAGTTCTCTTCACTTGTCACAGATTTTACAAGGATTTCTTTGCTGTCACATTTGATGAAAAGACCTCTGCAACTTTCTCCAGATTTCAGACAAATCTTCTGCTTTCTAGCTCAGGACACCACAAACTCCTTAAACTACTTTTTTTCAGCTTTCTTGTTTCTTCCCTAACCTTTTGCACTTTTCCAGACATTTTGCTGAAAAGGAACCAAATGTAAGCCTTCCATGTTCCAATTAGAAATGGAAAACAGCTTACCTCTTTTTTAAAGGTCAGATGTATGAACATATAGAGACGAAATTATCCTACTTTCAGTAATTTGGACAAAGGATAACCGAATTCTGAGAAATAAAATACTTTTCTTAGAGAAATTGTCAAAAATGTTTTCAATTTCCACTTGTATTTACCTCCAGTCACTTGTATCTCTCCAGGGCTCTTCCTGCCCCTTCATATCACACACTGCTGGCCCAAACACAATTTCCAAGGCTAAGGTTTGGTTTTAGGACACCAACCTCTTCTGAAAAAATCAATTTTCCATCTAATAAAGGGACATCTATTACAAATGGCACTATAATTTTTTTTATGATATAAGTGTGGCCATACAGGAAAAAAGATGAATTCTTGCCAGCATGAATTTATTGATGTCCCTCAAATGTGCTGATTTGGCTCTTTCTTTTCAAGCCCATGCGATGCAAACTGCTATGAGGAACCCATAAACTCTTTGAAGGTTTTGTTCAAATTCCCCAAACTGTTCAACACTCATGTCCTCAGCATTGCCATCAAATGACACAATCTGAAATTTTTCATTTGACATGTGCAGTTCACCCTGGCTGCACCCAAATTAGAAACATCACATAGATCTCTTGCTAATTTACTCTTCTTTTTCCCTATTGTATTCCAAAGAACATTCAGAGATGCAAAGATATTTGAAAATTAAAGCTAATAAAAACACTAATTTGCTAATTCTTCTACATCCCTCCAAGGGTCCAATCTTTTTTTAAGTGAGGGAGAAGGTCTCTGTTTTAGACTGAAAAGATCCCTTCTTCCCTACTTGTAAGTCAATCAAGACAGAGATGGTAGACTTATCTAAGTCCACTCAGTCAAAACCTAATTAAAATATATCCTGATGCATGTGAACACCAAGAATACTGAATTTAAAAATTAGAAAAAAAAAGTTATATTTTGATGAGATGATATTTTGATTAAATCCATCAAAATTCATCATTTCAATTAAGAGGAAATAAAGAACTCGTAAAATTATTTCTAATTTAAATTGAATACAAATTAAGTATGTTTATCCTCCCTGAAAAATGGCTTTCTGCAGACATTTGTAGCTATGTGACCACTATGTTATTTGGGATTATGAAAATTTTAATTTCACATCATCATTCATTTCATTAATATTGCATTCATTATTTTATGTGCTTTTCTGGTATTTCACTAATGGCAAAGTGTCTCCTTAAGTGTTCTCTAATTAGCTAATGTCAAGCTCACTAAAACACAAGTGGAATGATCATAGAATAATTTGGGTTGGAAAAGACCATCAAGATCATCCTGATCAAACACAAACCTAACACAGCCAAGCCCACCACCAAACCATGTTCCTGAGAGCCACATTTACGTATCTTTCAAGAACCTCCAGGGATAATGACTCAAGCACTTCCCTGGGAAGCCTGAACAATGTTTGACAACTCTTCTGTGAGGAAATTTTTCCTAATATCTGATCTAAACCTCACCTGGTGTAATTTGAAACCATTTCCTCTTGTCCTACCATTTGTTAGGAACAGAGACCTACAGAGCAATTTTCCCATCATGACTTTGAAAGTAAAAAAACCCCAATAATATCATATTCCAGTTATTTTACTGGTTATCCATTTCACCATTAAAAATAGCAATGCACGATGCAAACATTCCATGAGGAGCAATGTAAAATCCTGAGACAACTGTAAGTTTTGAATTTAACACCTTTCAATATTTTACAAAACAATTTGTTAGAGGAACCCTTTCCATTTAAAAGTTTTTCAAGGAAATCTGTTTTGAGATATATTTGAGGGCCTGAAACATGGTCAAATAGAAAGCTGTTTGCTGATGAAAAATGCCATCTCCAGATGAGAAAGAAACCAAATTTAAACACAGCACTGGCACAGTATCAGCTTAAAGGGAGTTAAAAGTTGAGCCCTGTCCATGACTGGCAATGCTGATATGTGAAAAAGAGGGCAATTTACCAGCTGTTCTTAAAAAAAAACAAACACAAAATACCCCTGCATCCCTTAAAAACATCCCACTCCAGGAAGAGTGTTGCACTACAGGCCATGCTTTAGCAGTATCTGGTTTATGGATCATTTCTCATCTATCTGAACAAGAACCTTCTTTCCCTGAAGTCCAAAGTCAGCAGACAGCAGGCTGCTAGGTGGATTCCCTGTCTTGAAATATTCTCCCAGACACCTTAATCCATTTCACTATCATCAATGCAGCTGCCTTTTTTTTCCCCTAATTAATATTAAACTAATTTTTACTAATATTTAACAGACAAACAAAACCCCAGTGGAACAAGAGAAATCAACAATAAGTTCTCAGAGGAGGAACAGAACCAGAGCTATTTGATCCATGTTTGAGCACGTTATCTACATTCTAAAATGGCATCTGATAAGAGAAAAGGGACCTAAAACCTCAAATATTAGAGTGGCCCTAAAGGTAGCTGCTGAAATATGAACTTTATGAAAGAAATTGTATGATACTATGCTAGTATTCACTGTTATTCCAATTTGAAAGAAAGGATATATAGATTTGGTCCTTTTTTGTGATTTTTGTGATTTTTTTTAATAGGAAGCATTGTTTGCTGGGGTTTTTTTTTTGTTGTTGTTGTTGTGAGTTTTTTTTTGTATTTGGAAGTATTGCCTTTAATATATCATTCATAGAAAATTCGACTTTTTTGAATAATAGCTCTACTTTTCCTTTATATCTGAGAAAATTTTATCTACTCATTAAAACAGTAGAAAGACAGAATAGATCACTGATGTCTGCTTTTTCAGGTTTGTATTCAAATGAACTTTTAATTTTAGGGAGCAGACTGGCAATGACAGCATAGCTAAATAGTGATAAAGGGTTATTACAACAAAATGATATTATATTAGCATTATGCTAAATCCTTAATGAAAATTGCATTGAAGAGATTATTTTCTTTAGAAGAATGTAAAATAACAGTCAGAGATATTAAGTGTAGCAAAAAACCCTAAACGAGCCTGTTATTCACAAAAAGTAGTTGCTCAAGCATATATTAACTTCCCTAATTACTTAACAAGCCTTTATAAATGCAATTATTCACAAAATTTAAATAGTCATTGTAATTAACACTACTCAGAAAGTGTGGCAAACAGAATAAAACTCTGAATATTTCCTTTTTCTCTCTGCAGCTTTCAGGACATTTATGCTCATGATTTCCAAGTGCAGTTAAGATTTGTTAACTTCTGTTTTGGTAACAGGCTCTGACCTTTTGTCACCTATATCTACAATGTTAGATTTATTGATTCTTATTGATAACAGCTAACTTGTCAGAACCCAGGGCATCCCTCTGGCTGCCCTAGGGGCTCAGAGACCCTGGCAGGGCAGTCTGGGAATGGAGCAAAGGAAGTCTGAGTTTTGTCCAGGGGCTTTTCCACCTGTCCAAGGGGGTGAACAGGGGGGTTTTATCTCTGTCCGTGGGGGTCGCAGACCCTGGCACAAAGCAGAGATGAATTACAAATCTCAACAGTGTGAAACAGAGTAGTTTAGTTTATCACATGGTGAGAAATATGTAGTTTTAGGTTTTCCTAATAGGAGTAGATGGAGGCAACATGGAGATTTTGGGGTGGAGTTTGGGCTTCCTCTTCTTTCTCGTCTCCACCTTTCTTCTGTGACGTTAGCACAATATAATTTAGAGAGATTGGGTCGGAGTAGAAATGACCTGTTAGTATAAATAAGTACTGGCATATAAATGTAAATAAAGATACGTAAGGAAGGGTACAAAGCAGCTCAGACTGCCCAGGGGTGGGCAGTTGTTCCATGGCTGAGCTGCAAGACAGATCTCGCTGGGCACAGAGTGAGCTGTGAGAGAAGAAATAATAAACAAAGTGATAGACCTTGGAAAAACAGAAGCTTGAAGCCTCCGTCTCTTTCTTGCATCTGGCCCAAAGACAACAGGAGGGCAAAAAAGGACTCTAACCACCTGAATCTCGGAAATCATAATCCAAGACTAACTGAGGTCAGTCTGGGTTGTGCAGAAGGTCCATTTCTTGGTTAGTTTTTCCTGACTGCACTGTGTTATGCAAACACTACAGACAATACCCCTGCCAGTGCAGTGGTTGCTCATTTACATCTATGCAAACAGCAGCCAGAGCAGTGGCTGGTGGGTGCTCTCATCCTCACAGAATGGCTCTGCCCACACTTATCCCCTCCTGAGTTCTGCTCCTTTGCTTTGAATTATTAGGGGAAAACTTTCTCCAGCATTGAAGCCTTACCAGGCTCACTTGTTTGAAGATCCACTTGTCACAAAAGTACTGCTGTATTGACCCTCTGCAAATGATGGGGCTGTAGATATGTACCAGTATTCCCATTTGTCAGTGATTATATAGTGGACATGGGGAATATACAATTTCTCTGCTGTAATAAGACACTGTGAGATTTTTGGTGCCATGCTCCCATCTTCTTTACTCCACCTCTACTTTTTTATATAATAGCTATTTGTATTATGCATCATATTAGAGAAAATATTGCATTCATCTTTCACAATCCTAAACAAGCTATAAGAATTCAGGCTAATAGGAACAGTACTTAGACTCCGAATTCTTTACCATTGATTGCTCTCTCCTTTACTGTTACTTTTATCTGGGTAGCTTGGTAGGAAAGGACAGAGCCTGAGATTTTTGGGTTTTAGTTCACTGATCCTTTTAAAGGAAATGCTCTATGCTTTTCAGACCTGTACCTTGGCTGTTATAGTGAGAGCTTTTTCTTTGAATAAAATATTTGTTTCAGAAGAACAACAAACTAGTCTTACATCTTTACCAACCCTCATCTTATAGGACAAGTTATCATTAGTCCTGTGTGTAATATGTATTATCAATCTCAAATATACTCAAAATTACTCAAATTTACTGAAAGGAGGATAATTGGAATACACTGATTTATGTTCCATGAAAAAACCCAAGTGAAATCTGAAGTAGTTCAATGTGTAATTTTTTCCAAATGGCTGTTATGTATAGATGAAATTTTATCAAAGTGGGAATTTTGAGCCTTGTCTCTTAAACTCTAAATTTCAGTCTCACAGATATCAAAATATCCTGTAAATTTTAATCTCAGTCACATTAAAAACTACCTTGACTCAAAAGGAGCAGCTCTTAAAGTTGAAACCTTGGTGCTGAGGATGCAGTGAACACACCACACGTGGTTTTGGGGGCAAGTGCCAGAGGTAGGGCTCCAGTCTGATCCCATGTCCTTAACTTGTGGCACTCTTAACCCATGGACCACTAACACTTGGTCAGCATCTTCCAGTTCCGTTTGATCTGAAAAGAATGAGTTCATCTCATGAGGCTGTGGGTTCACCAGAAAAGAAACCAGGTCATGCACTCCAAAACTCTGTGGTGGGAAGGAAAATGCAGAAAATGCGGATGACCAGGTGAAGAAATCCAGAAGCAGTCACAGTTGATCTGAACAAAAATCTGATGTAGACTCCCCATGGCTTGACATTACACCTGCCACCTTTCAAAAAAAAGGACAAAAGAGAAACGAAGATTTTAACTTTTATGGCTACTCACTAAATGTGTTTCAGTTATGTCATAATCTATGAAAAGAATCTGTGGGAGTACACTGAAAATATTGAATGTGGAAAAAATATAATTTATAAAGAAGAATTTACAGTGATGCAGTGTTTAAAATGGTCTTTGTGAAAAAGAAGTACTTTAATTGGTGTAACAAAATTTTGGATATTTTAGGATCAAATCTCCAGGTTATAGGAAAACTCTGCCTGGACAGGTATCTGGATACCAAATCTAAAAATTCAACTGAATTTTATCTTCCTTGGATATGATAATGACTAATAAAAGCAACAGAGCTAAACTGTAGACAGGATTCTGCACTTAGGTTTCCTTTGGACTCTCTGTCCAGTGACAATTGGTACAACCCATCAGGATCAGAGAGGTTGTCCAGAGAGGAGAATTTAACAAGAATTTAACAAGAAATTGTTTCATGATGTGCATGAAGGATTCAGGCTCATTCACTTCAGCACAGTTGCTCTTACACTGTGAGGCTGCCCTTCATTTTGTCACTGGAGATAGTAAATCCATACAAAAACCAGGTCTAAAATTACTTTCCAGAACAACTTGTAACTCCTGTTTCTTGACTTCTACTTTGTATTTTTATTCAGTCCTTTCTAGCCATGTATTTTACCTATTAGTCTGCAATATTTCAGGCTCAACAGTTTCATAAGGAAAAAAAAAGATTAACAAGCTTTCTGAATCTCAGCCTTTGGTCTTAGATCTGTAATATTAACCTTTATATAATATTCATTATATATAATCTATAATATTAATTACCAAAGTATTACCAAACACATATATATATTTTCAAGCTGCTAAGAAAAACATAAGCTTAAATAATACATTCTTTCTTCAATGTAGTAAGTATTTTCCACATTGCCTTAGGCCATTTGACAACATTTTGTTTATTGTTTTTTCTTGAGGATACATTTGAACTGTTATTTGACATATAGTTAATGTGTTTAAGTGTTACTGTTTTAAAAATTACCGTATAAATTAGTTTATTTATAAAATATTAAAATATCAAAAGCAAGAACACATTTATAAACCTCTGTTAATGAAAAGAAATTAAAATTTAATTAGAAAGTCAAATTTTCTAGGAATCCTTTTCCCTCAAAAAACCCCCAACCAAACAAATGAACCAAAATGCAACTGAAACAGTTTGGAGAAAAAAAAAAAAGAAAAAAAAAAAAGAAAAAAAAAAAAAGGTGTGTTTCTTTGACATTTTTCAGTATTAAGGTATTGAATAACCTACAAAGTTATCTATATAGTTTTAAGGATGCTGGATGCGGAGGAATTAAATTATGAAATGAAAATTAAATTAGGAGGCATCTTCCATTAGTACAGAAATATTCCCAGCCATGTTATTATTTATATAAAATATGTTCTTCCTGATAATCACATCATAAACAAGACAGCTGCTTATTGCCTTTTTTATTAAGTTAATTTATTATTACAGACTCAGAGACGGGAGGCTCTGTAGATGTGTGAGTATGACTGTAGAGGCACAGATATGTGATATCAAAACCAAATTATTGAGGAATTCCAGAATATGATTGTGTATTGCTGCTTGTTGGTACAGCCTGCAATAGCACCATGAAAGTGGAGGAGATATTTTTTTAGCTTCAAATTAAATTCAGAACGTTTTCTATCAAGCCCTTGAAAGCACCAAGAGTTTTAAGAAAATGATACTCATCTCTTCTGAGACTGACCACAGCTCCCTGTACTGTCTCTAATCCATGGAGGCTGGTTGTGCTCTCAGGAGAGGGAAATAATGAAGTCACACCCTCTCTCTGTGGAGCAGCCAGCCCAAGGGTATGTGGGATGGCTCCCAGGGGTCTGTCACCAAGAGTTCTTCACTGCACTGATCTTGCTGAAGATGGGATTTTCAAGGGCAGGTGGGTTAGAGCTTGGTTCCCTGACTCTTTTAAAAGATCTCACATCACAGTAAAATGGAAGACCTTAAACTCCCTTTGTAGTTTACACAGCTTTTATTAAATCTTCTTGCATGATTAATGATGGAGGAAGAGAAACAGTTGTGAAAAATACTTAAAAGCTCAAGTTATGCAATGTGTATTGACCCAGCAATCACAGGTTGGGAATTTTTAATGACTGTATCATGCAGGTGGACATGAAGCCAAAAAAATCCCAAACCAACCCATGCATCCAGTTTTTCAGCATCCATAGAGGTGTTGTTTCTTATATCATGAGCTCTGGCTCACTGCAGTATAAAATAAGGAGTTCAGGAAATCCACAGCTGTATGTGTAATTAATGTGGAATTCAGATGCCTGCAGAAGCTGTGTGTTCAAATCCGAGGGGTGGTGTGGGTCTAATGTAAAGTATTGTGAGGCTTATTTCAACCTCTGTAAAAGGTTTTAAGTTTGCTGACACCTCATCAAGAGAAATCTCTCATTTCTCCTGTCCTGAGAGGGTGTTTACACCCCCTGCATAATTGTGTAACAGCTTCCACGGACACAGGCACTGCCTCTTTCTTGATGATGTATTTCCTAAGGTTCTGAAACCAGGGAACAGAAATCAGAAGATTGCAAAGGAAAAACAAGGAAAGAACTATTCAGTATACATCTATTACAGAAAATTTTTAGTGAAACAGGAGATCACGAGATCATTTTGCTACAAGAGTACATGAGTAGCAAAATGAGGACAAAACAGGCTGAAGGGAAGATATTTATGCTGCATAGCAATAGGAATTAGAAAGATTTGCTCCAGTTCTTGAGATTTAAAAAAATTAATTTCAATGAAGTATCTATTAAAAAAAAAAAAAGTATGCTGATGACATTTGTTCAAGATACAGAGCAGAAAGGGAGAATTACAAAATGACAAAATGGGTCAGGTTGGAAGGGACCAGTGTGGGATCACCTTGTCCAACTTTTGCTCAAGCAAGGTGATCTCAGAGCACATGGCATAGAATTGCACAGCAGTGGCTGACAGGTACACAGACCTTAATTTGCACACACCCTTTTAAGCTCTCAAGGAGCATAAAAATTGGCATTTTTGCAGAGTCCATTCATTTTGTTGATTAGATACCTTAAAGACAGTTATTAAAGAAATAGGATGAAATTTCGCACTGTAAAATGAAAATACCTCCACCTAGGAATTAATAATGAAAACTGAGGAGTTACCAGTTAAAAAATACAAAGGTGCTGAAAGATTTGGAGGCACCTGTGGATCAGATGGTGACTCTGAATTTGCTCTCTCTCTGCAAATCCTGCTCTGATGTGGGATTAAGAAAAGAAGGTATTTTTGTGTCAGTCTGACAGTAGATGTACTGTCAAGGTGTCAAGTCTTGACTTCATATGAGGAACTAGCAAATCATCTTTTGGAGTTCAGATTCTCCAAATAAAATAAATAAATAAAGAAATTCATGGCATGGAGCTCAAAAAAAAAAGACAGCTCAACAATTTGAAGGAACAGAAAGCCTTTAAATTTTAATTAGATTTAATTTAATTAACCTTCGATTTGATCAGCTGAGCAAATCCCTAAAACTGCATGGGCTAAACATGAGAGAGGGAGAAAACTAATTTATGTTAATTAATAAGGGCCTGAGGAAAACAAAAGCTAGATAAATACAAACACAGCTATATTGACAGTTAGTTTACAGCTTCTAACAATACTCAGAGGACAGACATTCCTCCCCACAGTGGAAATCCAACTGATTTTAAGTGAGAATTTGGTATGCATATGAAATATGATTGATATTTTTAGCTGTATCTGCAAGGGACATCATTACAGGACCCAACTGATCTGCTTAAACCCATTGTTTACTGGAAAATCAGTCATTGCACTGATTGCCCCGAGGCAATTCGGAAGCAGCAAAGTGATATGTTATGTACACTCAGCAAAATTATTTAATTTCCCTTGTGCCCCAGTGTTTGTGCAGCATATTCTCTATGTTCTGGTAATATTTTTCAATAATTACATTTCTCTAATAGCTGCAAAAATTTACAAAACATCTTAATTTCAATAATTTAGCAGCCCGTGTAGAATTTTAAGCAGCAAGCATTCCCAAACTTCAGTGGTTTTGCAGATGTTGTGATGAGTAGAACTAGTGAATTGATACATATTAGTCAAAGTGACATGCAATTAGTCACACAAAATTACATTTGTTTGTTTTGATAAAACTGGGGAAAAGCCAATTTCAGCAAGAAAACAACTTCGGAAGATCTCATGCTCTGTAGAGGATCCCATCTTCCATCCTCTTGGCTCTTATTGCCTTTGAGAATTTGAATTCTTTTCCAACTTCTTTTTACCCTCCACTCTGGCTTCCTTTCTTCTGATATCACAAACGATTTTCTGTCAACTCTTTTCTGGCAACTTTTTTCTGGCTACAGTGCTTTTTTGAACCTTGTTTATCTTCTCTTACTGTGAGCCTTTCCCCATTGAAACTGCAAGCGGGACTGAGATGAACAACTTTATGTAATCAGAGAGAACTTTCAGTACGCTTCCTCTGAGCCAAGGTTTCCTAAATGTTACACAATCAGAAAAGTGAGTTTAATGTGCAGTTAATTGCCTTTTTTTTTTCCTTTTTTAATGTGGTCCATTTTTTACTTTACTCCAGAGGTGAGATGCTCCCTTTTCCTGCAAATCCCAGCCACTACGTCATTATACAAGAAAAGTAAAAGCCACATCACAGAAACACAGAACCATTGGGTTTGGAAAATGCCTTCAAGATCATCCAGGCCAACAATCAACCCAACCCCACCATGATCACACCCAACCTCTTGAAAAATTCCATATTTATTTGAGAATATTTTAGTGCAGGTTGATGCAAAAACAATACCAAAATGATTAATATAACATCTTATGTCAGACCTTGATGGTTTTATGGACAGCAGGCAATGGGTTATAACTGGAAGGTCCCAAGTAGTTGGACACAGAAAGCTTACATACACAACACCCTTAAGAAAAAAAGCTGGAAAAATGCTAACCCAGTGAAAGTGCACATTTGTGTGCTGTGTTCCTATGCTTGTGTTTGGACATAGGACTGCATCTAGGCTTAACTGTAATTAAAACTTGAATTAGTATTTAAATAAAAGTATGTCTTATGCATTAGCCTTGTATATTGGTTACAGAATTAACCATATTTTTCAATTAATTGAGCATTTCTCACTTGATGCAGAAGGTCAAAGAACAAAGCCACAGAATAACTGGAACCAATGCTATTTTTAACAAATAACAATGCTCATTAACTGGAAGAAGGTCATTATACTGCAATTCCCTGCTGCTTTGTTATTTTCGTAAGCAGTTTATATAATGAGATTTGAGAAATTCTACAAATTGTACGCTGTTTACTAAAACAAGCATGAAGTGTTTAGTTTAACTCAAATAAAAAAACCTATAACATTTCATCAGAGTAATTAGAGTTATTTTGTAGCATCTGCATATCAGGATCTTGATGCTTCATGTATGATTAAGATATCATTAAAAGCAAGCACATTACAAACTGGAGATACAAAGACAAATATCATCCTGGAGAACTTCTCATTTTGAATGTCAGTCAGATCTCAGAGGGGCATAAGTCCATATTTGTGCTGACACCAGGCTGCTACGTTTAAGCTGCACAAGATCACATCTTTGCTTACTCCAGTGAACTGGAACTGTTCTTTGAGAAAGAGTTTGCTTGTCCCTGGGACTTCTCCATGACCCAAAAATGGCCATTACCTTCTGCTTTATGAAGTCATTCTCGGGCTTTTCCATATGGAAAATGTCATACCCAGCTGCACTGGGTCATTTGCTGGATACACATCTTCACCTTAGAGGTCATCTGAATGTACTCTGATAACACAGGAGACACTGCTCCACCATGTGAGGCTTGAGAATCCCTGGTGATAATTCAGGTTTATTAACCTTCCCTCATGTCTGGCATATTACTCCTGGGTGGGCTGGCATCCTCTTCCTGAACAGTGACAAGAATGTCACCAGGGCCCCATGGAGGAGGGAATTGTAGGCCAAGGATTTACCATTGCTGAGTTCCCCTCTCCTTCCCCTTGTTCAGAGTGAATATGTCCATACTGTACATTATTGGGGGTGATCTTCGGCTTCATGCCCATCTTACACTGCTTGATTTCTTAAGGATGAAGCTACCAGCTACCAGAGTAATCACAACAGAGCAGGAAAAACTGCTTCCAGGACTCTTGGGATATGCACGAAGATTGAAAACGTGAGAACTCCCCTGGATTTTTGAGTGGTTCCAACTTTGAATTATTATGATCAAGTTAATTGGCCCTGGATAGTGCAGAGACTTCTCTGCAACCACTGAAAGCAGAATTTTAATAATATAATGCATTAAGAATGTAAAGGGTACTCTCAGGCATGTTTGAGAACTACAAGGAGTATACAAGAGCTTTACATGGCTGGAATGCTGAATAAATCAAAGTGCATGGGATTTTATCCATACAACTGATGGATATCAGTAATATCCATTACAGCGGGACCCAGAACACGTTGCTTCCCAAAAGATTTCCAAGTTTCATTTAAGAGAAGGCTAACTTAATGACACCAAAAGAGAATTTGAGAATGCTATTAAAATTGCACAGTGTTGCTGACGATGCTTTTAGTATTTCAGCTTGTTGCCTGGTGCCAATTTATTGAGAGGTATGGACATACTGGAAGCCACCAAATATTTAAATTCTCTCTAGAGCCCTCTAAGATTGCTCAGACTCCAGGCAGAGTGCATTACCTACTCTTTATGCCCTTGTTTATCCATTAAAATGTGCAATGAAAGAAGTAGAAACCTTGTATTGGAAAGGTTTGTCAGTAGGAATAGTGTAAATAAAATTAAGGGGTCTTAACCCAACCTGCCTCCCAGAATCACCTCTCCATTCCAAGCTATGGGCTGCCTGCCAACGCTATATTCATTGTTATATCCATTAAAGCTGTCTTTACAAGAAATAAGAGATTTAGCCTACCTCCAAAAATGCAGAACACAACAGAACCAAAAAGGAAGGGAAAATATACTCCATTTAGCCCTAGCTCTACATTTCCTTGCCCTTCATCTTATTGATCAAGTGCTTCTATCCCTTCCTCTCCTGCTGACATTTTGACCTTCAGTGAGCATGTCCACTGTAAATCTGCCCAAGTCAGAGGTGTCTCCAGTTGCTCACAGTCAGGATGCCAAAAGGCTGCCTCTCTCCTGCCTATGATCTCCGTGGAGACTGGGAGCTCCTGAGGGCTTCTGAGTCTGGGGACACCCACCTGGATGATATGAACTTCATATCATATATGAATACTCTTCTGTCCCACTGCTTACCTTGACTCACGGTCCCACTGAGATCACAGGAGTGCTCATCAGGAGCTGGAGTGTTCTGTGCCTGGCCAAAACCTTGTATAAGGATGATACTGAGTGTAAAACACAGAACATTTGATTTGATGCAGGTGAAGTCATTGTGATGTTGAAACTATTGTGATATAGCCTAAAACTGGATTCTGAAAAGCTCTCAGGTGTTCAAATCTGCACGAAGATGCTTTAGAGAGTTCTTGAATTTTCTCGTTCCAAACAGTCAACAAATATACCAAGCAGAATAAACTTTTTCTCTCAAGGTGGAATCCAGAGGTCTAGATAAAAGCCAAACTCATTAAATACTGTTTTGATGGTTAATGAACATAGATTAGCAGGCTGTTGGATAGATGTGTGCAAATTTGCTCTTGATGTTTTCCTGCAATGAACTACTAAAGAATATTTTCTTCTGACAACTCTTTAATCCCTTAGTTCAACTGCATGCAAATCAAGTGCAGTGGGAATATGATTACTTTTTAATTGATGATTTTCCTCAGCATCTCATTTCTTCACCTATCAGCACAGTTATTTTGTCCCACAGTGACAAAAGATTTCCTTTGAATACAGAATCATAGAACTGCAGAATTGCAGGGGTGTGAAGGCACCTCTAGTTTGGGAGCTCTCTAAGTCTTTCTCCCCTACTATACACCTGAGTTTTGAAAATCTCCAACAACGGAGATGTCAGGCTCTAAACAACCTGCTTCAATGTGTGACCATCTTTACAGTAAAAAAAAAAAAAAAAAAAAGGTGTCTGTAACATTTAAAATAATTTCATCTATTTTAGTTTGTGCCCATTCCACCTTGTCCATTTCCTGGCACCAATAAGAACCGTCCAGCTTTCTCTTCCTTGTTTTACAGTGAGGCTGATTGTGGTACCAAAAAGTTCAAGGAGTTCCCCTATGTCACAGAGCCAGGCAGTGACAGGGACAGAAGGAAACTTAGCCCCTTTTGACGGGAAATATTTGTCCTTGCCAAAGCTACAGCTTCAGCCTTTTCACACGATCTGTGGACACTTTAGAGATTCCTGGGACTGGAAAAGTCTTGACATCTTTCATTTTGTGCAAGCAGTAAAGTTCACTCTTCATGCCTGACATCTGTGGACTGCTGGTTTGAAGACTTTGAGGGGTTTTTTGTAATCTTTTAGTGACAAGGGCTTTTCAGTGGTACAGATGGTTTTGAAAAAATATTGATTTAATTCAAGGTGCTTGTAAGTAGCACTGCTTCATTGCGTGGAACCTGGTCTCTTTTTGCTGATCTTCAGTTATTTTCAAGACACCAGGATTTGTCTTAATGTTAATGGTGAAAAACAGAATATATGTTATTCTTACTGTGGCACCCATCAGAGATAGCTTATGTCACATGCACCATTCATTGGCCAGAAAAAGCTCAGACATGTCCATTGCAATTATTAAATTCTCTTTTCCAAACACAAATAAATCACTCTTTATTCATTAAGAGATGCACTTAAACAGTCTGAATTTTCAGCATTCTGACACATTTGAACCCTCATTGCTGACTTCCTTCAGGAGGAAGGAAGAACTGGTTACTAAAATTGCTGCAGGGCGATCAGCAGTGATCACACTGCAGGGACACTTGCTGCACCAGGAGCTCAGGGAATGCCTGCAAAACCACCTGAGACCTGTTGAACTTTCATTCCTGTTCAGGCAGAGAAGTTGGACTTTTTTCCTCTTAATTCTTCCATAATCATTTAGGAACAGTGAGAGCCCATAAAGGATGTCAGTTTTCAATCAAATCGAGTTGAACTAAAGCACACAGAGCTTGCATTTTCATTATGAATTTTCAGGCTCTCCTAAAGCCCAGAAATCTTACAGTTTGATGGAAAAAACCAAGTAAAGTGGCTATTACTAAGATTATTAAGTCATATTATGACGATGGCACCCAAGGGCCCTAGCCAGGATTGAAACATCTTCTCCCCCTCTCTGCCTTTGACTTGATGAGACATAAAATAACTCATAAATGGTGCCTGACAGAAAGAACTTCCTGGCTATGCAATGCTTGTCTCTTCTCCAACCTGTTTCTGACCTTGCTACTGAGCATGCTGTGCAAAACACTAGGACTTGTTCTTGTACAGTAAGTAAATAATAATGATTATTTCTCAATGTGTTTATTTTCTTCATCCAGCTTATTTTCTCTCTTGTGTCCCTACTTCTGGGACCTACATCAGTTTTGTGCTCATTTGTAACACTGATTTTCCATTCTTCCTCAGCCTCATTTTTTCCTCATCCTACCCTTGAAGGCTTTTTTCATATTTCTTTCTTTTATACTTTCTATGCCATGTCCACAATGTCAGATTGCCAAGGCAGTGTTCAGACCAACCAGAAACTGGAATTGCCTACATGACCTTTCTCATACTGTGCCTGTATAGAAAGATTGGACTAAGAAAGAATGATACCAGGGAATCAAGAAGAGCAATGATCCGCTCTGATCCTGACACCAATTCATTGCTGCATGTTCACTTTGTTTTCCTCATCTGCACCATCCTGTTATGCCCTGTGGGTATCTTACAACACATTGCTTAACTTGTGACTGAAAGCAGGGATATTCTCATGCTATAAAATTTGCATCACATTGATGATTAATACATTTGATATTTCTCTGTTGGATGTGCCTAGTAATCAAATGAAGAAGTACTGAAATGGACATAAAAGAGGAAGTCCTAACTTCAGACAGAGGGTCATGTTTTTCTTTCAACTCCCATGTGCCAATTCAGATTATTGAATTATAGGGTGGTCAAGTTTGGAAGGGACATCTACGGGTCATCTTGTTCAAACACCCTTCTCAACCACTAAGATGGATAACATACATGATTCACAAATTTTCTTCTCTTGTCTCCCAAACTTCTGGTGCTGCCCCTCAGTACTTTGGCCACACACTTTCCTGGCTTAGTATTACACCTGATCTATAAAGGAGCATTGTAGTTCACTTCCTTCTATGCAATCATTTGATTAGAATTTATCAGAATGATAAATTCTAATCAGATCTAAATTTTATGTTCTCTATTGTTCTCTATCTCTATTTTATTTTGTTCTGCTGTCCTTTGTGCTGTACCTTTTTCACTGTCTTGTTCTTCATTATTCCCCTTACACAATCCTTTTGTATCCAAAACAAACTGGAAGAAAAACTTTGCAAGAAAGTACAAAGATTTGCCATTAATAGGACAGACAGAAAGAAATTTGTTGAGTAATGAAAAATAAGCTTTTTTTTAAACATTTAAACAATATTCCAAGTACTCTTTCTGTGAGTTGTCATAATGTTCTTTCATTGACTATCCTGCTGCATATTCATCAAGTGTTACCTCCTGGCTGATCAGAACTTTATTGCTTATAATAGAGATGTCATCTGCCGTCAGATAAAGACCTTGATCCAGGTTTTCTGTGCAGCATTTATAATTGGGAACAGCATTTGACTCTCTCCTGAGATTAGCAGCACGGTGATCAGTGCCAGACAGTTAATAAGTTCCACAGATTGCCCTTATGAGAAAGTCAGGACATTCAATGAAAAACTGAGCCGTGCAAGAATCAGGCAGGCAAGATACTTAAGGACACAAAAATCTAACAAGGGAAGAAACATTTACAGATAAACTGCGTAGCAACAGAGATATCATGTAGGAAGTTCAGACTGTTCAATAGCCTAGAAGTTTATGCATATATGATGTCCTCAAGACAACAGTATGATGGTAAAGGACAGTCTGTACTCACTTGAGTCTCTCCTAACTAATTTCAGTAGGATAAAAATCAGAATTAAGTATAGGTTTAGTCATAGATGTTACAGAAGTAAAGTACTTTAGAGAAAATATATGATCCCACCTTACAAGTGGGCTTCTGTTCAGATCAGCAATTCACACTTTAGTGGTTTCAGAAAAAGAAACTTTTTGTCATAGAATAAACATTTTTAAAACACTAGAAAGGCAGGGGATATCAGGTGGGTTCCAGTCAATGCTTATCTTTTCAAGGATAACTCATTGTTCTGCTTTGCTGTGAATTTCCACTGAAACCAAATGAGAAATAACTTCCTTTCTCTAAAAGTAACATTGGCAGCACAAAGCAGCTGGAGCTGGAAGTACTCCTCATCAAGAGATCTGCAGTGATCTGGGGCACACACCCTCCCCCTGAACATCAGTGGGTTTAACTCAAACTCTGACAGGTACAGAAAACTGTCCCCTTCTAAGGAGTGCCCGAGTGACAGAGGGGCTGGTTGTTGTGTGAACACTGACACCTGGATGGCTGCATGCAACTGGGTGTGTATAAATGACATACTGCAAATTTATTTGCTGGGTGGTCAAAAGGGATAACCCCCAGCACGTAAAGTTCTGAGCCTCTGAGTCTGTTTTTCTTGTTAGACATGGGTCATGAGAGCAGCCATGGTGAGGGATTTATTCCCAGCATCATTACCACGAAGGCCAAAAGTCTTATTTTCAAGGACAGTCCTCAGCACCAAGTACAGCCATTGCTTTAGTGACACTAACTGGCCTTTGTAAAGGTGTTCTGACTCAAGGACCCAGGCAGCTGCATTCCTGGAAAGTGTTAGATTTCTGTGGAATATATCACAACAACCTCTTATTTCTACTTTCAGCATGCAGGCAAAGCAGCAGGTGAACTTTAACTAAAGGCTTGTACATAAGAGGAACACAGAGCACCCTCCTCCCTCATCTCAGGCTTTTCATGTAAACCTTTTCTATTCTCCTGGACTTGGCACTATTTTGAAGTGCTACAACTTTTACCAGATCAAGTCTTTAAGCCCACCCACATCCTCCTTTGAGCCCAACACTAACCTCAGAGGTTAGTACAAAGGAATTTAAAATGTTAGAGGTAGTTCTGTAACTTAGCTGAAAACCATGCAAAACCTCATGTCTTTTACCTCTTTTAAATGGTTTCCTACAGCTGTGCTTTTTTGTTCCTTCTCATTGAAGCAGATCTCATCCTTTTGAGGAATCAGATTGTTTTACTTATTAGTGTAAGAGATTAAAAATGATTACACTTTAATTATTAAAATAACAGAGACAGAAGCTAATTTTTCCCAAAGACAATATAATCACTATAAATAATGAATTTTGTATCAGCTGTTACTTCTCATAAACTCTGCTTACTGCCATTTTTATTAAAAAGATCTCTAGAATAAATACATATTTGTTATAGATTTTATAATTTATTATTGGTCAGAAATTTCACTAGTTTCTAATAATGGGAGGGTTCACCTACTCCCTCCTGACACTGAGACAAATTACAATTCCCCTTTCTCCAAAATTCTGAGCTGATGTCTACCAAGAATGTGCCAATTGCAATTGATCCAATTCAGTGCAGAAGATATCTGAATAACTTCCTCCGATTCCTTCTACCCTAGCTTGCAATTATTTTAAAGAAGACCACTACCAACAAAAAGGGAGCTGATGTGTATCCTTTTGTAGTGTGAAGTACATGAACTTTTGAAGATAACAAGGTGAAATATATTCATGGCTTTGTCTTTGAACAACTTCATTTACATGAGTGCTTTAAGTATGTGTCAGATACAATTTGTTTTTAATGAGTCCTTAATGAGCCTAATTACATCCTGCAATTCAAAAGGCTGTCTAATTTTCTCCCTAGTCAAAGTTGTCCATTTGTTTTTCTTACCCATTGTAATCAGGACAGTATTTACTGCCCTAATTCCCTGAATCATGAGTCTCTTGTTTGAATCAGGTAGAGCCAGTGATTCTTGGCTTGAAAAGCAGCAAGCAGTTTGCACAGATGTACCAACTCCTGAACAACAGGATCAGCCAGCACATTACCTGTAAGAACAGCCTCTTTTATGTCTTTTAATATCACTGAAAACCACCTGATTACAGAACTCACTAAATCGCAGGATCACAAAAGAAACTGAGTTGGAAGGGACCTTTAAGGATTACTGAGTCCAACTCCCACGCCTGGACA